>CM021100.1:127470226-128170823 GCA_007115665.2 Sequoiadendron giganteum | reverse complement strand
TTAAGGGTTGAGGGCAGAGGGTAGAGGGTTGAGGGATTTAGAGGGTATAGGTGTTGAGGGATTAGGGTTTAAGGGTTGAGGGTTGATGGTTGAGGGATTAAGAGGGTATAGGGGTTGAGGGATTAGGGTTTTAGGGTTGATAGTTGAGTGTTGAGGGATTAAGAGGGTATAGGGGTTGAGGTATTAGGGTTTAAGGGTTGAGGGTTGACTGATTAAGAGGGTATAGGGGTTGAGGGATTAGGATTTAAGAGTTGAGGGTTAAGGGTTGAGGGATTAGGGTTTAAGGGTAGAGGGTAGAGGGTTTGAGGGATTAAGAGAGTATAGGGGTTGAGGGATTAGGGTTTAAGGGTTTAAGGGTTGAGGGTTGAGGGTTGAGGGTTGAGGATTGAGGATTGAGGGATTAGGGTTTAAGGGTTGATGGTTGAGGGATTAAGAGGGTATAGGGGTTGAGGGATTAGGGTTTAAGGGTTGATGGTTAAGGTTTGAGGGTTGAGGGATTAAGATGGTATAGGGTTGAGGATTAGGGTTTAAGAGTTGAGGGTTGAGGGTTGAGGGTTGAGGGATTAAGAGGGTATAGGGGTTGAGGGATTAGGGTTTAAGGGTTAAGGGTTGAGGGTTGAGGGATTAAGAGGGTATAGGGGTTGAGGGATTAGGGTTTAAGGGTAGAAGGTAGAGGGGTTGAGGGATTAAGAGGGTATGTGGGTTGATGTATTAGGATTTAAGGTTTGAGGGTCGAGGGTTGAGGGATTAAGAGGGTATAGGGGTTGAGGGATTAGGGTTTAAGGGTTAAGGATTGAGGGTTGAGGGATTAGGAGGGTATATGGGTTGAGGGATTAGGGTTTAATGGTAGAAGGTAGAGGGGTTAAGGGATTAAGAGGGTATAGGGGTTGAGGGATTTGGGTTTAAGGGTTGAGGGATTAAGAGGGTATAGGGGTTGAGGGATTAGGGTTTAAGGGTAGAGGGTAGAGGGGTTGAGGAATTAAGAGGGTATAGGGGTTGAGGGATTAGGGTTTAAGGGTTGAGGGTTGAGGGATTAATGGGGTATAGGGGTTGAGGGATCATTAGGGTTTAAGGGTTGAGGGATTAAGAGAGTATAGGGTTTGAGGGATTAGGGTGTAGGGTTAAGGGTTTAGGGTTGAGGGATTAAGAGGGTATAGGGGTTGAGGGATTAGGGTTTAAGGGTTGAGGGTTGAGGGATTAAGAGGTATAGGGGTTGAGGGATTAGGTTTTAAGGGTTGAGGGTGAAGGGTTGAGGGTTGAGGGATTAAGAGGGTATAGGGGTTGAGGGATTAGGGTTTAAGGGTTAAGGTTTGAGGGTTGAGGGATTAAGAGGGTATAGGGGTTGAGGAATTAGGGTTTAAGGGTAGAAGATAGAGGGGTTGAGTGATTAAGAGGGTATAGGGGTTGAGGGATTATGGTTTAAGAGTTTATGGTTGAGGGACTAAGAGGGTATAGGGGTTGAGGGATTAGGATTTAAGGGTTGAGGGTAGAGGGGTTGAGGGATTAAGAGGGTATAGGGGTTGAGGGATTAAGGTTTAGGGGTTAAGTGTTGAGGGATTAAGAGGGTATAAGTGTTGAGGATTAGGGTTTAGGGGTTAGGAGAGGTTGGGGTTAAGAGGAGGGGGTTGAGTTAGGGTTTAAGGGTTAGGGTTGAGGGTTAGAGGGATTAAGAGGGTATAGGGGTTGAGGGATTAGGGTTTAAGGGTTGAGGGTTGAGGGATTAAGAGGGTATAGGGGTTGAGGGATTATGGGTTGAGGGATTGAGGGTAGACAATTTAAGGGGTTAGGGTTTAAGGGTTTAGGGTTTAGCTCGTATAGGATTTACAATTTAAGGGTAGAGGGTTTAAGGGTTTAGGATTTAACCTAGTTAAGGGTAGAGGGTTGAGGGTTGAGGGTAGAGGGTAGACGGTTTAGGGTTTAAGGTTTAGGGATTAAGGGTTTAGGGTAGAGGGTGTAGGGTTTAGGGATTATGATTTATGATTTAAGGGTAGATGGTGTAGGGTTGAGAGAGAGAGGAGGGTTGAGGGTAGAGGGTAGAGGGTTAAGGGTTTAGGGGTTTAGGGTTAAGGGCTTAAGGGTTTACGGTTTAAGGGTCCCACTCCCTCTCTCTCCCAATATCTCTCTTAGGTCTTCCTCCCCACCATAACCGAATAAATCTCTCCCTCTCAAGTTTCTCTCTCTCTCGGGTCTCACTCCCTCCCATGCTACCTAGACTAATCTGTGTCACTCCAATGCCCTCTCTCACAATCCCTCTCTATCTGGCCTTGCTTACCTCCCACCCTACCTAGAAAAATATATTTCACTCCAACCCCCTCTCCCACAATCCCTCTCTCTCTCCCCCTTTGGTCTTTTTGTATCTCTCGGGTCTCATCCCTCCCAACCCCTCTCCCATTGCCAGGTATTTCCCCCCACTGTAACTAGATAACTCTCTATCCCTCTCAAGTCTCTATTGCTCTCAGGTCTCAATCGCTACCACACTACCTAGAATAATCTCTCTCACTCCTATCACCTCTCTCTCTATCTCGAGTGTCACTCCCTTTGTCTCTAAGGAATCTCTCCCTTTCAAAATAACACATTTGGCGCTCGTCAAATTTGGAGTGCTAAATTTGGCGTGCACCAAATTTGGTGAGCACCAAATGTGTTTTACTTTGAAATGGTAAAATAGGGTTTGACCCCATGATTCAGGCCCACATGCTTCTATATTTGTCTGGTTCAACGCTTTATCCAATTCAGAAATGCCTTTTTTTATGCAATTGACTTCATGTTATACCAATCTATGCTTGATCCATCACCTTTTTACCACCAATCTTCATGGTAGACAATGTAGAAGAAGACATTTTGAATTTTCTACATCATTTTACATTATCTGAGGCAATTATTCATTTTGGTAATATCGAAATGTTTATATTTAGTATATTTGTTTATTTTTGACAATATAAACTAGATTTCTTTAATGATTTTATTAATCATAACAATTGGACATAGAATTCAACATTGAATTAGATGGTATTTGCATAAAAAAGTTTAATTTTTATGAGTTTGAAGAACAAAAAAGTGAAAAACATGACATTTACTTAACACAAATTTACTTATGAATTCTATTTGAATTGCTTATAGTAGTCCATTTCTAGCATGGCTAGTGGAATTCACTCTATTTCATTTTATTTTTAACTAATTTGGAAAACCTAATAGCTTTCATCAATGTTAATGCAAGTTTCCATTGATTTTTTTGTTCCATAAAAAAATCACCTTCATCACATGTGCTTAGATAAATTCAAGTGAGTTGACATAGTTGTTAATGCAAGTTTACATTCATTCATACCATTTACCTTTCTAATAAATAAAAAAATGGAAAATTTTGTGTAATTGAGAATGCTTATTGTCTTTCTAAGTTACCTCATTTCCATAGAAATAGTGAATAATTATAAGATATAGCATCACAAACCCTTCTTTGAATTCATATTCTTCGTGACTTTGTTGACAATCACAAATTTGGTTTTGAGAAAAATAAACACAAGATTTTATAGTTTTCATTTAGGTGGAAAAAACTTATACCCTAGGTTTGTGATGTAGAGCAGGGAGACAAAACCTTCAACAATCACAATTAGATCAATTTCAAACAATCTTCAATCTCAAAAACCTCAATTTAATGCTCAACTGACCAATTCACATTCACTTCCTTGTAGCATTCACAATAGATAAAATTGTTTATATCTTATCATATATTAGTCACTAGAACCCTCTCTAATGCATCTAAAAACTAAACCCTTTCTTTAAGCCTTTCTATTCTTGAAACAAGGAGGGTTTATTCAAAATCAACGTTCCAGGTCTCTGGTGTAGGAGCACCTTGTATGCTCAATTTTGTCAAAAAGGTCATCTTTAGTGAGCATGGTCAAATGCTAGGATTTTAGTTAATTTTGAGTATTTTGTGTTCAATAAGGTCAATTACACCATTTTATAATGTATTTGGAGCTAAGGGAGTTCAGTTGTGTCATAGCTTGCAATTTGGCAAAATGTGGTCAGAAAAGTTGCTAAAAGATGCAAAAGTTGAAAAGTTAGGTGCATGCAAGGTTAGGTAAGTAGAACTTCAGTTCTAGGCATTTTTTTATGTTATTATGATTCCTTCAATGTGAGGAGAACCTTGAGGAAGAGGTGAGAGTATGGAAAAAAATGAAGAAGAATAAGAAGTATTCCCTATTTTTAGTGTAAAATTTTGAGTTTTCAGTGGTAAATCTATGTTTCGGACCATTGTAAGGCCCCGTACAAGTGGTTAATGGTCTAAAATATATGGGAAACATTAAAGGCATGTATTACCTTTCATTTTTAGTTTGTTTGATTGAATTGCATGGAGGTTTATGAGTTTTATGATCATTTTGGTGCTAACGGGTATGAAACCCTGTTTTGGGGTTTTGAACACTAAAGAATGCATGTATGAAATTTTCCTTCGGTGGATACCTCTATAACTTAGTGAAATGAAGGCTGAGAGGTTTTTCTCCATTTTCAACAAGGATTCAAGATTTGAATATTTGATGGAAGCATTTTGTGAGTTGCTGTCCTAGTTGATTTCTTGTGTCTTGACCAAAAATTGAGGTTTCAAGTAAGGGTTTGAGGAAATAATAGTGCTAAAGGTTGGGAGTAAGTTTTAGAGAATGTGCAGGATATTTTTAAAGTGTTCCAAGTATTTTTTGGGTGTGGTTTGTTGAGGAAGTTTGGGTTTCAATAAACCCCTAGGGGAAACCTAGTTTGAAATAGCTTAGAGTGAGGGTTTGAAGGTTGGTACCCTATTGAATGTTCTAATCCCTAAAATAGGTGGAATATGAGGTTTGACAACCTAAAAAAATATTGTCCATGGAGATCAAGAGCTTTGAATGTGTTTAAAGGAGTTTCTCTTTGTAAGAGTGGCCTTATTGGCCTAGTTGCTTGAGTGGAACAGGGCTAGTTTGAGGTATTTTCTCCAAAGGATTTTATAGTGGTTTTGTGATATGTTTTAGGCCATGTAAAATGGTATCTGAAAATACTGTTATAGTATTCATAAGTTACTTGGTTCATTAGATATGAGTGACTGTCCTATGAGGAAGGATTACTAGTTTGTAAGTGATTAAGGAGTGAGTGATACAAAATTGGTGCAGGGGCACCTACACCTTGTATTGAAAGAAAATGGATTCTTGGAAGGTCTAATAGACTAGGTTCAATTTTCTTGATTAATAAGCAACGAGGAAGTTACAAAATATATTGAATTGTAAAAGTTGCCAATCAATGTCAATGATGACAAATGTGGTCTAGGTGGATAGAGTATGGAATAGGTTTGATTTTCATATTTTTTTTCATGAATAAAGGCCAATAAAGACCATTTAAGGTGTATTAGGTTGAGTTTTAAGTCTTGGTGGTCAAATGTGCAAAAAAATGCATTCTTGCTACAAAATTGTCAATATTTGAATTTGTAGCCTTTTGAAGGAAAATCCTTGAATTTGGATGTAAATGTACAAGAATGAGGTCTAAAAGGTTGTAATAGGTGAATTAAAGGTTTTTGAGTGATTTAGGAGTCCTTATGTGTCAAACTTAAAAAGTTGCAAAATTCATGTAATGTTGTCATGTGTAAAAGGTCTAAAATGCAACTTAATGAAGATTAGAAGGTCTTAATGATTAAGTTGTGTTTGGTTTATTAATTTAATCTTGTTAGATTCCTTAATAGGCTCATGTAAATCCCTTATACCTTAGTGTGGATTGGAGTCCTTAGAAGCCTATTTCCTTTGATGAAACTTTGAAAGAGTGTGTGTAAGTCTATTAAGAGCCTTCCTCTAAATATTTGAACAAGTTCATTGTGGATCCCTACATGTACTGCATCAGCCTCTAGCTACTTTTCCAACTCTTCAAACACACTCAAGATCCCTACTCTAATATCTAACCCTACAGACATCTAACTCCATCATATGAATTTTTTTGTCTAGCATAGACATGTTTGATAATTCCAAACAACTTGTTGCTTTCTTTCATAAAATGCTTTGGTGTATTTCATATTTAATGCAATGTAATCAGCGATATCAATATTTTCATAAAATGCATTACTTACTTTTGTTCTATGTGTGTTTGTGGTTCTAGGTGTGTTTGTGAACATGTAGCATTGAACATCATGCCAAAGAAATGACCGAAGTCTCTAACATTGGAAGAACGTGCAATTCAAAATGCAAGGAGAAGAGAACAAAAAAATGTAGCTCGTGAAGCAAAGGAATTGCAGCCCATATATCTAAAAATTCCCGTGCAATCTAAGAGAGATGTGAAATTGAAAAAACAAAGGGAACGAATGAGGAAAGTTCATGAAACGAAATGAATGGATACTGAAGCTGGGGGCACATCATCAACCATAGGTGAAGCTCAATGCACATCTCTAGTTGAAGACACATCGGCAACAACATATGGTTTTCCAAGTACATCGAAAATCACGTCTCCGATTGAAGACACAACATCAACAACATTGCGTTTTGAAAGTACATCAGCAAACACATCTCTATTTGAAGGAATTCCACAAACGAAATCTCAAGTTGAAGGTACAACATCGTTTACATGTCAATCTCAAGGTATGTCATCAATTGCACCTCTGATTGAAGGTACACGATCTATCCCTGATGTTGTTGACCTTCCCAATGATGACACAAATTTACATTTGAGAACTCCTCCTAGATTTTTGCATAGAAAACCTACATTTTTTATTGATATTGATTCCGATGTTTTGAAATGGATGCCTAATAAGACTCCAAAACATACATGTCAAAGATATGCACAGAGGATATGGAGTTTATTTTTTGTGAAGCTAAGTGAGGGTGGAAGATGCCAACTATTTGTTGAGATGATGAGGCAACTCAAATTTAGGCCCACCATGAAGGCTTTTGGGATAAGATTTTTGAATGACTCAAGTAAAAATTCTATTGTAAATAACTTGATGAGTGCATACAAGATTGTGGATTCTACCTCACGCACGAAGGATAGTTGTGCCACACGACGTGTGATGACAACAACACTGTTAAGTAGTCAAACAAGGAACAAGGTGAACCTTACAAAGGCAAGTAAGTCTTTGAAAATAAGTAGATCATCTCTAATGAGAGCCAAAGGAAGGTGTGAAAGAGTGGAGGATCCAAATAGCAATGAGTTATGGGCATTCTTGGGTAGAGTGCCATGGAAAAATTAAAGAATTTCTCAAGGCTTGAGATCTTTAATAGTGAATTATTGGAAGGATAACACAAGGCCCTCTCCTAATCAAAGAGATGTTGTAATAAGGAGAATTGGTAGTAAAATCTATGAGCCACATCGAATGCATTATTTGGATACCACTCAAACCCAATTTTTTGCTGATTTTGTATAGAAGTTTCCTGAAATTAAAATATATCAAAGGTATTTTGAAATGCTAAGGCATTTTTATGTCAAAATAAATCACACACGCACTACTTGTTGTTGTAGGGTTCATATTGAGTTTTCTAACCATTATGATGTTTATCGACGTATATGTGTAGATATGCATATTGACAATGTTTTGCAGGAATGTAACATAATGCCTCCACCTAAATCATCAAGGAAATTTTTGTCTTCCATTTTATTGAAAGAGAGGATGGTCAATTTTTTTACAAGAAATCAAGTTTGGATGGCACATGTGATCATTGTGGTAGAATGCAATATTTTCCAATTTTCCAACACATGGCTAGTACACACACAATTGGAGACAAAATTGTGGAATTTGGCAAATATAAGACAGTGGCATACAGTCTAAAAGATGGGAAAGAAGCAAAGAAGTGTGAATTGGTTAGTGATAAGATTCCAATGTATCAGTTTATGGGCATTTTCCGTGATTAGGTGGTCTATGAGTATGCAAGGAACACACACATAGCACAGTGGTTGGAATCACAATTTAAGTTATGCAAGGACACATTTCCACTTCATCATATCATTTCAATTGTTGACTTCACTAAGAAATACACACTACAACCACAGAACAAGGTGCAATCATAGTACTACAACTCCACCCAGGCTTCTATATTTGTGCATATAGCATTCATTCATGCAAATGATAGTACAGAGGAAAATAGGAAAGTATTGAGGGAGTATCACTTTTACATCAGTGATGATCACACACATTCTACAGAGTTTGTGCAAGGTTGCTTTCATATGTTCTATGCTGATCTGGCTAGCAAGGTCATATCATTTAGTTAGCATATCATATGGTCAGATAATTGTACATCACAATTCAAGAACACCACAATGTTTTACTGGTTGAGTAGGATGTATAGGATTAGTGGTTTTCAACATATGTAGAACTTATCAGAGGTCGAGGATGGAAAGGGGGAGCATGATGGAGCAGGTGCATGTATCAAAAGATCCCTAGCATGAGAAGAGTTAAAGTACACAAATAGTGTAAATTTGACAGATGCAAAATCAATTGTCCAATGGTGCAATCGTGTAATGGGTCCAAGTAGTGAAGGTAATTCTTTAGTTCATAGATTTTTTCATTTAATAGATGATACTAATATTGCAAAATATGAGGATTGTTGTACACTAAGAGGATCGAGTGAGCTACACTCTTTTAGAAGCTCCAATACAGGTACATGAACTATCCATATGTGGAAGATGGCATGCTTTTGTTCTGCATGTGCAATTCAAGAATTGAATGATTGTGAGTCAACAATGTGGGTTGACAAATGGTCTGTAAGAATTCTAACCCCACTTGACACTTATCAGCTCCCAACAGCTCTAAAAATCATAGAGATGCAATCATCCATTGACTTTGATCATGTATCAGACCTACTAGAACGAGGTAATATATCTTACTTACAAGTTTTATTATGATGCTCAGTAAATACATCTAACAAGATGAACATATCAATGCAGGGCACATTTATGTGGTGATTGCAAATGAAGACAATGAAGAGGGTACAAATTATTACCTATGTCATTGTATCGAGGCCAAAAATAAATTGGAGGCCCCAGTTATAGACGAAGAAAAAATAGAATATCCTACAGGTTCGGTGGTTGTTACTGGAACATGGCTTTAAAGGTATCTAGTTAAGAATGTTGCAGTTTGGTTGTTTGAGGACTTCGACACACATCGAAAGATTCTTCACTAGTCGAACCTTGTCATTTCCACCAATGTTCATTTGATCAAATATAAGGGCAGACCTATGAACAAGAACTTGTGGAAAGTGTGTGAGTTTGACCACGAGGCAATAATTGATGCAATAAAGAGTAGAGAAGACACAGATGGTTCCCTAGATTGATTTGTAAGTATGCACATTGAATTTGTAAAGTCGTGTTATTGATCATTGCTTTCTTTCAAGCATTTAATTTTGATTGTATAAGGGTTAGCAAAATTATACTTCTACATGCAAACCTAAACACCTTCCACAGAAGAGAAAAACAATGAAAAAGCAGAGCTTTGCATGAAATGTGCAAATTGATAATATTCATAATTCAAAGATTACAATGAGATGATTTTCTTTATAAAAGCAAAGTGTGCAACTCTAATGTTGACCTAAAAATAGCTCAACTAAATAAAGCTTACTTATTAATTAAGTAAACTAATTATTACCTAAGCAAAACCTAAGTAAAGTTATGCAAGTGCAATTAAATATTAATTACACCAACACCCCCCATAAGTGCAACTTAGGGAGACTAAATAAGCATGCACCTAAAACTAAGATGAATGCAAGAAAGAATGAATGGGTCCCGGCAACAAGGTCTGATTAGGTACCCATGTACAAATGCAATAATGAGGTAGAGAAGGAAAACCCAGTGGGACAACCCCCCCTACAATGAGATGACTGCTGCAAAGAAGCACTAGAAGAACACTATGGAGTAACACTAGAACAATAATCTGGCAAGCAAGGAAAAATACTTCTATCTACAAGAAACCATATCGGAATCATAATTATGCAATAGCAGACCCAATGCCACGAAACACTCAAAAACACCAAACTGGAACAACCCTAGAATCCATAAAGCAACAGTAGATGATATGATGATGACAGAATCTGGAAGCCGTGAATCTCGATGCTGATGCCAAACTAAGACTAAAAATTTACCATGGGAACAAGTACCATAAAGACTCTGGAACATTAATCACAAATTTAGTGGCCCTCAAACTGAGATGGATCTGAAATGAATCTAATATGTGTCGAGCTAAGACAAAATATGGCCAAAAGAAACTAAGAAACCATATTACAACCCATGCAATTTTTCATCAAAACAAGATGAAAATCAAAGTGCATGCACACTCTAATCATATTATTATGCAAGAAACCCCTCCGATGGAACTTTATATCAGTTCATTTATTACAATACCCAATGATTGCAAAAGGAGAGAATTCCTAAATATGCATAAATAATAAATAAAAATAGTCCTCAGATATATGTAGAGGACTGAACCATCTTTCCAATTCTACAAGAATGGCAAAAAAAGGATCACCGAGTCAAAAGATATGCCCTCTGGACTGAAAAACACAAGTTCTGAGTTTAAGGACCTGCAACATAAAACTAGAACATAATCAGGAAAAATAACCTACACCAACAGAACGGGCTTGGAACCCTCTTTCCAACGATATCTTGTTTGCAAAAAACTGACTCCGTATGCAAAAGTTATGCCTGATTTCGTGAAAGTGCTCTAGAATGGCCAATAAGGCCTGCAGGCAGCCCAGGGGGCTAAAAACAATTCGGCCCCTAGTCCTGTGCGCGACCAGGGGCTGGTGGATAAGGGCTTGGGGTGGAGCCCCTGGTCACCCATGTGACCACCGGGAGTGCTAGAAGGCCGGCCGGGGGCTGGGCACATAGTGCCCAGTCCCCCATAGGACTGCGACCTGGCTTTAAAGGCCCGCGGGGACTAAGCGTCGACCGGCGGCCGACAGGTGGCGCCGTTGGCCGAAGTGGTTGGCGGGTGGCCACCCGGCGGTGGTAATTTTGTGCACTGGCGGAATGAAAACCAATGCCTTTTTTTCAAATTTTTTTGGGTTTTCGTGCCTTTTCCACCTCGTGAAGCGTGTTGGGGAGGCCATACGACCTCTCTAGCAAATGTTTTTTGCCTCAGAAACCAACTTCTTCAAAATGAACAAAACAAAGGGCAATCTTAGGGTTTTTGGGCACTGTGAATGCGATGGCAGTGTCCATTTTTCTCCAAGGTGCTTCAAAAAATCAGCTACCTCTAGAGCTTGCAAAAAAACACCGAACTTGAAACCCTCATTGATCTGGAAAACGATGACCAAAATCTGCAAAATAAAAGTCAATCCTGAATTTTTCCAATGCTCTACATCCAATGCCTCTCAAGAAGAGAAAGAAGGTGTTCCTGTGGTGTCTTTCAATGACCCTATGTCACTAGACGTCTATTATCTGCCTTCGTATAGAGAAGGTGTTTCACAATAATTCCAATTGTTTAAATATCTGATCTTTCTAAGTATTTATAGTCCCTTTAATGAGAGGTGGGCCTACTTAAAGATTAAAAACTTGCTCTACCACTAAATTAAGTTGTGAATTTTCTTTTGGGTCTTGTTATTAAAAGTAAATACAATTGGCCTTGGGGCCTTATCTTCATCACCTACTATTAAAAGTCATAACTAAAAACATACATACACTATTTTTTATGTTTTCACAACTCAATAAAATCTAAAATCTAAAAACTAATCAAGATCCTAGGGTTCCTTAGAGAGAGATTTTTTGATCAAACCAGTGCACCATATTTATTAGATTGTTCATCACACTGTGTATTTGCACCATGGAAACAGTACAATGCATAAATGTTAGCTTCTATGACACATTTGTCTACCAAAAATATGCATCTCTTTATTTGCAATGAATTTTTTGCATTCTACACCGCATATGTGGTCAGAAGTCTATTAAAAATTTAGAAACTGACCTTTGTTAACAACAACACATCTGTGTCAAATGCAATCGCCACTGCAACACATATGTTGCAGACTGCACCGCAGTCGATATCTTCTGCACTGCAGTCGACATATTTTACACCGCATATGTAGTTTTCTCTATGGCATCTGTCTGATAGATGAAACAGGGTCTATTTTCAGAGGGTACATAAATCTGATCTTATTTACACAAAATCTCAAAATCAGAGCAATCACTTTCTTGTATATTTTTGTAAACTTTCAGCTTTCCTAGGTTAAACATTATATCATTTTGGGTCATAGATCACAAGCCCTTTAAAGTCTCGTCTTGAATGTCTTGAAATCTGAAAACCAAATCAAATTTAGAAGTCAAGTCTAGTGTCATCATTCTTAAAATCATCAAAACCTTATTTTTACAAACTACTCCCATCAATAAAAGTAGGCTTTTCAACTCATAAGTCTAGTTGTAAATCAACTTTTTTATCAAGCCACCATCATCACTTGAGGTTTATGATTTTCATTTGATTATGTTAGTCCCAATCCAAAAAAATTGTTAGAATCACAAAGTTAGATATCTAAGGTCTTTTACATTTGCAAAACTCATCACAAAATCCCAAAAACATAGAATAGATTCATACTAGTTTGCATTCATCCCAAAACCATCAAAATACCAAAAAACATCACAAAATATCCAAAACAAAATGTTTAGATCATTTTGATATGATATTCCTCCTTTCTTTTCATAGTCATCTAATCTCTTATAAATATTGTGCAATAAATCTTTAGATTGGACACTTCAATCACCAAATATTCAATATTTGTAAAATAAATATGTAGATGTGAGGCTAACCATTTGAATGAAATAAAACAATTAGAAGGCATCTTTAAGAATCAAGTGCACTCACATTTCATTTCATTTTAGATCCCAATATGGCTAAGAGAACTTCTATTTGAATGTGGCCATGGTCCAACATAATTTAATTTGCAACATTTTTATGCCACATGTTACAACTAAATCATCATAGTATTCTTGAAAATATAGGTGAAGACTATGAGACCAAGTTACATTCCCCAATAGCAATTGTGCAAAGAGAAAAGAAAAATAAAAATCCTAGGTATTAGGTATAGTTGAGTGTCAAGCGATTGCTAATGATATGGGTGCTCAATGTTTTATGTACCTAGGGATGTTATGTACCTAAGGATATGATATTATAATGTATTTAGATGGATGGAGATTATGACATGTTGCACACATTCCTTAAGTTAGTTATATTGGGCCATATGAATAACTTGTATAATTAATTAAATCGAGAGTTGAGTAGGCCTTGATTAGGATTACCCCTTCGTTGTATTATTAGGAGTCATATATATAGAGGAGACACTAGCATTTTACATCCACTAGCCTTATTTTTTCTTCTAAACCCATCAGAGTACATTTTCATTGAACACTATTACACTATTGTTCATCATTTTTCACAATGTTTGGTATAGTGGAATTCTCTTCATGCATACAATAGATACCAAGACCTATCTCTTCCAAGTTCTTGTATGGATCAACCTCGTGATTTTCAACCCCCCACTCATCAAGTAACAAATCAGGTATGTATTATATTTGATTGTTGGGTGCCTTGTTGTGATGATACTTGAAGAGCGGCATTTTGAGGCATAATCTAAGTATTTTACACCATTAAAGCATGATTTACTGTATTGGAGCATGTAGCTTGGTTATGTGGATGGTTGCAAGGGAAAAAGCATTTGTATTCATGTGCCAAGTTATTTTTGACAGGTACTAAGTCTCTAGATGTGTTGGAAGCATTAGGATTATAATGCTTGGAAGAGTCTAGCATTGATAGCTTGCCTTTGGCCTTGGGGATTGGCTTGAAATAGAGGCCTGTTAAGTTGATTATGTTGATATGCAATTTTGTAAGGCTTTGAATTTTGTGTTTTCTACCTCTTAAGGTTTACCAATTCATTCCCAAATGTTTGGAGAAGGATTTTTACCTCTTGGAGTTCAATTGATTGGGTTAGAGTAGGCTTGTCTTGAGTAGATACTTGACTGGTTGGTATTTGCATGGGTGAAATTATAGGTATTTGAGAAGGAATAGAGGGATATACTTCTAAACATATGGACATTGGAGGCCTTGGTGCAATTTTACCAGCCTATATGAGATTGTTCTTAGCTCTAATGGTAACCTCATATGCATTTGGGAGTATTGCTCCACCCATATATTGTATCATGACCAATATATCACTGTTCAAAGCTCTTGAATAATACAAAAAAGCATATTTTTGAGATGGTCTTAACAATTGAGGAATTTTTTCCCATTTCTTTTGAAACCTAATGTTGAAATTACTCATACACTCATGTGGATACCCAAATAAAATGGCAGTCCTCGCATAGTACATCATAATAGTGTTAAGGATCTTCATGAGAGTTCAATAAGTCATAGGTATGAATATACTTTTATTTGTGCCAAAATGTGTATGAAGGTTAATCTTCTATTCAAACCATGCAAAGCTATAGTCTTGGACTAGGCATTGAGAGAAACTACAGAGTAAAAGAAACCATAAAGGGTTCATTCTACAATAGTGATGTCTATTGCTGGAGAAGGCAATGTTATTTTTAAGTGATAAAATATAAATAAAATTATCCAAACCTCGATGTGCGGTCTATCAAAGTGTAAAGGGGCATTGAAAATAATATGATAGTGGTTCAAGGCATAATAAACACTCTATAGGTTTACATTGTCAGAAGAAGAACATCTAGAAGGTTGTGTATATGTGCCAAGTTTGGGATAATAGTAGAACACCACAAAGGATTGCCAATGTGATGAGTAAACAAGTAACAGTCCCTCAAAGGAACAATATACATATGACTAAATTAAGTGGAAAATATATGCACAAGCTCAATCATTGGGATGTTGTAAGAAACAACAAAAGTTAAAAGGTGGGAAAATGTATAGGGTCATGATATCCTTTAAAATATGACAATCATATATCTACACTTCATATCCAAATGGTCACCTATAGGACATCCATGTGAAAAGGGAAATGATCTACAAAGTTTTGTGCCAACAGTTGATAGAGAATGTATGATGAAAAGTGACATGGATAGTGTTAAGGGGTCACTAACAAATTAAAATCATAATGAGAATAGTGATCTACAAAGACAAAGATATGAATGCCAAGTTAAGACATGAGAACCTAAGATATAGATATGACAATTTTGATAAGGTAGAGTGATAGTATGATGTAGAAAGACAGTGATCTTTAAGTGACAATATCAAACATAACCTATAGGTATACATTGATATATAGTTTCTCAAAAATGATTGACTTTGTCTTGGTGGGTGTAAGAAGTACCCAAACTCATTTTAGGTCTTATAAGCCCTAAGATTTAGTTTATCACTTTGAATGCATTAATTGAGGTATGGTAAGATTCATGTGTGAATATTATTAATATTTGACAAGAAAAATAGTCATTTCCAAGCATAGGGCAGTCTATAGAGACATACATTTAAAACAAGAATTGAGGCAACTTGTATGGTTCTGAGGATTGATGACATTGTGAGTGGTATAAAGAAGAAACAACCTCAAGGTGTTCCAACAAAAACATTTTTCCAAGAATAGAAAATGACAATGAGAAGAAACTTAGATAACATAATGCATAACCATTACATAGGACAGTCATCATTTATGAAAGTCCATTAGAGGATAGTACACAACCAAGTGATAAATATGCCTAATGACATATGAATGATCAGCAAGAAGCACTAGTATTATGTTCAAAGTTTATTAATAGTTTAAATGGATAAGGAAGTGCTACAACAATTCGTGCATGAGAGTTGAAAGGCAGTATAGGGTTGCATAAGGATTCATAACAATTAAGAGGGGGTTGATTACCAAGCAAGGGATAGTAGTACCAAATAAAAAAGATGGAAGTCATGATAAAGTAAGAGGTTTATGACAATACTTATAAAATTCAATGACAACCTACACATGTATGTTAGCATTCAATGTAGATAAAACATTAAAGAACCTTATCGTCACACCATAAGGAGTCTTAATCACCTCAAAATCCTAAAAACACATGCCTTATCATCTTGTAGATGAGGTTATGGCAGTTAGGATGAGATGGAGCAATAATGCAAGCATCTATGAGGAATTTTGACTACTATCCACCTAGCTAGGAGAGTGCAGATAACAATTGCATATATCTAGGAGGTTAAGGGGTAGATTTAGGAGCATCTTCAATGAATGAAGCCAAAGGACAAGAAGGAATCTCTTCCTCAATGCCACCTTAGAGCCTTCAAAAGAGTCAAAATAGGGGACTCGGTTTTCCACCACCCAAGTGGAGGATGGTCAAATTACCATGTCAAATTAAATCATTAATTATCTTTAGGTCATGTCCTACATTCTCTCCTAATGCTAGATAGAGGAAAGAGGAAGCCTAGGGCCAGTTAGTTTAGTTCTTTCTAGTTGGAAAAACTAGCTATTGTAACTTAGACTTCAATAAGCATAGCATTTGTAAAGTCTTATTTTCAAGAAATACAATTTTTTATAGATTTGTACTCATTTTTTGGTGTCTTTTGATCAATAAAAGAATCTTATTTTACTTTCTCAAGAGTTGTTTAGTGTGCAAATTTTAGAAAATAATTGATTTAATCTTGTGGTAAAATCTTTTATTTTGTCCTAGATTTAAGTCTTATTTTTGTTTCCTTTATGCAAAAAAAATGTATTTTTAAAAGTCATAACTTGTGTTTAATTAACCCCATGCATAGTGTTTGGGATAGAAAATGAGTAGAGCGATGGCATCCGCAGTTGAAAACCCTACACTAGTCACGGATGGATCCCAGGCACTCACAGGCAAGGGTGCTGACGGGAGTGGTAGCGTCTTGGGCTGCTCCTCCAAGCATACTGAGACGGAGGCGATTAAGACCGGTATTTCTTGCATGACAGGCCTTGGCGGGAGGCGTGTTAAGGGCAGCGACCCTGGGGCTAAGGGTCGGGCATCGGGTGCAAGATTCTTGCATGGGAGGTCGTTGATTGGCGGGTTTATCCCTATGGCCAACGCCATTTCAGTGAATTTGAAGGCTGAGACTATTGAGGAAATAGATGAGAATGTTACGGAGCTCTTTGAGCGTGGGGTAATTTTTAGATTTAGGGGTTTTTGGCCCAGCCTCCCTCAGCTACATTCCTGGATCTCCACTAAATAGGAGCCTCTAATTTCTAGTAAAGTTCATATTTTCCCCTTGGCTAAGGGGTATTTTTTTGCCAAGTTTGACAAAGCTCAGGATAGGAATATAATTTTATGTGACAAATTTTTTAGTTGGGAAAACAAGTATTTGTTGATGATTAAGCCTTGGCATGCTGACTTCAACCCTGCTTCTGAAACTTTCAATAAGTTCCTGATTTGGGTTCGGTTGCCTAATCTTCCCCTCCACTTATGGACTAACCCTCTTCTGGAGGAAGTGGGGGATGCCCTTGGTGATTTCTTGTTGGTGAATGGAGAATCCTCAGACATTTTTCATTCCACCTTTGCTCGCATACTGGTTGAAATGGATGTTTCAAAAGGGTTGTCTGCTGAGATTGTACTTAAATCTGCTAAAGGATCTTGGGTCCAATCTGTGGACTATGAGGGGATTCCCTTCCACTATAGAAGATGTTTTAAAACAGGTCATGTTGTTGCACAATGTGGTTTTGAGAAAAAATCCATGAAGGCTACATGGTGGAATGGTTCTTCTCAGCAACATTATACGATTGAGAAGAAATATGAACAATTTTTTCAAAGGTGGTTGCGTCTGAATCATAGGGTGTTGAGGTATCCCCTCAGGATGTCTCAAATGATGAGGTTGTTGATGCTGCACATGATTATCAGATTGTAACCCCGAAAGAGCAAGAGGTTGGATCTTTGGCAGCCACTTCTGGTGACAGTGCTCTAACCTTCACTTCTGGTGGCCTATCCGATAAGTCTTTGCCTGCACGAAAGAATAATGATGATATTTCTGAGACAGTGGTTGCAGGGAAACCTTAGGAAAATTGTGAGTTGATTTGGCATGATATGGCAGCGCAAGTGGAAGAAGGTTGGATTACTGTTAAGGAAAAAAAGCTAAATTCTCTCGGCCTTCTTTTGATATGACTCTCTATTCCCACAAGAGTAGTTCTAAATGTAAATCTTGACGGGTCTTGTTTGGGGGCTGGCTTTTGGCTGGCTGCAAGTTGTTCTTTTTACAGGCTTGTTCGTGATTGTAAAGAGTTTTGGGTCCCTTCAAAACTTGTTTTTACCTGAATCAAAAACTTGTGTTTAACTAATTAAAAAAAGGATTTAGTTGTGAGAACATTTCCAACTCCTAAAAAAAAAATTTAAAGAAAAAAATTCTAAAATATTGATGCAAACACATATCACAACTTGAGTTATGTATGTTGTAGTCAACTTATTGGTCACATTGTATATCCTCTAAACAAGTATAAATCATAAAACATCTGGTGTATGGTTATTTTATATTATCCTCTACCCCTTTTCCTTGAGAACAGAGGTAGGAAAAATTAGTTTAGGTGAAACACTAAGGGAACCAGTCCTCTTTGGAGGGTAAAAGTACAAAGTTGTGTCACACTTTTTAAAGGAAACGACTAACATTGATCCAACTTTTAAACTTGAATCACTAAACAGTGACATATACGTTTTGAATTTTCAAATGATGTAAACTAATAAAATATTTATTTTTTAGTATATTTTATTCTTATATTTTTTTAAAATATTTAAATATAGTTTTTTAATAAATTGACACTGTAATTTAATCTAAAGATATCAAGTTTCCACAATCCATCAAATTATGTCTTATGTTTTCTAGATTTGATTGTGTTGTTATTTTTGTTATCGACATTTCGAATCACTTGATGACAAAAATTAACAGCACAATCGAATCCAGAAAACATACTCTATAATTTAGTTGCTAAAAAATACTTAAAAATGAAGTTACACTAGACGTCAATCTTTATATAGTAGTTTTTTTTTTTTTTTGCTTCAATTTTTTTGTGTGAATTTATAACATGAAAATTTAGTGCATGGATATATTTTTTCCAATTTTGATAAAAATATATCTTTAAATAAACATTAAAATGTGCACGTATTAAAAAATAGTTGTTTCCACATAGGATGGTGTGAGTCTAGGGTTTGCAATGGTCATTTGCAGGGCGACGTCTTGCGAGGAACCAGGAAGGTTGCAAAGGTAACCGACAAGTGGATCTTGATGGGGTTTCCCATCAGGTCATATGGGCCTGACAAGAGCATGCTTTTCAAAATGATTCCCGTGCTAAGGTGTGGGGTAGCGAAGGCAGAAGATTTGAAAATGACATACAGGGTTTTAGGGGTCGTCAAAGAAGAGGTGGTTATAGAAACAATGCTTTTCGTAGGCCATGTCAAAATGAGGGCGGCAATGGAGGGAATAGAGGTTTGTCAAGGATGAAAGTGGAGGGTAGTGATAGAAATCCTAGTAGGAGGAAAAGCTTCAATAAGGAAGTTTGACAAAAGAAAATGTATGATTCAGTATGGGAGGAGGATAGGGATGAGGCGCAGGGTGGAGAAGCTAAGAGACCAACAATGAAAATAGGGAATGGGATCCTGAGGGGTCGGGCTACGTTGGTGGTGAGTGCAGCGAAGCTCCAAGCTGAAGTTTTAAGATTGGAAAATATGGGTTTGATTGGGAAGTGGTATGCTTCAAATCTCAACTGGGAATATTTGATTAAATGGTGGAAATCACACTAGGGGGATAAGTTGCAGTTCAAAACCCTTCAAAATGTTTTCTTCCTGGTGATTTGTCTAAATAGGGCCATGCAGGAAGAAATAGTGAATGGTATTTGGGTTCTTGATGGAAGTGGATTTTATTTGTGACGATGGAAGGTAGGTTTTAACCCTGCATCTCTTTTTATGGAGACAATGCAAGATTGGTATTGCTTGTTGAATCTCCCTACAGAGTTCTGGGAGCCAAGCATTCTTGAGGAGATTGGCAATCATCTGAGAAATTTTGTTTGTGTTGAAGAAAGGTGAAAGGCGGGAGAGGCTCATTCCCATGTGCGGATTTATGTGGAAACTAACCTAGTGCGTCACTTCTATGAAGAGATTGATCTAATCTCAAACTAAGGAAGTTGGATTCAAAATTTGAGAGGAGACTCCTTTACCAAGGATAGTTTAGTGTGGCCTCTGGGTTGTAGGTGGTCAATAAGCAAGACAAGGAGCTCAAAAGCAAAGGCGGTTGTTGAGGCGCACCAAGAAAAAGGATTGTCTACAAAAATGGGTAATATTTCGATAATTCTTGAGGAAACTATTGGTGAAACCCATGTTAAAAATCAAATGAAAAATTTGGTTTCTGCTTCTTCTCAACAAATTGTTCAGAAGGATTCGCACATAGCTTTGGGAGACAAGATTGTTGGGGAAGAAGAGTTGGTGGAAAATCATAAATTGTCCTCGGATGAGAAAATTTTGGAGGTGTTGGAGATCTTAGGTGAAGACTGTTCCAATGTGGAGTTGGATTCGTTAATAGTAGGTAAAGAGTTAGTTGTTTTGGCAGAGGAGGCAAAAGCTAATGCATGGGAATTAGTGGAAGAAATGGAGGTAGAGAGTGGGGGTGAGGAAAAATTTTCAAAATGGTTGTTGGCAAGGTTTGTAGTTGGCAGCCCACAATCAGCCAAAAAGAGGAAATGTTCCCAAGGTTTGGCTAAGGTAAGGTTTAAGTTAGGGATCCATCAGAAATAAATGAGAAAATATTCACCTGACTATGGTGAGAATAGAAAAAGAGGTAGGATCTCAAACCAAGAAAAACGGAAATGGGATGGGGAGGTGAATGGTCAACAAAAAATTGGTTCCATGATAAAAGTAGGGAAGAGCGAAGCTCTTCCTAAACAACAATGAAACTTTTAACTTGGAATGTTAGGGGACTAAAAGCCCCTAACAAATGGTGCTTGGTAAGGCATGCAATGGAAATTAATCATTTGGAAATTTATCTTTTTCAAGAAACAAAATTGGGTGATCAAGATCTTGTTAAATTTAGAAGAAAATTAAAGCATTGGAAGTGGCTAGGGGTTGGAGTAGAAGGTGCCTCAAGTGGTTTGTTAACCATTTGGAAGCCTCGGTTGGTCATGGTAGAAGAATTGATTGCTTGAAGGCATTGGTTGGCTTGCCGAGTAAGAATTTTCTCTTCCAATCTTTAGTTTTTGCTCATCAATGTTTACGGGCCATCATTGTGCTCACTTAAAAGAGTGGTTTGGCAAGAGTTGGATGGGTTCCTTAGTGGTTTAGATAAGGACTTTTGTATTATGGGTGTGGATTTCAATGCAATTTTGAGGCCCGCAGATAAGAAAGGTGGTGTGGGAAAGGCTCTGCAATCTCAAAAAGATTTTCAAATTTTTGTGGAGAGAAATTCTTTGGTAGAAATTTTTTCTGGTAATGGTAGCTTCACTTGGACCAACCGTAGGAAAGGCTTTTGTAGTATCGCGGAGAAGCTGGATGGATTTTTCTTTAAGGGGAATATGAGTCTTTTTCCCTTTAGCTTAGATAGCAAGATTATTTCTTGGAGTGGTTACGATCATTACCCAATTCTATTAGGTGTTGATGGAGACAAGGGGTTGGTTCATTGTCGTTTTAAGTTTGAGATGATGTGGTTCAAGGATCCTAATTTTTTGGGGTCGATTGAATCCTGGTGGAAAGTATTCTCCGGGAGGTTCCAAAATGTTCAATATTGTCACTAAGCTGAAATATATAAAGCAACAGGTTAAGCAGTGGAATAAGGAGTTTTTTAAAAATATTTTTGAGGAAAAGTTAAGAGTGGAGGAGGAATTGGAAGCTTTGTCTGAGGTCGTAATTCAAGAAGGCATGGATGATGTTAGTTTTGAGAAAGAGGAGTTGACAAGAAGTTTGAATGAATTATTGGAGAAGGAAGAAGTATTTTGGAGGCAAAAATCTAGAGAAATTTGGTTGAGAGTCGGAGACAGAAACACTCAATTTTTTCATAACTCAACAAAAGCTCAGAGAGAAGTAAATCGGGTCACTTGTATTAAGGCGTTTGATGGTCATCTTCTTGAAGACTCTACGAAAATTAAATCCTATGCAGTTGAATTTTTTCAGAATATGCTTAATGATTGGGAGGGTTCGCACTTGGGCGCTCAAGAAGAAAGTGGCAGATCTTGAGCTTCATCTGAAGAAGGCTCCTGGTTCGGACGGCTTCTCGACGGCTTTATTTCAGAAGTGCTGGGACATGGTGGGTAAAGAGGTGTTTGAGGTGATTAAAGATTCAAGGAGCACGGGTAGAGTACTTAAAGAGATGAATAACACTTTAATTGCTCTAATTCCAAAGAAGGAGAAGCCTAATTCGTGGGATGAATTTTGGCCTATCTCCCTCTGCAATACAATATACAAAATTTTGGCTAAAGCGGTGGCTAATCGTTTGAAAAATATTTTACCTTGGATCATTTCAAAAGAGCAGATTGGCTTTGTTCTGGGCAGATCGATTTTTGATGGGGTGATCATAGCTCAGGAGGTTATTCATTTGATTCAGAAGATGAAAAAACCTACTATGTTTTTGAAATTAGATATTAAGAAAACATATGATAGAGTAAACTAGTCATTTCTGTTTAAAGTTATGGAAGATTTTGGTTTTCAGAAAGCTTGGTTGGATTGGCTTTTTGGATGGATTGTGGTGCCTCACTACTCAGTTCTTGTAAATGGGTCTCCTGAAGGTTTTTTTGCAGCTTCAAGGGGGTTAAGGAAGGGTGATCCCCTATCCCCTTTTTTGTTTATCATTATGGTGGAAGCTTTGGGTCAGGCGTTAGAGAAAGCCAGAAGGACTGGTTTGGTGGATGCAATTCAAGTGACGAGTAGTTTACCTTCGGCCATGCATCAATAATTTGTTGACGATACGATGTTGTTTGGCTCGGTTATGGCAAAGGAAGCTAGGAGGCTTAAAGGTATTTTAGACAATTATTTTCAGGCTTCAAGGCAAGAGGTTAGTGTGGTAAAATCAGAAGTTTTCTTTTTCAATTCTACTTGTGTGAAAGAAATGCAGATTTTAAGGATTCTTGGTTTCAAAAAAGGATAATTAACATGCAAATATCTAGGTCTACCGCTTGAGAAGGGAGTTCAAAGTTGGGGTATTTGGAATTCTTTGATTGAAAGATTTAAGGAACGCATTTCTTTTTGGAAGTATAAGTGGTTATCATGGGCCGGAAGGTTAACAATGTTAAAATCTATGATATCTGCCCTCCCAATTTATATGATGTCTTGTTTGCCTTTAATAGTTGGCATCAGTAAATCTCTGAATAGGATAATGAAGGATTTTTTCTGGAAAGGCAACTCAAATTAGAAAAAAAATTCATTAGTGAAGTGGAAAAAGATTTGTGGGAGAAATGAGGAAGATGGGGTAGGTTTGAAGAATCTTCGTTTACAAAATAAAGCGTTGGGGGCGAAATTAGCATGGGTGATTCATTCTCAGTCAGATCTTAAATGGGTCAAAATTGTGCAAGCTAAGTATTTAGATGAAGATTTGAATTGTTTTCTTACTGCCAAGTCTCTCCCCAGTGGTTCCCGAATTTGGAATTTTATTTGCAACTCCAAGGATCTTATTTTGGATTTTTCAACCTCGGAGGTTAAAGATGGAGGGGAGGCTCTATTTTGGGAAGACTCATGGGAAGGTTTTCCCAAATTAGCAAAAAATCTAGCTTTAGTTAGAATCAAAGAAAAAGCTACCCAAGTTTGGGGTTCAAAGGTTAGAGATTATTTTGATGCTTTTCCGACATCAGAGAGTGGACTCGTCAAATGGAAATCTTTTAAGTTGTTGGGTTGGTCTGATCAAGAGGTGGAAACAATGGAGACAATTTGTTCGGAAAGGAGAATTTGCAAGAGAATAGGTAGGGATAAGGTGTAGTGGAATGCTTCGCCTACAGGGGTCTATTCGGTCAAAATTGCTTATTCTGTTATGGCATCGTCAAGGAATGAGTCTTCAACTCTTCCAATCCAACTATGTTGGAATAAGGCTTGCTTGCCTAAAGCTGGAATTTTCACATGGGCACCTGCACAAGGTAGAGTTTTAACAGGAGATAGATTTTCTAAGTTGGGCTTTCAGGGCCCCTCCAAGTGTTATTTATGTCAAGCAGTTGAAGAGACTGTAGATCATTTATTTTTGAGCTGTAAGTATACTCAAGCGATTTGGCAATGGTTAAGCTCAAAGCTTCAATGGAAAATGGCCTTACCGTTCAATTTATTTGAATACTTAAAGTTGTGGTCGTCTCAGGGTAAGAAATCTCTGTTTGGAGATTTGTGGGTGTCGAGCCCGTCGATTGATTTATGGGAGGTTTGGAAGGAGAGAAATAGGTGTATCTTTCAGTACAAGGAGCTTTCAATCCCCAAGTTACCGTGTAAGATTGAGGCAAGCATTACATAATTGTTTAATGCAAGAGTGGAAGAATTGAACCCAAAGAAAGGAAACTTCCTGGAATGGGACGCATGGATATTGAAGAATTGGTCTAGTTTGAGAACTCCAATATATGGGGGTTCAGGAGGGCCAACTTCATCAGAAGATCGAAAGAAAGTAATATGGCTTCCACCGGGACCAAGCTAGGTAAAATTGAAGTTTGATGGGCCTTCCAAGGGCAATCTTGTGCCCTCTGGTGCAGGATGTATAATAAGAGATTCTCAAGGAGTGATTTTGGGGAGGTTAGCAAAGTCTCTACCGAAAGGCACAAACAATGTTGCGGAATTTCAAGCTCTTCTTCTAGGTCTAGATTTATGTGTAGATTTGGGGGTGAGCAAAGTAGAAATTGAAGGGGATTCCTCTCTGGTGATTAATGTGCTCAGAGCTAAACACATCCCAAATTGGAAGTTAGGTGACTTGTAGGAAGTTGCCTTGGAAAGGATTGAAAGGTTGGACCAAGTAATCTTTAACCATGTGTTGAGGGAAGGCAATTCAGAGGCGGATATGTTGTCAAATATGGGTGTCTTGGGCCCTGATTTAAGAGAAATTATTTGAGAAGGTTTTGTTAGGTCTCAAAAATGCAGGTTTGAACTACAAGAGGTTGCCAAGCTCTCACAACGCTTTTGGCTAATGTACAAAGCCAAATAATGAATTTGAACCTTCTTCTCTTTAGACTCTGCTAAACCTAGGCAGGTGAACCTATATGAATGAAGTAGATTTGAACTATGTGTTTCTCACTTAACCAATATATCCACAATGGCAATTTGGAAGTGGAAATATATAGTCTTAATTTGGTATAAATTGTATAAGCAATATCAAAGTGCAATTCAATATGTTCAGTTAACAGATGCGGGATTCTAAAAAAATGTTTAATGAAACTAAAAATGGGTGAGACCAATGCCTTGTTGGGTAAAACGGAGCCCAATGAAGACCCAAAAAATGCGACCTATAATGGCAATAACTCAAACTATTTGGCACATTGACATGGGTTTATAACTTGTATAAACATGCAAGTAAATAGTTGACAAACTCTACTTGAGACAGATTGACAACCCTAATTATATGGCTCTTCTTATTGATCCAATTAACACTTCTAAATTACTGTGAATGACTATAAGGATTTAATCCTTAATTGAAAGAACCAATTAATCTCATCACACGAATACAACAAATGTCCATTGACAAACTGAACATATACTAGATATATCAGTTTGAATAACAAAGAAGTATTAAAAATGGAGACAACCAAACAATTGAATAATTTCAACAAACAGTTGATACCATAATTAGGCTGCAAAATCAAATATCTTCATTGAATTCTTCCATATTCATACATGCATCATGGTCTTCAATGTGTACCACCTTCTCTAAAATTCCTCTCTCCATATTTAATCTATCTCCCCCTTTTATATCTTCCCAGAAAAATCCCTCACGCCTTTTGATCTCGATCTTTTCAAATTCTCATGAGAGGCAACCAGCCTCAGACCAAAGGTCGCACCAATTGATAACAAAGCAAGATATTAAATAAAAAGATAATAATAACAACTAATCCATTAATCTTTATCGCTTGCAATTTGCCGAGAGCTTTCCATGTGGCATCCCATCGGGGTTTCCCTTCAAGTCATTCTTTTCACTTTTTTTGAGCTCCGGTTGCTTGCTACGTGGTGCCATATCGCACATCTCACGAGTTTTAACTGGTGAGCATTTTGGAGGCGCGAGCTAGCGAGCAAGGGTGGAGATTGAACTGCATCTTAATCTTTACTTCTGATCCATTGATGAAAATAAGAATGTGGAGCTTCTTCGAGTACTTGTGGGCTCCATTTGTCTGCAGCTGCAGAGTGTACGTGGTAGTGATTCGTGAGTCTCGCCGATCTTAAAGAGCCTACATCTTAATCTCGCGAGCTCGCGAGGAACGATGGTGATTTGGCTACGTTTATCCCTCAATCTTGGTCATTGATCTTTCTTCATCTAGGTTGGATCATCGAACGGTTGTGCTTTATTCAATCTAACATAGACTTCCACATAGACATCCATCATGGAAAATGGCCCACAATTACTCAATATTCACGTCAAGCTCCCAGAAAGACATCAGATCAAAGCTCTGTTTGATCCCCACCGTTCATTGTTGCCAATATTGCTCACAGTTTTCCTGTCATCGCCACGTGGCGTCTTATCGGGGCTTCCTTTTGGGACGCTCCTTTTCCTTCTGGTCGGGCTCTGCCTACTTTCCACATGGCCCATGCTCGGCATTGGCATCCACGCGTCACTATTTTGCACACCGCTCAGCAATTTTGTGAAAACCTTGCGAGGTTAGCCCAGAATGGTCTGGATTTTACTATTTCATCTTCATATGACGGTTAGAAAGCCTGCACATGCAATAATTGTTAATCATAAAAGGGGGACTAGCTAGGCAGATGGGGAAATGACCCTCGAGGCCGAAATTTTAGACATTTATCAACCTGATACGCAGATAAAGTTTAAACATAGTCCTAGCAAATAAAAATTGATAGGGCAGGTAAAAAGGGGTCGATAATACAAACGACTAACAAGGCTTGGATCACAACTTATGCAATTGGCAACCCATAACAGTAGGTCAATGCACGAATAGACAGCCAAAGCAACCAGAAGACCAGAAGCCAAAATTTGTGGCTAAAACCCAAAACCCCAAGATTGGAAAATTGTAAAGGCTCCAACAATGGCTCCTGTTGGGGATGAGTGATTTACTGATCACTGCAAGAATCCAGAATATCTCTGAGAGTAGAACAAGACTTCAAATGATATAGAAAATGAAGGGAGACGAAAAATGGAGAAAATGGAAACGAACCTATACTACTATACATGGAGAGAAAATTTGTTTCCAATGAGGGATTTCTAGGATTGTCCATGTACTAGCAAGTCCCAGCCACCTTTAAATTCCTAGACTATTGTGCATGGAAAAGAATGTTTTAAGAGGTTTGTTAAGAATCGTCCATGCACTGGCAATCCTTAATCCTCTGGTACTCCTTAAGAGAAGAAATGCTTCAGGAATTGCCCTTGTACTGGCAATTCCTGCTCCTCTCCAGACATATTCTACAAATAATAAGAGTCCTCCCCTCCTTTGCCAATGATCACAAAAGGACCCAACCACAAGGCTTCAAACTTTCCATGTTTCCCTTTCTCCTAACATCGAGCATTCCACATTAGCACCAAGTCATTCTCCTCAAATTTTATGTCATGAACTGATATGGTTTTGAAAATTTCACACCACAACTGATGGCACACAACCACCAAAAAGAAAGGCCTATACTTTCCTCTATCATAAATTTTATTCTGATTTGAGCTCAGTGAACTCCCCTTGAAATCATCCATGTCATCTTCCTTTCCATTCTTATTGTCATAAAGATACTTGCATCTTCTTCCACCATTCCGATATGGGTCATGCATCATGAAATGATATCCTTGTTGATTTGAAAACTGAAAACATGTATCGTTCATCATATATATGAGATTGACTTGCACAAGAAATTTGCAATCATTATGAGGCCATTTATGCAACCAAGAAATACAACCTTCATGTGCATGGGAAGAGAAACAATCATGATCATCTATGTCACTCATCTCAACATTTGAATGCTTCTCACACAACTCTAAAAACTCTTTCATATCAACACTATTTGAGACAAACAAATTTGAAACATTTTGCATCTCTTCCATATCACCATTTGGAGATGACACCAAGTTTCGATTCATACTTTCATTATCATGCCTATCTGAACTAATCAATGTTGGATTCATATCATCCATGGCATACAAATAAATTTCTTCTCGACATGAGCCCAAAACTTCTAAATCACATACCTCTTCTTGAATAGATATAGATTCTTGATCAGCTTCAAAGGTTTCTCCATCACTTTGATAGATGCACATGGAGTCATATGAATCATTGCACAAATTACTTTCACTGTCAAAGAAAATGTAGGCTGGACACAAAACTTGAGTATCATCCTTGTGTGCACATCTCTGGAATTCAAGAGTTAGCAAATCTGAAATTTGCTCACTGCTGAGTGAACATATTTCTTCTTCCATATTTTCTACTATTTTTCACTCTTCTTGATTTCCATAACAGCTGAAAATATCTCCTTGTTGTAAATCAAAATCTGAATATTCAATAGATCCCTCATAACATGCATTGTCACAATCTGTTATGCAAGAGAGACTCTTTATATCTTCATCCTCCTCATGTAGGTTGTCATAGGAATTGTTTTCACCTGCACATGTCTCATCTTCTAGTTGTATTGCATGATCATTTTCTCCATACTCATCAGTGGTACCCCTATTGGTTTCAACATTGATAGTGTCCTCATGCCTTTTCTTATCTACAATGTCAATCCATTCATCTATTTGATCGAAAGCAACTAGTATCCATAATTCAGGCCAATAAGTTGAATTAGGTTCATATACTTTCATGAACTGTTGAATGATCTCAGACTTACTAGGTGGGAAATTAATAGGTATTTGCCTATAAATACCTGTCATTCTTCTGAACAAAGAGTGCCTAGATTTCCTTTATATCTCCTTATGTCAAGAAAGGCATCCAAAAGACTTTTGCTTCTTTCTTGAATACGTAAACATTCATCATTTTTCTTCACAGATTGTTGATTCTGATACATACCTTGCTGCAGATTTTGACTGATATTTCCAAGTGGGTTGGGATTATGTTGCACATGTTGTAAATAAAGTGCATTACCTACATTGTGAAAATTCCCAATTGTATTATGAGGCGCTTGTGGGGTCCAATGCCTTCTTGCATTTGCATATTCATTCTTATTGCAGAATGGTTTATGTTGTAATGTATTTGGAACACTTTTGACTCCCAATTGCAACAGTTGTTGGTTCAATTGTAGTATTTTTTTTTCCAATTGTAACCTTTGTTGCTTCAATTCTTTACACTCTCTTATTGTTTGTTGCCTTCTTACTTCTTCTGACATCTTGACAAGAAAATTGGAAAAGTATCACTTGTTCCACAATGTCTATGCATTATCTATCAATTTTAAACAGAGTCGCCACCTACTTTTCCCAAAAGTAGGAAAATGAAATGGATCTTGGTATTGTTCCTGGTTTACCCTAGCGGAAACCCCTTTGGTTCAAGACCAATTTTGAAACTTTGTTGACTCTATAAATGGATAGGCTGGAAAAAATTTACCGAGTTCCCCAGCAGAGTCGCCAAACTATTAGGCCTAAAAAATGCAGGTTTGAACCACAAGAGGTTGCAAAGCTCTCACAACGTTTTTGGCTAACGTACAAGGCCAAATAATGAATTTGAACCTTCTTCTCTTTAGGCTCTGCTAAACCTAGGCGGGTGAACCTATATGAATGAAGTAGATTTGAACTATGTGTTTCTACCTTAAGCAATCTATCCACAATGGCAATTTGGAAGTTGAAAGATATAGTCTTAATTTGGTATAAATCATATAAGCAATGTCAAAGTGCAATTTAATATGTTCAGTTAACAGATACAGGATTCTGAAAAAATGTTTAATAAAACTAAATGAATAAAAATGGGTGAGACCAATGCCTTGTTGGGTTAAACAGAGCCCAATGAAGACCCAAAAAATGTGACCTGTAATGGCAATAACTCAAACTGTTTGGCACATTGACATGGGTTTATAACTTGTATAAACATGCAAGTAAATAGTTGACAAACTCTACTTGAGACAGATTGACAACCCTAATTATATGGCTCTTCTTATTGATCCAATTAACACTTCTAAATTATTGTGAATGACTATAAGGATTTAATCTTTACTTGAAAGAACCAAGTAATCTCATCACACGAATACAGCAAATGTGCATTGACAAACTGAACATATACTTGATATATCAGTTTGAATAACAGAGAAGTATTAAAAATGGAGACAACCAAACAATTGAATAATTTCAACAAACAGTTGATACCATAATTAGGCTGCAAAATCAAATATCTTCATTGACTTCTTCCATATTCATACATGCATCATGGTCTTCACTGTGTACCACCTTCTCTAAAATTCCTCTCTCCATATTAATCTATCTCCCCATTTTATATCTTCCCAGAAAAATCCCTCGCGCCTTTTGATCTCGGTCTTTTCAAATTCTCATGAGAGGCAACCAACCTCAGACCAAAGGTCACGTCAATTGATAACAAAGCAGGAGATTAAATAAAAAGATAATAATAACAACTAATCCATTAATCTCTGTCACTCGCAATTTGTCGGGAGCTTTCCACGTGGAATCCCATTGGGGTTTCCCTTCAAGTCGTTCTTTTCACTTTTGCTGAGCTTTGACTACTTGCTGCGTGGCGCCATATCACACATCTCGCGAATTTTAACTGGTGAGCATTTTGGAGGCACGAGCTAGCGAGCAAGGGTGGAGATCAAATTGCATCTTAATCTCTACTTCTGAGCCATTGATGAAAATAAGCATGTGGAGCTTCTTCGAATACTTGTGGGCTCCATTTGTCTACAACTGCAGAGTGTACATGGCAGCGATTCGTGAGTCTCGTCGATCTTAAAGAGCCTACATTTTAATCTCGAGCTCGCAGGGAACGATGGTGATTTGGCTACGTTTATCCCTCAATCTTGGTCATTGATCTTTCTTCATCTAGGCTGGATCATCAAACGGTTGCGCTTTAGTCAATCTGACATAGACTTCCATCATGGCAAATGGCCCACAATTACTCAATATTCGTGTCAAGCTCCCAGAAAGACATTAGATCAAAGCTTTGTTTGATCCCCACCATTCAATGTTGTCAATACTGCTTACAGTTTTCCTACCATCGCCACCTGACGTCTTATCGGGGCTTCCTTTTGGGACACTCCTTTTCCTTCTAGCCAGGCTCCGCCTGCTTGCCGCATGGCCCATGCTCGGCATCGACGTCCACGCATCACTATTCCGCACATTGCTCAGCAATTTTGTGAAAACCTTGCGAGGTCAGCCCGGAATGGTCTAGATTTTACTATTTCATCTTCATCTGACAGTTAGAAAGCTTGCACACGCGATAATTGTTAATCATAGAAGGGGCACTAGCTAGGCGGACAGGGAAATGACCCTCGAGGCCGATAATTGTTTTTATAAATAGTGATGATCGATATTATTGGAAATGTGAGCTCTCTTCTCAGTTAAGACATCTTGCACGTAGGAAGGGGTACGATTTGTGGAGGTTGGTGGCATTTTCGTGGTCCAGGTTTATTTATTGCAATCTCGGCTCTCATTTTTGTATTAAGTTTTCTTTGCAATTGTGTGTCATTTGTGGTTTTTCTCTTTCTTTCATGTTGAGTGCTTTCAGTGTGGGGTTGAATGGCGAAGAATTCTAATTTTTTTATCGAGGTTTTAGTGGTAGGCCTTGCTCGGTTTGGGGCCGACACTCCTATCTCTCTTCAGTCATCGAAGAGGCAAACCTCTTTCAAGGAGGTCACAGACCAAAGACTAAAACGAATTATGTTGAATTATGATCTGTTGGTGCTTGCGGCTGTGAAAATGGTTATGGGCTACGGTCATTTGGAATGCAAGGAGTACGGGAGAGATAATTTGCACATCTCTTCTCGTTTCCTTGCCTCTCTTTTGGACAATTTAAAGTCGAAGGTGAAAGCAAAAAGATTGTTGGTTAAAATGTTCAAAGCGGACTTGGTTGAAGGTGTGAACGATGTTCTCTGTGTGGTGGTCGAAGGCAGAGGTTGTCTGAGGCCTTGCGACGTGGAGAGGGTGAGCTCGGAGGACACAGTGAAGATATTCCATTTCCTCTTGGATTTGCAGGGACCGGGTTTGATGCGGCATCGATCGATTGTGGCGGTTGCTGTTGTTTTTTCTCAAGAAGTTCTTCGGGCTAATGGCGGTTGACAGTGTAGAGTGGAAAGTGGAATTCGAAGATTTTGCAAGGTTGAACAAATTCATGTAAGCTGGGTGGTGGCTCATTTTTTGGTTAGTAGGTGTTAGTTCTGGTTTGTCTGGGCTTTTGGAAGTCATGGCTGCATAAATGCCATTAAAATGGTTTGGTGGGGATAATTTTGGTTGGGATCTTGGTGGTTCAATTAGGAAATTTGGTAGGTTTTTGTAGTATTTTTTTGAGGACTTGTGGTGTAGCATGTTAATAGATTGCATTATTACTTGCATGACAGACATTTGTATTCTAATTTTATTATCAATAAAATATTATCCTTTTGTATCAAAAAAAAATTATTGTTTCCACTCAATGTCAACTTTCATATTATTCATTTATCTAAAATGGAAACAAAATATGCCATTTTGATAGATTCTTTTATCTAGTGCATCATATTTTTTTCAAAAAAAATAATTTTTATTATTATTTCTTGACATGGTAATCAACCTAATATTTTGTGTTGATAACCTACTTTTAGTAAAAATAAAAAGGAAAATATAAATAATAACTAAATTATTAAAATATATATATTTTTTAAAACTACACTTATGGATCTTCAAAAGGTTATTTTTATATTTTAAAAAGAAAGTTATGCACTGAATAGAAGCTGTTGAAATATCAATTTCTGCTAATAAATTTATTTATTTTTGGTAAATTGGCCTCAAAGTGGTGCTACATATGTATTTATCCAACAATTTTAGTTGGGAAAGTTGTGGACATATCTAACTTATCTAGAATGAATCTTATAAGATTATATGTTTGACCAAAATCGATTTTTAGTTAGAAACAATTACATTCACTTATGTTGATAAGTTGGTTGAAAGTGTGACACAACTTTGTACTTTTACCCTAGGGTATTCCTTATCTTTTAGCTTTATCTTTTGATTACTTATCTCTCACAAATGATCACCTTAAACACCTTGATCTATGTCATACCATGGTTTTTGTGTTCCATTTGTGACACTTTAGACACTCGATGATGACAAATATAAAAATGATATCATGAAATTTGGTCCCTTGTCATTTTCTGTCTAATTTTCTATCTCCATCGTCCTTTCCTTTTTCACACCAACTTCCATCTCTTTCGTGCTAAAATTTCTTCTATCCTTCATCCTCTAGTCTTATCATCCATTTCAAGAGCACATTTGTGTTCTTTGAACCCACCTATCCTCTCGAGGGGGCATACCACAACCCTCCTGGTCATCCTTCCTCTTTCTCTTTTCACTGGGGCATCCTAGGCCATTTTTTGGTTGAATTTCTTTGACACAATGTGATAAACTGCATTGTATCAAAGAGGGACAAAATGTAGACACTAAAATTTTTTCCTAGGCCTATGACTCTTGATTTCTCCATCATTTCCCCTTTCACTCTTCATGATTAAACAATTTTAATTATTTTTTAAAGTCATAAGTCTTCCATTAATTAAATAATTCTAATTATTTAATTCATTCATTTCTCTCTTAATTCCTCCTTGATTAATTATATATTTGAAAACTACACTTATGGATCTACAAAAGGTTATTTTTATATTTTAAAAAGAAAGTTATGCACTGAGTAGAAGTTGTTAAAATGTCATTTTTTGCAAATAAATCTTTTTATTTTGGTAAATTGGCCTCAAAGTGGTGCTACATATGTATTTATCCAACAATTTTAGTTGGGAAAGTTGTGGACATATCTAACTTAGCTAGAATGAATCTTATAAAATTAGATGTTTGACCAAAATCGATTTTTAGTTAGAAATAATTAAATTCACTTGTGTTGATAAGTTGGTTGAAAGTGTGACACAACTTTGTACTTTTACCCTAGAGATTCACTCCAATCTGTAGGCAATCCACATCCTTGGAGTGTTTCCATGGTATCAACTGAAGAGAGACTTAATATTATACTCTCTCAGGGATGCATTCAACTTTGATAATATTATATTTGTAAAAAGGGGTATCAAATTGCAACAGATAATCTACCAAATCACATAAACCCATTGCTCCCACTACACCTGTGGTTTAGCAAGCCGGTGGGGCAACCCTTGTTCTATACCAGAGAACCACTTCTGCATACTATGTTTCTAAAACAAAATGAATGCAGTGTTGATGATAGTATTGCCTTTGAAATAGGGAAAATAACAATTTTCTAGTAGGGGAGCTTTGAAAGTAGTGAGATTATTAGTGGATATATTAAAAAAAGATGTGTACAGTGACTACCTTTGTACAAGGCATGCATAGAGGAAGTCAGTCCACTTCTTTTGATTTCAAACCTCTTCTCTTTGTATATTTATTGTTTGTTTTTATCTACTGAAATTAAACGTGTTGATTCTTATTTTTACTATTATATTCATGTTTTAGCAAATGATCTTTGAAAATGTTCATTTGTTATGTATGTTTTTTTGATTGAATTTTCTCTTTCTAATGAATGTGATCCCCAATGTTGATTAAATAAACATACACAACAAATCCAAAAGTAATCTTTTCAAAATGAATTGTGAAAAACTTATACCAAATACATTATTATAATTATATTTAAAAAATATCAATCAAAAAAATAGATTAAATAAACTCATTATAATCATATTTTAAAAAAAAAATCCATATAAAAATAAATAAATAAGCCTATTTGAAAGAGATTCCAATCTATCAAAAAAAAAAGACTAAATGAGTCTACTTATTATAATCATATTTTTTTTTTAAACCATATCTAAAAATATAAAACAAATTATAATTAATATATGTTGAATAGAGTTTCCCAAATAAACCCTGAAAATAAGATTATAGTAATCTTTAATCTTTATTGTTTGTTTTTATCTACTTAAAATAAACATAAGTTAAAAAGATGACTCGACATTATTGACTCATATTCTTATTATTATATTTAAGAAAGAAAAAATCATTTGATATGATGACTTCCATTTCAACCAGCGGGTCTATCCTTGCGAACGTGTTTGAAAAAGCAGTTTGGTAATCGGAGGGAATCTGCAATTAAATAAAAAGACAAAGCCAAGGTTTCCAATTCTCTATCTCACGAAAGTGGTGGGAAATCTCCAATTATTATTATAACAATCTTCTTATAGTCTTCTTCATTTCATTGTTCCACCTAATTTTTCCATGTCATTTTCTTTGGATATATTACCAACTCTCTTGTAAGCTGCATCCAAATAACAACTTTCTCTCAATTGCATCTCAACATACGGAATGATCATACTTTTGACCTGTTGACCCTCTTAATAGATGAAGGCATTTTACTAATATCAAAATTCTAGCAAATTCCGTATTCGATGCTTTATTCTCTATGAATACAATCTATACGTGTGAAATCAGTATAATGCTCAAGAGTTTCTATGTTCTTTCTTTCATTTACCATTGCACTCAAGTTCATAAAGGCTTTGAAATAGTGCTTGATTTTTTTTCCCTTGAGATGTCTAAGATTTAAATATTTTGTAAGTTTGATAATTTTGAGAGAATACTATAAACAAATTCATTAGATTTTAGTATCGGGATGTAAAGCCTTTGCAAGACTTCAATTCAATTAGAAATGTTTCCATGAATATTATTATTCCTCAAATCTATGATTTCTAGAGAATTGTGATTTACAAGGGATGGTGTTTTTTTAGTCCATTGTTTCTAATAAAGTTCATTTATCTAAGTATATTTGGTATTGTTCCCTTTGAGGTGATTAGGTGATTTTTTTCTTTATTTAAAATGGACATCATAGAACATTGGTTTAAACATAAAGGAATCTTACTGCTGATGATATTAGTTGACAAGTCTACAATTTACAAATTATTCGATTCAAAGATATATTGTGGAATGATAGCACTAAGATTAATTTTGGCTAATGATACAAATTTGAGATCTTCTTCACATTTGCCAATTCTTGTTGGAATAGGTCTTTTAAATAGATTCTCTGAAAGATCCAAGAACACCACATTTTGTAGAGGAATGGGAGTATTTCCTTGTAACTTATTTTTGTTCAAATCAATAATTGAGGTATAGGATCTAACTAGATTATGTTCAAATCTTGGAAACTTGTTGGACAAATTACCTACAAATTGGTTAGATGAGAGGTTGAGATAAGAAAGGTTTGTGTAATTTTATAGCCAATTTGGGATATTTCCACTAAGAGAGCTTTCAGACAAATTTAGTGAATGTAAGGAATGTTGAGTGGAAAAGAAAGCTACAAAATCTCCTTCTCCTTCTATATTACAAGATCTCAAATATAATGTTTCAAGTTGAAATTCGGGAATATATGCAGCATTGACTTTTATAGTCCACACATTCCTTAAGAGATTCAACATACCTCTTAGTTGGTTGTTTCTAAGATAAAGATATGTGAATTTGGACATCTTAGCCAAAGATGTTGGAATGGTGCCACTCAAAAAAATGTTGAAACTAACCTCAAGAATTGTAAGCTTTGACAAATTACCCAAAGATGTTAGGATGGTGTCATTGAAAATTTTGTAAACTCAAGTTAAGATATGTCAAGATTGACAAGCTAACAATCTCTATTGGAATTTAGCCAATAAAATTAGAGTTAAAAAAATTCAATATCTCAAACCACTAAGCTTGTGAAATTGTGAAGGAAGAACAAAAAGAGGGAAGAAAGCATTCCAGTGGAGGTCCAAGTGCTCCAAATATTGTAGTTGGATTAATCCCCACAATTTTTCCTCCAATGACATGATTAGGATTGTGAAATTGTCATTAAGGGACTAAGAATCAATATCCAAGGAAAGGAAATGGGTACTGATTGGGTGCAAGTAACTCCTTCCTATGCACAATAGTTAAATTCATTCCATAGTTATAGCATGTAGTAAAAGCAGTGAAGTTAAGTCCCTCTTTGAAATTTGATAATAAATTTATTTCATTCACATAACATGTGGAGGATCAAGGCATCGGTGGTAACACGACCACCAAAATTAATACCCACATCATCGTCCTAATTGGAGATTGCAATAATTTTATATTCCTTCATTCAAACAACTTAGATTTCAAAGCGTTCATTGCCCATAGAAATAAAGTCAAAGATCATTTACAGTTTTAGCTTCTCCTTCGAAAAATTGTGGTCTGAATTAATCAAAACCAATATTTACAAACATTCTATCTTACGGAAAAATAAAACCTTTCCATTGGGGGAGATGGACGGTAACGGTCATCTACAGAACTCCTGTTGTTGCGGCTAGGGTTTTACCTGACCCGAACCCGCTAGGAAAGGCGTTGCAGGGAAAGAATGTTTGCCTGTGTTTCAATGGCGGCAACAGCAAGGAAAACTACGACTAGGGCAAACAAACAGTGATTGACGAGAAGATATCATGTGTTGGTGAAGGGGTTTCGACAGGGCTGGGCGTGAATGCTGGAGGCCCAAATCGCAGAGTCGTGGAGGAGCGCGGCTCAAAACGCAGAGTCTTGGAGGAGCGCGATTTACCTAATGGGAAGAAGTTTTTGTGGGCAGGGGAAACGAAGGGAAAACGAGGGAATGACCACGAAACTGGCTTGGGGAGAAATCCGACAAATCCCAGTTAGGCGTTGCTGAAAAGGCCCAGGTAGGGCATCTCCCCCAGGAGTCGGGTATCACTCTAGGCTGAGCTTGATAACGAGGTAACCCATAATTTTAAAGTTTTTCAGAACTAGGATTGATTGGACGCTTCAGGGGCCTCTCGCCACGTCTGTGTGACTTTCATAAATGGATCTCCCAACATTGGGAAACTATGGTAGATGGTTGCATTCAAATCTATCCAGTTTCGCGAGGTTATTTTATTGTTGTTTTTGAATCAGTAAATGGCAGAAATAAAATCTTATGTGATTATTTTTGGAGTTGGGAAGAAAAATTTGCTTTGTCTTTGAAGCCATGGCACCTGGCTTTTAATCGTAACAGAGACTTTTGAAAAAGTGTCATTTTGGATGAGACTTTCAAACCTTCATCTTCATCTTTGGTTTGAATCCTATTTGGAGGCTATAGGCAACTCCTTAGGAAATTTTCTGATGATTGATGATGATTCTTCAAATCTTATGCACTCTATTTACACCTCGATTTTGGTGGAGATGGAAGTTACAAAGGCTCTTCCAAAAGAGATCTCAATCAAAACATCAAAAGGATGTTGGATGCAGCGCTTGGATTATGAAGGAGTTCCTTTACACTGGAGAAGATGCTTTAAAATTGGGCATATGGTTGCACATTTTTCAAAACCTTGAGTACCTAAACCAGCTACTTGGTGGAAGGATGTGTCGCACCATCATTATGCGGTGAAGAAACAAAGTGAGAAGAAGGAAGAGCGAGGCAAGAGCTACTCTCAGGTTGTGGGTAACTCGGAACCACAACAGTTAAATGGGGCCTCAAAGCAAACGGGGGGATTGGGTCATGTTGAGGTGCTCACCTCGAATGATGTTGACACAGTGAGGAAGGATGAAGTGGTAGCTGAACATTATCATGGTGGTGCCAAAACCCCAGAGTGTAGGGAGAAATCAAGGTTGGCGAGGATCCATGGAATGGAAGAGATGAATGGCACCACAGAGGGTCAGTGTGGACAACTTGTATGTGGAGATCATGGAGAGGCTTGGACATAGCAAGACACATCTAGGGAATGGCAGAAGGAGGCTGCAAGGATGGAGGAAGGATGGCAGGTAGTGAAGGGGAAGAGAGACAAGAAGGGGAAGAAGGATACCTTTGATATGGTCCTCCAATCACAAACTAAGGGAGGAATCAAAGGTAAAGGACATAGTTGAACTGTTAATGTCATTATTGGGGAGTTTAGGAACTGTTGTTATGGGTATTGGTCTTTTTGTTGATGTCCTTTTCATGGGGAGATGGTGCCCCCTATCATCATCCCTGTTTCGGGGCAAGAGAAATCCCAGAATAATCTTAATAAAATAAAATCCTATTATCGATTAAAAAACAAAACATTCTATCTTATGAAAGTGATGGAGAAGCTCCCTTACTTTTTTCTAAAAAATCTAGATAAAAAGAATTTATAATAAATTTAGATAACATTCCTATACATTTGCACAAATTCCTAAACAAGTTAATACCAAAAAAATAATATCTCCCTTTTATACATAGACTAATAAATTCATGCAATATGATATTAACTACTAACTATTGCAATACTTAAATACTACAAAATTTAAAAAATAGATGTGATATTTCAAAAAAAAAAAAAATTATGAGTAAATATCTATATTATCAAAAAAAAAATATATTACACATACACATCCATTATTGAAAATACATTCAATCGAAGCTCAACAACAATTATATAATATTTTTTTTAACTGTCACTTGTGGTACAGGGCACCCAAAAAGCTAACCTTATGACGAGAGAACATAAACAGGCCTTGTCAATTCCACCACCGGATACATATCAAGATATTTCATAAGGTTATAGTGAGCCTTATCTATGGCTATCTCCATGAATATATTCTCAACAATAGGATCTTTATGGTATCTTCCCATCCAACAATCTTTATGTCATTGGGCTTTTCCAATTTATTGTACCAACGTATTTTTAGTTTGTCACCTGGTTGTGCCGCATAAGCATGATTGTTAACATTGTCTGTGTATCCCTAGCAGTTGGGGAATATTGAGAAGTCATTCAAGCCTTTTCTTCTCTTGAAGAGCTTGAGTTCAACAAAATGATGCCATAAAAATCCTATTCATTCTATTAGCTACTCTCTATTTTTTTTCCCTTTTATTTGTACAAGTTGATACATTTATTTGAGATATGCTTCTTAAAATTATTTTGTTTTTATCATATTAATTCTCAACTTGATGTACAAATTCTTTGAAAAATTCAAATGTTTCAAACTTATTTTTTATAACTTCTAAATAAATTCATTATGAATGTCCTAAAATATCAAAATTTCCCAATAGAAAGTATCTTTGAATTGGTGCACAAAGATCAAATTGAACCAAATCCAAAGTTTTGGAAGCTCTTTAAGCTTTCCTACAATTAAAATTTTCTATATATTATTTACCCATTACATAGGCTTGACAAACACACTTCTTTATAGCGATCATCAAAGATCATATGCTATATTTTCATTAAACATTTCCTTGAGTGTCTCAAGGTTGATATGGTCAAGCCTTTCATGTCACAACTGATTTCTTCAAACCATACTTGAAAATGTTCTAAGTCGAAGAAAGGCACTCTCTTTAGAATCACACCTTCAAACCATACTTGAAAATGTTCTAAGCCGAAGAAAGGCACTCTCTTTAGAATCACACTTAACATCCAAGGCTTATGTAACTTCTATACTAATGAAGAAGCTCATAATATGTACATGTCTTAGACAAATAAAATAGATTGCTACTTATGCATACTATACAATTTATATTTTCAAGTTTTACACAAAAACAAAATGCTCAAAACAATCTAGACCTATCTTTTTAATTTTGGAGGTAGGAGCACAAGACTAAAATACTTATCTTTATACAACCAAACTATAATATGAATTAAACACAAATGCTATCCATTGACTAAAACATAAATCAATGGATTCACACCAACAATAAAATTGATTTGACATAAGAAACATTCCCCAAACAATATGAAACACAATGTGAGATCAAAAGCAACAATTCTTAAAAGCATGCAAATATATTGATTAATTAGAAAGAACATGTATTAGAAAAAGTTGAACAAAAATATTATTGCTATTGACTTCTCAAATCTCAACACAATAAACTAACTTCCAAGGTAAATGAAAACTACTACGACATAAGTTTACCACAAAGTCTCATTACAATTTATGTGCTCAAAGCACTTATTTATAAGCTATATAAAAGAAGCTTCTCGGAAAATCATGATTAAATACCTTTCACATCCCCAAATCTATATTTAGCTAGCTCTATTTATAGCCCATGTTATTTTTAGCTTGATGTCTTATTCGAAGACAAATCTAATTTTAGCCCAAAGTCAAATGTATACTAAATGCGAAAGATGTGAACTTTTAAGCGTTAGTTTGTAATAATTTGAATCAACCACTTAATGGAGATGGCTGAAGTTCATATTTAGTTTTAGTGGATCGGATTTTATAATAAAACGTGCATGTCACGCAAGCAATCATTAGCTAGAGTTTAGGTATAGTTAATTTTTTTAATTTTTTCCGTGCAATAGCTTTGTAATCTTATATATATGTGTCATTTGCACTTAGATTTCTAATGGTAATTCTCCACTTATTGGTAGAATTGTTATTCATCGTTATTGTTAATTTAAAATCTATTATTCATTGAATGTGATTTATTACGCTTATCCTGGTTTTAAATTGCTATTGAAATATTATGTTGTGTCGTAAGAAAGATTGAATTATTTTTAGTGAGTTGCAACTTTTTATTGTAGGTTTACTCAAAGTTCAAGATTATGTCTTTGTTTTGATCTCTTAATGTAATTTAACAAATAGTTTGTGTCTTTGTATTTAAACCTATTCAATCTTTGTATACTTAGTTCAATCTCTTATTTTGCCTAAACAACACAATCATGTAGTTGTAGGCTTTTCTTTTGGTCAAAAAGCATAAAAAAATATTTTGCTTTGCATTGAAGTGCATAAACCTTTTTCCCTAGGAGAATCCAAAAAGATACACATTTAATTGTATTTAGCATGATCATGAACCACCCCTAGAAGCATTGTAAAGATTGTAAATCTAGTTAGCATACAATGCCTAATTTATGTTTTGTTATTATGGTTGTATCTAACTTACTATTAATTGTTTGTCGGCTTTTGGGAAGCTATTAGGAGTTAGTAGATGATTTGTGTTATATTTGGCAACTAGTAAGTTCTTCAAATAGACTTTGCATAATCAAGGAAAAGAGTTTGATCCTTCACCAATCATTTTTAGTGTACTTCTATAAGAAATTCATGTAAATAAAGATATTTCTATTACTCCATCTAATATGCATTGTTATTTATATTCTTTAAGTCAAGTATTAATTTTATCAAATCAAAGAGTAAGCCTTGGCAATGCTACCTTAAAGAAGTTGAGTCCAATTTAAAAAATGCATGCCCTTGGACCCTAATAAAGATGGAAAAAGACCACAATGTGGTCAAGATCAAGTGTGTTTAGGATCAAGAGATCAAACTGTAATGTCCTCTTTTAAGCATATTCGGTTTGGGATCCTTCACCAATCATTTTTAGTGTACTTTTGTAAGAAATTCATGTGAATAAAGATATTTCTATTACTCCATCTAATATGCATTGTTATTTATATTCTTTAAGTCAAGTATTAATTTTATCAGATCAAAGAGTAAGCCTTGGTGATGCTACCTTAAAGAAGTTGAGTCCAATTTTAAAAATGCATGCCCTTGGACCCTAATAAAGATGGAAAAAGACCACAATGTGGTCAAGATCAAGTGTGTTTAGGATCAAGAGATCAAACTATAATGTCCTCTTTTAAGCATATTTGGTTTGTGAACAATTAGTATATTTTCTAAATTTTCTCGTAGGCTAATTGGTGGGCAAGGGAGAACTCCAAACTTTTTGGAGAGCATAGGTTTGGTTAAAAAATGGTTTTGTTTATGATATGAGTTCAGATGGTCTTGGTAAGCCTTATGATCCTTTAAAATACAATTTTGACCTTTTGGGAGCTCTCCAAACTTCTTGCAGAAGCATTTTATTTTTAGATAGTCATCAAGTTGCTTTGATTCATCATCCTAAGTCCTCAAGGACATATTTCTATGATAAAAAATCCATATTTGTTTTATTTCAATGTTTTCCACAACTTGGTTGATTTATTTAAATAATTATTAGTCCTGCCTATCTATAAGCGGAGACTAATGTTTTCAGTTATAATATTTTTCTATTAGTGCTTCCCTTGAAATCAGGTCAGATGTTTTAACCTATGGTGCTAAGGGATTTCCTATTAAAGTAAAATTTCATTTATTTTATTTAATTTTCTGATTGGCTCATTCATTTTTCACCGGGGGTTTTCCATTTTCCTGAATTTTTTTGGCAGCCAATACTTTTGGAAGATTCTTATGTTGCGTTTAACCTAAAGTTTTATTACTATTTTTTTACAGACAGTTGGCAACACATTTCATTAAACAGTTCACGTGCCTTGTCTTTGCTTCCATATTTTGCATGCCTGTTGAAGACGTGTTGCAGCCTAATGCGATGTAAGCAGAGACTAATACAGATGCTGAAAGTCTCTCTTTTCTTCCATATTTTTCATTCATGCATGTGAAGGCAGTTGCAGAGTCACGGGTCAGTGGTAGAAGATTTGAAAATGCATCAAGCTACCACAACAAATGCCAAAATGAAGCTATAGAATGATAAAGTCTCCTTGCTCTCTGGGATCAAAGTCAACAGGCAACTTTTGGCAAAAGAAAGCAGAGCTCAAGAGCTATGCTAGGTTTTGTTTGATACTGAATTATCTCCTGCTGGTTAACCTTTTAGCCTAATCAAAGAACATATATAGAGAATTGATCTAAGTATAGAAGCTTTTTTTCAATGAAGAAAGTCTTTCCGGTGCAGGGCAAACATGAAGCTATTTAGAAATTGATGTAAGGGGCTCCAAATTTTTGACAAGACGAGTTTCCATATCAATATTAAAAGCTTGGAAATTTTACAGCAAGGGATAAACAATGGTTATTGGAGGCTAGGGTAAGTGTTTTGCTGGAGAATAGGTGATCACAACTGACAGAGATCTTGAAATCCTGACAACTTGCAAGATCACATAAGTAGCCATCTCAACCTATGAACGATTAAAGTCCTATTCATTTAGAGTATGCTTGTGTCTTTCATGTTGTTCACATATCTAATATACATGTTTGTTTTTTATTGTTTCATGGTCATAGAGGGCAAAGTTACATGATAATAATGGCCTCACTAACAATTAAGCTTTAGATATGTGCTGAAAAAAACAATTTATTAGAATTTCCCTAGGTGAGCACACTCATGTACATGTCCTTGCAAGAAGGTCCAAATTTTTTTATTGGATTTGTGGAATCGCACTGGTTCTAGTTTCACAAAAACTAGTTACATTCTTAGAGCAGAGATGCAAAAGAACTAATGGGCTTGGCCTATTAGTGCAAATCTCTTTCATGAAAGCAATCATCTCTAAGTACCTATCTTTGCCTTTCTTGGAATATGATTTTTAAGATTCACCAGGCTATACTTTCACTGGCAAGAATCAAAAGAATGCTTGTCAATATATAGTTTTCAGAGGAGTTGAATGTCTCTGCTAGGATTTGAGCTTATTTGAGCTTAGAGTTTCCATAACCAAAAAATAAATTTATAATGACCAAAGTACAATTCTGCTTATGTGTAAAAGTTACATGTCCTGAAAGAAGGAGGCTTTTAATTTATGAGCACATTATGTCAGAGCTTAGATCTTGACATCTTGGTTGTTTATATGCTTTCCTTTAATATATAATGTTTTTCATGCCTTTTTCCAACCTAACAGGGTTGCTTCCTTCATTTGGAATTGCACAAGACCTAGAAGCTCTATAGCATTGGCAAGTTAGTTTTGTTGCATACCTTTTCACTAACTAACAGGGGTGCATCCTTCATTTGTAATTGTACAAGACTCAGAAGCTCTTCAAACTTGGAAGGTTAATTGTGTTTATGTTTCTTCCCTTCCCCTTCTCCATATGGTGATCAAATATAGGAAATATCTATGCAGGAGGTAGTTGTGATTTATGATAAAAAAAAAAATCAGTGTCTATTTTAGTTCTCTGGTTTTTATGTGCAAATGCCATTGTCCCAAGAATTTATATTTGGAGATTTTCAGTGAAAATTGGGATATAAAAGGGATCAGGTGGGGTGACACTTGTAAAATGGATTTTATCTTCTTGGAGTGACACTTGTAAAGGGTATTTTATCTTCTTGAAGATCATTTGAATAAAAGTTGGAAATTTCTACCTTATTTCCAAGGTTGTAGACATGCCCAGGTTACTGTTGGATATCATTTGCTATATTTTCTTACAACCCTTATTTTATAATTCTTCTTCTTGTATTAATCCAGTGCAAACCCTTAATTCTCATACAGATACAACTTTTCGCTATACTGATTAACTACATAATATGAGATTGAAGGGTTTTCTTGCTGCTTAGAATCACAATATTTCACTAAATACACAAAATACTCTATGTAGTAAAAATAATTAAAATCCATTTGCACCATGCTTCATGCCACATTGGTTTCCAATGGCCTCCTTGTTATATAGTTTTTCTCTAGATTTAAAGTTTTATAGATTAGGTGGAAGTTACATAAATATTCATTGAAATTGCCTTGTCTACAATTTTTCCCTCCTTGCACTAAGATCACCTGGCTTGGGTTGATTTGGAAGAAACAATTTGCTGGGAAAACAATCTTTGAATACGATTGGTCCTTGTAAACATATGATCATGTTTTCAAACAATTCTGTAAAGTTAAGATCAGTCACCGCTCATCATTTTTGTGCGTTGGTCCTAGAAATTTAGTTCATATTCTTTATTGAATGATGTTTATTTATTTTTAGTTAGAGAAAATGTAGGATTTAATTAAATAGATGACTGTTTCTTGTGGTAAATGAATGCAAAAATCATTCTAAACTTTTTTGAATTGTATATTGCAATTAATGTGTAGCCATTATCAGGCTCTCCTACAAATTTCCATATTTATACTGCTTCGTTGAAGCCACATGATCAAATCATGGCACTTGATCTTCCACATGGTGGTCATTTATCTCATGGTTACCAGGTGTGTTAAAATGAGTTCATGTGATTTTTTTTCATGTTGGCTTTTCAACATTTATTTAGGCCTCGATATTTCCCTGAGAATTTCTCTCTCTGTTTCCTACATTTATATGTTATGTTTTGTCATGGATGTAAAGCTTTATCTCCCTGTAGGGTTTTTTTGGCTATCTTGCTCCTGGTAGGAGCTTCGCTTTTGTAATATCTGGATTGTTAATACTGTATTTTCCACTCTTTTTATTATAAATAAAGTATAGGAGAGCAACTACCTTCTATCAGAAAAAAAAATCCTTGGGAAGTTTCTTGTATGCCTCGTATCAAGTAAACAAGATGTTTTGTTAAAAACAGTAGGTTTTTTTGGGGCAAATTGGCAAATAACATATCTTACATTTTCATAATGAACCATCTTTTTTCAGTTCTCTCGTGGTACAAGGAAATACCCTTTACCAATAATTTTAAAGCTCAACAGTAACCGGAGCAATGTTTAAATTTGCATGTGACAACAGTTCCTTGTGGCAAATGCAAATATTTAATAACTAGAAAAGGTAACATAAAAAAAATATCAAAAAAAAGGATTTCTATAATAACTAAGGAAAAAACCTCTAGTCATTGGTGTTGACAAACAGTGGCACATGAAAAACTTGTACAGTTCTGACTATTATCAAAACGTGAGCTGAATTTGCAAAAAAAATAGAACAGTTGATAATATTTATTAAGTTACTATACAATGAAAATAAAAATCCTTGCAAACATAAAATCTTTATGAAATTAGTGGACACTGCTTGTTCCAAAATAAATATCAATCAACAAAATTTCTCTTTCTCATGGTTTTAAGCTTAAAATAGTTGCACTCCATTGCTTCAACTAAGGCAATTGCATGTGAAAAGATAGATCTACAGACTGATGTTTTTTTATTGGAAGAAAATGTATATTGGGGGTAAAGTTGTATAGAATATGTGTGCTTTGTGCAAATGTGTTCAGAAAATCAACAAGACAAACAAATTTGTGCAAATGTGTTCAGAAAATCAACAAGACAAATAGATTTGTGCAAATGTGTTTACCAAATCAACAAGACAAACAGAGGTGATCTAAGTCCCGATGAATTGAAGGAGAGACCAGTTATATAATGTTTCTCATTTTAGAAAGTTATAATGCATTTTTATCTTATATTACACTTGAACACTTTGCTGTAGGATTTTATTATATACAGGAAGCTTTCAAATGAAAATTATTTTGCATAGTGTTTTGTATTCCTTTTTTTGCACTTTCAAGACTAATTATGTTACAATAGACAATCTTGGTGCAATTGGTTAGGATTATTTATAATTTTAACATATCAAAACTTCATAATATGATTCTGGTTTGTTCATTAATTCACTGTTGCATATAATTCATAAATGGCCAAATGCTTTTATTCTAGTCTTGAATTTGAAAAATGTATAGTATATTTGCCATTGGTAGTTTATAATTGTTTTCAGATCACATCAATGTCTAGTCTGTTAAATATAACGCAGAATATGAAACTTGAAACTCCAAGGCTTATGGTTGTATTAAAAACCATCTACTGGACCTATCTTCTGAGGATCACCATTGTAGCTTTAAACATGGAGCACTTCTTTGCAATAGCAAGTCATAAGATGACAGTGGTGGAAGCTGATGGAATACATGTACCAAACCTCTCTCTACATATTATTTGGTGATCACTCCAAGCCAGACCTTCAATGTCAAAGAAGTCATAAGATGACAGTGGTGGAAGTTGATAGAGAACATACCAAACCTCTCTCTACATATTATTTGGTGATCACTTCAGGCTAGACCTTCAATGTCTCTCTAACTACAGACCAGCTAGTAGACAGATACTCCATCACAATGGGCCCTTACATGTCTGCAAAAAAAATACTTTTCAGAAAGTAAATGCAGTTGCTTATTTTAGTTATAGAGGTTTCCATCCTCAAGAAAAATCATTTATAACAGCTAACCTCCCAGTCTTTAATGATAACCAGAAGACCCTGTCTTTCATGAACGGACTCAAAAGCTTGGCAAATGAGCAAAATCCCATCAAAGTACCTACGATTGTAAATAGACATCTCTTCTTCACAGTTGGGCTTTGGGCTTAATGTTTTAAAATGTGGATCTAAGCCTAAAAACTGCAAGGCACCCAATGGAGGAGTTTTTTCAGCTTCCATCAATAACATAACATTTGTAAGACCCAATATTTCTATATTGCAAGCTTATTACAACAACATCAGTGGAGACTACACCACTGATTTCCCTATCAAGCCATTTCAAAAACTTGACTTTGCAAACAACGTGAAACAATCTGGGAGTGGATACACAATCCACTTTTGGAACTAAGGTGATTGTTCATGAGTATGGATCAAATGCGCAATTGATTCTACAGAATACAAGAACTTCTAGAGCAAAGAACCATCTAATTCACCTACACGGTTTCAGCTTTTACTTAGTATATTATGGATTTAGCAACTAAAATGCAAATAAAACAGTCTTCAATCTAGTAGATCCTCCATATATAAACACTTTTACTTAGTATGTTATGGATTTAGCAACTACAATGCAAATAAAAGAGTCTTCAATCTAGTAGATCCTCCATACATAAACACTATAGGTGTCCCTGTAGGAGGATGGGCAACTATCAAATTTACAATAGACAACCCTGCTAAGTCCTTGTATTCTTTTTCTAAGATATTAGATTAAATTGAAAAGGGCTTTTTCCATATTACAAATAATTTTTCAACATTTGAATTTTATCCTTGTAGTATAGCATTAGCATTCATAAAAAATATCTTACTTATCCTGGTGGTGGAACTCCATTAAAAAATGGAGCTCTTCATTATAATGATTTTTTTCCAAGAGGCAAGTCTTTAAGTATTTGATCAGGAGGTTGAAAGCTTTCATTTTTTCCAAGCCACATGTTGTACACTTAAAAAATGGAGCTCTTCATTATAATGATTTTTTTCCAAGAGGCAAGTCTTTAAGTATTTGATCAGGAGGTTGAAAGCTTTCATTTTTTCCAAGCCACATGTTGTACACTTAAATTTTATGCATTTTTATGTGAACATGGAATAAAGTTTTATTGTCTTGCCTAACCTCTGCTTGCATTTCAAATTTCATTACTTTTTCTTTTCTTCTAGGAAAATTTGACATCAATGGGATTTATTTTATGGTTCAATTTCCATGACTAGGCCTTGGCACTAAAGAAATGTTTTAGGGAAAAGGACAGGACATGCAGATAATTGATCGGTTTTGGCCTAACCTTGGTCCTCACTCTCGTAGCTTATCTTTATTAGTACTTAAGAGTTATTTGGTCATGATCATTAATTGTCACTGTCTTAGTGCATTTATACTTCAAAAGAACACAAAGACAAATCTAAACTTAAAATACTCATTCCACTGATTTCCCTACATCTAGACCTGCTTAAGGTAGGGACTCAGCTCATGCAGAGTGCTTGTTACTTAAGTTGTCTAAAGGTGAAAATATTAAAAAGGCAACTAAGTGTGTAATAAATTATTAAAATGTATTTTAAGTTGTACCACCAAGGGGACACCTAGGTATAAGAGGGTCTTTTTACACATGATGAATTATTATTTATTTTCATAAGTGAATTTGTGGAGGAAAAAGGGAATTATTTTTCCTCCATAATGTTAAAAGGATTGAGAGCTCATTTGAGAGGTAAACCATATTATGGTATTGCATTTGCTACAAAGAGAACCTATGTTCATATCCAATTTTCTTGAGGATGAAAACTCTCTCGAAAATACTAGTTTTAGGGATGAAAATCCCCCTAGCTAGTTAGTGTGTTTTCATCCAAGAATCACCAATGCACCTACAAGTGAAGTTTCCAATTGATTGTTGAAGATGGTTTAGTTTGATGTGTTTTGGTAGCCTAATATTTTTTGTTGTTTGTGAAGAGTTGTTATGAAGTTTTGAAGGGGTGATTGATAGGGTTTGCTACTGGTTGTACCTCAACTAGGGTAGGTCGTACACTTCTATGTTGATTGTACTTCCCTATTGAGGTTGTACCAACTAAGGATGCATAAAATAAAGGTGAAATTTCATTTGTTCCTTGCAATTTTTTGTTGTTAGAAGTTATATTTTTTGCGAATAATCCAATTTGAGGAAGGTTATAAGGTCATACCAATTGTAGGTAGGTTGTACCTATTCAGTGAGGGTGTGTGAGTTTTCAAATTGAATCGGTGCTCCTTTTGGGTATTTTTCAAATGGTTTGGTGGAATTTAAGGGATCGAACTATATTAGTAGGCCATACATTAAATAAACATTGAAGTATATAAGCGACATTTACACAGACATTTACTTCCTTATAATTTAAGCTATATTCCATGTATATAGTTTCAAGATGTTTGAGATGAGTTTTAGATTTGTAGGAGCTACAATGCAAATTCTAGTTTTTGGAGGATTTGATAATTTTTCAATGTTAGTCAAATTTCAGTAATTAATAGTTTTTAGTGTGCTTTTAGTAATTAATAGTTTTTAGTGTGTTTTTAGATCTAATTTGACAATTTATCAATAGAACCAAGTGGTATCATACCTACAATCAATATTCTAACATCATATATCTAAAGAAGTCGTAAGTCACAAGATTTACTCTTTCATGGACAGCTTCTTGAGATAATAACCAAATTAATATTGTAGATGAAGATGAACTGAAAACTACATTTATAGTGGGAGGAGGGAGTGTATGCATACAATCAAATGTCGTTCGAACTATGTAACGCTCCAACTACTTCAAAGGATAATCCTCCATATATTTGATAAGATGTCAATAGGAAATTCTAAAACATTCTTGGATGACTAGTCAATATACAGTAATTAAGAAATGCACTTGAAGGCTCTGGTGGAATGTATGTGGCTCTAAATTTGAAGAAGTGTCAATTCATGGTGCCCCAAGGCAAATTACTAAGATACAGTCTACAAATGTAGGACTAAAAACAAACCTAGATAAAATAAGGGTGATCATACAAATGGAGGCATTGAGGGATGTAATGGGAGTGAAATCTTTCTTGGTCCATGTTAGCTACTATCGACGCTTCATAATGTTTTTTTCTCAAATATCCTACATGTTGGATATACTTACATAGAAGGGCCAAACATTTACATGGACAGAGGATCAAAAGAAGGCATTCAATGAGCTAAAGGTGTGCCTAATTAGTTCTCCCATTCTAGCATACACGTATTGGAACAAAGAGTTTCATGTACATGTGGATGCATCAAACTTTGTCATCGAAGTAACATTAGCAAAAGTGGGACCACAAGGGTTAGACCATCTTGTCTTCTTTGCCAATCAACTATTATCAAAGGTCAAACGTAACTACAGCACAACCGACAAAGAAGCACTAGAAATGGTATACTCAATGTAGAAGTTTCATTACTACCTCTTGGAAACACCCTTTACATTCTATGTGGACCATCAAGCGCTAATGTATCTAGTCAATAAACCAATCATTCAAGGTCGGGTAAGTCAATGGTTCTTACTACTACAAGAATTTACATTCACCATCATTGTACGACTAGGGAAGAGCCATGTTAAAGTAGATCAACTATCAAGAATAAAATTGGGTGAACCACCAAAAGGCATGACGAAGATTCCCTTGATGCCCACTTGTTCCAAATAGAGGCATTATCTCCTTAGTACAAGAAAATTGGAAAGTATCTCTCTACATTAGCATTCTCGAGAGATACAACACCAAAAAAAAGGAGAGAATTAGCCCTAAAAAGCAAGACCTTCCAACTTATAAATGGACTACTATATAAAATGGGATCTGATCACATCCTCAGACAATGTGTTATGCAAGAGGAGATAAAAGGTGTACTTGAGGAAGCACACGAAGGACTAGATGGAGGCCATATGGGACTCAACGCTACAGCTTGGAAGGTTCTCCTAGTGGGTTTTTGGTGTTTGATGTTGCATACGATCACATGAGAATGGGTAATGGGATGTGACACCTGCCAGAGGGTAGGTAAACCATTAAAAATGGATTATATACCACTCTCCCCATAGCAACCATAGGAACTCTTCAAGAGATGGGGACTAAACTTTATTGGCCCACTCAAGGTTAGCCAATTGCACATATACAAATACATTGTGGTAGCCATTGAGTATCTATCCGTGGGTGGAAGCGAGCACTACTTGACAACTCAACACTCAATACGAAAAAAATGTCGCAAGGTATCATATTCCTATTGAAATCACTAGCGATCAAGGAGGCAACATGTAGTATGAATGGAGGCATATGATAGTTTATTAGACACAGTTCCCCATGCCTTTACTGCCACCACCTTTCAACAAGACTCGAGTACTTCTAGAGATAGTCTTAATACGTAGATCTAACTGAGGATTTCTACATCTATAGAATTTCATCCTTAAGCTTGACATAAGTCAAGACCATAAATAGTTAGATTTATAAAATATCAGCTACACACACCACCTAACGTAGTAATTAAATGTTGTATCCTATGCTCCTTCTATATCTGCACGTCACAAATGCCTTAATATTAGATGCACACACCATACAAGCATGGATATTTAAATTTTTTACGAAGGTTTTACACAGCATTAATGTAAAGGTATTTTCCAAAATTGCTGTAGTTTATTACCAACAGGAATCAAAAGCAGCCATGGTACAAATCATAACAATATACTTTTTCCCTGGTAATCATAAAAAAAAGACATGGAGATTTTCCAACAAGGGTGTATGCAAAAGATAGTCCGTTTAACAAATCACTATATTTCATCAACTTGATTTTTAATCTAAAACATATCAAAAATAGACAAAGATGTGTCAAATGATGAAATGCGTGTAAAAACTGAAAGAGTGGAAAGTTACCATCTTCAGCAATATTCATAATTCCAACTGCTACTACCTTCTTAGGCACAACGCATTTGTATCCATGCAAGGTAACCAGTTGGCTTTTACCCTGTAGAAATCTTGACAAGACAAAACCATATTTGAATTTACAGTGGAGAAAGAAAGGGAATAAATTCTATAGATCATTTGTTGTGGTTTACAAAAGGCAAGTCATCCTGTCATTCAAGTTACACAATACACTTGATTTATGGGCATAACATGTAACTTCAAAGGGCAATCGGGGAAACAGTAGAGGGCATGACGAGAGAACATATTACAAGAACGAACTTAATATTTTATGGCTACTTCACATTGACAAACATTTAACATCTTTACATTACATCTATGCAGTCTACTGGCTGACAATATCATTCGAGTGAAGTTTGTTTAAGGTAAACTAACTATAAATCAAACCAAACCATAAGCAAATATTTCTTAGCCATAGGACAAAAAACATAGGAATGGCAAATAATGTTTCTAGAGCCCCTAGTTGATTTTATAATATTGTAACACTAGCGTTTCTAGCTACCTTAAATATTGCCTCTTTTGACTGCCACCCTTTGCAAATTCTTTTACTGCTATGGAAATGACACAATTAAGGGTCTAATTAATCCAAATTGGATCATATAAATTCGTAAAAAAAAGTTAAGTTGGCAATGCCATATTTAACAAGTGACGCAAGCGTCGAGTTCCTGCCAGAGAGCAGAAAGCATCTAGATCCAAAGGAGAATGTAGGAGAAAATGTAATGAATAAACTTAGAATTTGTATTAAATCTTGACAAGTCCAACCACTAAATGTAATGAATAAATTTAGAATTTGTATTAGTATAAAGTATTCTTTATGAGCAATTGCTTCCCACTCAAGTAAATCAAATGAGAGATTTAGTTTGTTCTAAGTAGAACAGACTGTCTTTGTTATGCATCTGAACTACATGTTGAAGAGAACACTTTACTTAAGCCACCTAAATGCATTGAAAACATAGGCTAATAGACAATAGAGAAAACTATTGATGCATAGTTTGCAAACGATAAAAGAGGTGGGCATGTTAAGTGTTAACAAAGGCTTAATAACAACCATAGAAATAAATGATATGATTAATAAAAACAAAAATATTTGGGTGTCTGAAATAATTAATAAAAAATTCATCATAGTTTCTGGAAATTATTTAAATTATTTTTTTATTTTTTTCTATGAAAATTCACCAAGTATTTGTTGAGTTTACAGTGCAGATAAAAATATCAATTAACTAATAAAAATCAGAACAGCAATTAAATACACAAACTGAGATAAACAACAGCAACACCAATTTACGTGGTTCGCCAAAGATTGGCTACATCCACGAGAAAAGCAGGGTAAATAGTTTGTATTACTTGCAGCAGTAAGAATACAAAGTCTTCATCTGTGTAGAAATGAAGGAGATAGCAAAGTGTATAATGTTCTCTTCTAGGGAAACAAAGAGTCATGAGAAGGGGAAGACTAAAAGCCAAAAGGCAGTGGTTGGACTTCACAATTAACAATATTTGTACAGCCAATTTAAAATATTTAAAAACTATTTAGATTAGAAAATATTCCTAAATTTTACTAAACTTAGATAAGTAAAAAAATTCAAATCAATTCGCCGAAAATTCTTTATCTTATAAAATTGTAAAAGTTCGTTAAGATATAGCCTAAGTAGGACTTCAGCATTAATCGATTCATTGTTTTCATTTTCATTTATTGTTGCTGGGCTTCCGCTGTATTTTTGCATTACTTTTAAATATCAGTGGTCACTCACATAGTTCAATTACTATTTAGTATTCACCAGAGATTATAAATTTATAACAGAATAACTTGCTTTCAAATACAAATAAAGCTTTGTATATTGAAAATTCAATAAACTATACAATATACAACAAGAAAAATCAATGAGAGAACCAAAAAATTTGCTCAATTGGATCGATAACTTGACATCCAGATAGTTACAAATACCTTCAATATGACAATAATAGCGATAGGAACAGTTTAAATTTTCTAAGGACAAATAACTGCTCAATAACTAATTGTGGATTGGCATAATGCTATAAAATAAATATAATAATTGTCATTAAGGGCTAAAAGACCTACAGAATTAAAAAGTTTAAAGCACTAACCAAGAGTTTTACTCAACCAAACTAGAACACTGATTTTGAAGCATTACCTTGCCAAATAGATACTTTATAAATGTTTTCAGTTTTAGTAATTCAATTTGTAGCAATGGCTTCTCAAATATGTTTTCTAGAGTTGAATTTTTGGTAACAGTATTTATGTTTTTTGAATTCATTTGGAATTTTAGTCGGAAGCAAAGTTTCGATAGGAAGATGTTTCTGTATTTCCCACTTAGTTGGGGTATTTATTATTTAATAGTAAAGCCTAATATCAGTGCTATAAATGTACTAAATTCCAATCATGTTTGAATTTCGATGATGTTTAACCAGTCATCCGAAGGGTCATGACATAATGGGAAAATAGCATATTCCTAAGCAAGTAAAGCATATCATATCTCGGAGGACATGTCACATAGGATGTGAAGAACCGAAGTACGGACAAGTAAGGATGCGGGGCATGAAAATTTAGCACATTGGCAAGCCACCAGATTCAACCCCATTTCATAGCAATGCAACCCATACCCTTGCTCCCATATTACTCACCATACCAAACCCTAAGAGAGAGAAAGGATGTTTCAACAGTAGGAACAATGCGAATAATGGCATGTAAAAGTAGCATTCTGGCATCAAAGCGTGCACAGAAATAAGTCTTGTATCAACATGAATTTATACTATTTCAACTCAGGAGGCCAGTTATGAAAAATAAGGTTTGTTAGAACACCCAAACTTTCAAAAAAAAAGTTCACAAACCGTTCAAATCAATGCAGGATGTATATGAGGTGATGTATCTTCTCTGTTCAGATTGTTTCGTTACTGCCCTTGGTAGAACTGGAATTTTGTGAGAAAGTCTTCAATAAAATTTATGAATTAAAAGGCAGGCTGAATACTCGAGAGCCAGAAATCATAAAATAGAAAGGCCTTAAATTGAATAATAAAGAAAAAGCGTAGAACTACGGCAATACAAGAAAGAATTATATGCACTAAATAATATCTGCAGGAACGCCTAAATACAAGCCTCATGGAAATACCTAAAATTATTACATTCCATTTCCTAAATTGCAAAGACGTAATTAAATGTTGAAATCTTACTGGGATCATGGCAATGCTTGCAAACGATAGCCCTATAATTGCTCTTACAGCAAAGTATTATCCTTGAATAAGCTTGAAAAAGTACTAAAAATGGTGAAAATATCGATTCTTAAAGCTACATTAGCAAGAAAAGAGCAATGTTGTCTCAGAACAAAATGCATTTAAAATATCAAGAAGCAATTGCAGTGTTGGTGTCTAAATTTCAAAGGGCGTGTGACAGTGGCATCTGTTAAAAACTTTCAACTTGTTGCAGCTATGGAACCCTCCCCGCAGCCAGCGGCTTACAGTGATCATGATAAGGTCATCTTTCAATTTGGAAAGATTGGAAAAGATATTTTTACCATGGATTATAGGTACCCATTATCTGTCTTGCAAGCCTTTGCCATTTGCCTTAGCAGCTTTGACACAAAATTAGCCTGTGAATAACGCAACAGCAGTTGGCAGCTTGTTAAATGAATTTGTTGGTTTGTTGATTGGGCAAATTGCTGCATTGTTTAACATATGCCCTATTTAGGATATGTTTGCATGACTATGAGGGTATGTATGTAAAGTCTCGGTCCTAAATATTGAAGGATGAAGACTAGACCCTGTGGTGCATAGTTTCCTGTGTCTGAAAGCTATGTCCATTCATGTTTTTGGTCTATAAAATAGAACCTGGAATTTGTTGGAAATGGCAGAGCATAGAGAGATTTCTGGAAAGAGCTAAACCATGATAGCAAATAATAATAATAGAAATAAGAATAATTTAAGTATTACTGAGAGTTGATTTTTAATGCATAATAATATCGCTTTTATAAAGCCTCTCTATCATAGTTTGCTTCTCTTGAAGCTGTAATTCCATGTCATACTGTTCCTTGCTGTTAGAAAGGATTAGATTGATCACAAAATCAAAATTCACCCATAGTTTGCATGGTGGCAATGAGGTTACCATTTGTAGACCCTGGTGTGTTCAGGTCCATGCCATCTAGTCTGTTTCCAATGACATTGTTGCATAGTAATTTGTTTCAGTGGTTCAAACATAATTGTTTTTGAAAACAATGCTTCACCCCTGTGAGCATCACTTAGATGCATTTTTTTTTAATTGAGAAAATGCATTAATTAATAATAGAAAAAGAATTTACAAGAGTGCAAATGTGTCTGGAAGAGGCACACGCCAACCCAAATGACTAAAGGGGATGATAAAGCCAAAAGCCCCAATCTAAATTGGTCAGTGCTAAGTGGACCATTTGTTATCATGAGACATGGGTTCTTGTGAACCAGTACTCATGAAACATGGGTGAATGAGTTTGACTCAAAAAACTACACAGTTGAATCCTGATAGCAATATCATAATTTGACACATAGTAGAAAATACCTCCTACTTATCAAAACAATGCTGTAAAAATTACAAATTTGATAAATGTGTGTTACAAGGGAATTTGACAAATTATGCGCTGCTGGAGCAAATCTGCCAAAAATTTATATGGGAGCATTATAAATTAATTGAAGGTGCATGCTTTGTGAAAATATCTGATTTATAAAATATGAAAGTCAATAAAGATGATAATGCAAAATTAAAATAAGAAAATTTAAATTTAATAATAATACCGTAGCATATGTACTACTAGCATAAATCTTTGCAAACAAGAAATGACTTAATGCATGGCATACTTCACATAATGAAGTCCTAAGGCTTAAAAATCCATCACACTTTGCAGTTGTAAATATAATGGTAGTAAGTACAGTGCATATATCTGAAATGAGTAACCATGACAAACACAAACTTAAATCTGCTTAATGCTATGTATTTTAAGAGATGAAGATCAGTTAATACATAACTTACTATACCATCGTAGAAAGAGAATGGATAAAAGTTTCTGTAAGCATACTTAGATGTTGTCCAGCTAGTACAGAGAAAATGAGTACTTCAAACATTTTCCATAACTGCTATTCACTGAGAATATGAAAGTTCTTAACTAGTGGATAAACTTAAAGGCCTTCATGCATAACAACCTGCAACCTCAAAAGAACCAGTTATAAAAAAGAAGCAACTATGCATATATCTGGAAACCATTGTACATAAAAGAGAGGCTTTTCACTTTATAAGCTATTTTAAACTATAAACCGAGTTTGTGAGCGGCATTACATTAGCATATTCTATTCTATGGATATTGCACATAGGTATCAACATATATGTCAGAGGAACATAGAGAACAGAGTTTTTTTTAAATATATAATAGCAGCATAGTTTCTTGAAAGTGAAAATGTCTGTAACATGTGAAGAGCAGAGATATCCAATTGAACATTAGAATGCCAAAAAATTGAAATCCAAAAAATATCAGTCTCCTTTCTTGTATTCTTTGTTCCCTGCAATATGAGTAGTATGCTTACTATCAGAGAAGTAGTTTTTGTAGAATTTAAGATAAAGTGTTAAAATATGAGAGAAAATAAGTTGTTGTATGAGTAATTTTGTTACCTTGTGGTGGTGTTTCTTGTTCATTTGGTAAGGCAAATGGCTTCAACAATGACATTGTTTTGGTCAAGGCTGAAGTGGCCTTCGAAGCTGAAGTCTCGCAGTGTGAATATCACTGCTGCTTTGTCTTTGATATAGGCTTCATAGCTAATGTTTTGGAGAGTGGGCAGTAATTGCCGCATGGTGTGCTTTTCAATTGAAAAGTGGATTGTTTGTTTGTCATATGTTGTGATAATAGTTTTTAGATGCAAACAGTATGTGTAACTGACTTCTTGGTTGCATTGATTGCAGTGAGCAGTTCTCTCTTCGAGCGTGCCATAACTGTTGAATTTGTATCTGCATTTTGGACAGTATGCATGGAATGGATTGGAAAATGCATTTGCTGCTCTTAAAGTGCCAGAAACTTGTAAAATTTGTTTGAATATTGTTAGGAGAGACACAAAATACAAGTTTGAATGTAACAGTTCAAAAATTTGAAAGTAGTTACCTTAAATGTTGAGTGTAATAAGCTATCCAACTTTTCCATTGTTCTTTTGTCGTTCAATTTCCAGAAAAATGTTGAGCGGCATGTGTGGAATGTGTTCTTCTGATCTGTTTTTTTTACAATATTCTTGAAAAGCATTGCTGGACTTTTATTTCTGTGTAGCTGTTCTTCTATTGCGAAGTATTCTTGTTCATAAGCTGGTCGCAGTTGTAGCTGGTAATCAACAAGAAAGTTAGTTTCCTTTAAGAAGAAATTATCATAGAGAGAATTATAGTATGACAAGAAGTTTAAATTGGATTAGTGGAATAGGTTTTGGAGACATTTGTACCTGTGCTCTGTCAATGTCAGTGCGGCCATCTTTGATATCAATTGCATATTGGTTACCTATTTTCTTGGCACCAACCACCAATGCACCTATTGTTCCAGCTGGGTACTCAGTTGTGGTTGTTAGTAGTTGGTTGATAGTTGTACTTGGAATGAAATTGTACTCTTCACAGAGGCGTGGTATGTTTTCAACTATGCTTGTGTTTGTCAAAATCAGAATGCAATCACAATCACCTCTCATAATCTGTTTTAGGTGCAATTTGAAAACCTGAAATTGAAATTGCTGATCCTAGAATTATTTTGTGCTCATGTTGTTGTACAAGGTTTCCACTAACATTTAATGTAATCGTCATTTCTGCTTTCTCATCTGTTAAATCTGCACACAGCATTTCTCGTGTTTTGTTGGCTTCGTCCAGTGTAGCTTTGTAGACAACGAGCACATCACCTTGGAAAGTGTCTCCTGCTCTTTTTGCATTTAGCTGCTCGATTGAAACACTGTTAGGTTTTTTGACTTTTGCTCTGCAAAGAATTCGAACAATGTTTTTCTAAAATTGGTAATTAGAACAAATGGGTATGAAAGGATAATAGTTTAAGTACTTTACCGTTTTAATGATTCTTCTTGCGTAGCTTGCATTTGTTGTGCTTGTCTTTTTGTTGCATCCATTGATGTCCTGCAAAGAATTGATATAGTGTTGGAGAATGTATTGGAGAATGTATTAGTAATATAGGCTTATATGTCGTATAAAGTTGAATTGATCTATTGGGTGAGATGCAATTTTGGAAAAGTGGGATTGTGGTCAGTCCAATATGCCTCTAATTTGTAAATGGAGCATATACCTGTAGTTGCGTTAGACCAAATGTGGTCAATTAGTGGCTTGTTCATGCTATGTGATTGGTTTAACAAAAATTGTATATTGTTGTTTTGCATATAATTTTGAAGTATTCTTTTGCTTTTGTTTTCTGAAGACATGTCGACATTAAAATCACCTATTATGTACAACATGTTTTCTGGATTTGTGTATGCAATTATTGTTTGCAAGATTGCTATTATTTCATGTATGGCAGTTCTTGTTTTTGCATAAATATTAGAAACATTGAGTTGATTGGTAGGTAGTACTATTGTTGATGTGATGGCTTCGATATTTGTTGATTCGTGTTGCTTTGTTTTTTATACAAATAGATGTTTCTTTGTAAAAGTTGTTATGCCATGTATGGTATGTACAGTAAAGCCAATACTCTGTAAATTTAGAATAATATCTTTGTATTATTTGTTTCTATTTTGGTTTAATGGTCAGTACTCTATATATCTTGTATATTTAGATTCTTTCTATTCTTGACGAGTTTCTTTTAGGAAACCTCGTTCTTTGTAATTCTATTTAATGATCAGTTTGATCATTAGTAAATACATCAGATTTTTACCAATTACCTATGTTACAGTAATATGGTATCAGAGCCTACAATCTTTTAAAATTCGAAAAATTTGCTTTTCAACAAAAATCTTAATATTTTGAAAAGTTTATTTTTTCTGAAAAACGAATTTTTAAAGATTTCGTTTTTTTCCTGGGCTCTTGGTTTTGGATCGGCTTTCTTTCTGGCGAAGTCGTGTTCTTCTTCTTTTGCAAAACGCGAATCTGAAGACTCCTGGCGTATTCGTGCTTTCAGCCCTGAATCCCGCATTCCTGTTGCCTACGCGACTTCTTCCCTCACATTTTGTCTCTTCGTGGCAGCATATTTTCGACACGAGCATTCTTAATCTTCTTGGACGTGCATTCAGTGGCAGCGTCCGAACAAAAGACATGGTTTTCTGGCCGCATTTTTGGTTTCCTTAGTTGCAGACACGGTTTTTTTTTTTGAAGATTTTTGGGCTTGTTTTTTTACTGAACATGGTCGCCTCTTGGTCGCCTAGGGTTTGGCATTCTTTTTGTCAAATTTTTGTGAAGATTCGAGCTCATTTCTACAATTTTTTGAGCTTTCATGGCCGCCTAGGGCATCCTGCAAACTTGTCTAGGGTTTTGACCCTTCAGTTCAAGACGATTTTTTTTTTCGATTACATATTCCTAGTGGGTTTTTCGAGAGCTCAACAGGGTTGGTCTCGAATTTTTTTGGGTGCATCGTTTTCCATGCCTCGAATTTTGTGGCATACGTACATTGTACTTTCTACAATTTTGTACCAGAATATGCCTTTCTTTTTGCATTGGAACTCGTGCCTCAAATTTTGTGCTTTTACCCTCTTCTTAGTACCTCATTTTTTGTGCCTCGAAAAGCGTGAAGATGGCGAGTTTGACCAACATTATGTTGGAAGGCAATCAAAGATTCAACGGCAGAAATTATAACACCTGGAAGCAGCGGATGATGACCATATTTGAATACCACTGCCTTGATCAGATGATTTTGGGCAATGTTACTCGACCCACCACTGCAAACAAAGCCCAGGAGAAGTTCGATGAGCAGAATCGTGAAGCGGTGATGCTTATCAAACTTTCAGTAACTGATGATCAGCTACCTCAGATCCCGCTTGGAAAATCAGCGAAGGAGATTTGGGATCACTTGAAGGGTTTGCATGAAACTTCTAACAAAAGCCGTGCGTTTTTCTTGAAAAACATGTTGTTTTCTATTGTCATGGATGAGAAGACAACATTGCAGGCGCACTTGAACAAAATCCAAGAGATCCAAGATCAACTGGAGGCTATTGGTCAGAAAATGGAGGAAGAAGACATGGTCGTGATCACTCTGAAGAGCCTACCTAAGCCCTATGAACATTTCATAGAGACTCTCAAAATTACGTCTACTAATGTTGACCTGAAGTTTCTAGAACTTTGCACTATCCTCTTGCAACAGGACCGCTGGAAACAACAATTTGGTAGCAGTGGTTCATCATCCTCTACAAAGCAGGGCTTTGCAGCTAACACTCAGTTTAAGAACAAAGGGAGAGGTCAGCCTTTGCAGCAGAAAGGTTCAGGACAGCTGTTGATGAATTGTTGCTTTGGTCAGATATAAAACTATGATCGTTATAAACACCTTCATCTTTTATATACGATAAATTGCTCTTCATATTTAATATTTCTAATAAGTAAAAATCAAATTTTAATAAATGATTTTTGAATTTCATATTGAAATTAAAATCGGAATTCTTATGATTTATATCCGCCATGTGTGAGGGGATAGATGTGTTAAGTTAGTTAATCTAACTAATATCCGACTATAGAGAAGGCCCGCACGCCCAAAGGGACACGCCCTTTGAGCGGACGTGTCTCCACTCTCAAGGGACGCATCCCTTGGAGGCTTGCCTATCTACATTCAAATAGGAATTCAAACAGTGAATGCAAAAATTGAAATCAATTAATGTTCTGCATTCAGTACATTCGCCTATAAAGAGAAATCTGGAAATTACATTTTGACTTAGAATTGTCTTACACAGAATTTCTGAACTTAGTTTATTCTTAGGTATTAGGATCCTATCTGTGAAAGATTTGATTACATTTACATGGTATCAGAGCCACGTTGTGCGAATCCAAATCAAATCAATTTGCTCTAGAAAATTCGTATTTTTTCAAAAACAATCGAATTCACATCACATTCTTCATAATGTCAAGTGTGATCAGATTTGAAGATCGTCTTGCAGGAGCAGACAATTTCACATCATGGAAATTTAGAATCATGATGATCCTTAGAGAGAATAAACTAGACTCACTTGTGAGAGAAAATAAAAGAGAACCAGAGGCTGAACTTGAGAAAACTCAATGGATCGAAAACAATGAAAGAGTCATGAAAATCCTAGTAGATGCAGTTAGGGATCACATAGTGCCTATCCTAGCAAAACATGAAATTGCATACCATATGTACAAATCTCTTGAGAGTACTTATGAGATCAACAACACCTGCAGGACTCTAGCATTAAAATGGCAAATCAACAATGCTCAAATAAACAAAGGAGAGTCCATTAATGCATACTTCATGAGGATTATTGAACTCAGGGATCAATTATCCACAATTGGATATCAGATTGACAACAAAGAGTTAACCCTAATTGCACAAGGAGGCCTACCAAACTCATGGGAGTCATTTGTTCAAGGAGTAAGTGCGAGATCTAAACTCCCTAAATTTGATAGGCTAAAAACTGACTGCCTTCAAGAAGAAACAAGACTCTCCACAAAAGAGAATAAACAGAAACACATAGATGAAGACATTCATGTTCTCCACACAACATCTAATAAGAGGAGTAAGAAAAACTCCTACAAGAGAGGATCTCTTAACAGAAAAAGAAATTCCAATGGAAAGGAATCTTATAAGAAGAAAGATATCTCTCAAGTACAATGCTTTAGATGTGATCAGTATGGTCACTATGCAATGAAGTGCCCTAATAGAACTAAACAACAAGCATCCTTTGCCAAAGTAGAAAAGTCAAAACCAGATCATGAATCTGAGAACTTTGTGTTCTATACAGCCCTTTCTAGTCAAGTATCTGACAACACTCAAAATTGGGTAATTGATAATGGTTCATCCCAACACATCACAGGGTTCAGAGAACACTTGGACTCCATGACTGAAAACTTTGATGAAGAAGTAACCATCGGGGATGATTCAGCATATCCTATAAAAGGGGTTGGAACATGCTCCATCAAGTTGAAATCTGGGATTTCTCTGCAACTCACTGGAGTCTTATTTGTACCTGGAATAAAGAGATATCTTATATCCATATATGCCCTTGAAGACAATGGTTACAGAGTTACATTTATGGATGGTAAAGTCCTAGTATGGCCTAAGAACTCAACTATTAAGAAAGCCCATACCATAGGCATAAGACAAGGGTACCTTTACAAACTATGCACTGAGGTTAAACAAGCCCTTACTCTTAACACTGTTGATACAAATGAAATCTGGCATAGAAGATTAGGACATCTCCATTTCCGTGCCCTACCTTCTATGGAAAAACTTGTTACAGGCTTACCCAAGCTAAAACCATCTCATGAGGGAGCTTGTAAAGGTTGTGCCCTAGGAAAGAATACTAAGGGATCCTTTCAGAATAGCCTGAGTAAAACCCTTAATGTGTTAGAACTAGTTCACTCTGATCCTTGTGGACCCATGTCTGTACCTTCTAAAGCAGGATTTCTATACTATGTCATATTTGTAGATGATTTCTCTAGGAAAACCTGGATCTATTTCCTTAAGTGTAAAGAGTCATTAGAAATCCTCAAAAGGTTCAAAGAGTTTAAAGCTCTCACTGAAAACTTCTCCGGAAAGAAAATAAAAACCTTAAAGACAGACAATGGGAAAGAATATACCTCTGAGATTTTTAAAGAATTTTGCATGAGTGCTGGAATTAAGAGGGAGTTCACAGTTGCCTACAATCCTCAACAGAATGGGGTTGCTGAGAGGAAAAATAGAACCATTATAGAAGCTACTAAGGCAATGTTGCTGGACCAAAACATTGAAACGTCTTTCTGGGCAGAAGCCTCTAGGACTGCTGTCTATATCCAAAATAGATGTCCTCATTCTCATCTTGATAACAAAACTCCTGAAGAAGCCTTTACCGGCATAAAACCTGACATTAGTCATTTTAGGATTTTTGGCTGTCCTGTCTATATTCATGTACCCAAAGAGAAGAGATTCAAACTAGAACCTTCTGGAAAGAAGGGAGTATTTGTGGGTTATAGTGAAACCTCCAAAGCATACAGAATATTCATACCCGAGCATAAACAAATTGAGTTAAGCAGAGATGTCATCTTTGAAGAAAACATTGCATTCAAGAGGACAAAGAGTTCTAGTGAGACAGAAACCTATTCCCCTAGTGTACCTGAAATGGAACCTGCTCCTGAGATTCAAAGGGAGCATCCTGAGGAAATACCACATGAACTTCCTACCACTTCAAATGAGGATACAAATGACATCGGCAGAAAGAGACCACTTTGGGCCAAAAAGATGATCAAAGAAGCAGAGGATCATGCAGCACCTAAAGGAACGTTAAGGGAGAGTAAAAGACCCAAATGGTTTTCTAGCTATGTTGCCTTAATGAACAACATCATAAACTCTGAACCTGCTAGTGTTACAGAAGCCTTCAGACATCAAGCCTGGAAGGATGCAATGACAAAGGAATATCAGTGCATCCTAAAAAATGATGTATGGGACATAGTGCCTAGGCCAAAAGAGAAATCTGTTGTCTCTTCTAAATGGCTCTTCAAAATCAAGCATGCTGCTGATGGCAGTATAGAAAAACATAAAGCACGTTTCGTGGCTAGGGGTTTTTCTCAAAAGGAAGGCATTGATTATGAAGAAACATTTGCACCTATTGCCCGTTACACATCAGTGAGAGCAGTATTAGCCACTGCAGCAGCTAAAGGTTGGAAGATCCATCAAATGGATGTGAAAACTGCCTTCCTGAATCGAACCATTGAAGAGGAAGTCTATCTGGAACAGCCTGAAGGTTTTGTGATACATAAATCTAACTCACATGTGTGCAGGCTGAAGAAAGCTCTCTATGGACTTAAACAGGCTCCCAGGGTCTAGTATGAAAGAATTGACAGCTATCTCTTGGGATTAGGATTTTCCAAAAATGATGCTGACTCCAATCTCTACTTCAAAGTAATCAAAGGTGATATGCTTATAATTATTTTATATGTTGATGACCTACTGATAATAGGAGAAGATCACCTCATTACTCAAGGGAAACAGGATCTAATTTCTGAATTTGACATGAAAGACTTGGGTATTCTACACTATTTCTTCGGTTTGGAAGTATGGCAGAAATCAAAAGGCATCATACTAAACCAAGGGAAGTATACTATTGACATTCTGAAAAGATTTGGAATGTTGAACCGTAGACCAATGTCTACACCTATGGAAACCAACCTTAACAAATTGAAAGAAGCAGCAGCAGAATCCAAATGTGCAGATCCAATTCTTTACAGACAAATGATTGGATCCTTGATGTATCTGGTTAACACCAGACCTGATATTTGCTATGCAGTAAATGTTCTCAGCCAGTTCATGTGTGAACCAAAGGAAATTCACTTAATGGCTGTGAAACATATCTTGAGATATCTTCAAGGCACTATTGGATATGGTCTTATTTACAAGAATGATCAACTAGATCTACATGGGTACTCTGATTCAGATTGGGCTAGAAGTGTAACCGATCGGAAAAGCACATCAGGATGTTGCTTCAGTTTAGGATCGGCTATAATCTCCTGGATTTGTAGAAAACAATCTTCAGTTGCACAGAGCTCAACGGAAGTTGAATACATTGCAGCCTCAATGGGAGCAAGAGAAGCAGTGTGGCTTCGTAAATTGCTTGTGGGACTCTTTGGTGAGCCCTTGAATCCTCCAATTATTCATTGTGATAATTAGAGTTGCATAAAACTCTTTGTGAATCATGTCTTTCATGACAGATCTAAGCACATTGAGATCCCCTATCATTATGTAAGAGATATGGTGGAAAGGAAAGTGATCCAATTGGAGTATATTAGTACAAATGATCAAACTACAGACATTCTCACCAAGCCTCTCTCCCGGATCAAGGTAGAGCACTTCAAGAAGAAACTTAGTATGGTTGAAATGTAATTTGTTATTTATGTTTGAAATACAAATTGTTTATAATTGTACTAATATATAAAGATGTTTAATGTGTAAACTCTTTTGTCATGTGTGTGACTCCATGACTTTATGGGCCTACTCCCCCTGTGTACATTATCGAAAGGTGACGATCTTTCTGATAATGAACACTTGTATTTGACATTGTAAAGTGACGACTCTACAATGATAAACTATCATGATAGATATCATATGACTTGATATCTGTGGACATGTCATGATAGTATCTCTTGGACACTTTGATGGATATCATGGGACTTGATATCTGAAGATCATTGTGATCCTTAAAGAGATAATCATGGTGGATATTTATATCCGTGGATATGCCATGAATTATGGTAGACATCATGTGACTTGATGTCAGTGTACATACCATAATGAAGATGTGTTATGAAGAATGTCATGTGACTTGACAACATTGAGAAAGCATATCATATCTTCGATATCACGTGTGAAGGTGATATCTTGACTTATTTGATTTGAAATATCTTCCCTAGCTAAGAGGGAGTGTTGATGAATTGTAGCTTTGGTCAGATATAAAACTATGATCGTTATAAACACCTTCATCTTTTATATACAATAAATTGCTCTTCATATTTAATATTTCTAATAAGTAAAAATCGAATTTTAATAAATGATTTTCGAATTTCATATTGAAATTAAAATCGGAATTCTTATGATTTATATCCGCCATGTGTGAGGGGATAGATGTGTTAAGTTAGTTAATCTAACTAATATCCGGCTGTAGAGAAGGCCTGCGCGCCCAAAGGGACATGCCCTTTGAGCGGACGTGTCTCCACATGTGGAGACACGTCCTCTCAAGGGACGCATCCCTTGGAGGCTTGCCTATCTACATTCAAATAGGAATTCAAACAGTGAATGCAAATATTGAAATCAATTAATGTTTTGCATTCAGTACATTCGCCTATAAAGAGAAATCTAGAAATCGCATTTAGTAAGAATTCTGGAAATTACATTTTGATTTAGAATTGTCTTACACAGAATTTATGAACTTAGTTTATTCTTAGGTATTAGGATCCTATATGTGAAAGATTTGATTACATTTACAACAGCCTCCATAAAGCTCTAAGAAAAAGAACATTCAGTGCAATTATTGTCACAAATTTGGGCACATGAAGAAGGATTGCCGTGCACATTTGGCTTCTGAACAAAAGAAGTAGGGAGGGTCTCAGCAGAACGCCCATATTGCGGAGCACACTAAGCAAAAGGAATCTGCCTTTTACGCCTTTATGGCTAAAAGACCTACAGACCATGTTAAGTCCTCTGCCTGGTACATAGATTCAGGTGCTTCACGACATTTCACTCATCGGCGTGACTGGTTTACAGATTTCTCTCCGTTCACTGACTCAATTGTTTTTGGAGGCGAAGAATACACAGTTGTCGGTAAGGGCACTGTTCAGATTCAGTCTGGCGAAAGGACTCTCATATTCCTCAATGTGTACTACGTTCCTGGCATGGAACTCAACCTTCTCTCAGTTAGTCAAATCATGCGGAATTCTCCTCAACTGGATGTGGTTTTTAGTGTGCACAAATGTTCTATTGTTGATCAGGAGACTCCCACTGCAGTAGCTGTCGGTATTGAGGATCATGGTCTCTACAGGCTTGTGGACGTAGGTGATTCTCCGAAGTTAGCCATGGCAGCCAAAAACTCTGTTGTCACCATTTTATGGCATCAGCAGTATGGGCACTTAAATGTGCACTATCTCTCTCAGCTTGCTCGGGAGGGACTTGTAGCTGGTCTACTTGATATTCAGACTCAGCATCACAGTGTGTGTGACGCTTGTCAGGCCGAGAAACAGCATCGGACACCGTTTCCAGATGGTGACTCGTGGCGGGCTTCTAAGGTACTGCAATTAATTCATGCTGATATTTGTGGGCCTATGAATACTCCTTTTGTTATTGGTTGTAGATATTTCTTGTTATTTGTTGATGATTTCAGTAGGAAGATGTGGGTGTACTTTCTTAAACAAAAATCAGATGTGTTTAATGTATTTCAGAAGTTTAAGGCCTTAGTAGAAAAAGAGTTTGGTTATTGCATAATCACTCTTAGGTCAAATAATGGGGGGGAATTTTGTTCTACTGCATTCTCCAACTTTTGTGATACCCATGGGATTAAACGTCAGTTAACCACACACTACACTCCTCAACAAAACGGTGTTGTAGAGCGGCGCAATAGTACAATTGTTGAGATGGCCCGCTCCATGTTGCAACACAGGAGTGTTCCTAACAAATTTTGGGCAAAAGCAATTTTCACTGCAGTCTATCTCCTTAATCGGTCACCTACTCATGCAGTTAAGGGGAAGACTCCTAAGGAAGCTTGGAATGGTAGAAAACCCAGGATTAGTCATTTGAAAAAATTTGGCTCTTTGGCATATGTATGGATTCCAGATGCCAAACGCTCTAAGTTGGATTCCAAGAGTCAAAAGCTTATGTTCACAAGGTACAGTGACAACCATAAGGCTTACCGACTAATTGATGTGGACACTGATCGTCTTGTCTTCAGTCGGGATGTTGTCTTTGATGAAGAACGAGGACCGTTTCATCTTTCCTCGCTTGTTCAACATTCAGAGGATCAGCCTTTGAAGGCTTTTGATTTGGGTGTACGTCTTCCATTAGGTCTACCTGATGGGAGGGATGATGCAGATTCTATCTTTGATGATGCACAACCTGATTTTCCTCCGAATGATCTTGATTTTCTACTTGTTGAACCAATTCTAGATCCACAACCAGTTCCAACTACTCCTGTTGCATCAGATGTTGGCACTTCTTCTCAGAGGCCTAAATGGTGGGCTAAGACTATTGGAGATCTTCATGATGATGAGCTCATTGAGGGGAGATCATCCAGAAACAAGAGCAAACAGCAGCATACAATTAATTTTGCTCTCATGGCCAACATTCACAGTGTCTATGAGCCTCAGACATATTCAAAGGCTAAAGGAATTCTTGAGTGGGAAAAGGCTATGGAGTCTAAATACCAGAGTCTTCAGAAGAATCACACTTGGGTCCTTTCTAATCTTCCTCCAGGGAAGAAGCCCATTAGCTGCAAATGGGTGTATAAGGTGAAATACAAAGCTGACGGAACCCTTGACAAATACAAAGCTCGTCTAGTTGCATGGGGGTTCTCACAAAAAGAAGGCATTGACTACGAGGAGACTTTTGCTCCTGCAGCCAAGATGAGTACCATTCAGCTCGTCCTTGCCTTAGCAGCCCAGTTTGGTTGGAAAGTCCATCAGATGGATGTTAAGAGTGCTTTCCTCAACGGTGAGTTGAAGGAAGAAGTCTACATGACGCAGCCTCCAGGATTCAAAGTTGCTGGTCAAGAACAAAGGGTGTGCAGATTGGTCAAAGCACTCTATGGTCTAAAACAGGCTCCTCGAGCTTGGTACATCAAGATTGACAAGTACCTCACCGAACATGGCTTTCAAAGGAGTCCATCTGACTCTAATTTGTATGTCAAACAGACTGGTAGTGAAATTCTTCTTCTTGTTGTCTATGTGGATGACTTGATCATTACTGGTAGCTCGACACATTTGATCACTGAGATCAAACAAGATTTGTGTAGCACATTTGACATGACAGATTTGGGACTTTTGCATTACTATTTAGGTGTTGAGGTTTGGCAGACAGAGAGCAGTATCTTCATCTCCCAGTCCAAGTATGCTCGAAGTCTTCTGGATAAGTTTCGAATGCAGGATTGCAAACTTGCCTCCACACCCATGGAAAAAGGGCTTAGGATGTCAGCTAAGTCAGACTCACCGGTAGTTGATGAATCATTGTTCAGGCAGCTAGTGGGCAGTCTCATCTATCTCACTGCCACTAGACCTGACCTCAGTTTTGCAGTGAGCTACATTTCACGCTTCATGACAGCCCCCAAGGCTGATCATTGGGTAGCCACGAAGCGTGTGCTGCGTTATGTGAAGGGCACTTTTGATTATGGACTCTTGTACACTCGGAGTCAAGATTCTAGACTCAGTGGGTTCACAAACTCAGATTGGGTAGGTTCAGTTGATGACAGGAAATCAACATTTGGGTATGTGTTCAGTTTGGGATCTGGTGTAGTCATATGGACTAATAAGAAGCAACAGGCAGTGGCTCTCTCTTCGACAGAAGCAGAGTATCATGGAGCTGTTAAGGCAGTTTGGCTTCGTCGGATGCTTGCAGATATGCAAATACCTCAAGCAGGTCCAACTCCCTTGATCTGTGATAATCAGGGAGTTCTCAAACTTGCCAAGAATCCGGTCTTCCATGAAAGAACCAAGCATGTGGAAACTCATTGTCATTTCATTTGAAAGCTGGTTGAAGATGGATCAGTTCAGTTGCTGTATGTTCCCACAGAGGAGCAGACAGCAGATATTCTCACCAAATCGCTCAGTCCAAATAAGTTTGTCAAATTCAGAGGGCTGCTTGGTGTAGTAAACAAATTGACCATTAAGCAAGGGTATTAGAATAATATCTTCGTATTATTTGTTTCTATTTTGGTTTAATAGTCAATACTCTGTAAATCTTGTATATTTAGATTCTTTCTACTCTTGACGAGTTTCTTTTAGGAAACTTCATTCTTTGTAATTCTATTTAATAATCAGTTTGATCATTAGTAAATACATCAATTTTTTACCAATTACCTATGTTACAATAATAATTTGTTGATTCGTGCTGCTTTGTTTTTGATACAAATAGATGTTTCTTTGTAAAAGTTGTTATGCCATGTATGGTATGTACAATAAAGCCATTAAAATATTGCAATAAGATGTTTGGCTCAGAGGGATGCATATGCACTTCTTGTAGACATAAAATGTCAGATTGCATAATGTCATAGTCATTGAGAATGTCGTTTGTGTGTGCTTTCAAGCTACGAGTGTTTAATGTGCATATTAGCATATGAGATTTTTTGTGGGGACATGTACTTTGGTTGTCAAATTGCCATTGTGCAAATGATTGAAGGCGAGACATTTCTACTTGTATTTTATCCTTAACTTTAAATTTGTTTGCAGTTAAAGGTTTTAACAAAAATAATGATTCTACTGACTTTGTTCGTGACAAGGCTGTATAAGTTAACCCGTGTTGTCTAATGCCTGTTGGGTCAAAAGCCAAAGCTTGCATTGTCAGTCCTTGGGATCGGTGTATGGTTCGTGCACATGCTACTTGTAATTTTCTTGTTTGCTGTAATAATTTGAATTGCCCTACTAATGCGTAGTATAAGTACCCAGTCTTTGTCAATCATATCAGTGTAGCATTGTGCTAGTTTTGTCCGTTGTTGTTGTCCGATGGATGGGTCATTAAATTTGATCCACACAATATCAAGATCATTTTGTTTTATATATGCTTTAAATATTCCATCTGAACCATTTACCAAGCCATCTTGTGTGTTGTAATTGCCTGCAAAGATTTCCACAAGAATGTTTGGTTTTAAGCATATTTGAGGTGGAAGGGTAGTTGTATGATTGTAGAGTCGTATTGCATTGAAATTTTCATCATGTTCATCTATTGCATTTAGCACTATTATTTGGTTTGGAATGATTGATAGCATTTTATTGTTGTGTGCATCAACATCGGTTTTCCTATAGAAGAGGTATGGAAGTGTTGGATCCAATGGTGCGGGACGAAAGCAAAGTTGGTTGAGGTAATGTATGTCATCATTTGTTTGGATGCCTACTCGTATTCTATTAAGGATTATTTTTCATCCTTTTGTCTCATAGTTGTGACCAATGAGTAGCATTTTATGTGTTCTTTCAAGAAACTGTAAGGCATCAATTCAATTGCAGTAGGTTTACTCTCAAATACCACAGAGTCAAGAACAGGTTGTGCTTGGTAAAGGTCACCATAAAATATTGTATCAAGATTTCCAAAGTATGCTGTAGGTATTTGCATTATGTCTCGTAGTCGTCTATCAATATACCGTAGGAATGTTGAGCCTACTAAAGATATTTCGTCTATAAGGAGTACGTGTAATTGATCATAGTGCTTCGACATAGTGTCTAGCACTTCAGTATTCAATGGCAGGAATTCCGATGTGTTAAAGGGTATGTGAAATGCTGAATGTAACGTGATTCCTCCTATGTTGTATGCTGCTTTACCTGTATATGCAGTTATTAAGCCCTTAGGTTTGTCTGGATTGTTGTCAATAGAGTCGCTATAGATGCGAATGAAAGCCTGGTATATGGCTTTTGCTGTAAAAGTCTTTCCTGTTCCAGCTCCACCAGTCAAGAACAAGTGCAATGGTTTGTTTATGTTTTTCATTTTTTTAATGAGAACATCTTTAACAATTGCTGCTTGTTCTTTATTTAACATTTTCCTTAACTTGTAGTATTCGTTGTTCTCTATAATCTGTGGATGCTTTGCAATTTCAAATGCACTACAATGCATGCTATTTGGTTTAGTAAGGCCTATGTTTGGAAGGTCTGTTTGTATGTCATATTGTTCATTTTGTCCAAGTTTTGTTGGTGTAAAAAACTTGGTGTCATTGTCATCTTCAAGAGTCTCGAGATCGTTTACAGCTTTTTCAATGTCACCCCATGCAGAGTTTGTGTTACAAGTGAACTTTGCACTGTTCGTGTGGATGGTGTTTCTATGGTACATGTATGCATTTTCCCAGGTGGTAAAGTTTTGTTTGAGTGTACTCTCGTTTATTGTAAATGGTACATAGAGAACCAATTGCTCTTTACAATGATTTTCTATATCAAAGTGTTTGTTGAAATTGATAAACCGTATTACATTTGGTTTTGCTTTTGGCTCAATTGTAGAACCATTTTGTTGTACTTCGAAACAAATTCTGCAAGGCATATGTCTATCATTGTTTGAGGGCGTTTTAAAAGGTAGTCTATTATAGATTTGGAAAGTACATTTTCTGATTCATCTGGTTCGTTGTTTAATTGTTTGGTAGATTTTAGTATAAATGTACGGTCATTGTCAGATCGTGTATCAATGAATATGCATTTTCTTGAGCTGTAATTTAATGGTAGTGATAAAACAATATGAGCAGCTTGTTGAGATGACATTTGTTGCAAGTTGAGCAAGGCATTTCCAAGTTTACTTACCATTCTTATCGCATCGATATTGTCTTGTTGGTGGTCTCTACGTATTCTTTTAAATGCATGTCATTGACTTGTCTACTTTTGCGATATAGGAGCTACAATACATTGCTGCAGCGTAAGCATTAAGCACAAATTGGGCATCTGTATTGGCCTTCCAAAGATCTGGAATTTTCCTTGCAAAACTATTGTTCCATATTTGTGATGGTTTTCTTTGTAAAAAAAGTGTAGGTCTGTTTATTGTTGACCTTAAAGCTGTAATGTATTCATCCTCGTTTACGTTTATTTCATTTATAAACATTTCGAAAGTGAATGTTTCGTCATAGTTTGCTTTTTGGAGTTTTGAAAAAATGTTGGAAGCATTTGAAGTTATTGTTTCAGTCTTCTCTTGTATTGGTAAAAGTATTTTTGTTTTTTGCATTGGTGGGAAAGGGAAATTGTATCTACAAAGTGTTTTTCTTGATCTCCTGCATTTCTTTGTGTGATGATGCTTGTGCAATGCGGCCAAAGCAGGTTGCAAATTTTCAGTGCTACAAGTAATGTACTTGTCAACAAAAGCTATGATGCCCATGTTGTTATTTTCTGTGTAGACTGGTGCATTTTTTACCCATATCAGCAAATGATCATGTTCATTTCCTCGATTTTGGAACTCAGTCACAGAGAAGTAATCAATGACATTTCCAAAGAAAGAGTCATCTGTAAGTATCAATTTTTTTATTGCATTTATCCTATGTCTATAGTAGCGTGCACAGGTGATAGGATCTTTCTTGATCAGTTCAAATTTGTCACTTTGGATTGGGCCATTAGATTCTTGATGTTTTTGCATTAACTGGTGTAGATCATGTAACTCTTGTAGTGTTTGTATTAGAGGATCCCAATTTTGCTCAGCACTAGTGAAAGTGATGAAAAATGTTGGTGGTCCTAGTTGTCGTATCATTGCAAATGCATTTTTCTTAAGTTGTTGTGTATAGTTTGGGGATATTCTTATTCTTTTGAAGTCAACATATCCAATATCTGATTTTAGAATTTTCTCGAGATTTGGTTTGTATTTAATGTCCTTGGCCAATAACTTTCGTCCTTTTAACTGGCCTTTTCGTATTCTTATTGTCATTGTAGACAACACTTGTTGTATTAGTATCTTGATAGCTTTGAAGAATATGTTTGTTGTGTGATATGCAAATTGTCTTTGTGATTGTGAAAGCTCCCATTGTGCTATTTTCTGATATGTGAAATTTTTTACAATGTCATCGTCGCATGGCTTTCCAAAGAATAAAGTTGGGAAATTCATTTCCTCAGCATACTTGTTTTTAAAGATTCCAATCGGATAATTATGTTCTGCAAGTGCAATTTTAATGATTTTGTCCTGCATCCTATGTATACTTTTGGATTCAGTAAACCCATGTATCAAAGTTTTGTTAGAATATTAAATTATGTATATTTAATGGTCAATGTATTTAGTTTAGGTAGACTTACTGTTTCTACAGTAGTCAGTAGGTAGATTGTAGGTAGATAATTAATATCTACAGTATTATGTCTCTTCTTTATGTTGTAACTCTTTTTCAGGTTAATGTTAACTTAGAATTTCCAGTTCTTTACAGAACATGGTATCAGAGCCTGTTAGGGTTTCTAGGAAATTTCGTGAGCCTCTTTTTGGCTGTAATTTCAAAAAAAATTTAATGTGCCTATGGGTTCTTGTTTTCTAATTTTCGTGAGTTTTTACTCATTAAAATCTAAACCCTCCTGCATTTTCGTGGGCTGTAATTCGGAAATTTTAGGGCTCGTTTTTTTAATTCGTGGCCTTTTCTGGGTGTTTTGGGCACAACTTCCTGTTTCATCCGGGCGCGTCTCTTCTACAAACAGCATTTTTTTTTTTCGTGGCTCCATTTTGACGCGCGTTTTCTTTGTTGGGCGCAATTTTTATTTGTAACCTACACGTTTTTTCTTTATCCGCGTTTTCAGACTTCGTGGCTTTCGCGTTTTTGTTCCTGACTGTCTTTAGACGCGATTTTTGTTCCTTTGAGCCGCGATTTCCTCCTGCAATCAACGGGAGCTAAGATGTTTTCAAGATCCGATGCCTCTCTGGCCGATTTCATGATCTTTTATGATCACGTTTTTGCTCTACCCGCGGCGGCTTCTGGTTTCACGTTTTTTCTCTGAAATCTCTAGCTCGCAATTTCGTGAGAACAATTTTTCAGCTTGTGTTTGGTTCTGGCCGCACATGTCTTACCAGATCTCTAGTGCTTTCGGAAATTTCCTGCGATTTTCTGCAATTTTTGGTTCATTAATGGCAGCTAGGTTTTTCCGAATTTTCGAGTAGGGTTTTGACCAGTCAAACCACCTCAAAAAATTATTTTGCTTGCAGATTCCTTGTTGGTTTTTCAAGAGCTCAACTGGATTGTCTTCCATTTTTTTTGGGTGCATCGTTTTTCGTGCCTCAAAATTTGTGCCACTGGGTGTTGACAAAAATTTTTGGGTAGTCAAAAATTTTTTTGGGTTTTCGGCATTCTTTTCTAGGTACTCTTCAGATCTTTTGGATTTCGTCATCAACATACCTCGAAATCCGTGCTAGGGTTTCATCTTTGGATTTGTGCATTTTTTTATTTTCGTTTTGCCTTCACCAGTTTGACCGCAGGGTACGTGATGGCATCTCTGACGAATATCATGCTCGAAAGTAGCCAGAAGTTTAACGGGAAGAATTACAACACCTGGAAGCAACACATGATTACGATCTTCGAATATCGTTGTCTCGATCAGATCGTTTTGGAGAACTCAGCTTGTCCCACTGTAGTCGGAAAGGACCAGGACAAATGGGATGAACGCAACCGGGAAGCCGTCATGCTCATCAAACTCTCAATCACAGATGAGCAGCTACCTCAAATACCGTCTGGCAAAACTGCTTCAGAAATCTAGGATCACTTGAAGGCCCTTCATGAAACCTCGGACAAGAGCAGAGCATTCTTTCTCAAGAACATGCTCTTTTCCATCATGATGGATGAGAAATTGTCCTTATAGGAACATCTGACAAAGATTAAGGACATTTGTGATCAATTGGAGGCGATTGGTCGAACAATGGAGGAAGAAGACATGGTCGTCATTACTCTAAAGAGTCTTCTGCGTTCGTATGAGCATTTCATCGAAACGCTGAATATCACCTCCACCAATGTTGATCTCAAATTTGAAGATCTTTGCAACAGGATCGATGGTGACAACAGTTTGGAAGCAGTACCAGTTCCACCTCCACAGAGCAAGCGTTCTCTGCCAAATCTTTTGCTAAGAACAAAGGGAAGGCTCAATCTTCTCAGCCGAAAGGCTCTGGTTCTTCATAGGACAGCAAAAAGAAAAAGCACGTTTTGTGAAATTATTGCCATAAATTTGGTCACATCAAGGTTGATTGTCGAATTCGGATGGCTTTTGAACAAAAGAAGCAGGGAGGGTCTCCACCAAAGGCAAATGTCGCGGAGCACACCAAGCAGAAAGAGTCTGCATTCTATGCATTTATGGCCAAGCGAACTGCAGATCCAGTCCAATCTTCTGCCTGGTATATTGATTCAGGGGCTTCTCGGCATTTTACTCATTGTCGAGATTGGTTCACCAAATATGAACCATTCACTGATTCAGTGATCTTTGGAGGCAGTGAAGAGTACACGGTTGCTGGTAAGGGCAATGTTCAGATTCACTCTGGAGGAAGAAATTTACTCTTTCTTGATGTCTACTATGTTCCAGGCATACAACATAATCTTCTCTCTATCAGCCAGATCATGAAGCATTCTCCCCAGTTGGATGTCATTTTCAGTTCGTCCACTTGCAGCATTGTTGATAAAGCGACACGCACTACGATTGCTATGGGACTTGAGGATCATGGTTTGTATAGACTTGTTGATTCCGGTGATTCTTAGGAGCACGCTCTGGCAGCAAGGAGTTCTTCCCTCAGCAAACTTTGGCATCAACGTTATGGGCACTTGAACGTGCACTCTCTCTCAACTGTCTCGGGAGGGTTTGGTTGCTGGTCTACCTGAGATCCAAACTCAAAATCATGGAGTTTGTGGAGCCTGTCAAGCTGGAAAGCAACATCAAACACCGTTCTCGAACGATGATTCTTGGCGTACCTCTAAGGTACTTCAATTGGTTCACGTTGATGTATGTGGACCAATGAACACTCCATCTGTTACTAGGTCCAGGTACTTTTTACTCTTTGTTGATGATTTCAGTCACAAAATGTGGGTGTATTTTTTGAAACATAAATCAGATGTGTTAGTACATTTCAGCAGTATAAGGCCTTGGTTGAGAAAGAATCAGGTTCTCACTTGTTACTCTAAGGTCAGATAATGGGGGGGAGTTTTGTTCAACTGACTTCTCTACTTTTTGTGCTAAACACGGCATCAAACGACAACTCACCACACCATACACCTGTTGTGACCTTTTTCACACATCACCCCATCCAAGATGGGGACCCCCCTAATTTTGCTCCATTTTGGTATTTTGGCTTTGGTTCTCTCTGTCTTTGATCTTTTGCCCTTCCGGGGATGTCCCGTTTGACCTCAGTTGAAGTAATTGACAAATTTAAGGTTTCTATTCTTTAGGCCCGTCTGAGGTCAAGATCGAGTTACTAAGGTGAAATCTAAGTGCAGCAACACATTCAAAAAGCTCAAGGCAGAATCCCCCTGAAATCCTACTGAAATCCGACAACTTACTATTTTTAGTAAGTACCTAATTTGAGGCTTGTCCCTCAGGATTTCGGGATTCTAACTACTTTAGCACGTTCAGGCAACTTTAGAGTGCCTACACATGAAATTTGAACAGATTCAGACAACTGGCTATTTTTAGCAGTTCAGCCTTCCGAGGCTATTTTTAGGGTTTGCATGCAGGAATTTTCAATGCATGTCCGGATATTCCATCTGGGTTTCGCGAGAGCTTCGCAGTGATATGACATGCAAGTGGATCGGATTAGTTTTCAGAGACTTACTATTTTTAGCCAGTGCCGAAACATTGACCAGTTTTTTGGGTTTTTCTAGGTTTTTTGGGATCCCACGGGCACTGTGACATGCAAACTCATCCGACATCTAGTTGACCACTTTCTGGACACTTACTATAAATAGCAGTATCATCCCAACAGCTACCCAACACTTCAGTCCAGCAGTCAGGAGCAGTCAGGAGCAATCAAGAGCAGTCTGGAGCACATGCAAGTCAGATTAGGGTTTCCCTGCCATGTCTAAAAATAGATGAAGCAAAATGCAGAGATGTCAAAACGAAGCACGCCACCATGATCAGCATCTTTCAGGCTACCTACTGGCAAAATTTGAGCAAAATCGAAGTACTTACTATTTTTAGTAAGTCATCTCATGGTTAAAAATAGCGCGTCATCACCAGAAGCAAGTATGAACAGGTCTCTCACAGCATCAAAAGCAACTGGAACAAATTTCAAAGCAAACAGAGATATGGAAATTGATCAATTCTAGGGTTTGCTAAAAATAGCAAATGGCTAAAAATAACATGTATTGTGCCAGATAATGTGTGAACAAAATAGCATGTATTGTGCCAGATAAGGTGTGAACAGGATAGCAAAACCAAATGGAGGCACGACCACGTCAGTTCCAGTTCAGAACAGGGTGAAATGCAATGAAACCCTAATTTCTCCGGGTTTACTAAAAATAGAAAGCCAAGGTCACCTAGGGCGTTGGAAACTTATAAACGACAGCTGAAAGGCAAACACCCTCATATGCGCCCAGGAGGAGTAAAAGATACAAAAATCTCTAAGTGTGAGATTTCCTTGAGCAAGGATGAAATGCGCCTTCAAGAGGCCTTGAAATTCTTCTAAGGCATAAATTTCCTCCTCGTACCCCTAGGTGCGCTCAAGGAAGGTGAAAAGTCACCCGAAGACATAGAAATATTCACTAAGACATCAAAATTTCCTAAGGCATCCTCAAATGCGCTCAAGGAAGGAAGTTGCCAAGGCTAAATGCGCCAAGGGGAGGTGAAAAGTCACCATGGGCATAGTATTTTCCTCCTGACACCCCTATATGCGCCTAAAACAAAGAAGTTTCCCTCTCACACTAGCAAATGTGCCTAAGGGAGATGAAGAGTCATTTGAGAGGGACGGAATTCCTTGTCCACATACAAAATGCGCCCAACATGGAAGCAACATAGCCAATATGCGCCTAAGGAAGCTAAAGGGTCACAAGATGATGGCATTCTTCCTTTGCAAATGTAAATTGCGTTCATGGATAAAATGGAAGTCCACAAGTCAAAATGCGACAGAAGGAGGTGAAGAGTCACCCTAGGCGTGAGAATTCTCTATGGCATTTGCGCCCCAAGTAAAAGGTAGAAGGTGAAAGATAAAAACGTTAAGTGGTGAAGGTGAAATGCGCTTGAAGGTGGAAGTCTATTATGTGAAGTGCGCTCAAGGAAGGTGAAGAGTCACCATGCGCCAAGGGGGGAAATAATGCTAAGGGGGCATGATTTTTAAAATACCAAGGATTAATATTTTTCCTCTTCACTATGTAAAATGCGCCTAGTGAGTGGGGACTTGAAGAGTGAAAATTGCTAAGTAAGAAAAAGAAATGTCTAGGCGTGGAATTGCCTAAGGAATGAGATGGAAGAATAACATGCTATATGCGCCCTTCAAAGGGTAAATGATAAAATTTATATTTTTAAATAATTCCTAAGGTATTTTCTAGAGGGAAAAATGAAGAGTACATCTAGAGGATGATGCTAATTTCCAGAGTTATGAAAATCTTCAAAGAGGGAATTCTTCAGGGAAAAAATCAAGAAAATTTGCTAAGGCCAAGAAGCTTGAAATTGCAGGAGTGGAATACATCCGGAGGGGAAGAAATAAACATTAGCCATTTTTATTATTTTTAAATAATAAAAATTAAAAGTACCCCTTCGTCCGGATACACATGAAAACGATGGATTCTGGAAGAATTTCTCTTCTGGGTATTAAACATTCGCAATTTAGAAGTGATTCAAGCTTACTCCACGCCATGTCCACATCGTTTCGATGGATATTTTGCCCAGTGCCTATTTTAAATAAAATTCCTAAGGCAAAATTGAGAAATTTCTCTAAGGCAAACGAACAAAATGAATGAGAGGCACTTCGCTAGAAGTTTTGAGCTAGATAATTTTGCCAAAGCGAAGACAAAATCAAATGACTTAGCCAGACAATTCGAAATTGTTCAAGGAAGTGAACGATTTAATATTTTAAAAAATCAAATGCGACAAGGCAGGCCTGTGCAGAAATGATGAATTCATAATTCTAGAAGTTTGAGATTCCTATGCCTCAGATGACAAGTGTTACAACTAGGAAAAGAGGGAAAATGAATTTGAAAATTTGCTAATTATAGCCTCTGCAGGAATTCGACTTGGCTATAAGACTTTAAAACCCTCTTCATTCCTCTCACCAGTTGCTGAATGCAAAAATATTGGCCAAGTGGAAAGTACGAATTTCTGAAGAGGTTGCAGTTGCTGAGGAATTTGAAGTTGTGAGATAGCTGGAGATTGCTAAGTGCAAATTTGTAGAGGTTGAAGTTGCTGAAGGAAGTGCGACTTAGCTTGCTGAAGTCTCAAGTTGCTGAGAAGTGCAAATTTCTAAGCTACTGCAATTGCTGAGAGGATTCGACTTTGTGAAGGAATTTCATCTGACTGCTGAAATAAACAAGGTTAGGTCTGAAGTTGCTGAGAAATCTAAAGTTAAGAAGGCTGCATTTGCTGAAAGTTCGTACTTGTGAAGACATTTACAAGTTGCTGAAAGTACATTTATTCTAGAGAAGTACAAATTTAAAAGAAGTCTCAAGAGCTGCTGCAAATACAGAAATTTCACAGTTGAAGTAAACAAGACAGTTGAGGTTTGCAATTGGAAATGGCAGAAGTGTTGCAGCTTTTTTATTTAAAAATCTGCTGACACCCTCAATGATGGTTATTTTATTATTTTAAATCTTGCTGTCTAACTCTCTTGTTTTTTTGCAGAATGGCCAAATCAAGCAGAAGAGCTGCAAGCAGAAATAACCACACCGAATCCAGACAAGCTGTGATCAAGAAACTGGGCAAGTCATTCTTGCCAGAATCCAAATTTTCATCAAAGCTCGGCAGGCTAGCTGACACGAACTTAGGCTCATTCAACATGGAAGCATTCAGAAGAAGGATATTGGGGACTGGAGGCCATCACCCATCAGTGACTTCGCACAGTATTGTCAAAAGTGGACTATATGCAGCTGTCAACTTTCCGCCAACTATCCGGTGTCCAAAACTCATCATGGAATGCGCCTACCACTACAATGCAGAACAGAGGACAGTCACTTCGCCAGATGGCAAGGTGCTGGCTAACCTGACACCTGAAGCAATCGGAGAGGCATTCGGGATTCCAGTCCATGAGAAGATGATCTACAAGACAAAAGAAAGAGCTAGAAAGATGTACTCATCCACCACAGACCGGTGTGCTGATTTGATAAACACTAGATGGATGATCAAACCCAAGCCAACTCGCACAAAATTGCCCAAGCAAATAATTTCAGAAGACTTCAGACAGGAGTTTGGTGATCTCATTATGATGCTGAGCAGAGTTGGAGGTTGCCCCCAAACGTTCATCTTTGAGCCTTGGATGTTTTATTTCGTCAACTTGGTATTAGAGGGAAAAGATTACATGGACTGGGCACTATTGATCAGCGACTGCATTCATGAGCAGCTTCGTGGCGTGAGGAGAACGAAGACATTTTACATGGGCTCCTACCTTGTCTATATGTTGGCTCGTATGACGAGATATAGAGGAATATCTTACAAAGAACCAATTGGATGCGGTTCCCATCAGTTTAAAATATATGAAGCTTGTCCACAGTTGCATCTGACAAGCACAACTAATTACAAGCGGGTCAACGACGCCTTCACAATGCATATCACGAGGACCCTGCAGCAAAGAACCCATCACAGAATATCGAGGGAGGCACAAGAAATGATTGAGAAATTCAGATGTCGGTTTATCCAATTTCCAAAATTCACCTACATAAAGCTGCAAGGATTTTCCTCCTATCCATACAGATTGCCTCGGTATCCCACAAACAGAATAGTGATGCTGGAAGTATCTAGGCAACTGATTGCCTATGATAAGATTCAGAAAAAGAAGAAGAAAGGTGGACTTGGATTCCCAATTGCCATGGGGAATTCAGATGAAATCTGCCCATCGCTGCAAGCAGCTAGGGAGGCAAAAGCAGAGCTCCAATTCTTTCACCTTTCCTATCACACCAGCAGGCACTACTACGATCCCCACAGGAACATCAGGTGGATATTGACAGAAGAGTTCAGGCACAAGGCGCAGATAGAAGACTTTTGGGCAAGTGCAGTGGACGAGATCGAGATCAGAAAGAGAATGTTCTCTCGGATACCGTTGGTAATGATCAGAGAGTGCGAGATCGTCCCGGTGCCAAATCAAATTGAGGAAGATATAAACGTTGTACAGGCTGACTACGAAACAGTGAGAAACACGCCTTTACCTCTCCCAGATTGGTCAAAACCAGAGATCACTGACTTGGATACACTTTGTATCCCAGTCTTGACATTTACGCGAAGTTGGGTAGAGAGGCATGTGAGCCGACTCAAGGGAAGGTCAATTCCCCTTACCTACAATTTGATGGGAGACAGCAGATTACTGGCAACTAATCAGAGGAGACGGAGTAATCCAACTCCAGAGCCTAGAGGAAAGGAGCCACTTCGACCCGAGCCTATGATAGTTGAGGAGTCCGTGCATACGCCATCTCGGACACATTCTCCGAGTATGCGGGAGGTATCCCTATTTGCTGATCAGAGGGAGAGATTGGATGTAGAGCAGACAGTGCAAGTGGCGAGTCAGCCACCTCGTAGAGAATCAGTGGGTCAGAGCATCAACATGCCCCAAGAAGATCATCAGCAGGAAAATCAGCAAGAGACCGATGAGGGGACGGCTACTGATACTCAATTTCAGCAGGAAATTGAGGCGGCTCTCGAAGATGATGCTACTTCCGATCAGGATGCCCAGAGCTCAGGAGACATTGAGCCTATTGATAATGATGAGCCTCACCGAAGCGAAGGCAGAAATGAAGTTCATGAGGTAGAGGCTGAGGTGGAGCAGCCTTTTATCATATCAGACACACGACAGGAGGTGCCAGAATGGCTGAGGGATAGGATGAGGCGTGACCCTGTAGATGAGACCGATCTCGCAGTTGAAATGGAGGAGTTGTTACAGAGGATCAGTGCACCTCCAGCGAAGAAGAAAGCCAGGAAGTTCTCCAAAATATCCACAGAGGAGGATGGGTCTCGAACTTTGCATATGGCAGTGCCTCGGATAGAGTGTGATAGAGATGAGGTCGTTCCTGAAAATTATGTTGTGACAACTATGGAACTTGGTCGCCCTACTCGAGAACAAGTAGTAGAGGAGTGCGATAGTTCCTATCGAGCACTCAAGGATAGATTGTCCTATGTCGAGGGCAAATATAAGAAATTGAAGGTAGAGCACAAGATGTTGATTGGCTACGTGCAACACTTGTCCCGTCCTTGTGGGCAAGAGAATCCGACAATTGAGCTCCCAGCTAAGTTTTCCAGGGAGTCAATCAGTGGTTTAGAGGATCTAAAGAGAATGATGCAACAGGCAGACAAGTGGGTTGCCAACGTCCGTGCAAAAACAAGGAAGTTTATGGAGGATCTTGCACATGCCTATCAGCAAGCCTCCGATATTATGGCTAGGGTGGAGGCAGTTAACCATGCTTGGGGTGAGGCCCGTATCTATCAGACGAGAGTTGTCCTCCGTTTAGGGGCTTTGATGAACGTACCTCAACACACTTTGGTTGAGGGAGGTGTTATCCAGCAGGGGGATAGATACGACTTCGCCAGATGGTATTCTTCAGTAGTCACGGGCCAGGGATTCTACGATGCATCACAGGCAGATTCTGTCAGGGTCAGAAAGGCCATGACGAACATCTTAGATGGAATCCTCAACACATTGGAGACAATCTTTGCCAAGAGGTTGACTTCTGAAGAGGTAACTGCAGATGGATTGAAGAACAGATTGACGCCATTCTTCTCTGAGGTGAAGACCTTCACACAGGATGATTTCGAGAACACAGCCACGTTCTCCAGTATCATACAGAACACCCAGGACGCCCTTGTTGCCTAGAAGAAATTATGTGCCTGGCATGGGCAAACAGTTGCAGTTTTGGAGTTTCAGTTGGACCACATTCCTCCCATTTCGGATCAGGAGATTGAGGCAGTATTGTCCAGATTGATCGGATTTGTAGCCAACGAGGAGGAGAAAGGAAACACCCTTTTGGACGATGACCTTCTGGAGGAAGACGACGTGCATTGATCGCAGGGTATGGTGCATTGATGAGGAGTGGAGGGCGCATTCATTGCCCCACTCCTCTCGGTGGCGGTTTTTAGGGCAGAAGCCCTAATTAGGGCATGGGTGGCTCAATCTGAGCCCTTTATTGTAATTAGATTTGAACCGTCCACTAATTGGACTCATTATAAAAGGGGCATCCCCCCTCATTTGTAAACAGTTAGAATTAGAATCAGAGATAGATCAGAGCTAGACAGAGATAGAGATTGATAGAAGTTAAAGTAGAGCTAGGAGTTAGCTTAGTTGGAAAGGAAAGAAAGACTTTCCCTTTGAAATTTTTTGCAAAAGATTGTTGTGTAAGACTCTCATGATATAAAGATTTCATTGATTGGTGACTTCATTTTGTGTTGTGGGCAGTTGACGAGATCTTTTCATCTTTCCAATTCGAATAGGGTAAAGTAAAGTAGATTTGTTTTCATGCAAGTAGAGTTAATTGTGGAATGTGACATTAGTTTGGGCATATCTTCCCGTATCCATACCACTGGCGGTCTTGCTGACAGTAAGTCTGCTCCTGCGTGGTCAACTGGAATCTCAGCACGTAACTTCAATTGTGTTTAGTGTGCCCACTTGCTTCGTTGTGAAGGGGTGCGCATGGTGAATCTCAATTTGAACATCTCATCCATCCTTTGAAGATTGCACCAGCTTTGTCAGAGTTGTCCGAAGGGGAGACGAAACGAAGTTTGGTTTGAAGATTGTCAGAGCTAATCCTTGCATTCCACCCGTAGAAATAGATTGTGGAATTCTTATCCCTACCTCCTTTAAATTCAGCATTTCCCGGTCCATTCAAATACCAGAGAATCATAGTCAAAACCCTTCATTTGCTTGAGCATATAAAATCGAACAATTACGTAAGTCCCCTTGGACTACCCAACATATTCACATCAACCAACTAAGTCTATTCGCAATAAAAGGAACCTTGGAGTCGAACGCATGAACTTTCACGCAATCTTAGCATGCGAAACATTTTGATCAAGAGAGAATAGAGTGACCGTTGGACATTTTATTATGTGTTGGCATTGTCATAAAACACACATCAACAACACCCCTCAGCAGAATGGTGTCGTTGAACGTAGGAATCGCACCATTACTGAAATGGCTCGTTTTATGCTGGAGTACAGAAATGTACCTAAGAAATACTGGGCTGAAGCAGTTTATACTGCCGTCTACCTCCTGAATGGGTCACCTACACAGGCCGTTAAGAAGATGACTCCAGAAGAAGCCTGGTCAGGACGCAAGCCTAAAGTGGGTCATCTGAAAGTCTTTGGTTCTACCGCTCATGTATGGATTCCAGACGCCAAGCGTGCCAAGTTGGACTCCAAGAGCCAGAAACTTATGTTTACTGGTTACAGCGACAATCACAAGGCATACAGGTTGATTGATGTGGAGACAGATCGTCTCATATTCAGTCGTGATGTTGTGATTGATGAGACTACTGGTCCATTTGTTCCTACTACCAGCCCTAAGGATCAACCTACGAAAGTTCCTGATGATGGTGTTCGTCTTCCTCTTGGTTCCCCTGATGGGAGGGCTTCAGAGCCTTCAGACTCTGAAGATGAGGAGTCTACCGATCATGATATAGCACCACCTGATCTTCCTCAGGCTTCATCTCCAGATGACTCTGTTCCAGAAATCCCAAAAGATGTTGTTTCTCCTCCTTCAGATGTTGGTACTTCTACTCGTCGGCCTAAGTGGTGGCTCCAGACTATCGGAGATCTTCATAATGATGAACTCGTTGAGGGTAGATCAGCTCGCAGAAAGAGCAAGCAGCCAAACACAGTCAATTTTGCTCTTATGGCCAACATACACAGCATCTATGAGCCTCAGACATATTCAGAGGCTAAAGGAATTCAGAGTGGGAAAAGGCTATGGAGACAGAATACCATAGTCTTCTGAAGAATCACACTTGGGTTCTTTTTGATCTTCCTCCTGGGAAGAAACCCATCAGTTGTCAATGGGTTTATAAGGTCAAGTATCATGCCGATGGCACTTTGGATAAATACAAGGCAAGATTAGTTGCTCGGGGTTTCACACAGCGGGAGGGCATTGACTACGAGGAGACTTTTGCTCCTATTGCCAAGATGAGCACAATTCGTCTTCTTCTCGCAATTACAACCCAATTCGAATGGACAGTTCATCAGATGGATGTCAAGAGTGCCTTTCTCAACAATGAGTTGCAAGAAGAAGTCTACATGACGCAACCCCCTAGTTTCAAGGTTGCCGGAAAAGAACATCAGGTATGTAGGCTCGTGAAAGCACTCTATGGACTGAAACAGGCTCCCCGTGCATGGTACATCAAGATTGATCAGTACTTGGTTGATCATGGTTTTCAGCGCAGCCCTTCTGATACTAATTTGTATGTCAAACACTCTAGTGATGATGTTTTGTTTCTTGTTATCTATGTTGACGACTTGATCATTACTGGTAGTTCAACACACTTGCTTGCAGCAATCAAATAGGATTTGTGTCAGGCTTTTGACATGACAAATTTGGGGCTTCTCCATTATTGTTTGGGTATTGAAGTTTGGTAGACCGCTGATGGTATCTTTATCTCTCAATCTAAATACGCTCGAAGTCTGCTTAACAAATTTTGGATGCAAGATTGCAAACCTGCCTCCACACCTATGGAGAAGGGGTTGAAGTTATCAGCCAACTCCGATTCACCTCCGATTGATGAAACGACATTCAGGCAACTAGTGGGCAGTCTCATATACCTCACTGCCACTAGACCTGACATCAGTTTTGCAGTGAGCTACATTTCTCGCTTCATGACAGCTCCAAAAGCTGATCATTGGCTTGCAGCGAAGCGAGTGCTGAGATATGTTAAAGGCACTTCAAATTATGGCATTCTATATGGCAGATGCAAGGATCCAAAGCTGATTGGTTATACAGATTCAGATTGGGCAAGTTCAGTGGATGACCGAAAATCTACTTCTAGATATGTATTCAGTTTGGGTACAAGTGTTGTAAAATGGACCAGCAACAAGCAACAAGCAGTGGCTCTTTCCTCAACCGAAGCAAAATACCGAGGAACAATTAAAGCAGCAAGAAGCAACAAGCAGTGGCTCTTTCCTCAACCAAAGCAGAATATCGAGGAACAATTAAAGCAGCATGTGAGGCAGTTTGGCTCCGTCGGATGCTTTTTGACATGCACATGTCACAAGCAGGTCCTTCTCCCTTGTACACTGACAATCAAGGGGTGCTCAAACTAGCCAAAAATCTAGTCTTCCATGAACGTACCAAGCATGTCAAGCTTCATTGTCACTACATCTGCAAGCTGGTAGAAGACGGATCAGTTCAGCTGCAATATGTTCCAACGGTGGATCAGACTGCAGATATTCTCACCAAGTCTCTGAGCCCGGATAAATTTGTCAAATTCAGGGGGCAACTTGGTGTTTTTGACAGATTGACCATTAAGGGAGGGTGTTAGAATATTAAATTATGTATATTTAATGGTCAATGTATTTAGTTTAGGTAGACTTACTGTTTCTACAGTAGTCAGTAGGTAGATTGTAGGTAGATAATTAATATCTACAATATTAATTATCTTCTTTATATTGTAACTCTTTTTCAGGTTAATGTTAACTTAGAATTTCCAGAACAAGTTTCTGATGGATTTTCATGTTCCATTTCATTATCTGAGTCTGTTTCACTTGTGCTAAGTTGACTGTTGTCTTCATTTTCTGGAATGCTTTGTAGAAGTTGTTTCCAATCTTTGTTTACTTCAACTTTGTGCATTTTGTATAATGTTGTCTTTGTTAATTGAGTCAAAGCTTGCATGATCATATTTGGTCGCACCATGCCTTTTTGAAATGCATTTCTATATTCTAAGAGTCTTTTCAATGAAACAGCAATTGTTTGTGTGTTGTAAATTGACTGTGGTAATGCCTTTTGTATAATGTTCATGTCAACTGGGACATTAATGATGGAACCTGTTAGGCCTATTTGATATCTTTTGTACCCTAGTTCCCAAATCTGTGCAAATGCAATTCTAAGTGACACAAGTTGTTCTTCTAGTTGGATCAAATTTTGTACATATGACAATGGCCTACTAGTTCTAATTTTATGTGGGGTGGCGTACATTGGGATAGTGGATTGTTTTAATGCAGAGTAGCATTTTTGACATATGCAGTTTGTCAATGTTGGGCAATTTGATTCTACCAGTTTACAGTATAGTTGTTTTTGTTTCTCTTTGAATATTCTGGTGTCCTTGTTAAAACACAACACTTGGCAAATTGTACATGCATATTTTGGTGTATCTTGTATTGTTTTTTCGTAAATTTGTACCGGTGACAACGTTTTCTTCTTCTTTGGGCTCATAGGTATAGTTTTATTTTGTTTCTTATTTCTAATTAAGTTCTTAAGATGGTGAATTCTTATTGTTGATTCATGTTTCGAATTGTTTTCTTTGATCATGTGAATCAGATTGCTGCTGTTATTATGTAGGTTTTGTCTCTTGATGGAATGAGTAGTTTGCTGCTGTGTGTTATTTCTGATCAGGTTTTTAAGTTGATGTAACCTCAGTGGCCGTTGGTCATTGAGATTTTGTGTTTGAATTCTTAGAAGTGGTTCAAAGTGTCCACTTAGAGGGTTTGCGTCATGGAATAGTATAGAGACTGATTGTGTGTGACCTGAGTTGTAGAAGTCCAAGTACTTTCTTCCTGTTGTTGTTGACCAAAGGCATATTTGTATATTCAACCATTTGGATAGCCAGCGAATGCAAAATATGTCTCCCCACAATCCAACTTCGCTGTGGCCTGTACTTGGTTTTGCAGATAATCGCATTCTGCGGAGAAATGTTTCTGCGTTGAGTACTTTGTGCAGTTTATATAGAGTTTCAGGATCTAGTTCATCGTTGTATGATTATATTGCCTCTTCATCTTGTTTTTGAAGGCAACTTAAGAAGTAATCTATAGTTCCATTTCGCAATTGAATTGATGTATAGCGATTGTTAAGTAGAAATTGTAATGAGTCAAACAAACAGTCGCCAACATTGTAGGTAAATGTGCTTAATCTATAAAGTCCCTCAGTTTTTAGTGCATTGTCAATGTTGCATATTTGCAGGTGCTTTGCAAATTGATAGTTGTCAACGTCTATCATTTCTTTTTTTTTCATATCTTGATCTCTTTCAGGCCAGAAAAGTTTTTCTACTTGTGATATTGAAACCTATTGTTTAAATTACCAAGGCTATATGGCCAATGAGTAGTATTTTTCTATGTTACCTATTTGTTTTTTATTGTGTCAGCTCACTATGCTGCCCAGCACTTGTTTGCCTGTGTGACAAAATTGGTACTGTCAATTTTATATCCTAGAAGTCTTCAACGTACATGCAATTGATGTAATAATGTTTAAGTTTGAAATGCATATAGTATTAAATGCATACTAATCCTTCAATGCATTGTATGCAATTGCAGGAAGGAAAAACATAGCAACTAAATGTTTTTGCATAACGACTACTTGAAGAAACTCATCTATTTGTATATGATGAAATATAAACATGCTTAAGAACTTTCTAGAACTCAATAATTTCTATATACATTGAAAGAATGAAAGTTCACACACTGTAGAATGAAAACATGTCCTAAAACTGTATGGAATACGTATATGGAAGAATTTTTATTGCACTTCAAAAAAAGCAGAAAGTTAATTTGAGAAGCTGACCTTGCACTTTGCTCTTGATTGATTGAGTACACTTGTAGGAATGTGGATCTTTGTCTCTTACTCCGATCCCAAGTATTTATTGCTGGTACAAGGACAAATTTGACAAATGAGTACACTGAAAAACATATACTATTTTATTCATAAACATGAAACAGTATTCTTGTGTAGATTTTTTTGCATATAAATCAAGTTGAATTGGAATCTTTTTTGCTCATGTATTGAATCACAATCTGTAATTTTAGAATATTTTTTGTGTTTTGTCACCAAAATCTGGGGAAATATCTTTGCATAATATGCAAATTGTGAGAGCTTCACAACAACCATTGGAATCTTGCAACAATATCCATCAGCAGTTCCAAGCAACTTGTACTCGTTTATTTAAACGGTGCATTATAGCTTATTATGTCTTTATGTAGAAAAATTATGTTATGCTTTGTAACAAGATCAGCTGGAGGTACATAATCCATCAATGCATAGTTAATGCATTAAATGGCATCTGGTTGGAGGAGAAGCCGCTGGAATTGCTAGTTGGCTACGCGTGGTCAGGGTACTTTGTTTATTTAATATAGATTAAAGTCCAGTTGCTATGGATCGCTATATCACTTTGTGCATGTTTTCTTTTAATTCTGCAAGTCCGTGTTCTAGGAGAGTTTACGGTGAGCAGGTGTTGTTGTAACTATTGCAGAGTCCAGAACCAGAAATGAGTTACTTGAGGTGATAAATAGTTATTTTTCTCAGTTTTCTCTCATTTTACACTGCATATCTAGATTTTTTCAAACACAAGTGCATTGCAGAAGTTGAAACTTGTATTTGAAAAATTGGATAAAAATTGGTTATTTAAGATTAACTTGGAAGTTTTATTTTGGTGACATGCCAGATAATTGGTTTCTATCTTGTGCTATAAGTTTTTCAAAAACCCTTGGACCAAGTTTAGGCTCAGAATTTGTGATTTTGCATTTTTCTGAAACAAAGGTGGTCCGTTCTTAGGAGTCTCTAGAGCAGCATCAGACTAATGTGCTATGGAAGTAGTGCTGACTTTGTATTTTTTGGGTCATTGTTATTTTTGTTTTATGTATTAATCCTAATGCCCTTTCATCAAGCGAAGATTCTGTGTTAATCTTATTTTTTCGATCTGAAGTTTCCGGGTATAAATATTTCGTATTAAGATTTTCTGATATGGAGTTTTAAAAGTTAGGGTCTGTATTTTTCAAAATACCTGACCACGCGTAGCCAACTAGTGATTCCAGCAGCTTCTCCTCCAGCCAGATGCCATTTAATGCATTAACTATGCATTGATGGATGATTATGTACCCCCAGCCACCAGTTTTAATCTTTCATTTTTATTTAATCAATCTATGCCTTCGCATTTTCCTGATTTTTTTAAACAAAAATGATTTATAAAGCTACTCACACGAATAGAAAAAGAGATAAATGTTAATTTTCAAATATAAAAAATAAGTTTCAAAATAAAAACTATGGAAATAGAATGTAATATGTTAAAATAATAGAATCTCATTGGCCGATGCTCCATACCAAATTCATATCAAATGAATGCAATAGTAACCTGCCTTATGGCAGGAACTAATAAATCACTTGTTGTCTAAAGCATAAGTTCTATAGTTAGTTTGATTTTTCTATTCATGCATCTTAGCACTTATTTTTTGTTTAAGAAAATTAGAAAAATAGGAAAGCATAGATTGATTAAATAAGAAAAGAAAGATTAAAACTAATAGCTTGGGTACAAAATCCAACTATGCATAGTTAATGCATTAAATGGCATCTGGCTGGAGGAGAAGCTGCTGGAACTGCTGGATGGCTGCATGTGGTCAGTGTAGTTTGTTTATTTAATATAGATTAAAGCCCATGAAATTGCTGTGGAAATCTTTGCTTGGGTGACATCTTTCGCATAAGTTTCAAAATAAAAACTATGGAAACAGAATGTAATATGTTAAAATAATAGAATCTCATTGGCTGATGCTCCATACCAAATTCATATCAAATGAATGCAATAGTAACCTGCCTTACGGCAGGAACTAATAAATCACTTGTTGTCTAAAGTATAAGTTCTATAGTTAGTTTGATTTTTCTATTCATGCATCTTAGCACTTATTTTTTGTTTAAGAAAATTAGAAAAATAGGAAAGCATAGATTGATTAAATAAGAAAAGAAAGATTAAAACTAGTAGCTTGGGGTACAAAATCCAACTATGCATAGTTAATGCATTAAATGGCATCTGGCTGGAGGAGAAGCTGCTGGAACTGCTGGATGGCTGCATGTGGTCAGTGTAGTTTGTTTATTTAATATAGATTAAAGCCCATGAAATTGCTGTGGAAATCTTTGCTTGGGTGACATCTTTCGCAGAGCAGCCTTCTAAATTTTTTTCTTTGCTTACTTAATCATATCCACAATTTTAGTAGAAAGCCAATTGATCGTGCACATTTAATGCCAAGGGCTTTGCTGCCATTTTGTTGAGAAAACACAAAGCTTCATGTTATGGGCATTTACTGCATTGTGTACACATTTGCATCAAAGCTATTATTTAAACTACCAAGGCTATATGGCCAATAAATAATATTTTTCTATGTTACCTATTTATTTTTTATTGTGTCAGGTCATTATGTTGCCCAATGCTTGTTTGCCTATCTGACAAAATTGGTACTGTCACTTTTATATCCTAGAAGTCTTCAACGTACATGCAATTGATGTGATAATGTTTAAGTTTGAAATGCATATAGTATTAAATGCAAACTAATCCTTCGATGCATTGTATGCAATATATTGTTGAATGCAAAGAATAGAGATAGAATCTTATATATTTAAATTATATAGTGTGACTTGCTATATGAGCAAAAAAGATTCTCATTGAAATTGTTTTCAATGCAAAAAAAAGTATAGAAGAATACTGTTTCACCTTTACGAGCAACACAGTACATGTTATTCACTGTACTCATTTGCAATGTCAGATTCTCAAAATAACTTTCTTGTTTTTTTGCAGTGCAATAATTCTCCCTAGTCCTTTTTTGGTTATGTGACAAAATTGGTACTGTCGATTTTATAGCATAGGAGCATTCTAGCTACATGCAATCAATCCTAAGAACATGCTTTACAACTTTATGGAAGACATAATTTGTATATACATTGAAAGAATGGAAGTTGACACACTGTACAATGAAAACATGTTCTAAAGCTTAATGAAATACGTATATGGAAGAATTTTTATTGCACTTCAAAGAAAGCAGAAATTTAATTTGAGAAGCTGACCTTGCACTTTGCTGTTGATTGATTGAGCACACTTGCAGTAATGTGGATCTTTGTCTCCTACTCCAATCCCAAGTATTTATTCCTGGTACAAGGACAAACTAGAGAAATGAGTACAGTGAAAAACATATATTAAATTATTCATAAACATGAAACAATATTCTTGTGTAGATTTTTCTGCATGTAAATCAAGTTGAATTGGAATCTTTTTTGTTCATCTATTCAATCACAGTCTGTAATTTTAGAATATTTTTTGTGTTTTGTCACCAAAATCTGGGGAAATATCTTGGCATAATATGCACATTGTGAGAGCTTCACAACAACAATTGGAATCTTGTAACAATATCGATCAGCAGTTCCAAGCAACTTGTACTGGTTCATTTAAATGGTGCATTATAGCTTGTTATGTCTTTATGTACAGAAATTCTGTTATGTTTTATCTGTTCTAACGATCACAGTGGTGATGATTTATATGGGCCCATGAGGCCAATAAGATCTATTAGACCTTTGTCAAAATAAATCACTTGTTGTCTAAAGCATAAGTTCTATACATATTGAAAATAAAATTACCAAGCTTTTTCTGACTCATCCATAGTTTAATTTGCACCATAAAATTTGTATATCTGTTATCCTTGTGGCTATCTAGCTTTAGTCCAATAGTTAGTTTGATTTTTCTATTCATGCATCTTAGCATTTATTTTTGTAATCCTTGCTTCATTATCATGCATATTAGCTCTACAAATCATTTTTGTTTAAATAATTAGAAAAACAAGAATGAATAGATTGATCAAATAAAAATTGAAAGATTAAAATTGGTGGCTGGAAGTACAGAATCCATGAATGCGTAGTTAATGCATTGAATGGCATCTGGCTGGAGGAGAAGCCACTTGATTATTGAGCTAAAAGTATTTGGTAATAGTTTTGGTCTAACAAATGAGGGTTTTTTGCTTCTTTGTATCGCCTTTGCTTCTCCTTGTTCAATTTATTATTCATTAGCATTTGAAAACTTTAATCTAAACGTGCATGCAGATAGATTTCAATATTCTTTATATTATAATTATCAAGCTTGCTTATATCTCAAAAATTAAGTTAAACTTGAGAATAAAAAGCATTTCTCTGTTCACTATTCATTTTGTAATTATGATCAAGATATAGTATATAGTATCAACAATTATCAACAAAAACACTAACCATTAATCATTCCAATACATTCCCATAATAACTCTGCTTTTTTACCTGTTGCCTGCATACCTCTATATACACAAACTTCCTTTCCTCATCTCTTATCAAAGTGTTTGGCAAATTCTCTGTTGTACACCTTTTTTTCCAGGTATCCTCTAATTGCTTCTGATAGTTATGGGATATTTTCCAGTCATCTTAAAGAATTTAAAGAACCTCCTTGTGTTAGGAAAAGTCCTAGAGTACAATGTGATCATGATATAGCTGTGCATTTGTAAAATGCCGAATGATTTCTACTTTTTTGTATAGGGATAGTTAAATTTTAATAATTTCTGCATATGTATTCTAAAATCAAAACCATTTCAAATCCCTGAATCTTAACACCATTTTTCTCAGCCCACATCCATATTCCTTTTTTTTCCCATTTCTGATAAAACATTTGAATTCTCTGCTGATCATTCAATTCTATAAATGACTCCAGGGGATGTCAACAGGATATGTCAATTAATAAACATCAACAACAAATTGTTTTTCCTATCAATGACTATCTCAACAAGAAGCTTTGGCATGGACTCCATAATAACACACTATCATATGTCTTTAACTGATATCCCAACTTTGCCCTACAACAACCCCTTGATTTAATGGCAAAAACAAATAATCCTTTTAACATTTGTTGGTTTTATTTTCATCATAATCAGTTCATCGTGTATCCTGATAGGGCCAAGGATGTGGAAAGTATTATGAGTTTATGGACCTGCAGTTTTCATTGCTTTTGCCCCTAAATTAATTCTGTTGGTGATCACAGCCAATTGAATATTTTGCTTATTTTATGAAGTAATATCCTTTGTCTGTTTTGTCTAATGTATTTCATGTTCATTTGCAAGCATTATGGTTGAAGTATAATCTATCCAGGCATGTATCAGTATCTCTATTTCTCCAATTTTGTTTCATACTGAGAGATTTAAAGTCAAATCCAATACCCTTCTTCTCTCTAGGCATACTCATAGAAACTGCTATTACCATGAACAGATTTGAATTTCTTCATTTTTTGTGTTTTAGTAATTTCTAGGTGGCAGGTTCATAAATAGATCCATGTAATTACTAAGAAAAAAATAATTCATTCTTAACACCGGTTTGTGTGTGCAAAATTTAAAATGAGGTTGATAAAATGTTAAAATGGAAGGAAAAACAATCTGCACACAGAATGAACTTACTTCGAATTAATTATTCGTAGTAGATCAATTTAATTAGTTCATGTCCAAGGGGTTATGCTGTAACAATAATGAGGACATTTGCAAGAGGTGACCAAGAATAAATTCCCCTCACTGCAAAAAGGTAGCCCACAAACCCAACAGAAATGTGATGAGGTTGTGGTGTAACAAACATGAGTTCACAAGAGTAACTTATGTTTAGAATATTAAGAATGCCATCCAATATTATCCTACATCCAAATAAAAGTGGCCAATGTTACCAAGCGGTTGGGATGTGATGTAACAAGCTTGTTTAAAACAGAATGTAATCTAGGCTTAACCCAATTAGCCAAGTGATGAGATTGTGATGAAAGCAAAAAGGGTTTATTCAAGTGTAACTCCCTTTGAGAATCTTAAGAATGTCATCCAAGCTTATCCTATATCACAATAAAGATGGTCAACCACCATGTGGTGAGGTTCACCACGCTAAATATGACCAATGTTAGCAAGTGATCAGGATGTGGTGTGACAAACATGTTTAAAACAAAAGGTGAATTAAGCTTAACCCAACTAGTCAAGTGATGTGGTTGTGACGAGGGAAGAATCGGTTTAAGTACTTGCACAATTTTCAGATCCCATTTGCTTTCTCCAATTTATTTTTTCCAATAATAAAAGGCGAAGTAAAAAGATGGCCAATTTTACAAAAACGTAAAGGGATTCAAACTTTTAACTTACTTTCAGTTATTAATTTTCTGAAAGTGAAACTGCAAAGCATCCAAGCCAGAGCCAATTCAAAGGAGACGCACAAAAAAACTGCAAATGAAGAAACTAATATATGATACTTTAAAGTTGTGGAATCTTTTAAAAGATTCAGATTATCCATCTATAATCTCTACTTTACCCTAATTTACAGAAACTGTTCCGAGTTTTCTTTGCATTCACAATGTAAAGGCGGTATAATACCTTAGCCTTTTTCTCACATAAACTGTTGATTCCATTGCTATGTGGTGGCGGAAAATGCACTTAATTCCCGGAAAACGTGAAACTTGAGGCAACAAAACTCAAAAAAAATCATAAGAATTTCGCCCCTCACTCGTAAAATTCAGACATCGAAATTCCACAACATAGCAGGAATTGTAATAATATCTGGAAAGGATATTCCTTAGTCACAAAACCCTTGATGAACAATATGACCGTCAAAAAATAGAAGCAAGCCATCGCTTCAGGTATTTTGAAAATACAGACCCTAACTTTTAAAACTCCATATCAGAAAATCTTAATACGAAATATTTATACCAGGAAACTTCAGATAAAAAAATAAGATTAACACAGAATCTTCGCTTGATGAAAGGGCATCAGGATTAATACATAAAACAAAAATAACAATGACCCAAAAAATACAAAGTCAACACTACTTCCATAGCACATTAGTCTGATGCTGCTGTAGAGACTCCTAAGAACGGACCACCTTTGTTTCAGGAAAATGCAGAATCACAAATTCTGAGCCTAAACTTGTTCCAAGGGTTTTTGAAAAATTTATAGCACAAGATAGATACGAATTATCTGGAATGTCACCAAAATAAAACTTCCAAGTTAAGCTTAAATAACCAATTTTTATCCAATTTTTTAAATACAAGTTTCAACTTCTGCAGTGCACTTGTGGTTGAAAAAATCTAGATATGCAGTGTAAAATGAGAGAAAACTGAGAAAAATAACTATTTATCACCCCAAGTAACTCATTTCTGGTTCTGGACTCTGCAACTACAACAACACCTGCTCACTGTAAACTCTCCTAGAACACGGACTTGCAGAATAAAAAAAAAAACATGCACAAAGTGATATAGCGATCCATAGCAACTGGACTTTAATCTATATTAAATAAACAAAGTACCCTGACCACGCGTAGCCATCAAGCGATTCCAGCGGCTTCTCCTCCAGCCAGATGCCATTTAATGCATTAACTATGCATTGATGGATTATGTACCTCAAGCCGCCAGTTTTAATCTTTCATTTTTATTTGATCAATCTATGCCTTCGCATTTTCCTGATTTTTTTAAACAAAAATGATTTATAAAGCTACTCGCACAAATTTCAAAATGTTAATTTTCAAATATAAAAAATAAGTTTCAAAATAAAAACTATGCAAATAAAATGTAATATGTTAAAATAATAGAATCTCATTGGCCGATGCTCCATACCAAATGCATATCAAATGAATGCAATAGTAACCTGCCTTACGGCAGGAACTAATAAGCATATAACTTGAAAGACTCATAAGTATTCCAATATGTAACAAAATTCAACGGAAACAGTGTTTGCATAAAGATACACCGCAGAAAAATGAGGAAGGTTCAGGAATGATCTAGACACTCAGGGACCAGAAGCATCATTTGAATTTAATTTTAATTTTGAACAGTCTGTATGTGATGTGTTCAGTCACAGTCAAAATAGTCCGGCATGTTCAACCAAAGGAAAAAACCATCCTGTGCAGAGGAAATCACTTAGACAAGTTGATTCGTGCTTGAAACTATCCAAAACTTGACAAACTAGCAGAACCCTAGGGAATTCAAGGAGTTGTAGCACTTACAATCCCATCATTTCAGGTTCTAATGACTTTGGTGCTTCTCCATTCAATGCTAGATTCTTATTAAAAAAATAAAAAAGAAACTTGGAGATCTTTAAAACTACTTAGGATTGATCCCTAGACCTCTAGATATCTTGATTTAGTGCTTTAAGGAGTTGAATCTAAGTTGGAGTGTGTGTAGATCTGCAAAGCTTTTTGCAGGCATTTGGGATACTATTGCTATTGATAGGTACTTGAAAATTTGGAAGGAGACAATGGCATAAGAAGACTAGGCCTTACTCTTCTAAAAAAAATCCAACAGTAAACTTCTCCAACTCAATCTTCTGCGTATGTGCTGTATTTTTCTGTCACTCTTTCCGTTCTTACTCATTATTTAATGGATTTTGAACAGCTACAATTCATTTCAGCACTCTGACAACTCTCATTTTGGCACATTACCCCACCCCCCCATGGACCCATCCCACCACATTTAAATGTTTCCCGTCTCCCTCCTATCCACACTCCCTGAAACATTTTGCCACTATCCATTCCTCCTATCTCCAACCATGCCATCGCCCTCTGAAGATTCAACGGTCAAGTGTCAATCAAGCTGAAATGTCCATCAAATAGCATTACTACTGTAATATCACCTTTCTTCATTCAAATAGTCTTCAAACCAACAATAATTTGCACCAAATCAAAGGCATTTACTCCTCCAAGGTTCAGCTCATTTGCATTTGGAATAATGCAGTTTACCATTATGGGGTGCCAACATTTTCTAATGGTTCTCAGGATTCCACCACCAATTTAATAGCACTTTCAGGTTAGACAAAGTCTTAAAAGTTATGCACTGAATAGCTAGGAAGGAATATTCACTCCCTTGAGGGACCTCTCGAGTCTTGGCTATATTCAGTCTGCCCTGATAATATCTTTTACCATTCAAAATCAAGATTCACTTTTTGTAAAAGCAAGGATTTCTTGGATTACAATGCAGCCTATGAAGTGGCTTTCAATGTAGGCTGCCAAGATGTACTTGGTAAACCCCAGACTGCCTACATAGAACTTTGACTGCTACAATGATGAGGAGGATTAGCTTTCTGTATATGAATCTTGGTGTATTGAAGATCAAATTTCATCCCTATGATGCAATCTAAATCTCCTGTTGTCAAAGATTCTATTTAAACCCCCTCCAAGTCCTACACCCAAACAACATCCGAAGGATTCATGGTAGCCCATCCTAGGGTAATAACTGTACATATATTCCCATACCTCAAGACGGATTTGATGCCCTAGTCCACAATTGTATACAACATGTTGTTGATGAGATGATCTCTGTATTGAGCAGAAGGCTGAGGCTTTTAGCCAAAGCTACAAAAGAGAAGCACCACATTCAAACCACCATTTTTTCTGGTGGAAGATTACTAGAGTACTTACCTTGGAAGAATTTTGTAGCAGATCTACTGGTTTTTTCAACCATGGCACTAGACTCAATGCATTTGTTCATATCCCCCATTCTCTCCCAGAATAATTATTTCTTCTCAACCACCCACCTTCTCCAAACTCATTCAAGTTTTGTCACCCAACAAACTGGATATCACCACCACTAGATGCAACGAGTGCTTGACCTTCCCCCACTACTTTGAACTCTTTGAATAACCCCCTCCCACTCAGGACCCTTTCCAGCCCACCATAATCCTAAGCCCAAAATGAACACTACCCATATTATCAATGGGCTTGCAAATATGGAGGTTACTAGTGTTGTATTGACTAACAAAGTGAGAAAATTCTCTAAATAGCCATGTTAAGTGTATACTCAATATGACCTCTAGCAATGAACTCTTGGTTGCCTGTAACCAACTTCCACACAACCAATTTCAACAACACTGCATCAACCTAATCAAAGATGTTCTCTACGGGGATCCAGCCAAAAAGGGGTAGGCAAATGCACTCTATGAGCGAGGGCATTACCCATATCCCTACAAAATACAAAATTCTATTCCTCATCCACAAGAAGCTTAAGCTATCATCAACTTGAATCCCACACCTCTGAGTTGATTCATTGCTTTGGCAGGGAGCATGCTTTTGGTTCCTGCAGCAGTTCTAGATACCCTTCTAGTCATTCTGAGAACTGATAACTTCTTGTGCTACTGTGCCTTGTGGTAGCCCTAGTATATTCTACTTTAGTATCATGTTTAATACATATTTATTTTTCTTTTTAATTTCTAATCCATCTCACCTTGCAGATTTAGGCAAAAATTTTGCTCTCTTGTAATGTCAGTGCGTCCATGATCTTGAACCACTCTCACCCCACCTACTCATGGTGGAAGAATAGTCGAAAATCTTGTACTTTTTCCTTATTTTAAGTAATATATATGCATTATTTTTTAACAAAGGTGACAGAAAATTGATCAATCATGTTAATAATAAAATGAGTTAAGATTCATATTGGTGAATTAGTGTTATGGAAAGTAGCATAAGGCACTGTGACAAAAACCACAGATTAATCACTAGTCCTCATCCCCATAGAAGCATAAACTGGCAAAAAATCGCCATAATCGCCAAAATCACGATTTTTAAAAAATCGTCACTCTTCCCGATTTTTTTAAATCCATTGACTGAACAGAAAATCGTTGAAAATCACATTTTTTCTTTTCTTTTAAATCACGAAAAAATCACCACAAAATCGCTCACGCCAAAAACCCTAAAAAAATTGTAATTTTTTGCAGGTCGCACAAGGTAAATTTATATTTGGAGGCCAACTGGTGCTGCAACTGCGTGTTCCGCACCTCATTCATTTCCGTGAAATGACTTATGAGTTTAATTCGATTTTTTATTTATTTTTTAATTTAAAAGAAAAATCTTAACCCTATACCAATAATACTATTTGGCATCCGCACAAGAAATAGTTATATTATATAATTTTTATAATTATATTATAATGTAACAATTATTATAATATAAAATACAATAATATTAATATAATAATGTATATTAATATATAATAAAATTATAATATTATATATAATATATAATATTATAATTATATTAATATATAGTATAGTATTATAATATGTTATAATAGAATATAAATGATTATATTGTAAAAATTATTATTATAATATATAATACAATAATATTAATATAATTAATATTATATATTAATATACATTACTATATAATATAATTATAATATTATATATTATATATTAATATATAGTATAGTATTATAATATGTTATAATAAAATATAAATGATTATATTGTAAAAATTATTATTATAATATATAATACAATAATATTAATATAATAATATATAAATATATAATATAATTATAATAATGTATATTAATATATAATATTAATTATATAATATACTAATATAATAATAGATATTAATATACAATATAATTATAATAATGTATATTAATATATAATATTAATTATATTAATAATATAATATTATAATTAATATATTAATAAACTAATATATATTAACATATATAATATATACATTATAATTATATTGTAAAAATTATAATTATATTAATATATTATATTGCAAAAATTATTATTATTATATATAATACAATAATATTAATATAATAATATATATTAATATGAATTATAATAATAATATAATATTATAATTAATATATTAATAGATTAATATATATTAATATTCTATATATTAGAATATAATTATAATATATTAATATATATATCAATATATAATTATTATATTAATATACTATTTTTTTCAAATCCGATTTTTTCCCAATTTTTTCAAAAAATCCTGAACTTTTGGTTTGCCGATTTTTTCCCCAAACGATTTTTGCTGCTATGGGACTCCTCCCTGCCAATTTTATCTTTAAAAGATCGTCATTTTTTTATCTAGTCAGTCAAATCCAATTTTTGACTAATTTTTGGCAATTTTTTCATCAAAAAAAATTATATTTTTGAGTTTTTTCTGATTTTTTTCCTACCCTAAGCTGATATTTTTAGAAAAATCTTTAACATTTGATTTGCCAATTTATTCCCAAGAAAGATTTTTGCTACTATGATTTATACTAATTACAGATAATCAATACCTGGCCTCTATATCTTATTTGTGTGTTTTCCTTAGTACCAACAGTCAGCGTACAGTCTTTTGTTATAATTTGATAATCTCTTCAAAAAGGAAAATTTATTTTACAGCACCAGGTGGTGTTTGGATTTTGTCACAACCCTCATAAGTATACGCTCTCTTCTATTCTGGAGATCAAAAGAAGACTTAATGCAGTTGGAGTATATCATAAAGGGACCATGAAGATTTTGGAACACATCAAACATATGATTTGCCAACAATGAGAAGTACAGCTATATTCTCTGGGGCACTTGACTGAATTAACCACATAGCCAAATGTATTTTTCTATTTTTCTTTCTCTGGCAGTAAATCAATTCGTGTGATTTTAAGGGTTGGTAATTCTTATTAACCCACAGCAAAAGAATTGTAACAAACATTTCAATGACAAATTTGGGTTCCACTCCCATACTGAAAGATGGAAACCAATGAATAATGTTTTTGTTCCCTAATTCAAAACTAGTCTATCGGAGATGATCCAACAACATTATTCAGTTGATCTTAATGGATATCTTAACAATTATAGCTCAAAATAGATTTTTATTTTCCTATTTTATTCCGCAGACTTGATCACATAACGATTAGTGATCAATGAAGCTGCCTGGACTTCAAATTTCAAAATGGGAAGGTTGGTATTTAGTAAAAATATCGGAACTCATATTCTAGAAATGGAAAGATGAAGAAAATGCACTGCAATTCTAAAAACTCAGCAATACTATATAAGCAAATTTAGCTACTCAAGGACCTGGCATAAATGCATACAATATTCTCAATTATTCATTTGTGTAGGATTATGGCTGAAATCCATAATTTTCTCCAATTTTCGCAAATCAGAAGTTACCCTTTCTTGACAAGGGCTAATTTCTTCAGCTTTCATCTCAACTTCCAATTGTATGCTACTCAACTAAACCTCTATTTTGAAAAAATTATCACCAACATCTCCAATAAAAATATCCCCATTAAAGTGAAAAAAACACTAAAGATTTAGTAAATACTTGATCAGATGATGAGTTTGTTGGCTGCATACTTGAATGCAGAGAAGACAAGTAGTGAATCAAGCCAGCAAGGATATCCATTAGTTTGCCTTTATCCTGAGAGAAACTTCCAGTTTTTCCTAATACATCTACGTAATACCGAAAAACCTGCATGTAACATAAAAAGGGCTGTTATCATACCTTATAGAAAGATAGAAACTATCATAATATCAAGATTGAGAAAAGAAAAAGAAAAAAGCTAGATCAAAGTGGCAAATCAACAAGTAGATTTGCAATCTATACCATTAGAAAATATATATATAACAGATAAACCCTAGTATAAGAAAATGCCATACTAAGATTCAGCATTCTACAACAGAATGCATTAAGACTGACTATGCTCAGCAAGAAGTTGAAACATCATTAATCACAAACATGTTGCCAATCAGGTCTTGGACCATTTTTTACATCCTGCAAATATAAAAATGGAATTTTAAAAGAAGACTTACAGCACAAAATCCATTATGAAATAATCAGTTGTGAAGTTCATTAGAAATGGTCTTCAGTTAAATCTCACAGTTCGTTGCAAAAGCCAAGCCTTGGCAGAGTAATTTGGAAGTAGGAAATTAGACAGATCAAGACAAACTAGCATACAAAATATTGTTCAGAAGGTTATTGAGATCTTTTCCTGGTGCCACAGGCCCTGGTTCCTTGTTTTTCCTCAAAAATTGTAACAAGTGAGCAAAACCACTGGCAAAAACAATTTACGAATTCCAGCCATCAATCCAATATAGTTAAGGAATATTAACAGTTCAACTTCAAATAACAAAATTGTACAGGGTATGAGCATCATAATAAGACAGAACTTGCAATCGAGCCATACCTAACACCTCAAAAACCATTTTCTTTTTCAGCTGCCTACTTGGAATATACTGATGAACCCATAAAATTAACCAGGTCAAAATGGGCATATTGATGTTCGATTATCTGGAAACAAGACATCAAACAAGATAGAACCATGGAATAAATAGAATTGGACCTAAAATATGTCTCTATTATGCGATGATCCTCTACATAGGAAATATAGAAGACAATTCCAAATCCAACATGATTCAAAGACGCCAATCCACAAAGTGTTAAGGGGCTGTCAGCGGGGACTATGTATATGATGAGATTATACTGTCCTGTGTAAGCAAGAGCTATGGAGACTATAAAATGCCATTAGGCGGTAAGCAAGAGCTCTGGAGAATATAATGCATTTAGGCGGTCAGCAAGGGCTATGGATGACAAACAATGAAGAAGATATAACATAATCTGCAATACTATGCTATCTAATACATGAAGAACAATCATTCACACTACAAATGAAACTACCAAATGAAGGAGACTAGTGTTTGATTACTTACTTTTTGTCAACTTATCAGTGTATTAATTTACCACTTGGTTTACGGCACTTTGTGAGAAATGGTTGTAGGTGAAGTCAAGACAGATAGAAGACCTAAGTAGACCACAGTATTAAGGAATAAGATTGTCTAGAAAAGTTACAAGATGTTTCTAGAAGAACTAGAACCTTCTAGGAGCTAGAAGCAACTAGAAGTTATTGAAGGAAAGGAACATTCCAGTTTTAGAGTTCTCTAGAATATTAGAAGTTTCTAGATCTTAGAGGCTCCAAATATAAATATGAGGCTGTCCATTGTGAACAGCACTACTGTTGAGGTAAGTTGTTGGATTGTATGCAAGCAAGTTAGATCAATATAATTTCTTTCAACCATTTCACAATTGTTTTATGCTCTATTTTTTGCCTTGTTTGCTGCTGTTATGTTATTGCTTGGGCATGTTCTAAAAGGTATCAAAGCTAGAAATCTTCTAAAAGGGTTAAGATATTGCTGGATTGATATTGGTTTAGCAAGATAATCTTTGAAGTGGTTCAATCTATTTGTTTGAGGGCTGTTTTTTTTTCTAACATAGGCTCTACAAATGAAAGTTTGTCAATCTTTGATGGAAGTGGTTTCACAGATTGGAAGATTGTAGTTAAGAATGCTTTGAGAGAAAAGACTCTATGGAGTATAGTGAATAAAGAGATTGGAGAACCTCAACCAAAAAAAAGAAAGGAGTTATGAAATGCAAGTTGGAGCAAGCTAAAGGAATTATTGGTAAGGCCTTGAGTCCCAATATCAATAGAAGGTTTGCTGATGTTGATAATCCAATAGAACTATGGGAAAATTTAGAAAAAGATTATAAAGATGTAGATATTGCTAGTGTGTTCAACATAGAAGAAAAATTGGTGAACATAGGTCCAACTGATTTTGAAAAAATGGTTTACTTTAATAATGTTGCATATTTAAATGCTAATTACGTTGCATATTTAAATGCCCAACTGAAGAAAATAGGTGTTGAATATGCAAAAAAAAGATTTCCAGTTGATTGCAATGGTTGAAAGTAAGCTTCCCCAACCTTACAAGGTTTTTAAAGAATCAAAGAAAAGGGTTATTCAATTAAATCCTAATAACCCCCCAACAAACTTTTGATCAATGTAAGTCGGTTTTAGATGAAGAGGCTCAACTTACTAAAGAAGGTTATATTAAGAAGAATCATGCTTATGCAGCTAAGGGTAAATCGCTTTCTAGATATGTTGATGGAAAAAGAATTGGAAAATAATATAATAAATTTCGAAGTAATGATGGTTCTAACCAGTTTTCTAGAAATGAAGGTGTAGAAAAGCAGTTGGAAAGAAAACCCATTATTTGTAGGTATTGTGGAGGTGAGAATCATATAGAAAAATTTGTTTGAAGAAGAGGAACAATGAAAGACAACAATACAAGTCTAAGCAAGAACAGTTTAAGGAAGGACAAACAGATAAATAAAGTTTTGTAGCCATCTCCAAGCAAGTAAAATCAAGCGTAGAGGCAACTTCTGAACCCGAAAATACATCTAGATTCTAGAGTAAAGGGAGGATACTTTGCTTTAGATACTAATAAAGAATGGATTTTAGGTTCAGGAGCATCTTTTCACATGACTAGAGATAGATCTTTATTTATTGGTTTTCATAAGGAAAGAATTCAGATCAAGAAATTACTATTGGCAATAAAATCAAACTATCAGTTCTAGGAACAGGGACTATTAGTGTAACAAATGGAACTTTGAAAAATGTTTTACTGGTTGAAGGATTGGGGGTGAATCTTATTTTAGTATATAGAATTGCTCAAGTTGTCCATATGAGTTTGTTGCTACTACTGATCAAGTTATTGTAAGAGATAGAAAAGACCCAAAAAGTGTTATTGCTATTGGTAGAATTGACCATAAAGAGAGTCTCTTTAAATTTGTTGGATTTGTTGATGATGAATACACACTCTCCCATGCTTTTGTTGCTCAAAGTGATTATATGTCAAAACTATGGCATGCTAGACTTGTACATACAAATTATAGAAAATTACAAAACATGGTTAGAAAGAATATGGTTAGAGGATTATCAAATATTTCAGCATTTGAAGGTGTATGTGAAGGATGTATGTAAGGTAAACACCATTGAGATCCTTTTGATTCAGGAAAAGCATGGAGAGCAAGTCATCCACTACAACTCATTCACAATGATTTATGTGAACCGGGATATCCTTCCATCTCAGATGCCAGGTACCTTCTCACTTTTATTGATGATTATAGTAGACGAGTAGGGGTTTATTTCCTTGAAAGGAAAAGTGAAGTATTTGAGGTATTTCATGAAATAATTTTGGGCTAGAAATTGATTGAATTAACAAAGGATCTAATTACAATATAAAGAGGAGGTAGATGACAGTAGACATTTAAAATGTCTAACTACCTTAACTACTGACTACTATAGCAACAGTATATAATTGACCATTAACAATAGAGAATTATTATTCTAACACCCTCCCTTAATGGTCAATCGTCTAACTAGCCTACAAAAAACATTTTGCAGGTCGCTTGGCCACAAATTCTTCAGAACACTCTGCTGCTACGGAGACCCTCCCTGGATCTGCGGAATGTAAATGACCAAAAATCATCACAAAACATCCAACCTGACGTTGGATAACAAAGTTGTCCTTCCCTGAAACCAGAGACACACCGAGAACAACTGCCATGATTTTGAGGAGAAATCGGCAATCCGTCGAAACTTTTGCAGATGAGCATGACGCCCGAGAACTGACTGCAAGAAGCTAGTTGTGCAGATGTTCACCTTAGCAACTCCAAGTGCGACCAAAAAACTGACTGCAACAAACCACAATTTTTGAGGAAAAAATCGCCAAACCCAAATTACAAATCATCGTTTTTTTTTCAGAAAAAACGGTAAAAAACAAATACCAAAGAGCCCTCCCGAACAACAAAAACCCTGACTAGGGTAAACAGGAAAAACTCTTAATTTTTTTTAGGAGAAAATTATAAACCCTCCCGGAATTTTTGAAGGGAAAAAATTATGAAAACCCATACGATTTTTCTTTTAAGGGAAAAAATATTAAAACCCATACAACCAGATTTTTTTCTTTTCTTTTCAGGACAAAAAATATTTAAAAACCCAAGATTGAAGAGTACCCAGAAAAGGATGTTGAAAACCCAGAAAAATTTCTGACTACCCAGAAAATTTCGTCAACACCCAGTTGCACAAATTTTGAGGCACGAAAAACGAGGCACCCAGAAAAATTTGAGACCAACCCAGTTGAGCTCTCGAAAACCCACCAAGAATCTTCAATCAAAAAAAAAATTCAACCTAAAACTGAGGGTCAAAACCCTAGACAAAGTTTTTGGAAACCCTAGCCGCCATTGATGACCAGAAAATTGTAGAAAAAGTATGAAAAACTCCATGAAAACGCTCTAATAGAAGGCTGAAGGACACGTCCGAGCTAAGACAAATAGGGCGACCAAAAAGAAGACCAAAACGCGTCCAATCTGAGAGCAAAAACGCGGATTTGAAAACCAGAAAACGCGTCTTGGAGAAAACACGAACAAAGAGATATAAAATCTCTGAAAATCGCAGCCAAATGTTCACAAAAAAAGTCCACCAAACCAGCCAAGGCAAAAACGCGTGCAGTTTGTGGCTGAAAACACGAGCTCTAATCGCGTCCAAATCACGCCCAGCAAAGGTTGCACGTGGGCCAGAAAAAAAACAAAGCCCAGAAAACGCGCGGATGCAAAAGTCGCACGAACTAAGAGAAAAAAACAGCGCTCATAAGAGAAAGAACACGCGCCCAGAAGTTGCGCGGCCAAAGAAAACACATCTGAAAAAAACGTGAGTCTGAGAATGACGCCCAGCAGAAAAAACGCATTTGGAGAGGAAAAACATGCCCAGAAAAAACACAAACTTTTTTTTTTTCTTCTCAGAACACAAAAACACGATTTTCACCAAAAAAAATCAGACAAAAATCTGATTTTGTGGCCCACAAATTTTCTCTCTGCAAAACCCTCAATTTTTCACCTGTAAACAAGGCCCACAAATTTGTAAACAAAATTTGCCCAGAAGACAGGTCAAAACCCTTCACGGGTTTGAACACAAAAACCCATCTTTGCAAATCGGTACCAAAACAAAGAGCCCTCCCAGAATCTTGAGCCCTCCCGTGAGGTAGACAAGCTCAGACTAGCTCTAATACCATGAAACAATTTTGGGCTAGAAATTGCTTGAATTAACAAAGGATCTGATTACAATATAAAGAGGAGGTAGATGACAGTAGACATTTAAGATGTCTAACTACCTCAACTACTGACTATTGTAGCAACAGTATATGATTGACCATTAACAATAGAGAATCGCATTAGTTGAAAACCAAAGTGGAAAAGAATTAAATGCCTAAGGACAGACAATGGGGGTGAATATTGCAATTATGCATTTGAATCATTTTGTGACAAATATGGTATTAAGGTACAAAGAACAGTTCCATATACCCCTCAACAAAATGGAGCAGCTGAACGAACAAATAGAACACATTGTATGTTGCATTTTAAAAGTTTGCATAATAAATTTTGGGGATTGGTTGTCTCTCGTGCTGCACATATTGTGAATAGAATCCCCACCAAAGCCCTCACAAATGTCACTCCTAGAGAAGCATGGAGTGGAAGAAAGCCTCACATTGGGTATTTTAAAGTATTTGGGTGTATTGCTTGGGCTCACATCTCAGAAGAAAACAGGAAAAATCTAGAACCAAAAAGTCATAAGTGTTTATTTATGGGCTATAGTGAAGAGTCAAAGGCTTACAGATTGTATGATTTGGAAACAAAAAAGATCTTTCTTAGCAAAGATGTAAAGTTTGATGAACATTCACAGCTTATAGCAACAAATGATTTCCAAATTTCAGATATTTTACAAAGAAATGGAAACTCTATTAACGAGGATTATAAGAGCACTACTACTAATGAAGATGATATATTTAATAGTAGTGATGAAGAAGAAGAACTTCCAACTAGACAAAAGACAAAGAGTATTGAAGAGATATATAGACAAAGCCCAAAACTCCAAGGAAGGAATGGCAGTGCCCTCATGGAAAAAGTCTTACAAATAAATGACCCAATCTCATATGAGCAAGCTAGAAGGAAGAAAGAAAGGGAGTAAGCCATGAAAGAGGAATATGATGTATTACTAAAGAATAAAACTTGGGAACTTGTGCCCCTTCCAAAAGGTAAGAATGTTATTGGTTGCAAATGGGTTTACAAAACAAAATTCAAATCTAATGGAGCCATAGAAAAATACAAAGCTAGATTGGTTGCTAAGGGATTCAATCAAAAGGAAGGTGTTGATTATGAAGAAACATTTGCCCTTGTCATCAAAATGAACATGGTTAGAACTATTTTTTATTTGAAAGCTAGTCTTGGATGGCATGTTCATCAAATGGATGTCAAAAATGCTTTCTTAAATGGAGATTTTGCTGAAGAAATATACATGACTCAACCACTTGATTTTGTAGATGAACATCATCCTCACCTTGTTTGTAGATTAAAGGAATCACTTTATGGTCTAAGACAAGCATCAAGGACATGGAATGAAAAGATAGACAAATACTTTCAGCTTCATGGTTTTAAAAGGTGTAGATCTGATCTAAATATTTATGTGAAAAAGTCCAGGATGAGATCATTCTTGTTGTAGTTTATGTAGATGATTTACTCATTGTTGGACCGAATATTGGGATAATCAATGATTTAAAATCAGAACTTAAAAAAGGCATTTCATATGAATGATTTGGGAAAATTAAACTATTTTCTTGATTTTCAAGTTTGCAAACTACATGATGGACTGTTCCTTTGCCAATCAAAATATGCTTTGGATATTTTAGAAAAGTTTAACATGCTAGAATGCAAGCCAACTTCTACTCCCTTTCAATTTGGAATCAAGCTTAATAAAGTATGTACTTCCAAGAGGGTAGATGCTACTTTATACAAACAACTTGTGGGCAGCTCAGTTTATCTAACTCATTCTAGACCAAACATTTGTTTTGCAATTAATCAATTATCGAGATTTATGCAGGAACCTAAAGAAAGTCATTGGTTGGCTGCAAAAAGGATACTGCAATATATTCATGGAACAATACACTACGGCATCCACTATGGCCATAAGTCCTCGATTTCTTTGGTTGGATTTACATATTCAAATTGGGGAGGTGATATAGATGACAGAAAATCTACTGGTGGTTATGTTTTTCAACTTGGATCAAGCCCTATTACATGGAGCAGCAAAAAATAAACTACATCATTGTCTTCAAGTGAAGTAGAATATAGAGCAGCAAAAGAAGCAGGAAAGGAACCAGTTTGGATTCAAAATCTTCTATTTGAGCTTGGTTTTTCCCAATGTTCTGCTACTACTTTGTACTGTGACAATCAAAATACCATGCAGGTTGCCAACAATCCAATTTTTTATGCCAAAACAAAACATATTGAGATTGATGTATTTACTAAGAGTATGACTAAAGCCAAATTTTTGAAATTACAAAAAATGCTTGGTATGTTAGAGGTGAACATTAAGGGGGGATATGATGCAGAGGAAGGACTCACAACCAATCTACCTAGACACTTTCCAAAAAAGACTTCAACACCAATGATGCAAGTGTACACCCTTGTACATTATTAACAATGTGCTCTTAAAGCCTAAAACATGGAACAGCACCCTAATGGCACTCAACCCTTGAGGGCAACATGGAATAAGGGCAACTTGGCTTGTTTAGACCAATCTCAACACATTTTAAGGGTTTCCAAATGTACATGACCCAACCAAGTGATCAATGCAATGATTCATGCAAGTTAAGTATTGCTGCCACTAGGTGCCTTTTAGGAAATGACTTCAAACAAAGGGAAAGAGTGCTTGTTCACATGGATTCACAAGACTTGTACAAGCCTCCAACAACATACCACCATGATCCTTTACCCTTACATCAACAAATAGTGCATAGATTTACCAAAACAGCACTCAACCTAGGGTTTTGGGGCAGTTTACACACAAATGCAGCATACTATCATTGAGAACTTATTCAAACTTGCGAACCAAACATCCTCCTTGTGCCAACACGGGTGCAGCATCAAGACAGAGATTTGTACCAATTTTTATGGGTTTTTATTGGTGGAAACTTTGTCCTTCAATTCTTTTTGCTCTTTGAAAACCCTAGGCAAGGTTTATGCCTATCCACAAAAAAATTACAATATCTCTCACAAAACACAACAAAAATTGATCAAACAAAAAGCATTGGAGAGCCAAGACACTCCTTCAACTTCTTCAATCACCAACAGGGCCGTACTAGATCGTACCAGGCCATACAACACGAATTGCAGTCAATTTTCACAAAAAAAACATCAATTTGGAAGTGCAAGATGAAGTAATTCCAAGGAAACCCGGGGACACATCCCCCCCCCTAAAATGCCTCGTCCCTGTCCCCAGGACATCTTGTGTACAAGGGGACGGTTGGGGGATAGCAGGGGACCGTCCCCTTTTTTGCAAAAAAAATAAGAAACGTCCTTGAAATGGGGGGACGGCGTTGACCAAATGAGGACGACTGATCAGTCCTAGGGACGAACAGGGGACGGCTCACTGTCCCCCAACAGTCCCCCACGTCAAAGCATGTTTTAAAAATAATATATATAATATATAATAGTTTTCAATTTTCTGGTTTATGAGTTGTTCGTTTAAATTATTTTCATGTATCTTTCACTATATTTGGAACACTCACAAGATAAATATTTGATGCTCTATTAGAGATATATAAAAATAACAAAAAATTATTCCAAAAGTGTGTAAACTTGAATTTATTTGCTTGTTGTTCACTAACAGGTTTTAGAGACAAAAACTTAGGATTTTGACCTTTTTAAATAGTTCTTCACAATTGGAAATAGGCTGAATATTAAGGCAATTTGATACCCAAAACTCCTTGAGTGCAACAATTGTTCCCACATTTAACTGCTCAAATCCATATCAGACAATACACCAGCATTGAATTTACTTCCAGTAGTCCACACTCCCACCAAACTACAATAATTTTGCCTTCAGACGTCTCAGCTATTCATTATTGTTTTGTGCCAAGTAATCAATAACCTAGGTGAAACAATCTTCACTATAATCACAAATGTTCGCCCAATTTGTGATCTGGAAATACTCTTATGTAATTTGATATAAGTTTAAAAATTATAACTTGGAGGTTGTATTATGATTCATGTATATTAATTCTGAATTTTCAATGTGTATTGAGTATTGACAAAGAATGTTGAACACAAATGTTATATGTTAAGGTTCTATAATGTATATTATGTATGCTTTATCCATGTTTTCATATGAATATTTAAAATTTCCCTATATATTTTAAATTTTCCCTTATTTTATATAGCCGTCCCCCGTCATCCCCAAATTTGGCCTAAAAAATCGGAAACTTGGGGACTCATCCTGCCGTCCCCTGCCATCCCCGTCCCGAAAACTTGGGGTAACACTGAATAATTCTCATTCCAACTTTCTCCAACCTTTTGGATCGATGTTACATGGCATATTTAACATGTTACAATCATTTGCAGCTAAAAAACCGACCACCAACTCCTTTGTTAGCACTAATGACAACATTTGCAACTTTTGACAACATCACTCCAAAACATTACACAATCGATTGAAATGACTCCAAATTACATGACCTTATTGACCCCAACCAAACCAAAAACCAAAGTTTATCAACATGACAACAATTTGCCTCAAAAGGTGCATCAGGATAGTAGTATAATGTTCCCCTCTCCTTTGTATCTTCCCCTCTTCTTTGTATCTTGTTTGTAATATTCTATCCAATCTTAAGGGGGGATGTTAAGGAATAATATTTTCTAGAAATGTTACAAGATGTTTCTAGAAGAACTAGAATCTTCTAGAAGAGCACTCTTCTAGAAGCTAGAAGTAACTAGAAAATATTCAAGGAAAAGAACATTCAAATTTTAGAGTTCTCTACAATATTAGAAGTTTCTAGATCTTAGAGGCTCCAAGTATAAATATGAGGCTATCCATTGTGATCAACACTACTGTTGAGGTAAGTTGTTGGATTGTATGCAAACAAGTTAGATTAATATAATTTCTTTCAGCCATTTCACAATTGTTTTATGCTCTGTTTTTTGCCCTGTTTGTTGTTGTTATTTTATTATTTGGGTTTGTTCTTACATACAGTTGGGTACTCCAGAGACTTGGTATACCTTGCGAGTACAGCTCTATTCTTGAATCCTCAAGACCTTTATGTGGATTTGTCTTCCACAATACAAGCTCCTCTATCCCTAATCATTTTTCTCTCTTTAAGGGTGATGCATATGCAAAAGCAAAACGAATAATGATTTTCTCCAACAAATGATCAAAAGGGAGATCCTATATATACAGTTCCAAACACTAAAGCCAAAATCAAGTTTTAGCCGATGCTTTCAGCCCAATCAACTAGGCCAAAGGCAATGGCTACAAACAAACCTAGATGAGGAGAGCTAGAGAGAAAATCAAGGAGACAAGAAGACAAATCTGCTGAGATTAAGCTGTTATGAAGGTAATATGATGGACGACAGATGATGACACATCTATCACAAAGTACCAAAGCCCAGTGATTAATGCACCAATGTAATATTCTGATTAATGCACCAATGTAATATGCTAGGCTGAAATCATTGAACCAAATATTTTGCAATTTTTGCAATTTTTGAATAATTTATTGTGTAGACATTTCGTCAAACAATTTGTATGCGATTGTTTATGAGGAATTTTTGAGTTTACTCATTTGCATTATTCATTCAAGATTATCAAAACATTTCCCATTCATAAAACTAAATTGAACAGTCAACAAATTAATGTGGCAATATGTTAAACAATTGTCACTCGTTCTATGTGACTGAAAACATTAAAAGATTACATAATAGTTTGTTGTTTGAAAATGGCAGAAATATCCATGTGCAAACTCAAACCTCATGAAACAGCAGATTGGATCACACAAAAATAACTATAGCAGAAGTTGCCTTATGGAAGATGACTAAAAATCTGTTCCGAGCTATCATTTCACCTTCCCAAACACCAATATACTCAGTTAGGGCAGCGCTTGACTTATTGACAGCCCACTAACCTCACAACTTCCTCACAAACTGCTGTATACTCCTTCCAAAACCCTCGCGTTGGCCCAAGGAGAGTTAGCGACCAGCAATGGAGGCCTCAAAACCCACGTCCTGCCCTTTACCATTGATGCCTTCTCATAAAATGTGGCGGCCAGCCGAACATCATCCAAAGTCCACAACCCCCTCACAATAATGCAAAGCCTTATAATATGTGAAGGAAGTGACCAGAAAGGGTATATTATGCCAACAAGCATAAATCCAACCATAGAAAATGCCCACACCCAGCAATATGGATCATTTCATTATGCAAAAATTCTTCATATATGGCGCCCACAATAAACTCCAGTCTCTCTCTACAAATATCGCGTGGAACCATAATCAAAAGATAAATACCTACTTCTTCAAATGGGAGAACAATAATTTATGGTTTGTTTGTAAACTTCCAATAAACTATTTAATCTTCAATTGTTCACTAGAGTGATGTCACTTGCAAATCGGCTAAGGTAGATGGATTAAGTACCACTAAAACCAATTCCCTTAGGATTTTCATCTTGGGTTTTACTCTCATTAAAAAAATTTCAAGTTTTCCACAAAAAGAATAGAATCAAGCATATTTAAATGAGTTTCTAATTCATCTTTTATATTTTTCCCTTAAAGCAATTATGAAAGTACTATTTTAATTCTTGCTTTAAAATAAATCAATAAAACACTTTTATAAAGTGACTACAATATTTGTCCTTTTAAATCACTTAAGTCACTTTTTAAAATTAATTAAAAATAAGTCATCCGAAAAATTGTTTTATTGGACAATTTTATTTAATTAATTAAATAATTCTCTGACATAGCCCAAAATTAGCCTATAGAAATTAAATAAGCTAAAATGGACACTTATGTCTACTCAGCGGAAGGGGACATTAGAGTCCTTCCTTCCCAAAATTGCTTGTTCTCAAGCAATTGAAGATTTGGATGTTGTAAAATTTGTTCACCCTCCCATGAGACATCATTTGGCAATAAGTGTTTCCACTAAACCAAATATTCTTTGATAACTCTATTCCATAACCTCCAATATAGCCTCAAGCTCTAAGATCAACTTCTCCTCCTTATTCAAAGGTGGTATCTTAGAAGAAGGTGTGGTGTGTTGCCCCAATGCCTTCTTGAGGCACGATAAGTGGAAAACATTATGAATTCTACAATCTTCGAGCAACTCCAACTTATAGGCAACTTCTCCCACTCTCCTCGTGACTCTATAAGGACCATAATTTACTTGGTTTTTAGTTTTTCTGCTCCACTCTTCTTCAAAGAAGACTACATGTATGGTTGCAACCTCGGGAAAACTAAGTCATCCATCTCAAATGCCCCCTCTCTATCCTTCGCCTATTTGCATAGATTTTTTGTTGATTTTGTGCTTGTTGGATGTTATCCTTAAGTGACTTAAGGATATCTTGACTCCCCTTAACCTAATCATGAGCCTTGGGCACCCTACCGTCAGAAACAACCAAATCCATGATTGTTGTAAGGTCGTATCCATACAATGCTCTAAAAGGAGACATGCCAATGGACATGTGGTAAGTAGTATAGTAACAATATTCCTCTAAAAGAAACCATTTAACCCAAGCTCTCTACTATCTTGAAACATTATTGTGCAAGTATCCTTCCACCTATTTGTTAGTTCAATCTTTGTCTTTCCATCTATTTGGAGTGGTAACTAGTGGTGGGAGTTAACTATGTACTTGCCAATCTAAAGAGTTCCCTTTAGAACATGTTGATAAACCTCCTATCTCAATCACTGACTATGTTTCGTAGCAACCCATGTAGCTTAAAAATTTCTCTGAAAAATAATTCTACAACCTACAATGTTGAAGACTTAGTAGAGATAGCAAAGAAATGGACATACTTTGTTAATGTGTCAACCAATACAAAGATACAGTCTTTGCCTTAAAACTTGGGGAGACCAATGATGAAACCCATAGATAGACTTTCCCACTTCTGATTTGGAATAAGTAATGGTTGCAACAATCTTATTGGAAAAAGTATGTTTTGACTTGTTCTGTTGACAAGTCACACACTCCCTCACATGTCATAAAACATCATCCTTTAGACCCTTCCAAGAGAACCTCTCTCTAATATATTTGTAGGTCTTGTAGTAATTGGATGTCCAAAAGGGAAGGATTATGAATGGCTCTGAGGATCTTCTCCTTTAGTCTCGATTCTAGCACTTAGTAAATTCGATCCTTATAGTAGATGATGTTGTCAATGACCTTATACATATCATCTTGTATCTGTTGGAGTTGAGAAGATACAACACCACAGAAGTCCAAAAGATCTTTGCAAGCAAATAACCTGTTACAAGGAGAAACAAAGAGAAGCAACAAAAGAAATGCTCAAGAACGCGGAGCAATGTATTCACCTGAAAATGTAAAATGAATTAATTGATACAAAAGATAGTTTTCAACTACATATAGATGAAAACCCTAAAAAGGAAAACCCTAGGCTTGCACAGTAATAATTAATAAAGTAATTAATTATTATGCACCTAATGTTAGCTTAAGTGAAAAAGAGTTAAAAGGAAACTTTACATAATTAAACAAATATTGTTTAATTAATAAAGTAAATGTCCAATTACTCTAACACCCCCCCTTAAGATAGACATAGGGAGAAGCTAAAACCTAAAAGAAGCTACTGAAAGCAAAAGCAATGGGTCCCGACAACAAGGCCAGATCAGGTACCCAAGTACAATGAAAATCTCTATGAAACGGAGAAAAGGAGAAAACCCAGTGGGAAAAACTCCTCTCCAAAAAAAGATAGAACAACATGCTGAAAGAAACATGAAGGAAGGAAGGCCTCATAATGACCCCCCAAGGACAACTTCCTTCACCCCAAGCATAGAGCGCAACTGAAGATAGCGCGGAGATGCAAAAGGTTTCGTGAAGATGTCTGCAACCTGCTCGGCAGTGGGAACATACTCCAAGATGAGAGAACCATCCTGAATCAACTGTCTGATGAAATGCATATGAAGCTCAATGTGCTTTGTTCGCTGATGCTCCACCGGGTTGCGCGAAATGTGTATAGCACTCTGATTGTCACACCAAAGAATAGTGGGACTATCAGGAGGAAAACCAAACTCAGTCATCAACTGACGAAGCCATAAAATCTCCTGACTAGCGAGCACTGCAGCTTGGTACTCAGCCTCTGTAGATGATAATGCATGAGCAATCTGCTTCTTGCACGACCATGTGATAGGACCAGAGCCAAGACAAAAAACAAAGCTAGAAGTAGACTTCCGATCATTAACATCACCAGCCCAATCTGAGTCAGTGTAGCCAACAATGTGAGGATCCCCTAATGTGTAGTGAATGCCATATAAAGTGGTGCCCTGAATGTACCTCAAAATACGCTTGGCAGCTTTCCAATGACTCTCATGAGGATCATGTGAGAATCGAGAGACAAGACCAACCGCAAAGGAAAGATCAGGATGAGTGTGAGTCAGGTACAACAAACTGGCAACTAACTGCCGGTAAAGTGTAGCATCTACTGAAGGGGTGGGGCAAGTAGTAGTCAAAACAACCCCTGACTGAAAAGGTGTGGGGGCAGGCTTGCAATCAAGCATGCCAAAGTGCTAAAGCATATCAAAAGAATACTTCTGCTGGTAAATGGAGATCCCCTCTGAAGACTGAATCACCTGAAGACCAAGGAAATAGTGCAGAAGGCCAAGATCTATCATCTCAAACTGCTCCATCAAGGCTAGCTGAGAATTCTGAATCATAGAGGATGAGCTACCTGTGATGAGAAGATCATCAACATATAGCACAAGAATCAGGATCTCACCCTCAAGATGTTGAATATAGACCGTGTGATCAGAATGACAACGAGTGAAACCAGTGGAGAGCAAAAAAGAGTCCATCTTCTCATACCAAGCCCGAGGGGCTTGTTTGAGACCATATAATGAACGCTGAAGTCTGCAAACCAAAGAAGAATCATGAACAAATCCTTGAGGCTGCTCCATATAGATCTCCTCCTGTAGGTCACCATGTAAGAAGGCACACTTCACATCCATCTGAAAAATGAGCCATCCTCTAGAAGTTGCAAGTGATAATACAAAGCGAATGGAATTCATCTTGGTGACAAGGGCAAATGTCTCGGAGTAATCAATACCCTCAACCTGTGAGAAACCCTTCGCAACAAGACATGCTTTGTACTTATCAATAGAACCATTAGCAGCATACTTGGTGCGATACAACCATCGGCACTGAACCATCTTTCTGCCCTTAGGAAGAGGATAGAGATCCCATGTATTATTCCTCATCAAAGAAGAATACTCTTCCTCCATGGCACTATCCCACTCAGGGTGACCTGTCGCCTCTGAAAATCTCTGAGGATCCTCTGAAAGAGCATGAGTCAAAAGACTAGAACCCATAGTATGAGAACGAGTGCGACGAGTGTCTGAAGGATCACCGGCCATAGATCCTGTTGCCTCAATAGTAAATTGAGCCCATTTGGGCCTCTGAGGTGGAGCAAGTGGAGGTGGAGATGGGGGATCATCAATATCCTCATTAGAATCCTCAAAATAATCCTGAAGAGCTGTAGAGGGTGGAGTAGGTAGTGAAGTGGACACTGGAGACAGGGTATCAACTGGAGGAAGGCGCTCATCAAACTGAACATCCCGTCGAAACAAGACCTCTCTGGAATCAGGATCAAATAACCTGTACGCCTTAACATCCTCACAATAGCCGACAAATATGAGGGGTCGACTCTTCCGCTCCATAGCTCTCCTCTGAGCATTAGGAATAAAAGCCCATGCCTCACTACCAAATACTCGAAATGATGAAATATCAGGCTTGTCATGAGACCAAGCCTCCTCAGGAGTCATATGTCGAATCGCCTTATGAGGCATCCGATTCTGAATATAGTTGGCACAATTGACTGCCTCTGCCCAAAAAGATGAATCCATGGACCTGGACTGAATCATACAATTAGCCATCTCCCGTAAAGTTCTGTTCTTGCGCTCAACGATACCACTCTGCTGAGGGGTGTAGGGAACAGAAAACTGATGTTGTAAACCATGCTCAGTGCAAAAATCTCTGAAATCCTGATTCACATACTCCCCCCCATTATCTATACATATCCGCAGGATAGAGAGACCAGATTGCTTCTCTACAAATGTCTTGAAGACACAAAAGGAATCAAAGACATCAGACTTGTACTTAAGAAAGTACAACCATGTGCGTCTGGAGAAGTCATCAATGAATGTGAGTACATACTTGGCCCCTGAAAAAGGAGTGGGAAATGACATGAGGTCACTATGAATCAACTCCAAGGGTGCCAAAGCACGAGTGGTACTTCCCTTCGGAAAGGGATCCCTGTGATGCTTGCCAAGCACACAACCATGACAAACACCATCAGTGCAGGAAATCCGTGGAAGACCAAGAACAAGTGACTGTGTACTCATCTGCTGAAGATATCTATAATTGACATGGCCCAAATGCTCATGCCAAAGCTGACTCACTGAATCTGCATGTGCTATAAGAGATGAACTTGTACCCTCAGAAGGCGCAAAGCCATCAAATCTATAAAGACGAGATGCAGTATCAACACTACCAGTAGCCACAACCAAATCAGAATCATGGAGGTCCCGAATAACCACATCATGTGGTGAGAACTCAACTGTCTTACTAGAGCCAGTGTGGCAAATCTGATAAATGGACAAGAGGTTCGTCGAAATGTCAGGAACAACCAGAACATCCTGTAGAGTGCCTCCATCCAAAGAGACAGAACCTGAACCCAAGACGGAAAGTTGTGAAGAGTCACCCACTGCAATCTGTGAAGTACCACAAGAGGCAAGAGAAGTGACCAACTACTGAGTGTGAGTCATATGGTGAGAAGCACCAGAGTCTAAAATCCAAGTGGACCCATTGGTCGATGCGCATGCAGTGAGAGCATGACCCTTCCCTGTGGTGGAAGAAGAAGAAGACGGCGGTGAGGAGATGTGTTGCTGCTGCATGGCCTCCTCTAAAGCCTCTAATCGTTTCCAACACCTAGAAACTGGATGACCTTGCTTGCCACAGAAACTACAAGTGTCTCCTGATTTCTCCTTAGTCTTGGAGGAAGACTCACCAGACTTCGAAGATTTCCCATGTTTAGGATTAAATGGTGGTTTAGAATCAAACTTAGGAGGCGGTTTGGAGGAATGCTCACTACCTGCAAAATCTTTCTTGGGCCTCGGTTTCTGCTTCTGTTTCCCCTTCGGTGATTGAGCAACCAATGCTTTGCTCTTTGAACCTGAGAGCATATCCATCTGAGAAAGGTGGGATTGTTCCCGAGACAAACGCTCACAAAATAAATCAAAGGTAGGCATGGTAAAATTGGCACCCAAACCATCCATGGTGGAGTAGAAAGAGGAAGCAAATATCTGAAATGGACCACGAAGAAAGAATCAAATAAATGCACTCTGTGTCTGTCTTGTTCTTCCCACAACCCTGTAAAATAGAGCGGATAGTTTTGAACTTGTTCAAAAAGTCCTCAATACTGGGGAAGGAATCAGGTAACAATGAAGTCAGCTCTGCCTCAATCTGTAATGCGTGGAACTCATTAATGGCCCCAAAAAGTGTCTCAAACTTCAGCCACATGGCTCGAGGAGTGAGCAAAGCATCAAGGTGAAACAAAAGACTGTCTGAAACATGCAGGCATATCATACCCATAGCCTCATCCATCTTGTTCCTGTGCTGCATAATCTCAAAAGCACGCTGCAACTGAGGCTGAACCTCATCTAAACAAGACCATAACCCTCGTGACCTGAGTAGCCTCATCATACGAGACTTCCAAGTGTGATAGTTATGTGATGTGAGTAGCTCAACTGAAGAGTCTGCCATGAAACCCTGCACCTGTACCTGCTTGTGTTTTTTATTATTATGTGATCTTTCAGAATAGACAGAAGATGCAGAAGGGTTTGTATTTTTGAGAGTTTTGGTGTTCTGGTTTTCTGAGATAAATGACAGAAAGCAAGAGAAAAAACACCCCCCACAAAAGATAAACCCAAACCCTAGTACAAACTGAGAAGAAGGAAGCAATGCATAAGCAAAAAATACTTCAAGACAAATTCTCATGTACCTGGTGAAAATTCTGATAAAATAGATCACATCACTGAATAGAGCATGTTGAGAGCTTTCCAACGCCTATTCAAGTTTGAAAAACGGAGTCCGTTTGCATCTTCTATGACCCCGGAAGTGAAGAAAGAAGACCTCACTTTGACTGGTAAAAAATATCTAGACTGGTAAAAAAATTAAAAATATTTCTATACCATCAGATTGGTGCCATTCTCATCTTTCCAATGCATCTTCCTGTTCGAAAAACGGAGCTAGGATGCCCAAGTTATGCCCATTTGACCAAAAATGACATAATAGGGGGTTGGAGAGAAAAAATTAGCCCTCAAGGGCTTAAAATTCCGGCATGGTCAGGCGCGCATGTAGGCTGCGCTCGGGCAGAGCAGACCAGGTGGCGGGCGACAGGGTGGCGGTGGCCGCTTGGCCGTGGCGGTGGTAGCCGCCGGTGGCAGGTGGCCGCGCGGCGCTCTGGGTGGTTGCGGTTGGCCTTGGCCGCACAAAGAAACCAAAAAATTTTTTTTAAAAATTTCCGATTTTTGTGCGATTTTTGCTCCGTACGGCCTTAGGGCAAAAAAATTTTGCCTTCCAAATTGACTGTAACCAAAATCGACGATTTGACAGTCGATTTAGGGGTTTTTGGGTGCTACAAATCCAATGGCACTGTCCATTTGAGCCCAAAGTGAACCCAAAAAATGGAGTATGCTGAATCCACCCCAAAAAAACTTTAGAACCCTAGATTTGCTTCCAATGCAAAATCTCAAAACAAGAACAAGCAGCTGCAAATCTGAAGCTCTGATACCATGTTGGAGTTGAGAAGATACAACACCACAGAAGTCCAAAAGATCTTTGCAAGCAAATAACCTGTTACAAGGAGAAACAAAGAGAAGCAACAAAAGAAATGCTCAAGAATGTGGAGCAATGTATTCACCTGAAAATGTAAAATGAATTAATTGATACAAAAGATAGTTTTCAACTACATATAGATGAAAACCCTAAAAAAGAAAACCCTAGGCTTGCACAATAATAATTAATCAAGTAATTAATTATTATGCACCTAATGTTAGCTTAAGTGAAAAAGAGTTAAAAGGAAACTTTACATAATTAAACAAATAGTGTTTAATTAATAAAGTAAATGTCCAATTACTCTAACAGTATCTTCCCATCCATGGCCTTGCAATCTAAAGTGTTCTTGGAGTACTCAACTAGAATGACAATTTGCAGAAATCTTAAATAGGGCACATAAAGTGGGTCTCCTAGACAAGGCACCTACTACTACATTTTTATTCCCCTTGACATACTCGATATCAAATTCATACGCCTATAGCTTTCTCACCTACATCTGTTGTCTCTCATTAAGATCCTTCCTCTCAAGGAAATACTTCAAGCTATTGTGATCCATCCTCACCACAAATTTTCCTCTCACAAGATATTGTTTGAATTTGGCTAGTGTGTGAATTATAACAAGCATCTCTTTGTCATAAGTAGAATAATGTCTCTCAACCTCCTTGAGTTTTCTTGTAATAGCCACCCTTAATTTTTTTTAATAAACTTGTTAACTCAACAGAATGAAAATGCTAAACAACTTTCCTTTCCCCTTTCTGATAATCAAGTTCCTAATGTGGGTGAGGTGAAAGCATACAGTGTACAGGATTACAATTATACTTGAAATGAGCAGCTAAAAGTAACATCCACTTATCTAGTGGGGTTAGTTGGGAATATCCACTTTGTAGTGGGAAAGCATATACAATAAAGAAATGCAAAGTAAGCTCTTCCACTTCTCGGTGGTGAGTGAGTACAACCAATAAACAACTCTTCCACTTTTCAGTGGTGAGTGAGTACTAAAAAGCCACTTATTCAGTGGGATGAGTAACAAGAGCCACTTATGCAATGTAGTGAGTAATAAGATCCACTTATACGGAGGGGTAATTAACAACAAGTAACAAGAGTAAGATCATTGGTGTTACTACCACCTAGTGTTACTATGTTAGCTCTTACAATTCATTCCAACCAAATACATATTTGTTGTTACAAATATTAATGTGATATGAAGCTGATCTTAAAGCACCCTAAATGAACCTCCAACTTAGGAAGCTAACCACCCAATATTGTAATAGAAAATATACCTTAGAATATGGAAAATGGAAGTCTGATATAAGTCTAAAACTTATGTGCAACAGTCTAGACAATGAGATAGATGGCTCAAGAAACTTCAGCCAACTACCTCCAGCATACCAAAATGATCACTAACTATAGCAGCACTCAAATAGCAATGCTAACTCACACCCAAACTCATGAAAAGAATGTATAATTATTTTGGAAAAGGTACATATCAAACATTTGTGGGTCTAAAATTATAATTGCAATGGTAGCAACAATGGCATGGCCCCTTAAAAGCACTCCAAAGTCCACACTCAACACTCCTGTGATTTGAAAAGAAATCACACCAAAATGTAATGCTAAAACATATCAAAATAGTCCATACTAGAAAACCCAAACTAAAACTTCAAATCATCTCCAATGGTGATTCCTGGTTGGAATCACACCACATTCTACCTAGGGAATATCTTGCAATTTTGAAATTAGAAATCTATGAGGGATTTCTTCCTTAAAGATTGAAGAGAACCAAAGCCATTTCGACAATATAACATTATCATTCTTCAACATATCCAAATGAGTCCCCAACCAAGGCTTAAATTTGACGGTCCACCTTGCCCATCATGAATTTTTTTTTCTACGATTTAGTCTTCATTATTGCCTTTCACATGACAATTATTTTTTTTACTGCAAATCAAATTTTAAATAATTTTTTTCTATGTATTGTTTTATCTTGTTTCATATTCATCAGCATACTCTTTAGTGTACCCCAAAATATCTAAGACTTCATTTAAATCAAAATTATGATCTTCATTGGGTGCTACAACTTCTTGACCATGGAAAAAAATGCTTGATAGAAGGCTGATTTTTTTTTCTCTGAGACATTTTCAAATTGTAATCCCTACATATTTTAAAAATAAGAAAGATTTAGATATTTTGTTTAAATTCATCTAAATTTATAAAAAATGAACCATAAAAATAATAATTTAATATAAACTAACAACCATATAAAGAACAGGGGGTTGTAGAGGGGGTTATAGTGGTTGCATCAGAACAAAAAAAATCATGGAATATTATTCAATGCAATCCAAAATGTTTGATTAAAAAATTTACAATGTTTAATTTTACTGTGGTAAATTGTTACAAATTTTTAATATAAGATTTGTAAATCATTATTTTTTAAAAAGAACAAAAGAAATAAAATGAAAATCATTTCACTCTTCTTATTGTGCAGCAAAATCGTTTTCTTTTTTGTTGTAAGTTGTAACTGTGCAGCAAAATCTCTTTACTTTTTTGCAAATATTCTTTTTTTTTGTTGTAAGTTGTAAGTGTGCAAAAGAAAACATCCCTTTTCTGACTTTTTGCTTCTTCTCTACAGCTTGGAGTCTGAAGATTAAACTCTAAAACTAGATTAATAAAAGAAAAATGAAATATTTTGCACTGGTAAAACAAAAAAATGGTTTGAAGGAGAAGATTGTTGTTATTATTAAAAATTCTATTAAAGAAACTCAAAAAGTATTTAGAATAAAAGAAACTCAAAAATATTTATAATCTTTAAAAAAATCTAAAAATTTGAGATTTGTTTTTTCAACAATAGAAGTTTGCATTTAAAGAAAAGAAGTTTCTATTCTTTCATTAAAGCATAGAAGAAGTTTCTATTAAAAAATTCAAAAATAAAAGTATATATATATATTTATATACATGGTCAATTTTTCATATTAACTTTTTTTTTTACAGTTTCTAAAATAAATTGCATGTATTAACATACGGTTAAATATTTATTTTTACTATATTTTGTAGTTAAAATCTTCAAATACAGGAATATGGCCATCAAATTTAAGCCCTACCCCCAACACCTTCTTTTATAGCTTTTTCGTTTCTTTTCCCAAAAAGTGTTTTTTACTTTTTATTGCTTTTTTGAAATAGCAATTTTTTATTTTTGTTGTTTTCTCAAAAAACTTTTTTTAATTTTTCCACACTTTTTTATTTTTAGCTATTTTTTTTCCAAAAAATTACTTTTGCTTTAAATTAAATAATTCATTATGTGCAAACATTTAATCACCCTTTTTCATCAAATTCCCTTTTAAAATAAAATAAAGTTTTTTTCATATGCAAGACCCCTTATTTCTCTTAGGCATCCAAAAGGGGAATTAAAATACCTTTTTGAAAAGATATTACACTTAAGTTATAAAAAAAAAATGATAAAACATTATAGCTTAAATGAATAATTTAATTATTCACCCCAAGTTGTGAAAAATCTCAAAACACATCAGAATCCAAATTTGACCACGCGATTATGATACTAAGGTAATAGGTGAATAATAGAAGGCAATTTGGTGACTTACTATAAATAGACGTACTCTCCAAAAAGTTTGGAGAACACCCCAAAATTCAAAAAATACTTCAGAGAGTATCATTCATATCAATATTGCCCACAAAGCTCATTTCCAATAATAGAAACCTTATAACTCTAAAACTATGTCCTTCAAGAAATTTGGAGTTCTCCCAACTCACTTGGATCTTATAAAAAACCCCAAAAACTAGCCAACACTCACAGAACAACATGGCATAAAAATGGGGACATTAAATTTTTGCTCTCATAACCTATGGGATGCTTATTCTACATAAGCACTACTCCAGTTCCCCCTCTTGAGGCATCACACTCAAGCATGAAAGGTTGTGAGAAATTTGGAAGTGCCAAAACCAAACAAGTGCTCATTCCCTCCTTGAAGCAATTAAACACTTGTTGAGCTACTTTTGACCAAGTAAAAGAGCTCTTTTTTGTCAAATCTATAAGAGGTGTGATAAGTTGTGAGAATCCCTTCACAAATCTCTTGTAATAATTACATAACCCAAGGAATCCCCTCAAATGTGTGTTAGTCTTCAATGGAGGCTAATTAATGATAGCTTGGATCTTTTCTTGATCCACCTTAACCCCACCATCTCCAATCACTATCCCAAATATAATACTTATGGCATTCCAAATTCACATTTGGACATCTTAGCAAACAAGGACTGTGCCTCCATAATACCCAATACCTCATCAATGTATCAAAGGTGGTCCTCCCATGTTTCATTTTAGATTAAAGTATCATCAAAGACTACCAATACAAATTTTACAACTTCTTGTTGAATATGTGATTTGTAGTTCGGAGACTCAGACCCAAAGAGTACTTGGCAAGCCCAAAATTGTTTACTCAACAAAAACTTGGCAACTTAAAAAGTATGAAAATTTCTTATAAAAACACTTTGATTTTGCAAAATTCAATTAAAAAATGCATCAAATGAGTCTAAAAAACTATGAGAAAGTGTTTTCTATTATATTTGATTCTTGAATACATATGGATTACAAAATGGCATCATCATGTGAAGCCTGTTGAACAAGACAACTGAGAGGGGGGGTAAATCAGTTATCACCAATTTAATTGCCTTAACTATTTACCAAAACTAAATCATAAATGATTTATCTATAAATGCAAAAACTGAATTATCACATAAACACGATAACACTAGATTTACGTGGAAAACCCAATGAGGGAAAAACCACGATGAGGATTAACTCACACTATAGAGAATATCAAAATTGATTACAAAAAGGCCCACTTCCTAGAATAAGGCTCACTACGTGGAATAAGGACTCACTGTCCACGGGACTACAACCCAGATGGCTCATTGCCACAAAGATACAAAAGTGATGGCTTGTTGCCAAAAGTGAACTAATGAATTACACCTTTCTTGTGCTAGATTCAGTTCTAGATGAAGCTCGGTACAAGTAGTACTGTATATCAGTAATCACTCGATAGTTCTTCTCTGATCATATTGCACTTATTATCTTTGCATGCTTCACTTATTCTGATCTGTTGTATTTGAAACCTTTTCTGCCTCTATATCCTTCTTGCATAACCTTGCATCCATCCATATCATCCATATCTTTATATATCTTCCTATATCTTTTGGAGAGACATATATGCATATGTATATGTATCATACTCATCAATTAGGTCGGCCAAACATCCATAGAGTATTGCACACGCTAAGTCAGCCAAGATCTTCAAATATACGAATCATAGTTTGTCACACGGTAGGAACTGGGCCTAAAAACCAACATACCAAACCACATATAATAGTCATCTTGAATGGGAAATAGCTTTCGATAAATGAATCATACATACAGTATTGTGTTGACATCAATGACAACCCGCTAACATTAATGCCAATAATTTGATGCAATTTTCAATCTCCAACAAAGCCAGATAGTGGATACTAGATACAATAGCTAGCTACTAACTAATAACTAATATGAATTGATGATTATTATCTTTGAGAATCATCATCATAAATTTTGTATCTTGGCAATTAAAATTTCCTCTTCCCCAAACTAGTGAAAATCGAGGGGTAGAAAATATGGTCCTTGCATTCAATTGTAGCTTTGTGCTTGGTGTAGAAGATTATGCCTGTGGCTCCACCCTACTAGTATATGGTAGTCACTCCTCCTCCACCATATCATTTTCATCCAATCTAGTCTCCCATGCTTTTTTTCCAGCCACATCCTCCATAGGTTACCTCCTCAAAATCAACAATCTCATCCTCTATAAACACGAAGGCCTCATCATCCTGCATGGTCCAATCACTATAGGGATCAACTTCATCCAAATCAATAAGTTCTTCTAGTAGGTCTTACACATTTCTTATGTGAAGCCAAAGGTTGTATTGCACAAAAACAAGATCATTGAGGTTTTGAGTCAGCTAATTACGCTTCTCTGTGTGAATGGCATCAAACAAACTCCAATTACGCTCACAACCAGAAGCACTACAAGGTTGAGACAAAATTCAAAGGGCTAGCCTTTACAAATTTGGGGTATTTCCACTCCAATCTTCCCACCAAGAACCTACAAATAAGATATTCAAGCATTTTTAAATAAACAATAATCTCTTAAGAACTTGCAATATACAGGGTTTCACTTTTTCTTACTTGGTGTTTGGGTGTCTCTTCCTCATATGGTTACATGCAAAGAAAACAACCTCCCCCTACTGCCTTATAATTCTGCAACTCTAAAATGATGAGGTCTCTCGATGCATATGCAGATGTCATCTTCTAAATACATATGGATAGGCCCTCCATTAGCATTCATGAAGCTATCAAAGAAGAAGAACTTGAGGTTGAGATAGTACCTCACTGCATGAATGGGTTGGTGGAGTTGATTATTCCACCTCTTATCAATGATCTCCCAAATATGGGAAAATCTATTTGCATCCCTCTTGTAATAATTTTGGATGGCCTCTTTGGCCCTATCCATGGCCTCATAAATATATCTCATTGCATTTTTCTCGCCATCCACCAAGCACAAAACCCTCACCAACATCTCGATTACCTACAAAGTACAAAGTAGAAGCAAATTTAAATTACAACTTACAATGAAACAAAATAATTTTAAAGTTTATAAATAAAGGATTCAATTTAAAAATTAAATTAAGTTTGAAGTTACCTTGACAATCTCTATAGCTCTAGTTGCAAAATCACCATCAAAACCTATTTTTGTGACCCTTTCTCCATCAACCTTCTTTGAATAAGTTGAGTCTACCCATGGTTGAATCACAAACATCTACTTCAAGGGAGTTAATAAACTAGTAATACTTTCTAATGTTAGAAAATTAGTTGCAAACATTGTAGCACCCGATCGCATGTAACGCCCCTTTCTCAGTCCTAATCACTTTAGTGATCAGTAGCCTATTTTTGGAGTCATGTAGGCTATTCAGAGCCATTTCTAGGGATTCTAAGATTATTAGAGGTTTCTCCTCTACTTTTTAGGTGGTTATCATTGGGGTTTGCTAGAGAGTTTTCTCGGTCTTTCTGGGTTTTTTGAGATCCTTGGTGGGAAGTCACTGCTATTTTTATTAGTGCCTATTTTTAGTAAGTCATAGTTGCATCTTAGAATGTGCTTATTTTGAGTTTGGACACACTTACTATTTTTAGAAGTATGCTATTTTTAGTAAGTGTTATTTCTAGCAATGGTTTGGGCAGCAATTCAGTGCAAGATTTCTATTCCTAGCAACAATGCAAATTTCAGTTGATGGTGTCTTGATATTTTTGGTAGTTGGTGTCTCCACCATCCTTGGAGTTTGAAAAAGGAAATATTTGCAACTTAAGTTAATTTTATAAATCCAAAATGGCCCCTTGGACCCCCATGCTTAGCATGTGACAACTTAAGTTGTTTTTAAAAATAAAATTTGATGCATGACTATAGTGGATGCCAAAATGAAGGTTTTAAGTGAATTTTAATAAAGTATTTTACTCTCCCAAGTGTGGCATCCCCTTTTGGAGGGAAAAGGCATTCAATCTTCTAGGTCTCAATTTATATATATACTCCCTCATTTTCTCTCATTTAGCTATGCTAACATGGGATTTGAGGATGAAATCCCTCTAAGTGAACTTCATTTTTGAGGTTGCAAGATACCTCCTAGTTGGATAGTGATGTAGATCCATTATAGAGGTTATAGTTGAGCTCAAATTGGTGATGGCTTTCCTTGTTAATTCAATTTTTGCTTGTTATGATGTTTTCTTGGCATATTTTGGTGTGGAGTGTTGGTTTGCAACTTTGTAGGAGATTTTTGGAGTGTGTTTTTAGATTTGGGTGTTGCTAGTTTGTGCCCTTCCATGGTCCAACTGACCTACCTTTTCACTCATACTGATCGGAGAAGTTGATAACTTTTTGTGGGTGTTGGCTCATTGGCTTTCTTCATCTTGGGCACCCCTTTGCTCACCTAGGGATGCCATGCATCCTTGTTGGAAGGTGTTTTTGGTGTGTATTAATTCTAGTGAGACTTGTTGGGGTCTACTATCAAGCTGATTTTGGATGCTTAGCCTTGTACTTGCCTTCACAAGTAGTTTGGTGTGATTCTATGGAGTATTGGTGAAGTTATACTCATTTTATGATTATTAGTTGGTGTTTCAAGCTTGTTGTTCATGTATATCAATATTTTGTCTTGTGTATTAGACATGTACCAACAACTTGTTTGACCTTCCATTGACCTTTGTAGGACCTTTCATTGAGGTAGTATTGTTATAATTTTTGGGGGTGTACTCATATTATCATTGTAACATCATGGGGGGAGTTTATACTTCATATTTCTATGATTTTCCTTTCATAGCAACAACATATGATGAACCGATATGTTTCATGTTGAGCTTAGAGTAACAACATTTATTATTGGTGATTACTCATTGTATTTACTTGCTACTCACCCCACTAGACAAGTACGGCTCCTGCTAAATAAGTGGTTGAGCTTCTTTATGTTTCATGCTACTCTTGTTGAATAAGTGGTCAATTTTTTATTTACTTTCATGTTATGCCCACTCAACACGTGGATGACTTAGTTTTGATTAGTTGTCTTGCCACCAAGTATTTGCTTACTTGTTGTAATTCCCACTTACTAAGCAGATGATTTACTTTCACACACTTGATTTGATTACTCACCCCACTACAAAAGTTGTAGCTTAGAGGATTCAATAATTGTAAGCCTTACCATCGTATGCCCTCACCTTGCCCACATTAGCATCTGGGTGATTAGAAAGTGGAAGGTGCTTACTTTCAGCTAGTTTAATTTTCCAAGTAATGTAAGATCCCCTTCTCACCATATGCTCCCACCTTTCCCACATCAGTATCTAGGTGATCAGAAAGTGGAGGGTTGCATATTTATTTGTTTACCATTGCATTTTTGCTAACACTAACGAGTGAAGTTTTTGGAAAAAATTGGGGTGGTTATTATAGTGGTATTAGAGTTGGTCATCCTACTAGTTTGTGCCTCACATTGCCTTCATTTGATAGAAAATCTCTATGAGATAGAGAAATTAGATACTACAACATAGAGCAGAAGAGATAATAGTTGCAAAATCCTCCAGTTTCAGTTGAGGAAAGCTTCTCAGAAGTTCTCAAAGTTCAACAATAGCTAGAGGTTGTCAATAACAGAGCAGTTGAAACCATGGCAAAAAGGGATAAGGGACCAGACTAAGAAGAGAGTTTGGATAGTATAGCAGAGATAAATTTTGATTGCATGATGGACATGATGTCACAATTGCTAGCAAAGATGAGCCAAAATGTGACTCCCACACCTCAATGCCAGAATAGTGAGACTAGTACCTCAAATGTTAACCATAATGGGGAGAAAAGAGTCCAAATTGTTGAAGTGACCAGGGGATCCTCCCCTAGACATCTCCAATCGACCTTCATTCAAAGGGAGGAACCTCCAACCGAGCAAGAAGCTCAAATTCCTATAGCTAATGAAGTGAGAAATAGCTACATGGAGTATGTTACCCTTGTTGTGGAGATCCGAGAGATTTTGAGATTGGACCAATTCATGAACCAAAAGAAGAAGAGAGGAGGAAAAAGATATGATAATCATGGTCCTATTGCTCTAAGGGATTATCAACAAGCCCTTGGTAAGTTGACTCTAGCACATTACAATGAGAGTGATAAGTGTTCAAGTAGAGCTTGGGTCCAAAAGCTTGATAACTATCTTTCATTGACGCCAATTCCAAAGTTGGACACCATCAAGTTTTCCATTCTTCATTTGGATAGAGTTGCCCATGAATGGTGGTATCACGGTTTGGTCACTCTTGGCCATAAACTTATTGTGACCTATGATGAGTTCACTAAAAAACTCATCGAAAGATTTGACCAAAATGATCCTAAAGTGAAGTTCCGAGAGTTGGCCCAATTGAAGCAACATGGTTCACTTGATGCATATATATTTTACTTTCAAAGGCTTTTCGTGATGGTGCCCAACATCACTGAAAGAAGACTTGTATTCCTTTTCACTAAAGGATTGATGGAACCATTGAAAGGGTGGGTGAAGGATTTTGATCCACCAACTCTCTCAGAGGCGATCATAAAAGAAATAAGTATGGAGTTGGCTACCCCTAGGCCAAAATTTCAGTCCAAGCCCTTCTCACATAGGAATGATAAGAGGCCATTTCATAAGGATACAAATCAGACCAAGAATTTTCCTTCTTAGATGGATGATAACCTCTAAATTATATCTGAAGAAAGAAACTATTCTTTGCTTGGAAGGAACCGTGGGTCCCAGGACACAAGTGCTTTGAAAGAGGAAAATATCACCATATGGAGGTGTATTATGCTAATGAATCAACATTTGATATATCAAAACAACAATCATATTTGGAAGAAAAGGATGAAGAAGAGGCCCCAAAAGAGGTGGAAAAAGACCAGGAAAGTGGGGGTGCATTTTCCCAACTTTCTAGCTTCCAAAAGAATGATTCCTTTAGATTTCATGGTATACTTTGTGGTCAACGAACCATTTATCTAATTGATATAGGAGCAACTCACAATTTCATAGGTGAAGGGATAGTATCCAAGAGAGGCCTCAAAACCAAAGAGTTTGAAGGATTCAAAGTCATGGTGGTGGATGGCTTTACCATCACTTGCACTCGCAAGATTTCAAACATGTCTATCTAGTTGGGAAATTATGAATGTTGTGAGCATTGGTGATACATATGTAGTCTTGGTATCCAGTGGTTGCATTCTCTTGGAGAGATTACTCTAATCCTTTAGACTATGGAGCTGAAAATTACATCAGAAGGAAAGAAGATGGTTTTGAGAGGGATGTCAAATGGAGTCCCTCACATAGTCTCATTCAAAAGGATGGAAAGGTTGATTCAACATGACATGGTAGAGTGGGCAGCAGGGTGCGTGATTATGTCTTCCAATCCTCCGGAAGATAAGAGACATTATCATCCTGATGTGCAAGTTTTTCTCTCCAAGCAAAGCAAGGTGTTTGGCCGCATACCCCCTAGGAGACCTCCTGAAAGGGGGATTGAACATGTGATTGAGACTGGGGAAGGAGTAAATCCCATCATCACAACTCCATATTGGCATCCAAAAAGGCACAAGGAAGAGATAGATAAGGTCATTAAAGAACTCTTGGAGATGGGTCACATTTGCCCAAGCAAGAGTCCTTTTGCTTCTTCAATGGTTTTGGTGAAGAAGAAGGATGGCACTATGCGCATGTGCATAGATTACCGGGAACTTAACAATAAAATAATCAAGAACTAGTATTCTATTCCAAGGATTGATGAGCTACATGGAGTTGTTTACTTCTCTAAGATAGATCTCAAATCGGGCTACCATCAGAGCAAAATGAGAGAAGAAGACATAGAGAAGACTGCCTTTTGATGCCACTTTGGGCATTATGAGTTCCTAGTCATTCCATTTGGGTTTACTAATGCACCCATGACCTTTCAGTCTTGCATGAATAGGGTGTTCAATAAGCAATTGAGGAAGTTTGTGCTAATCTTCTTTGATGACATCTTGATTTACAACAAATTATGGGAAGAACACATGAAACACTTGGAGGAGGTGTTGATAATTTTTTAGTATGAGTCCTTGCTTGCTAAAGAATCCAAATGTGAGTTTGGAATGATTGAGCTTCTCTATCTTGGTCATGTGATCAACTCTAAGGGGGTCAACATAGATTAAGAGAAGATTAAGGCTATCTTGGATTGGCCACAAACAAAAAACCTAACTCAGTTGAAGGGGTGTTTGGGTCTTTGTGGGTTCTATAGAAGATTTGTGAAGGGTTACTCTCAAATAGCTTCTCCTCTCATAGATATTACTAAAAATGGGGCATTTACTTGGTCAAAAAAAGCATATAAGGCCTTTGATCAGTTCAAGTACCTGATGAGTTCATGTCCAATTTCAGCTATTCCAGACTTCTCCAAGCCTCTCAAGTTGTAGTGTGATACTTCAAGAAAAGGTATTAGTGTTGTCTTAATGCAATACAAGCATAATATTGTCTTTGAGAGTAGAAATTTGAGGGGTGTAGAGAAGAAATACTCCATTTACGAAAAAGAGATGCTTGCTATCATGCACACCTTTTCCAAATTCTAGTAGTATTTGGTTGGAGGCAAGTTCATTGTGAAGACTGATCATAATAGTCTTAAGGACTTCTTGCATCAGAAGGATCTCAATGATAGACAATAGAAGTGGGTGAGTAAGCTTTAAGCTTGCAATTTTTTTATCGATTATGTTAAGGGGAAGAATAACATAGTGGTTGATGCCTTGTCAAGAAGGCCACATTTGAGTTCACTGATGGAGATTATAGCTGATTAAAAGGAGCATATCATTGTAGAGTATGCTAAAAAATATTTTTCTTCCAGTATAGTTGATGGTACCTTGCATGATGAAAAGTAAAAATTTGTGAATGATTTGATATTGCACAAGGATATAATCTTCTTCGTGCCAAAATCAAAGCTCAAAATGAAGGTGATCCAATCATTCCATGACATTCTTGTTGTGCCTACAACCCACACGCTTTGTTCGGAATGGGGACCCTCTCTTTTCGCTTCGCCAGGTCGCTTTTGTCGTTGCCTCATTTTGCATGCCCCCTATTCTTTTTTTGAGTCCTAAGTGGTCAAGGAATCTTAGAAGATTCACTTTGAATTGACCATGTTATGCTACCCTCAAATTTTCAATGCTTTAGGCCTTTGCGGAACTTCCATGGCTATTTGCCTTCAATCTTTAAAGTTCTCGCCCTTGGACCATGCGGGTCCACCCATGTGGGCCTCCCTTTGCAGGATTCCCTACCTCCCCAGCCGTTCAAAATGGCCTTTGCATGACATCCTTCCACACCATGGTACCTGCATCATCATTGGTTGTTTTCATCACCAACCGCTCGAACGACTAACTCTCGATTGTTGTCCGCTCAGCGAACTCCACCGTTCCTGCCACCATTTTCGAAATGCATGCTCACCAACTATAGCTGACATCATAGCCATATTAATGAGGGGCATTAAATGTTGAATTATCTATAAATAACCCATTTTGAATTTTCACTTTCACCTACAAACATTCAGAGGACTCGTCAAAGCTTGTTGCCTCCGTCGCCGTCACGCCCGTCAAGCTCCATTGCCAATTCAAAGCTTTCGCTCGCTGGTTTTTTGACCATCTTCATCGTGTTTTATAGGTTGGTCCTTTGTCGCCATTTTCCTTTGATTTTTCTTTAATTTATGTAAAAGTTGCTAAATCTTGGAAATAAAGCTTAGGAATCAGTAGGTCAAAGCCTTGGCAATCAAAGCCCACCTTTTAGAATTTTGAAATCTGTTGAAAATCTCGTGCAGGCCACGTGCGGAACTTGAAGTTTCCACGACCATTCTTGAACTAGGGCATTCATGCCCTGCGGGCCTGTAGCCTAACCGCCACCGTCGCCTCCCCTTAAAATATTTAAACTTTAGCAAAACGGCAGATACCTCCATTAGGCTCGTACCCGCGCAAATCCCCCTCAACTTGGACGTTATAGACTTTGCCAAAATTCATGAGTCCCAAAAGGTGGATCCTTTGACCCTCTCAAGTTCGCATGCATGAGCCTCCACTTGTGGAATTCCTTTGAGCTTCGTTGTTTCAAACGGCTATCTGATCATGTTCTCCCACTATGTGGGGTCCCATCCCTGCCATCGACATTCAAGCTTAACTTCGCCAAAACGCCTAAGTTCCTACTCATTGCGAATTTCTCCTTGCGGACCTCCATCTGCAGGTTTCCATTTGGGGTTCACCATTTCAAACGGCCTTCACAACCCGCTTGTCCACCCATTGGGCCCTGCATTCATAGCCGTTGTCCAAGCTCGAAACCAAGGCAACCTCCTATTGCAGACAACCATTTGTGGACTTTTGTCCTGCTCCTGTGATGCCAAATGCCCAAAGGCTACCGTCTGCCTACTACACGGAACCTTACCTTGCCTTTTCCCTTTGATTGTTCGTGGGAAAATGATTAATGCATACACCTTTTGTGGACCTGATGATGCGGGCCTCCTCAGATGGACTTCCATCCCATCTTCACTATTTCAAACAACCAAACCCCAACACTTTCCCGCACCTTCTGACCCGCACTCTTGAACTTCAATAAGAAAGTGACACCATCTCTTGAGGTCTCAGATCTCACATGACGGGATACCATTTGCGAGGAACCACTCTACCAGTGTCATTTCAATGATGAAGCCTTAAAACAACCAAGTTACCCTCTGATCCTGCATGCCTAAATTATGGATTTAACATTCCCAAGGCTTGAAAGTGATTTTGACCCACATGCTAAATAGATTGGTCTCTTTAGTAGGCCCCACATCATGATCAAATCTTGGTGTGGGTGGAACCATGCAAGTCATCGTGCCCTGTTCATTGTCTATCCACAACTACCTTCAGAATGGCTGCTAGCCTAGGGAGGTTCGTACCCCTGGGCCCGCATTGCCTTAACTTCCCCAAATAAGCATCTAACGATGATCTGAAACAAATGTTAGGATCTTTGAAAAATGGATTACTTGATTTAACTTCGTTAGGATTTTGGCTAACGTTCCTCATGTTTTTATGCTTGAATGTGCTTACTGCTCCTTTGTCTACAAGATATACAGAACTAGCTACGGGACCTTCAGAGGCAACCATGGAGAAAGACAAAGGAAAGAAAATTGCCAAAGAACCCAGGGGTAAAGAAGATAAAGATCAAATGAAATACAAGTTCCAAGGGGAACCCCTCAATTCTAGGGTCACCGCAGATTGGAAAGAGATCTCAAATACTAATCTGGGACATATTGATATTGATGATTTCAAACAAAGGGTTCGAATCAACCCCACCACAAAAAATGCCAAAAAGATCAGAAGAAGTGGGTTGGCTAAGGTCGTCAGGTTCCCACTTGCCCTTATAGCTCTTGATCTTGTAATGGCCTATAGAGAGGCATACCAAGAGGACACAAAGAAGATAGTAGATAGAGATTGCAATATATTGGTTGATTTATCTGCAGTGAATAGGGAAAACTTTCCATATCCCTACCTTCGATGAAATGGAGGAGACAACCAATGAATATGCTAAGAAAACATGGGATGCTGACCCCCTTAGGTGTAAGAAGCTTATCAATTAGTATTGGCTTAAGGAGAAGAGGTGTAGCACAAACAAAGTGCCCCAAGAACTCTTCAGAAGTGACTTCTATGAGGATTACCATGAATTGGTAACCTTGTTAAGCAGAGTTATGGGCCTCCTGACTGTGGCCTTCTTCCAAGAATGGATGTTGTACTTCGTGGAAGAGATAATCTGATGAGAGAGCATGTTCTATTGGGATGGAATAATCAGCCAATGCTTGCATGAGCAATTTGTGTTCGTGAAGAGGACTTCATAATTTTACATGATGTCATACCTGATCTATTTGCTTGACGACCATGCCCAATACAGGGGACTATTTATGGCACCAAATCCAACTCCAGGCAGGGAATTGAAGGTCTATGACAAGTATCCCCAACTTCAGTTTTGAAACTTCAAGAAAGACTATTGCAGAGTCAATGATGCCTTCATTGAGCATATCATCAGACTGCTTGGAGGCAAATTTAAGAGAAGGGTTACCCACAGTGCCAATGCTTACATCCACCGGTTTGGCTTCTTGTTCATTCAATTTCCAAAATTTACACATCCGAGCTGAGGGTTTCTCAGAGAAACCATATAAGTTGCCCCAGTACCCAAATGATGGGCTGGTACTACTTGAACTCTCCCGGTAGTTGCAGCATGCACATGCCCTCCCGAGTGACAAGCATAGAGCGGGGATCCCTTATCCCCTCACATTTGATCAAGGTATGTATTCACTTCCTACATCCCAATGTGTGGAGTACTTCGATAAGGAGCTAAATGAATACAACTTGGAGTTCTACATCGCCAGACCATGAATGGACCCTTATGGAAAGTTGAAGAAGGCAGTTGGGATCGAGTATGCCCATCTACATGATGTAGAGGACTTTTGGGCCAATTGCAGAGATGATAAGGAGGTGCATATGTGGCATTACATGTGCATGATGACATACTTTGTCAAAACAGTGAACTTGTTTCCAATGCTGGATCAAATCGTCAAAGATGAGAATACTGTGGTAGATCTGAGGCACGACATTGTTGCCAATCTGTCCCTACCACTGATTGACTAGGACGAGGAAGAGGTCAATGACCTTGACATTCTGATGAAGCCTATTAAGGCTAGAAAAAAATAATGGATTGATGAGAAATTTTCTCAATTAAAGTTGTAGGGAGTGACCCTAACATACAAAGAGCTCGAAGATCCACTTGAGAGTGAGACTGAAAGTGCCTCTACCACTATTGCCCCAACTGGGGAGACTTTGGCATCTCCTCCCACTACTAGGTCCAAGAAGAGGAAAGAAATGGATGAACGCTAGCCTAAGCCCAAGGTGTATTCAAGGAAAGCCTTGAAAGGTGAACCTTCCAAGAAACCAAACAAATTGGGTAGCTTCACATAAATGCCCACCATCCAGGAGGACCCGCTTCGTGAAGGAGAGGAACAAGATACCAAGTAGCCAAGGTCCCTACCTGCTGCCTCCACTCTCACAGTCACCGATGTTGTTGTTGCCACTACTGTTGCTCCTTTGCTTGCTTCTTAGGAGATTATTGCCTCTTCTCCACCTACGGTGGATATTTTAGTCCACCTTGCCTCCACTTCCCCTGCAACCTGAGTCATAGTCATAGATTCTTCATCTGCCACCAATTCTCCACTCTCTTCCTCATCCACATCTCCATCATCATCTCTTCCACTTTCCACCACAATGACAACAATGCCTAGTCTCTCGCTCCTAGAGGCTCTTGCTCGACACATGCAAAATATACCATCAGAGTTGTCTGGGATGCTCATGAATCCTGCAATACAAGCTACCTGGGCTCAAGTTGTCACTAGCCTCCCTGCCCCTCCTCCTCCAATTGAGCCACCTATGATGGAAGCAACGATGCAAATCTTTGAGGAGTTGGAGAGGTAAGAAAGGGAAGAAAACAAAGAAATGGAGGAAGAAGCAAATGACTACCACAAGCATCCCGAATATCAACATCTAGCAATTGATGAAGTGGTGCACGAAGAGGAGGAGACACAATCCTCTGAGGAAGATGTTGAAGAGCTAGGCACAAAGTATATTAGAGCTCGAGGAGGAGTTGGCCCAACAACTCAAGGACGTTGGGGAAGAAGTTGAAAAATAGCCCTCCGATGAAGAGAAAGATACGAATGAGAAAATGGAGGACACTGAACCTCAAATAGGGGAGCAAGATCAAAGCCTCAAGCATGATAAAGATATGCCTTTTTCAAAGAAACAAGAAGAGAAAGAAAGAAGAAGACAATCCTGAAGAAGAGGTCGAAACAAGAAAAGCCTCAGAAGCGGAACATCATGAAGAGCATGAGCATGAACAAGAATAAGAAAAGAGAACCTCTAAGGGGAAGGATAAACCCAAGGAGCACACAACCATTGATCCCTTTGGTAAAGAAATAGTATTCATTCGAGATTCTGATGAGGAAGAAGAAGTGAAGACAGAGCAAGAGACTCCAGGTGGAAAAGTAATGCAAATTTAACACACCCACGAGGAAGAAGGCGATCATGAATCACCAATAGGGGAATCTCAGATACTTGAATGGCTTTTGAAGCAATTGTTGAAGAAAACCCCGACCCTTATGGATCCAAAGGAAAGGTTGGAGGCCATCTTGGCTCAAGCCCAAATAAGTACAAAGAAAGAGAAGAAACTGAGGGTCAGATCTCATCTGACAATGGACGCATCAGGATCTAGGATGGTACAGATAGCTACTCTGCGGATGGGAGAAGAGGGAGTTAGCTATAATATTTCTACCATTGACCTGGGGACAACGACAAGAGAATAGAAGATCAACCATCTTCAAGGGTTCTTGGCCACCATCGTACACAAAATGAATAAGAACATGACTTCTAAGGAGGAGCTAAAGGCATAGGTGGTGGATTTGACAACTTATATTCAATAGTGGTCGTGAACTGAGGAGCTCCCCACCACGTCATCAGCTACCCCATTGTTGTTTTTCAAAGATCACATCAGTAAGCTAGAGAAGAGAAATAATTGGACAAAGGATAATGAAGATTGGTTCCAACGTGTAATCTATAATGGAGATATGGGCATTGGTCACGTCGTTAGGACAATAAACAAGTTTTGAGATCTATGAAAATAATTAGAGGATGCTGAAAAGACCTGCCATCGCTTTACAGAGCTATATCGGATTACCTATCCCAACCTTGAAGCCATCCTCAAGATACTAGACAAATTATAGTAAAAGGAGTTAGGTCTGGCAAAGGTTGATCTGTGGCTTGTTGAGACATGGAAAATGAGCTTAGACCAAAAAAAAGAAGTATTGGAATGGGTACTCCATGAGGTAGAGCTTGATTTAGAATGGACCAAAGAATTCAAGGTGGATGTGAAGGATTATCTCAAGCTGATGACAATTTATGAGGTGTCGACCCTCGAGCTCAATGCGGAGAAGATTGGGTCATATTTCCATGAGAAGATGGAGAAAGGAACAACAAATATGCTAACATTGGATTTTATGGACTTTTCCACCCATGCCTCCATCTAGTCCGAACAAGTAGCTAAGGCTACACCCTAGTGCATGAATAATTGGGAGAAAATCACGCACCGATCAAAGAAATTATCATTTCAGATACTCCAATCAGACATAATGGAGTGGGATAAGCTTCAAACGATGATCAAAAAATTTGTGGAGTATGCCACATTGCAAAAGGAGGCTCGAAAGCCTATCATAGATGATGAATTCCTCATTGTTTAGCTACAACAAAATAAATCAACTAAAAGACAAAGTGCTACAGTGCTGGACACTAAAGACAAAACAGGCTAGAAAACAAGATGTAATTTTATATTGTGAAATATTTGGGGATAGGTGAAACCCTAATTTGTAGTGAATCTTGGCCACACAATGGAATTAAATCTTGGCCATTCATTTTTCTTTTTGAATGCTATAAATAGGGGGTCTCCTCTCATTTCCAAGAGAGTTGAGTTGTTGTAAAGACATGTTACTGAAACTTTAATAGAAATTCATTGATTTTGGTGGATTCTTGAGTTTCATTCATGTTTCATGATTCTTCTCCTCATAGTTGATAGATTTGAGTATATTTACTTTGTTGTTCTATGTGTTTTTACATGCTTTAGTAGATTAGTGAATGTTGTTCATTGATGCTGAAGAGTTCTATTGTGTTGATGCCCTTCCCTGTTCATGATTTTTGTTGTTTGTTGATTATAAACAACTGTATAAAGCTAGTCTAAACATGTATTGATTATTGCAATTACATATTTTATTCATGCTTATGGTGAATGAATGGTTGAAAATCTGTAGAGCTTAGAATATAACACTAGTTTCATGATACTGTAAGCTAATTTAGTTAAGTGGAACTTAGTTTCAGGAAGGCTATCCACTGTAGCACTCTCCATTGTCACTGTTCATTGGTAGTTTCAGGTCTAGGAACTTCTTCCTCTCCCTTCCCTTTTCACCTTTCTTTGAAATAATAGCTTAGGAAAAGTTCAGGCATCATTGTAATGCCAAATTTTATGACAAGAAAGGAGTCCAGATCAATGTTTTGAACTTGCAACAACTACATATCAATCCTAATTCTTAAGAACTCCATTCAAAGAACCAACTTCTTTCTAACTTAACACGTGTAAGGCTGCCCAGTGATTACCAAAAAAATCACATAAAACCAATTGAGATATTCCAAGCATTGTCATGACTTGATACTCGAGAGACCTTGGGGTAGTGATTTGTAACTCATTTGCATATTTCTACCTTTGAAGAGAGGTAGTGCACTTGTGCATTGCCTATGCTGAGAAAGGTGCAAAAACACCCATCAACAGAATTGGCATTAGAAGGAGGGCCCAAGTCATGTTAAGCTAGATTGAATTGGTTCATTCTCCCTTGAAAAATTTCATAGTCTTAAGATCTACACCAAATAAAGGGGAATTTCAAGAGCTAGCACCCCCTACCAGAGCTAGAAGAGCGAGAAGAGGGGAAGCATCCACCTTCGACACACCCACCAACCTACTTTTCCTTCATCCTCATCCTCTCCTTTCATCCATTCACCTTCTCCTTCACCCTTGGTAGCGCACTGCTCCCCTCAACCACTCCAAATTGCCTTCCAGGTTGCCATCTACCACAACCAAGGCACTGCCTTCCAGCCCAATGTGCCTCCTTTTTTGGGCGTTGTCCCAGCACTTGTCGTTGCCCATTTGCAACCTCAAGTTAGTCTGGTGCATCCTCCTCCGCCTTCACCTCCCATGGTGTGGTTGGGAAACAATTTGTCTCCCTTGTACTTCAACGTGTACCTAGATATGCCAAAGAACTCGAAGGGCTTTTGCACAAAGTTTAATCCTCGGGATCCGCAAAGGATGGCAGAGGAACAAAAATATCTTTCAAACTGCCTTGAAAGATATGCAGATCCAACATGAAGATGTGGCATGTAGGCTCTTCCCTTATTCCTTGAGGGAGGAGGCCTTCTACTGGTATGTTCATCTGCCAACTAGAAACATAACCACTTGGGACTTGTTGAAGAATGCCTTCCTACAAAAAATTAAAGTCTCGATAAGCCCTTTTGAGCTATACCAACAGTTCATGACTATCTGAAGAGAATTCAATGAGCTGATCAACTCTTTCAATGACAGATTTCATAGAGTCTACATGAGGCTGCAGACGCACTACGTGGTTGATGATCCTTTCGCCCATTTGGTGTACTATGCAACCCTGGACAACTTCACTTTTGCCTTGGTGAAAAGGATGAACCCGCCACCTGCCCAGCTAACAGATGCCTATGCAAAAGTAATCAAAGCTAGCATAGATTTAGGACAACACATTGTTGGTCCACTGTGATCTTTGGGGCCAGTTGTCCATCCATATCAGGTTCAAGGGATTACCCAAGATTTAGCACAACAGCCTTGATGAATGCAATTTTGCAGCTCACAATGGTACCCCACTCGGGACATCCATTGAATCAAGTGCCTCTGATGCCTCAGTACTTACAACCCTAGCAGTAGCAGGTCCATGCTTAGGCACCTTAAGTTCCGACATACTTCCAAGGTTTTGAGTTGCCACCCGCTCATCAAAATCAACCAGCAGTACCGTCATTTTTCTTTCAAAATTCAACTTCGTAGCCAAACAACACAGAGAAGGACCAAATAGATGAACTAACAAAAATGATCAAGAAGATGTCCACTAAAATGATGCACCTAAGGAATCAGAACAATCAATTACAAGCTTCCCAAAGAAGCACCCAGGCTAACCTCAATCGTGAAAATCGTGATAACCATGATGCTGGTGCTTCTTCCAGGAAAAATTATGAAAGAAACCAAAATTCAGGGTAGAACTTTGATAGAAGGCCTTCTTAGAGACAAAATCAGACATGGAACACAAGGCTGAACAATAGTGGTTTTCCCATGCCTCTTGACCAACCCAACAACAATGATAAGGCCACGAGAAGGGTGTACTTAGTTGAGGCCTCCTTGTCCGATTGGTGTCGTATCCACAAAACAAGCAGACATTCTGAATTGGATTTTTCAGAGTTCCAAATGGCCATCGAGATTTTCCAGATAAAGGTCTATAATTTTGTTGATAGTTTGGGGTGTAGAGATATTGTTCCATATGAGTCATATGATTCCTCGATGTTGGTGGTGAACCTGGTCCATTTCCCAAAGTCCAAGAGCATCATGCTCGAGAAGGAGGGTGTTGCTACAAATGATGAAAAACCAGAGGAGGTAAGTACTGAAAGTGCTTTGTCTTGGCTCATTAATTCCTTAGATAATGGTCCAGCAGATGAGGAAGAGCTAAGAGAAGATGAAGTTCAAATTTTTCACCAAAGGATAATCCCATATGATTTAAGGAATAGACAAGTAGGTGGGAAAGTAGATGGCCCTTTCACGACCTCAACTCTGCCTAACAACTTTAGTACTCCTCCTAAACTGAATGTCAATAATAACCCAGGTTATCCTCATGTACCTACCCGAGACTTTAATAGGAATAGGTAGCAGTGTCAAAACCAAAACCAACCTACTGGCTCCTCACAAAATCCCCTTTTAGAAGCTGAAATTGAACAAATGGCGAAGTACGTAGCAGAGGAACTAAAGAAGGTCAAGTTGAGCTTGTCGGACTTCAAGTTGCTCAAAGTCTCGGCAGTTAGGAATTCCTTTTTTAGAATGATTAATGGGACTCCTTCATCCAATTCAACCTAGGAAATACCCGCCAAGAGGGTCTCTTTTGACAATTCACAAAATGAGCTTGTCATTCGACAAATCTTCAATAAGAAAGCAGACCTGCCTTCAAACTAGCAAGCAAATAAACAACATGCCAAGGAATCGGATCAGACCCAAGCCCAAAATAAAAGCAATGATAAAGATAAAATTCAAGTGGCCCAAGTTGAAATATTTGGGGGGTTGTTTCAAGGAAAATTGGAAACCCCTCCCTTCATGACCACCATTAGAATATTTGGGAAGAATCTTCACAATTTCTTGTTTGATTTAGGAGCCTCTGCTAACGTCATGCCCTTGGTAGTGGGAAAAGCTCTAGGAATCATTCCAAATCTCGCTCGATGCAAGGTGACGTAACTGGATAAAACATAAATCAACATAGCTAGTGAAATTAACAGAATACCTATGCAAATTGTTGTTGATCCAAGGATACAATAGATGATTGATATTCAAGTTGATGATATCCTGAACACCTGAGGCATCATTCTGGGAAGGGATTTCACATGGGAATTGAATGGATATGCCGCCACAAACTATTCTCACCTATGGCTGCCATGGAAAGGGTTGCCAAATCAGATCCGTATAGACCAGGAACCACACATGAAATTCATGATTACAAAATACAACAACACGAATGAGGTGATGTTTGCTAAGACAAAACTAGGGAATTATTACCTTGTGGCATGTCCGACTGAACAAGAATGCTATGAAGAAGAGGTCATCGAAGAGGTCCTCCTTGTACTATGCAGTATGCCTGTTGGCTTGGCCCACATGCCTCAGAGCATGAAAGTGTTGATTGAGTCAGATACCGAAGATTCTTATGAAGATGGCAATCTTGGATTGTTGGATGGCTTCCAAGATTTCATGGAAAAGTGTATGCAAGATCAACTTAGTTTGGGCGCGAGAATGAAATTTCAATAACTCCTATTGCCCAGTTGGTGCAGGGTACACAATGCTGCTCACTCTGAATTTGACTATTGCTTGTGCCAAGCAGCAATTGAGCACATCAAAGGACAAGTCACCGCTAAAAGGGAGAGCTTGATTGGTACAACAAGATCAAGGTTGCATTGAACCCACACAACCTCCTGAGGTTGCCGAGGTGAAGACATTATCAACTGCAAAGGAAAGCCCCGTTGGTTCCAAGGCTTGGGACTCTTCCAAGTTCTGGGTATTGCGCTTTGATGTTTTCAAATCCAAGCGGGGAGCCGAAGCTGGCTTCAAATTGATCATCCCAATGGGTAAGTCATATTTTGTTGCCCATAGACTTCATTTTTATTGCACATACAATGTAGCCGAATATGAGGCATTAGTTCTTGGTCTCCTAATGGCATTAAAGAAAAGGGTCAAAATGTTACAAGTCTTTGGTGACTCACCGTTAGTCATGAAATAAGTGAGAAAACTTTATTCCTGCTATGATATCTAAGGATAACTAATTACAGGCATAGGGTATGGGATCTATTAGAGAGCCTAGATACATTTAACATTAAATTTATCCCATGCTCTCAGAATTACACTGCTAATGCCTTGGACTAGGCAGCCAGTACCCTTCAACCTCTATCATTATCAAGTCTCAAGAGGTTCACTATTGATCTCACCTCCATCTCATATGTACCAGACAATGTGGCCAATTTCCAAGTGTTCAATGATGATAAACACATCTTGGATTTCATTACTAGCTCTGATGTGTTTGCAACCCATATAATTGATGAGGCTGAGCTGGACATAGAAGGGGTCATCAACCTCAGAACCAACACCATTCCCAGAGGCATGGTCCAACTAGAGTGGATATTTGACTTAGATTAGATAAGAGATCAGGATCAACAAGCAAAGAAGGGCTCCATTATTAATCAGTGTGACACCCATAATCTCAGAATAGCCGAGGATGCTAAGAATGTGTTCATTGGTAAGGTGTGCACTCCAGAAGAAAAGGAAGGGATCGTTGATGCTTTGTGAAAGTATCACAATGTAGTCACATGGAGTTATGAAGATCTAAAGACATACAACATGCCAATCATCACGCACACCATTTTGACAACGCCCCATCAATGGCTTGTTGGAACCGATTATTTACAAAGAGGTACAAATGTTATTGTCTACTAGAATCATATTTCTAGTCCGACACTCCACCAGGGTGGAAAATCTGGTTCTAGTTAGAAAAAAGAATGGTGAAACCAGGTTGTGTGTTGATTTCCGCAATTTGAACAGGGCTTTAAAGAAGGACAATTACCTTGTGCCTTCACTAGATGAGGTGCTTCAGATAGTCAATGGTTCTCAGACGATGTCTTTCCTAGATGGATATTTTGGGTACAACCAGGTAATGGTGTAGTATGAAGATAGGCATAAAATGGTGTTCACTACTAAAATTGAAGCAAGATGAAGCAAGATTGGCATAAATTGGGTGTAGTATGAAGCAAGATGCCAAAATTGAGTGGACTCTGGAGGAAAAGCAGGCCTTTGAGGAAATTAAAAAAGCCATTGTTGATGCACCTATGCTAGTTAGCCTGGATTATTTGAATCCCTTCTACATCTACTCCTTTGCTTTAGACCATTCGTGTGCCATCATCTTGACCCAGAAAGATGATGAAGGAAACAAGCACCCAATTGCCTTCATGAGTTCTCCCTTAAAGGATGTTGAGCTAAGGTATCACAGTGTGGAAAATAAAGCATATGCTCTTGTTAGAGGAGTTAAGAAATTTAGACACTTCATCCTACGAAATAAGGTGTTCGCCATCGTCCCTGACCGAGCAGTAAAAATATTGCTAATGCAAAATGAGTTAGGAGAAAGAAGGGAAAAAAGGGTCACCTTGCTGCAAGAATATGACATGGAGATCCAACCAATGAAACTGGTAAGAGGCTAGGCAATGACCCAAATGATAGCTGAAGTAGGACCTGAGCTTACAGTTCAACAATATCAACACGAAGATGTCTCCCTAGGGGAGTGGTACGATGATATTATCTATTATTTGTTGAACAATAGATGTCCACCTCACTTACAAGGAGTCCAAAAGCATGCCCTCAAACTAAAAATTAACATCTATATGCTACAAGGATCTGTACTTTACAAAAGAAACCATGAAGGGGTCTACCTCTGGAGCCTCGAAAAAGAAGAAGCGGTGCGCGTGCTGAAAGAATTCCACGAAAAGTTTGGTATCGGTCATGGGTTTGGCTCTTCTACTGCTTATCAAATCCCGCGAGCAAGATATTATTGACCCACCGTCTTGAAGGATGCCCATAATCATGTTTGTGCATGCCATGTCTGCCAGACTGCTGCAACTAGAGAAAGGAACGCTGCTATCCCATTGCAACCAGTGTTGGAGGTAAGATCGTTTGTACAATGAGGTATCAACTTCATTGGATCGGTAAGCCCATTATCTTCTATGTGTCACAACTACATTTTAACCACCTCTAATTATTATACTAGATGGATAGAATCTATTGCATGTAGGCAATGTACTACATAGGTGTTTGTTGATTTCCTTAAAAGTTTCATTATGAATTGTTTTGGTTGCCCATATGCCCTAGTCTGTGATAACCACCCCACCTTTGCTTCACTTAAATTCACCAATTAGGCCTTTGATTATGGTATTTCCCTTAAATTCTCATCCAACTACTATCCCTAGGGCAACAAATTAGCTGGGCCCATGAATAAAAACTTGATTACTATCATGAAAAAGCTGCTCGATAGGAATCCCAAGGACTGGCATACCCAAATCCATTTTTCCCTTTGGGAAGATTGTACATGTCACAAGGCTACCTTGGGAGATTCCCCATTTCACCTCATCTGTGGCCTAGAGCATGTGTTCCTGATTCACCTAAAAATCCCCACCCTCCAATTCATCAATAACTTCTACAAAGAAGGGGATAGAAGGGAGGGTCACTTAGCTGAGCTACTCCACTTCGAAGAAGTATGTGATCATGCCATTGGAAATTTTGCCAAACATCAAGGCATGGTCAAAAGATGGTTCGATCGATGAGCCAAAGTGAAGGCCTTTAGAATTGTTGATTTGGTCCTATGTTGGGACAAGGCCCATGAGAAGAAAGGGGGACATGACAAATTCGACAAGCTCTGGCTTGGACCGTTTAAAATTGCTGAAATTCTTGGAGATAATGCTTTTTGCCTCAAGAACTTAACCAAAGAAGATGTCTTGTTGCCCATCAATGGGCAGCACCTGAAGCATTATTTCCAAGCCTGAGATCTCTCGTGCTGCTCTTATAAATAACTGTATATAGGTTACTTTATGTTACTTTTGGTTTCCTCGCTCTGCTACCTCACATTGCATTCAGTTTTGTTTGTTCCTCGACCACTTTTGTTTTGCTGAGAGTGTCTTAGTTCCTGATGTGGTGGCCAAGCTTGTTCAATGAATAGTTCACTTTGTTGCCCGCTCTTATTGTTTTTTGCATAAATATTCATTCTCGACTATTGGTCTTTGATTGTGGCTATGGGGTGGTCTCCTTATTTCAACATCGACTTGACCTAGAACATGACCCTTAGTTGAATCTTATCACATCTCATCTTGGATCCTACACATGAAAAAAATGTTAATTGCTTCTGAAGAGCTGTGCAAGGGTTATTATGACAACCTAACAAGCAAAAATCATAAGTCTACTTCAGTGACCACTGTGGTTCCAAGCCCACTGTAAGCTTCAATGCTTACATGGTTGAGCAAAATAAATAGCATCAAAAGGATATCCAAAGGAAAGAAAAGAAAGAAATGTTAAACTCAAGCAACCGTGTGGGTATGCAGACAACTCTACGGGGGCTATGGATGCCCGGTTGACAGTAGAGCAATGTTCGAGGGGTCACAATGAAAAATCCGTTGGGGCTATAGACGCCTGACTGGCAACAGAGCAATGCCTAGGTTACTTTTGGAGTTAGATTATTCATAGCTTGTTCGGTGTGATTAACTACTATTTGTTATATTATCCAAAGAAAAGGGATGAATTCACTACCTACACACACTTACGAGATGCTTTTGTAATTTGATTTAGCCAAGGATCTCATTCTCCTTTGAGTCCCCTAGTTTACTCTTGGAAATTGGCCCCTAGTCTACAAAACCTGAGATTCTAGGTTCTGAATAAACATTTATCCTTAGAATGCTCAGGAGCGTTCTCCAGCAGAGTCACCATTTGTTGTGCCTACAACCCACACACCCTGTTCGGAACGGGGACTCTCTCTGTTCTCTTTGTCGGGTTGCTTTTATCACCGCCTCGTTTTGCATGCCCCCTATTCTTTTTTTGAGTCCTAAGTGGTCAAGGAATCTTAGAAGAGTCACTTTGAGTTGACCATGTTATGCTACCCTCAAATTTTCAAGGCCTTAGGCCTTTGTGGAATTTCCCTGTCTATTTGCCTTCAATCTTTAAAGTTCTCACCCTCGGACCATGCAAGTCTGCCCATGCAGGGTGCCCTTTGTTGGATTCCCTAGCTCCCTGACCATTCAGAATAGCCTTCGGATGATGTCCTTTTGTGTCATAGTACCTGCATCATCATTGGCTATTTTCATCACCGACCACCCGAACAAATAAATCTCGATTGTTGTCCACTTAGCGAACTCTACCATTCCTGCCATTGTTTTTAAAATGCACACTCACCAATGCTAGCTGCCATCATACCTGCATTAATGAGGGGTATTAAATGTTGCATTTTCTATAAATAGGCCATTTCGAGTTGTCATTTTCACATGCAAACATTTAGAGGACTTGTTAGAGCATGTTGCCTTCGTCGCCGTTGTGCCCGCTGAGCTCTGTTACCAATTCAAAGCTTTCGCTCGCTGGTTGTTTGACCATCTTCATCATGTTTTATAGGTTGGTCCTCCATTACTGCTTGCCTTTGAGTTTTCTTTAATTTATGTAAAATTTGCTAAATCTTGGAAAGAAAGCTTAGGAATCAGTAAGTCAAATCCCTGGTGATCAAAGCCCACCTTTTAGAATTTTGAAATCTATTGAAAATCTCCCACGGGCCGTGTGCAAAACTTGAAGTTGCTGTGGCCATTCTTGAACTAGGGCATTCATGCCCTACAGGCCTATAGCCTGACTGCCACCATCGCCTCCCCTTAAAAATTTTAAACTTTAGCAAAACGACGGATACCTCCATCGGGCCTGTACCCACGCAAAGCCCCCTCAACTTGGCCATTATAGACTTTGCCAAAATTTATGAATTCCAAAAGGTGAATCCTTAGACCCTCTCGGGTCCACATGCATGAGTCTCCACCTGTGGAATGCCTTTGAGCTTCATCGTTTCAAATGGCTATCTGATCATGTCTTCCTGCTACGCGGGGTCCCGCCCTTGCCATCGACATTCAAGCTTAACTTTGCCAAAATGCTTAAGTCTCGACCCATTGCAGAGTTCTCCTTATGGACCTCTATCTGTGGGTTTCCATTTAGGGTTCACCATTTCAAACGACCTTCACAACCTACCCATCCGCCCATTGGGCCCCACGTTCATAGCCACTGTCCGAACTCAAAACCAAGGCAACCTCCTATTGCAGACAACCGTTTATGGATTTCCGTCCTCCTCCCGCCGTGCCAAGCACCCAAAGGCTACCGTCTGCCCGCTACGTGGAACCCAATCCTACCTTTTCCCTTTGATTGTCCGTGGGTAAACCATTAATGCATACGCCTTTTGTGGACCTAATGATGCAAGACTCCTCAGGCAGACTTCCATCCCATCTTCGTTGTTTCAAATAGAAAAAATCCCCAACGCCTTTTGGCTCACTCTCTTGAACTTCAATAACAAAGTGACACCATCTCTCAAGGTCATTGATCCCGCATGGTGGGATGCTGCTTGCGGGGCACCACTCTACCAGCATCATTTCAATGACGAAGCCTCAAAACAACCAAGTTAGCCACTGATCTCGCATGTTTAAATGATGGATTTAACATTCCCAAGGCTTGAAAGTGATTTTGACCCATGTGCTAAATAGATTGGTATCTTAAGTGGGCCCCACATTATGATCAGATCTTGGCATGGGTGGAACCATGTAGGTCATCGTGCCCTGTCTGTCGTTCATCCATAGTTGCCTTCAAAATGGCTGCCAGTCCAGGGAAGTCTGTACCCCTGGGCCCACATTGCCTTAACTTCCCCAAATGAGTGTCTAACGATGATCCAAATTAAATGTTAGGATCTTTGAAAGATGGATTACCTGATTTAACATCATTTTGCAAGATTCTGGCTAACGTTCCTCATGTTTTTATGCTCTAATGTGCTTACTACTCCTTTGTTTGTAAGATATATGGAACTAGTTGCAGGACCTTCAAAGGTGGCCGTGGAGAAAGACAAAGGAAAGAAAATTTACCAAGCACCCAAGGGTAAAGAAGATAAAGATCAATTGAAATACAAGTTCCAAGGGGAACCCCTCAATTCTAGGGTCACCACAAATTGGAAAGAGATCTCAGATACTAATCTGGGATATATTGATAGTGATGAGTTCAATCAAAGGGTTCGAATCAACCCCACCATAAAAAATGCCAAAAATATCAGAAAAAGTGGGTTGGCTAAGGCCGCCAGGTTCCCACCTGCCCTTATAGCTCCTGAGCTTGTAATGACCTGTAGAGAGGCATACCAGGAGGACACAAAGAAGATAGTAGACAAAGATGGAAATATATTGGTTGATTTATCTGCCAAGTCAATAGGGAAAACTTTCCATATCCCTACCTTTGATGAAATGGAGTAGACAACCAAGGAATATGCTAATAAAACATGGGATGTTGACCCCCTTAGGTTTAAGAAGCTTATCAATCAGTATTGGCTTAAGGAGAAGAGGGATAGCACAAACAAAGTGCCCCAAGAACTCTTTAGAAGTGACTTCTATGAGGATTACCATGACTTGGTAACCTTGTTAAGTAGAGTTGTGGGCCTCCGGACTACGACCTTCTTCTAGGAATGGATGTTGTTCTTCGTGAAAGAGATAATCTGAGGAGAGACCATGTTCTATTGGGCTAGAATAATCAGCCAATGCTTGCATGAGCAATTTGTGGTTGTGAAGAGGACTTCACAATTTTACATGACATCATACCTAGTCTATTTTCTTGCCAACCGTGCCCAATATAGGGGACTATTTGTGGCACCAAATCCAACTCTAGGCAAGGAATTGAAGGTCTATGACAAGTATCCCCAACTTCAGTTATGAAACTTCAAGAAAGACTATTGCAGAGTCAATGATGCCTTCATCAGTCATATCATCAGACTGCTTGGAGGCGATTTTGAGAGAAGGGTTACCCACAATGCCAATGCCTACATCCACCATTTCGACTTCTTGTTGATTCAATTTCCAAAATTTACATACATCTGAGCTGAGGGTTTCTCGGAGAAACCATATAAGTTGCCTCGATACTCAAATGACCAGCTAGTACTACTTGAACTCTCCCGATAGTTGCAGCATGCACACACCCTCCTGAGTGACAAGCATAGAGCAGGGATCTTGTTGTGTACATTTTGCACACCCACCGAAGGCAGGGACCCCCCCTCTTTTCGCCCCCGATGGGTTGTTTTGCTCTTGCTTTGTTTTGTGTGCCCCTATTCCCAAGCCTAGGTTGGTCATATGCCTTAAAATGACTAAAGTTCCCTTTGACCAAATTTTCCTATCTAAATTTTCCAAGTCTTTTGCTTTTGGGGGCCCCCCCTTTTGCTTTTGTCTTACTCCTATTGATTGGGTCCCTGCTCGCTTGAATTCTCTCTTTCCTTTATTTTTGACTTTGGGGACAAGTTGCCTATGGATTTGGGATGTTTTTGTGATGCCTAAGTGAACTACCAAGGTTTCGTTAAGTTTTGAGAAGTTGCGGAAATTTTATTGCGGGTCGCTGCCCCTTCGTCGCCGTCCATGGGAATTTCCTTGTGAGTCACGGTCCCTCTGTCGCTATCCATGGGAATTCCTTTGAGGGCTGCCGTGTGTGCGTTTTCGTGTGCTCATTTCCATTTCAAAAAGGCAACAACCCTTCGACTTCCCCCTTTCAAATCTCCACCTTTCCAAAAAGGGGTGCAAACTTCAAGTTTTCATCATCTAGAATCCATAAAATGAATGACTTCACATGCCTAAAGGGGTATATATCAAGTTTTGCATGTGTTTTCCATTGCATAACTTCCCTTGCGAGTTGCTATCCCTTCGTCACCGACTGTGGGAACTTCCCTTGTGGGTTGTTGTCCCTCCGTCGCAGTCCGTGGAAATTTCCCTTGCGGGCCACTGTCCCTCCGTCTTCGTCCTTGGCAACTTCCCTTGTGGGCCGCCGTCCCTCCGTCGTCGTTTATGGGAACTTCCTTTGCGGGCTGCCGTCCCTCCATCGTCATCCATGGGAACTTCCCTTGCAGGTCACTGTCCCTCCGTCACCATTTGTGAGAACTTCCCTTGTGGGCCTCCGTCCCTTCGTCACGGTGGGAACTTCCCTTGTGGGTTGTTGTCCCTCCGTCACCATCCATGGGAACTTCCCGTGCAGGTCGTCGTCCCTTCGTCATTGTTCGTGGGAACTTCACTTGTGGGCTGCTATCCCTCCATCACCGTTCATGGGAACTTCCCTTGTGGGTTGTCGTCCCTTCGTTGCCATCCATTGGAACTTCCCTTGTGGGTTGTCGTCCCTCTGTCACCATCCGCGAGAATTTCCTTGCGGGTCGCCATCCCTTCGTTGCCATCGGTGGGAACTTCCCTTGCAAGCCGCTGCCCCTCCGTCGTCGTCCATGGGAACTTCCCTTGTGGGTTTTTGTCCCTCCGTCGCCATCCGTGGGAACTTCCCTTGCGGGTCATTGTTCCTCCGTCGCTGTCTGTGGGAACTTCCCTTGTGGGCCACCGTCCCTCCATCACCATCTGTGGGAACTTCCCTTGTGGGCCACTGTCCCTCCGTCGCTATCCATGGGAACATCCCTTGCAAGCTGTCGTCCCTCCATCACCATCCATGGGAACTTCCCTTGCGGGCTGCCGTCCCTCTGTCACCGTCCATTGGAACTTCCCTTGTGGGTCACCGTCCCTCTGTCGCTGTCTGCGAGAACTTCTTCGCGGGTTGCCATCCTTTCATTGTCGTACGCGGGAAATTACTTGTGAGTTTCCGTTTGTGGTTTGCCTCTTTTAGGGTGGCTGACCCTTAACTTCCCCTTGCTTGGAAGGCTCCGCATTCGGTTTTCTCCATCCACCTTTCACCGGCTATCCACTATTCGTCCATCGTCCACCTTTCGAATGTTGTGGTCACCAGTGTTGTCTTTACGGTGAAAGCTTGTCGGGCTTCCCACTTCCTAGCTTTCACATTGCTCCGACCCTCAAAAGTGAAATCTCCTCAAAATTCAATTTCTCAAAAAGGAAAGTTTCTCAAAATGTCAAATGGAAATTATCTTGAAATGAAAATTTTCCAAAAATGGAAATTTTCCTAAAACATAAATCTTTCCAAAAATAGATTTTTTTCCAAAAATGGAAATTTTCTGAATTGCAAATGTTCCCAAAATTGATTTTTTGTCATAAAATAAGAAAATTTCCAAAAATGGATTTTTTTTTTCAAAATATGGAATTCTTGATGGACTATAAATTAATACATTTTAATTTTCTAAATGGGGGAAATTTGTCACTTTTGAAGATCTAAATCATGATATCTTATGGCACAAGTACTTTTAAGGATGCTTCGGGGAATAATGGATCAATTCAATAAAAGCACCAACATACGAAGGGTGATGGAGGAAGCTATTTTATTTCACCAAAATGATGATAATTGTTAAGAGCTATCCACCAGGATTAGGAGTAGTACATCCGCTTTTTAGTTACACAAATTTGCAAAAAGAATGCACTTAATTGGCTACAAGAATATTGTGAGTACATCAAACAAAAGGGCAGCCTTTGACAACTTTCAGTTGTAGCAAAGGCAATCAGCTAGAGGACAAAACTACTACAGTGCCAGGGTCACTAGATGACGAAATAGGGAAAATACAAAGAATTTATTTTAAATTGTTGAATATTTGGGGGTAGGTGAAACCCTAAATTGTAACAAATTTGGGCCACACAATGAAAATTAATCCTGGCCATTCATTCTTCTTTTGGAAAACTATAAATAGGGGCTTACTCCTCATTTGTAAATGGTTGGAGAACTGGTGCAAATGAAATTCTACAATAATAGAGAGAAGCATTGCTTGAATTTGGGTGTTTCTTTTGAGTTTTTTCATTAAGCATGCATGGTTCAACTCCTAGGTTAGTTTAGTTGTTAGTTTCTTGAATGGCTGTGATAATGGTGTTTGTTGTTATGGTATTTGATGAATTTTCAGCCCATGCATGGTTCAACTCCCAAGTTAGTTTAGTTGTTAGTTTCTTGAATGGCTGTGATAATGGTGTTTGTTGTTATGGTATTTGATGAATTTCCAGCCCACACTTTTGGTACTTGTTGATGACAATTTGTTGTGTAAAGTTAGCCTGGGCTTCCATATTTCATTGTTGCAACTTAGTTCAATTACACATTCTTGATGTGCATGTTCAATATGAAAAGGTGCAATCCTTAGAAGATTGCACTAGTTTTGTGTAGCTGTAGGCTTCTCTTGGTCAAGCAAAACCCATTTTAGGAAGTTTTTCTATTGTAGCAGCCACCATTGTTACTGTTCACTCATAGCTTAGATTTAGAACAACTTTCTTTACCCTTTCCCTTTTTCTATTTCTTTTAGTCCTTTGTTAGAGTAGGATCTAAAGCATCATAACAATGCCAAATCTGATGAAATTAGTGAGTTTTAGCCTGTTGTTTTGAGTGGGCAACCACTGTTCATTCACTTCCAACACTTTGAAACTCCATTTGCAGACCCAACTTCCCATGCTTTGTAAACCATAAAGGTCGGCCCTGTGTTACCAACAAAACACATCAATCAATTGAGATATTCCAAGCATTGTCATGACCTGACACCCAAGAGACCTTCGGGTAGGATTTTGTAACTTGTTTGCAGATATCTACCTTTCAAGAGAGGTGATGCACCTATGCATTTCCTGTGTTGAGAAGGTGAAAAAACACCCATCAAAAAAACTAGCGCTAGAAGGAGGGCATGGCTGTGCACAAGGCTGCACAACTTAAAGTTGGAAGTTGAAAAGCACTTTCAAGAAAAATCTTAGATAGGGAAAGATCTCATCATATGTTGGAAATTTAAAATCAAAAATTTAAAGACAAGGAAACATTTGAGATGAGATGGAATATCAACTTCAAATCAACATCACTTAGCTACATGCAGATTTGAATAGGAGATTGAGGAGGCCCTTGCAGCGATTTGCATTGGCAGATAAATATAGAATCCATAGCACATGTAGACACAATGAATTGGAATGTCTCATATTCTTGGATAGAATTGAGAGGGTCTTGCAAGGAGAGATTCCCTTTTGAGAAGTCTACCAACCCTTGGCTCTTGCCAATCCATAAGATGATTTTTCTAACATGGCAACCAAGGCATTCAAAGGGTTGATCCAAGAACACTTGGACAACAAGGATGGACTAAGATTGGAGGAAGTATTAATGTCTAGTTGGTGTAGATTTCATAATTCACCCCACTCAAAGTTTACTTGTCCATCATGCATAACTATCATCACCCAAGTCAAGGGTTGTTTAGGCGATTCAGAGCAGCCAACTCTCAATGATGGGGAGTCATCTATTGAGGCAGAAGAGTTGTCAGCATTTGGAGGGTAGAAAATTGAAATTAAGCCAGGGAGCTCCATATAAGTATATGCTGGGACAAAAAACATGATGGTTAAAAATCAAGACGAAGAAGCTGACTTCCTTGGGGCAGCAAGAAACTTTGGTGAAGGCTCACTTGGAAGGGAATTGAAAAGAAACTTTGGTGAAGGCTCACTAGTGAAGGGACTTCCTTCCCTCAAGAGGAGGAACGACTAGAAATTGAGGATGAATTAATGGAACTTGCAGCAACACATGTTGTGACAACCAATAAAAATGTTGAAGAACAAGAAGAGGAAGATTGTGAATGCCTTGGGGCAATAGAAAATGGTGAAGAAAGCATAAGTGAAATAAGATTAGAAGAGATTTCCTTCATGAATGACAATGATCAAGCATCTGAAAATGAGGATTTAGAGGAGTGGGAACAAACACATGTCACGACTGTATACCATCAAACTTCTTTCCCAACTGATGATGAAGACCCCATAATTGAAAGATATGATAGGCTCATCTCAAGACTCACAAGGGATTGGTCCGAGCTAAGACACCAAGTGGATTTGGAGGTGTTGTTGCTCCTAAATTGGTGTAGACTCTATGACTTGCCACAATCCGAATTCACATGTGAGCTATGCCAAGAGGCCATCGAACAAGTCAAAGAACAAGTGGAGCAACCAAGGGCGCTACCTCCCACGACTGCTTCAAGGATTGACCTAGAGGGCCAAGGGTTGGAACCAAATGGCAGCCCAGCTGAAGGCAGCCCTCAAGAGGGTGTTAGGACAACAATGGTAGAAGAGAAACACAGTTTCGAGCCTCTGAATGATGAAGCAGGTCAAGTGGGAGAGCTATCCATCAATCATCAAGAGTCTTTCCCTCTTGTAGAACATCTATACACAATGTATGATAGGATCTATGAGGAATCCTTGGAGGGAAATAACATAGTAAATTTTAGTCCCCTTGAAGAGGTACCATCAGTTGATGATTTATTTCCATTGGAGGTATACCAATGTTGAGGAAGAGTACATTTCAGAAGATGGTGGTGATGAAGACATACTACCTAAACCTCTAGATGGTGAAACATTAGAGCTTTTGGATTGGGAGAGGAAATCCTTCTCCATCTACAACGAAAATGATCAAGAGGAAACAAGTGAACATCATGGTGAGCCACACGAATTACAAGAAGAAGAAGACAAAGGCGAGGGTGTTTCGATAGCTGCCAACGAGTATGACACATTGGGCCAAATACAAGATTGAACTAGGAGCCCTGCCACCATGATCATTGCTGATCCTCTTACATGTTCATAAGGCTACAATAGAACAAATTCGTCCATGTCATGTTCCTATGACATTTAACATCATAAAATTGAGATCAACATGAGGGAAATGAGATGGGACAACATGCTACCTTTTGAGGACAATAGTCAAGTAGGCACCGATACTACAGAGGATCGAGGAGACAAAGTGTATCTCCTTGAAGAACAATCGATGGAGGCTTTGGGTCCCATTGGTAGATTGGAAGAGGTGTTTGTTGTCCCATTCTCCCAGCCTTATGCAAGTCTGAGATTAGGTATAAGGTTCCTTGCATTTGAAATTTTTTCTTCACAACATGTACTGCTTGATCAGTTTGATGGTGATTTGTAGATTTACAATGCAAGATGGATATTGCACCATCCATTGTGTCCACCTGAGGCTGCCGATGCAACGACCGATGATGCAACCCTCACTCTCAACTGTCAAACATTTCCACCTTCGCATGTCGACATCTAGGTTTTATCTTTCCCTACTCTAATGAATGCTCATGCTTATCATTTCAATTATGGGAACAAGGGGAGACAAACATGTTTATGGATCAACCATGGGTTTCATGAACCTCCCCAATTGTTGTTTTTTCTTGAATATGTGATTTAATTTGAATGATGCAATGTTGAACTTCCTTTTTTTGATTATAAGGATGAGTATGCATGGTTAAGAACTGTAATGATCACCCACCTAATTATGCACGCACTATGAAATCCAATGAGCGTAAACATCATTTTACATCAGTTTGCCTTGCCTAAACATCATGCTTTGTAAATAGTCCATTTTGAGTAGTGTAGGCTTCATGTACATATATTGCTTTCATGTATATACTTTACTTTCCTGCTTTTGTTTGGTTAGTTGTTTTATTGTAGGTTAGTTTGCTTTAGATTAGTTTCCTTTCTATCTACTTTCACTTTCCTGCTTTGGTTAGTGTAGGTGTTTGCTTTTCATTTGCTTCCCGCTTGCTTTCCGTTTTGCTTCCGCTCTGCTGCTTCTTTTCTTGGGGTTCCTCTACTTCTAGTTGGGCATGTTCGTGCACACAACAACCATTTTATTTCCTAGGGTTGTTCTATTTATTTCTTCAACAAACTTTAATCAAGTTTTTAGAGTGGATGGTGAGGGTCTTCTGTTAATGTCAAGTGACTTGGATGTTTTGTTTGAAGGGGATAAATCATTGGTTGATTTGAATCAGATGTATTATGAAATCTTACATATCTCACATACTTTAAGAATCTCGAGGTTCCTATAGGTTCCTTTGTGAAGTCCAGTTAGGTGAAAAATATAAAATTCCACATCAATGCCACTGTGATTCTCAACCCTGATTGCAAGCTTCATTGCTTGCGGGTTGAAAATAAAGATGAGAAAAGAAAATCAAAAGAAACAAAAAGAAAGAAAGAAATTCCAACTTTCAAGAGGATACGAATAAATCTATCAGCGCTATGGATGCAGGCCAACAGTAGAGCAATGTTCGAGAGAATCACAACGACAACCTCGTCGGGGCTATGGACGCCTGACTGGCAGTGAGGCAATGTCCCAGATACTTTTGAAGTTAGAATCAATTACGTAGCTTAACTTGATGGAGCTTAGGTTCCTGTATTGACTTAAGGATGGGAATGAATACATCTACACACACTTGGATTTTTAGCATACTGAAGGTTGGGTTAGCTAGTGGTTTTGATCCTTTGGTCAAGCATCTGGTTTTTTTGCCCTAGCATGAGGATCGAAACCAGAGATTCTAGGTTCGTGAATCCAATTTGTCATCGAAATACTCTGGAGCATTTCCCCAATGAGTCACCATTTTTTGTGCATATTTTGCACACATGCCTCACCAAAGGTAGGGACCCCCCCTCTTTTCACCCCCGATGGTTTGTTTTTTTCTCACCTCATTTTGTGTGCCCCTATTCCCAAGCCTAGGTTAGTCATATGCCTTACAATGACTAAATTTCTTGTTGTGCAGTTTTTGTACACACGCCCCACTGAAAGTGAGGACCCTTTTTTTTTGCGATTTGTTGTTTTGGCCCTTCTTTTCTGGGGGTTTTTCGCTTGCTTGGGTTCGTGCTTTAATATCCATTTTGCCAATTGAAGTGGCACACTTTTAAAATTTATTGAAAATCCTAAGTTCTGATTGTGTTCCAGAGTTTTTCACTGTTTCAGGAAAATCTGCCTGAGCCGGATTCTCCTAGGTTTTCTTCGATGTCCGGAATTGACTGCCTTTTGGCCCGGATCCGAGAAAATCCACATGGTCCGGATTTCCCTAAAATCCAGTACCTTGTCGAATCCTCGGGTTTTTCGTGGTCATGGCTATCTTGTCGAACGCATTAATGGCGTTTGTGTGGAGGTTTTGTGGCTTTGATATATTGGATTTTAAGAAGTAATTGATCATTTGAGTTTGTGCATTTTCTATCAGTTGAGCTTTTGTCTTGGAGCTCTTGGTGTTTTGCCGGATTTTGGATTTTTGAGGCCATTTGGACTGTGCGTTTGTGTTTCCTGTGCGTGGATTGTATCCTGCTCACATTAAATAGTTATTTGTTGGCTTCACCAGTTTTGGCCCATATGCTTCCATGGTATGTAGATGTCCCCTTTTCTCTGTTGATTTCAATTGCTTTTCTTCATTTGCTTGGGAGTCCTTCGTGGTTTCCTGGTTTCATCATTGAATGTTTTGGGGTTTTGCATTGGTGTACCAGTTCGTTTGGTTGATTAAATATTTATGCTTGGTCTGGTATTGATTCTTGTTTGGGCATTTGCTTGCGTTAGTTTTAAACTCTCCATCCTAGTGTGTGAGCAAGTCATGCTTGGTTCCCTGTGTTTTCATGGCGGACATTTTAGGGTTCTTGACCTAGGGCGGAGCTAATCCTCTTCAAATTACTGTGAAGAGTGTTCTAAATCCGTGTTTCATTCATTAGAGGTCCAGGTTAAGTTGATTTAAGAGTTCTGGATTAGATCCAGAGTGATTTGAATCATTTTGGTGAAAGTAGTGAGATTGTGGAAAGGTTCGGGTTTTCAAGGTTTTCGCAGAATTCTGCTTCCCCCGGATTTCCCCGACTTATCTCTTTCTTTCTTTTTCCACCACTTTTTCTTGGATTTCATTGGTCTCGTCAAAATCCTCCCCATCTGAATTTTCTCGATGTCTGCAGTCGGGTCGTTTTACCGATTTCGTTCTTTAATAAAGTTATATCTGGATTTCGCCAAAATCTGTTCCATCTGGATTTTCCCGAATTGTTCGTGTCTCTTCATTTTTCCCGGGTTAGTTATAACTGTTGTTGTTTTCGCCAAAATCCGTCTCTAGTGGATTCTTCCGAGTTTTTCTGGGAAATGTTGAATTTGATGGTTATAAAAGATTGGTTTATGAACGATATATTTGATTGATTAAATGAGCTTATGTTAAGTGTTTCTAATGGTTGTCCCTTGATTGAAATTGTGATTTAAGTGATATTATGGGATTTTGCATGCTTGGTTCGCTGGAATCCGCCTGGTCTAGATTTTCCCAAAAATCCTCTCCAGTGTGGAATCCATGAGGGGGGCTAAATCCCGAACCTTGAGGTAATAATTTCTTGCACTTGTTATTTCTTGTCGATCTGATTGTGGTCATCTTCATGTGTTTGTAGGTAGGATCAGGACAGGATGTCGCTGGTCGAGGCAAGGGGAAGGCATCAGATCCAAGTGCAGAGGGTTCTGTCATCACAGATGCAGAAAAGGTAAAGTTGGACATAAAGAGCAGAATTCCTGAGATTAAAATCACCTCTATTTGGTCAGGAATCATGGATACCAACATGGGCATGTGGGACTACGAGGAGTTCAAGGCTGAGATGTCAGTGCTGAGCCCTTCTTTGCTTTCCAAAAGAATGGTAGAGTCCGGGTTGGCTCATGTGGCAAGTTTCCCTCCTACAGTACAATGTTATGAGCTGGTATTACAATGTGCCAGGAATTATGACAGGGCCAGACAATGGATAATTGGTCCTCAGGGCAGGATTCTAGCAGGATTTAATCTTGTGTCCATTGCTGTAACTTTTGATATGCCTGATAGGTCCCATGTGGTGGGCTTCGACATAGATGTTGCCAGGAAGCATTATGAAGAGAATATAGTTAAGTCATAATGGGTGATTAATTCTTGGTTGGAGAAACGTAAGTCCCATTTCTCCAAGTTGCCAAAGCAACTATTTAGGCTTAATTTTAAGAAGGAATATTATAATGCTCTCACCCTTCTCAGCAAATTAGTAAGATTGAAGAGTGCTAGTGTATTTGAGACATGGATGTTTAATGTCATTAGTAGAATGGAGCAGGGAATAGACTACCATTGGGCAAGAGTTATAAGTGCAGTGATCCATGAAAAGTTGTGTGATGTCTTGCAAACCAAGACGTTCACCATGACCTCCTACCTAGTGTATTCGTTGGCAAGACTTCATCCATACAAGGGATTGAGCACTAGGGGTATCTTTGGGCAAGATGTGATATATGAAGTGTATCCATAGTTGCACTTAACTGATGGAAGCTACCAAAGGTCAAATAATGTGTTCACAATGTACATCACCAGATTGCTCCAGGGTGCAGAGCATATGAGGATATCCGATAAGGCAAAGGAATTAATTAGGAGATATGGAGGGTGGTTCATCCAGTTCCCCACCTTCTCCTACATTAGGGTTGATGGTTGTCAAAGGGAACCCTACAGACTCCCAAGGTATCCTACTGATCACATCATTTTGCTGGAAGTCACTAGGCAGATTTGTGACTTTGATATTATAGTAAAGGGAGATATGCATAAAGCAGGTTTTGGGAATGATTTTCCCTTAAAAAATGGAATGAATGAAGTATGTCCTTCTATCTAGTCTGCTCATGCTTCTGAGGAGGAGATGAGTACCTTTGGCCTCTCTTTCCATTCCAAGAGGGTAATGTTTGACATTACTGGTGAAGCACATAAGAGGGCCAATAGGGAGTATAGCCACAAGGCTCATATTGAAGATTACTGGGTCAACCTTGCTGATGAGTTTGAGGTAAGAAGGAAGAAGTTCTCCAGGTTTCCAGTGGATTTGATAAGGTTGTATGATGTGAAGGTCATCCCTGACCAGGTAGAGGAGGACGAAAATGTGATCCAAGGTCATGTCTATGAGGCAGTAAAAGATAAGCCAGTTGGGGAAGTTGACTGGTTAGAGGAAGAAAAGACTGAACTGGATCAGGTCATGATCCCGGTGATCAAATACACCAAGATATGGTTGAAACATAAAATACTTGAGCTAGAGAGTGAAGGTGTTCTGTGCACCTATGATCTGATGAGAGACTTGGAGTCTTGTTCTGCTTCTGAAGAATCAGTTGAACAGGATCCCAAAGGTAAAGAGAAGGTGGATTCTCCTTTCAGAGTCTAGGTAAGGGAGGTTCAAGCTGAGAAGGCTGCAGAGGTTAGTAAATAGAGCAAACCTGTTGCTAAGAAGAGGAATCATGCCTCAAAGAAAGAAGCTGAGAAGAATAAGGAAGAAGAGGAGGAGGTTGAGAGTGCTCCACCATTGATCAAGAGAAGAAGGACTATGAAGTTATCACAGATAGTGGACGAGGCTCTTAAGGTTGACAAGGAAATTGAGCCACCAGTAGTAGAGCTGGAAAGTTCAGGGGAAAAGAAACAAGTTTACATGAGGAGATCAAGGACTCCTTCCCCAGGGGACATTGCAACAAAGGAGGATGTCCCAGTGAGTATTCCTATTGTTGAACAAGTGAGTGTCTCTATCCCTCAAAATGCTGATAATATGCAGGAGGAACCAAAGAAAAATGAGGATCCCAAGGATTTGGAAGAGGAAGAGTTTCAGGAGGGAGACCTCTTTAATGTAGAGGCAGAGATCAATAAGGTAATACAATCTCCTCTAGTGGCATATGCAGACTCACCTGTGAGGGAATAAATGAACAAGTCTCCTCAAAAGGAGAAAGAAATACCAGCTAGGGCCCCTTCACCAGTGCATGAGGTTGTGGAAGAGTAGTTGAAAGAGAAGGAGATCCCAATTGTGGACACTCCTAAAAGTCCAAGTGCTGAAAAAGATGCAATTGCTAACCAACAAGAGCAAGGACAGGATAAGCAAGATGCAGTGCCTGCTGGGTCCACTACTCCAGATTGGCTTGAGAGAGGTTTGAAGAGCAAAATGGTAATAGTGGAGGATGCTCCTCCTGATTGGGAAGCCCTTATGGCTAATGTGGAAAGAGAAAAAACTAAGAAGAAAGCCAGGGTGGTGTCTAGGATTGAGAGAGATGGGTCAGGTAACAGAGTGGCCCACATTGCTACCCCTGCTCCAAATAAAGATAGAGACAATGTGACTGCCCAGGATTATCATGTGTAGATTGTTGACTTGGGGCATGTTACTATGGAGCAGGACATTAAAGAATATGAAGGCTCCAATGCTGTGATTGTGGGTAGATTGAAGAAGGCAGTGCAAACTAGGCATGAGCTGGAGAGGGAGAATGAAAAACTAAAGAAATACTTGCAAGAATTGATGAAACCTTTGCAAGCTATTGGCTCCTCCTCTTCTACTGCAGGATTCCTACCCCAGGAAACAATCTCTAAGTTGGAAAAGATGAAACACACTACATATGCTACAGCTACTTGTTTGCAGGGTGTCCAGACCAAAGGAGATGAGGCTATTAAGAGCATCTTGTCAACTGGAGGTGATGCAATAAGATTAGTGGATTGGTTGAAGGCTGCATTGGCACAAGATAAGGAGGATACTGATCTCCTACTGTAGAAAACCACCACAATTATGGGATTCACTGAAGATAAGCTGGTAAAGTGTGGGATTCTTCCTTTTCAAAGGGTTTCTGAGCCTTGGGAATGGTTTGAAATCCTGCAAATGAGGCAGAAAGCCTTGAAGAAGATCCACAAACAAGCAAGGCATATTGAAGACACTTTTACTGGTATCCATGACAAGTGTGTCTCATTCTTTGAGGTCATGACTGGAAGGAAGAAGTTTGCTCCAAAACATCTTAACTTGGAGCAACTTAGAAAATGGTGGAGAGATGTGTATTCTCCGGTCAATGAAGGGCCAGTTACTGGACATCACTTGGATGATGCTGCAACCTATATTGCAGTTATTGACAGGTACTTGGTTAATAAGGCCGATTGGGATGGTGCAGTTAGGCAGGAAAGAGATGGCATCAAGTCTCTTGAGAGGAAGATTAGGGTTTTGCCTGTGCCACCTATTGCTGAGTTGGATAGGGTCCTGCTGGCCATACATGGTGAAGAAGATCGAGCAAAGGACAAGGATGGGGAGTAGCTATATAGGGCTACATCGAGATTTGTGCTTCCCATTATTCACCTGTATTGGGTTGACCTTTTTGGTATCTTGGCGATTTTGGATGAAATTGGTGCCAATGGCACATTTCATGTGTTCAAATATCTTTTGGGCCGACCTCTTGTAGGTCATGTTTTTATTGTAAATTATATTTTGGGCCAACCTATCTTATGGATTCTCTATAAAATAGGCATGTTGCCTCATTTGAGAGATATAGATAGAGATAGATAGCATATAGGAGGATAGGGAGAAATAGTTAAGTGATATTAGAGAAAATTAGGGTTTATTCTCAAGCAAGTGTTGTAACAAAAAACTGGAGTTGTTGCCATTTTGGATGATTTAATATAAGAGAGATATTGTGCTTGGTATCTATCTTCTGGAATTTCATCTGGCATGGTTCTTGTTATTCTATCTTTCAAATTGCTTAATAGTTTATGGTTAAATTGTTTGGTAATTCTTAGGGTTTCATGTTTGGAATGTTTGCAGTGATCTCTGGTCCATACTTTTTGCAGTTAGCTGATTGTTAGCTGCTTTGTAAAGTTAGCCTAGGCTTATAATTGTGCTTAGTTCAGTTATGAGGGTTTGTTCATCTCAATTGCAATAGAATTGGTTGAATGAATGTTTATAATTTGAAAATATTTAAATACCTTAGAAGATTGCACTTTTTTATGTGAAATTGCAGATTCATCTGAATCAAGAAGAAATAGTTTATGAGAGATTGGTCCATTTTGAGCATTTTATCCTTTGGCATTTTCAATCTTAGGGTTAGAAGTAGTTTTAAGATTATCTCTGAAACCTTTATCTTTTGTTGTTTCTTTATTATCAGGATTCCAACCAAGTTTCAAGGTATCAATTTATTGTTCATATCTGATAGATTCAACGTCCAGTGTTTGCTCGTAGTAAGGTCCCATTGTGATTACCAACATTTTCACATTTATCACTGAGTTGTTTGCTGCATTGCCAAGACTTGACATTAGAAACCGTGGGGTTATCTATTTTCCCATAGAGATTTTCCTTTCAAGAGAGATAGGATATCATATTCTGTCTGAGTTGTTGTGCAGAAAACATCATCAACATTTCCCTTTGACCAAATTTTCCTATCTGAATTTGCTAAGTCTTTTGCTTTTGCGGGCCCCCCCTTTTGCTTTTGCCTTACTCTTGCTGACTGGATCCCTACTCACTTGAATTATCTCTTTCCTTCATTTTTGACTTTGGGGACAAGTTGCCTATGGATTTGGTATGTTTTTGTGATACCTAAGTGAACTACCAAGGTTTCGTTAAGTTTCGGGAAGTTGCTAAAATTTCATTGTGGGCCGTTGCCCCTCTATTGTCATCCACGAGAATTTCCTTGTGGGTCGTCGTCCCTCTGTTTTCGTCCATGGGAATTCCTTTGTGGGCCACCATGTGCGGGTTGTCGTGTGCTCATTTCCATTTCAAAAGGGCGATGACCCTCTGGCTTGTCCCTTCCAAATCTCCGCCTTTCCAAAAAGGGGGTGCAAACTTCAAGTTTTCATCATCTAGGACCCATAAAATATATGACTTCACATGCCTAAAGGGGTATGCATCAAGTTTTTCATGTGTTTTCTATTGTGGAACTTCCCTTGCGGGCCACTATCCCTTCATCTCCATCCATGGGAACTTCCCTTGTGGGCCGCCGTCCCTCTGTCGTTGTCCGTGGGAACTTCCCTTGCGTGTTGTCATCCCTCTGTCTTCATCTGTAGGAACTTCCCTTGCAGACCATCTTCTCTCCAGCATTGTCTATGGGAACTTCCCTTACGGGCCACTATCCCTTCGTCGCCATCTATGGGAACTTCCCTTGCAGGTCGCTGTCCCTCCATCACCGTCCATGGGAACTTCCCTTACGGGCTGCCGTCCCTTCATCGTCACTGTGGGAACTTCCCTTGCGGGCCGATGTCCCTCTGTCATCATCTGTGGGAACTTCCCTTGCGGGCCGCCATCCCTCTATCGTCGTCTGTGGGAACTTCCCTTGCGGGCCGCCGTCCCTCCATCGCTATCTGTGGGAACTTCCATTGCGGGCCGCCGTCCCTGGGAAATTACCTTGCGGGCCACCATCCCTCCATCGCTGTCCATTGGAACTTCCCTTGTGGGTCACTGTCCCTCTATCACCGTCCGTGGGAATTGTCTTGTGGGCTGTCGTCCCTCCATCGCTGTTCGTGAGAACTTCCCTTGCTGGTCATCATCCCTCTTTCGCCATCCATGGGAACTTCCCTTGTGGGTCATCATCCCTCCATTGCCATCCATGAGAACTTCCCTTGCGGGTCGCCGTCCCTCCATCGTCGGTCGTGTGATCTTCCCTTGTGGGCCACTGTCCCTCCGTCGCCATCCATGGGAACTTCCCTTGTGGGTCATTGTCCCCCCGTCGCCCTCCATGGGAACTTCCCTTGTGGCCACCATCCCTCTATCACCATCCATGGGAACTTCCCTTGTGGGTCGTCGTCCCTCCGTAGCCATCCGTGGGAACTTCCTTGCGAGCCGCCGTTCTTCCATCGCCATCCGTGGGAACTTCCTTGTGGGTTGTCGTGTGTGGGTTTCCATTTGTGGTTTGCCTCTTTTAGGGTGCTCGAACCTTAACTTCCCCCTACTTGGAAGGTTCCACATTTGGTTTTATCTGTCTGCCTTTCGTCCACCTATCACCGACCGTCTGTTGTCTGTCCATCATCTGCCTTCCTGATGTTGTGGTTGCTAGTGTCGTCTTTACGAGGAAAGCTTGTTGGGCTTCCGAGTTCCTAGCTTTCATATTGCTCCGATCCTCAAAAGTGAAATCTCCTTGAAATCCAATTTCTCGAAAAGGAAAGTTTCTCAAAATGTCAAATGGAAATTATCTTGAAATGAGAATTTTCCAAAAATGGAAATTTTCTGAATTGCAAATGTTCCCAAAATTGATTTTTCTTCATAAAATAGGAAAGTTTCCAAAAATGGGATTTTTTTTTTGAAATATGGAATTCTTGATGGACTATAAATTGATACATTTTAATTTTCTAAATGGGGGAAATTTGTCACTTTTGAAGGTCTAAATCATGATATCTTATGACACAGGTACTTTGAAGGATGCTTTAGGGAATAATGGATCAATTCAATAAAAGCACCAACATACAAAGGGTGATGGAGGAAGCTATTTTATTTCACCAAAATGATGATGATTGTCAAGAGCTATCCACTAGGATTAGGAGTAGTACATCCACTTTTCAGTTACACAAATCTATAAAAAGAATGCACTTAATTGGCTACAAGAATGTTGCAAGTACATCAAACAAAAGGGCAGCCTTTGACAACTTTCAGCTGTAGCAAAGGCAATCAACTAGAGGAGAAAAATTCTACAGTGCCAGGGTCACTAGATGACAAAATAGGGAAAATACAAAGAATTTATTTTAAATTGTTGAATATTTGGGGGTAGGTGAAACCCTAACTTGTAACAAATCTGGGCCACACAATGAAAATTAATCTTGGCCATTCATTCTACTTTTGGAAAACTATAAATAGGGGCTTGCTCCTCATTTGTAAATGGTTGGAGAACTGGTGTAAAGGGAATTTTGTGGCAATAGAGAGAGTCATTGCATTAATTTTGAGTTTTTTCATTATGCATGCATGGTTCAACTCCCAAGTTAGTTTAGTTAGTTTCTTGAATGACTGTGATAATGGTGTTTGCTATTAAAGTATTTGATGAATTTTTAGCCCATACTTTTGGCACTTGTTGATGACAAGTTGTTGTGCAAAGTTAGCCCAAGCTTTCATATTTCATTGCTACAACTTAGTTCAATTGCATGTTCATGGTGCACATGTGCGATCTGAAAATGTGCAGTTCTTAGAAGATTGTACCAGTTTTGTGTAGCTGTAGGCTTCTCTTGGTCAAGCAAAACCTAGTTTAGGAAGTTTTTCTATTGTAGCAGCCACCATTGTTACTGTTCACTCATAGATTAGATTTAGAACAACTTTCTTTATCCTTTCCCTTTTGCTATTTCTTTTAGCCCTTTGTTAGAGTAGAATCTGAAGCATCATAACAATGCTAAATCTGATGAACTTAGTGAGTTTTAGCTTGCTGTTTTGAGTGGGCAGCCACTGTTTATTCACTTCCAACACTTTGAAACTCCATTTGTGGACCCAAATTCCCATGCTTTGTAAACCATAAAGGTCATCCTTGTATTACCAGCAAAACACATCAACCAACTGAGATATTCCAAGCATTGTCATGACCTGACACCTGAGAGACCTTGGGGTAGGATTTTGTAACTTGTTTGTAGATATCTACCTTTCAAGAGAGGTGATGCACCTATCCATTTCCTGTGTTGAGAAGGTGCAAAAAAACCCATCAACAAATCCCTTATCCCCTCAAATTTGGTCAAGGTATGTATGCACTTCTCGCATCCTAGTGTGTGGAGTACTCCGATAAGGAGCTAAATGAATACAACTTGGAGTTCTACACCGCCAAACCATGAATCGACCCTTATGGCAAGTTGAAGAAGGCATTCTGGATCGAGTACACCCATATACATAATGTAGAGGAATTTTGGGCCAATTGTAGAGACAATAAGGAGGTGCATATGTGGCATTACATGAGCATGACGACATACTTTTCAAAACAGTGAACTTGTTGCCAGTGCTGGATCAAATCGTCGAAGATGAGAATAATGTGGTAGATCCGAGGCATGGCATTGTTGCCAATCTACCACTACCATTGATTGACTAGGATGAGGAAGAGGTCAATCACCTCAACATTCTGATGAAGCCTATTGAGGCAAGAACAAAACAATGGACTAATGAACAAGTTGCTTAATTAAAGTTGTAGGGAGTGACCCTAACATACAAAGAGCTCGAAGATCCACTTGAGAGTGAGACTGACAGTGCCTCTGCCACTGCTGCCCCAACTGGGGAGACTTTGACATCTCCTTCCACTACACGATTCAAGAAGAGGAAAGGAACGATTGAATGCTAGCCTAATCCAAGGGTGTATTCAAGGAAAGCCTCGAAAGGTGAACCTTCAGAGGAACCAAAGAAATCAGGAAGCTTCACAGAAATTCCCACCATCCAGGAGGACCTGTTTCATGAAGGAGAGGAACAAGATACTGAGTAGCCAAGGTCCCTACCTGCTGCCTCCACTCTCACAGTTACCGCCACTACTATTTCCACTACTATTCCTCCTCCGGTTGCTTCTCAGGCGATGATTTCCTCTTCTCTTCCTGCGGTGGATATTTTAGTCCACCTTGCCTCCACTTCCTTTCCAACCCTAGTCATGGTCATAGATTCCTCATCTACCACCACTTCTCTTCTCTCTTCCTCATCCATGTCTCCATCATCATTTTTTCCACTTGCCACTGCAATGACAAGAATTCCTACTCTCTCAATCCCAGAGGCTCTTGCTCGACACATGCAAAATATACCGTTAGAGTTGTCTGGGGTGCTCATGAATCCTATGGTATAAGGTGCCTTGGCTCAAGTTGTTGCTAGCCTCCCTATCCCTCCTCCTCCAACTGGGCCACCTATGATGGAAGAAACGATTCAAATCTCTGAGGAGTTGGAGAGGCAAGAAAGGGAAGCAAACAAAGAAATGGAGGAAGAAGCAGATGACTACCACGAGCATCCCAAATATCAACATCAAGCAATTGATGAAGTGGTACATGAAGAGGAGGAGACACAATCCTCTGAGGAAGATGTTGAAGAGCTAGGCACAAAGTATATTGTGGAAAATTTTGACCTAGATCTCGAGGAGGAGTTGGCCCAACAACTCAAGGACGTTGGGGAAGAAGTTGAAAAACAACCCTCTGATGAAGAGAAAGATACAAATGAGAAAATGGAGGACACTGAACCTCCAATAGAGGAGCAAGATTAGAGCCTCGAGTATGATAAAGAGATGCCTCTTTCTGAGGAACAAGAAGAGAAAGAAAGAAGAAGACAAGCCTGAAGAAGAGGCCGAAACAAGAAATGGCCCGGAAGTGGAACATCATGAAGAGTATGGGTATGAACAAGAAGAAGAAGAGAGAACCTCTGAGGGGAAGGACAGTCTGAAGGAGCACACAACCACTGAGCCCCCAAGTAAAGAAATAGTATTCATTCAGGATTCCAATGAGGAAGAAGAAGAGAAGATAGAGCATGAGACTCTTGGTGGCAAAATAATGCAAATTCAACACACCCGCGAGGAAGAAGGCAATCACGAATCACCAAAAGGGGAATCTAAGATACTTGAATGGCTTGAGAAGCAATTGGAGAAGAAAACCCTGAACCTAATGGATCCAAAGGCAAGGTTGGAGGCCATCTTGGATCAAGCCCAAATAAGTACAAAGAAAGAGAAGAAACCAAGGGTCAAATCTCATCCGACAATGGATGCATCAGGATCCAAGATGGTATAGATAGCTACTCCGGTGATGGGAGAAGAGGGAGTTAGGTATAATATTTCTACCATTGACATGGGGACAACCACAAGAGAACATAAGATCGACCATTTTCAGGGGTTCATCACCACCATCATACATCAAATGAATAAGGACAAGACTTCCAAAGAGGAGCTAAAGGCATAGGTGGTAGATCTGACAACTTATATTCAACAATGGTCATCAATTGAGGAGCTCCCCACCATGTCATCAATTACCCCATTGTTGTTGTCCAAAGATCACATCAATAAGCTAGAGAAGAGAAAGAATTGGACAAAGGCTACTGAAGATTAGTTTCAACGTGTAATCTATAATGGAGATATGGGCATTAGTCATGCCATTAGGACAATAAACAAGTTTTGAGATCTACAAAAACAATTAGAGGATGCTGAAAAGACCTTCCATCGCTTCACAGAGCTATACCGGATTACCTATCCTAAGCTTGAAGCCATCCTCAAGATACCGAACAAATTATGGGAAAAGGAGTTAGGTCTAGTAAAGGATGATTAGTGACTTGTTGAGACATGGAAAATGAGCTTAGACCATAGAAAATAAGTATTGGAATGGGTACTCCATGAGGTAGAGCTTTATTTAGAATGGACCAAAGAACACAGGGCGGATGCAAAGGATTATCTCAAGTTGATGAAAAATTATGAGGTGTCGGCCCTCAAGCTCGATGCGGAGAAGATCAGGTCATATTTCCATGAGAAGATGGAGAAAGGAACAACAGATGTGCTAACACCAGATTTTATGGACTTTGTCGCCCATGCCTCCGTCCAGTCTGAATAAGTAGCTAAGGCTATGCCTAAGTACATGAAGAATTGGGAGCAAGTCATGGGCCGATTAAAGAAATTATCATTTCAGATACTCCAGTTAGACATAATGGAGCAGGATAAGCTTCGAACGATGATTGGAAAATTTATGGAGTATGCCACATTGCATAAGGAGGTTGGAAAGTTTGTCATAGATGATGAATTCCTCACTGTTTATTTATAACAAACAATAACTAGCTAAAAGACAAAGTGCTACAGTGCTGGACACTAAAGACAAAATAGGCTAGAAGACAAGATGTAATTTTATATTGTAAAATATTTGGGGGTAGGTGAAACCCTAATTTGTAGTGAATCTTGGCCACACAATGGGATTAAATATTAACCATTTATTTTTCTTTTTGAACACTATAAATAGGGGGTCTTCTCTCATTTCTAGGAGAGAGTTGAGTTGTTGTAAAGACATGATGTTGAAAATTTAATAGAAATTCATTGATTTTGGTGGATTCTTGAGATTCATTCATTTTTCATGATTCTTCTCCTCATAGTTGATAGATTTGAGTAGATTTACTTTGTTGTTCTATGTGTTTTTACATGCTTTAGTAGATTAGTGAATGCTATTTATTGATGCTGAAGAGTTCTACTATGTTGATGCCCTTCCCTATTCATACTTTTTGTTGTTTGTTGATGATAAACAATTTTGTAAAGCTAGTCTAAACATGTAATGATTGCTACAATTAAACTTCATATTTTATTCATGCTTATGGTGAATGAATGGTTGAAAATCTATAGACCTTAGAAGATAGCACTGATTTCATGATACTGTAAGTTGATTTGGTTAAGTGGAACTTAGTTTCAGGAAGGCTATCCATTGTAGCGCTCTCCATTGTCACTATTCATTGGTAGTTTCAGGTATAGGAACTTCTTCCTCTCCCTTCCCTTTTGACCTTTCTTTGAAATAGTAGTTTAGGAAAAGTTCAGGCATCATTGTAAAGCCAAATCTGATGACAAGAAAGGAGTCTAGATCGTTGTTTTGAACTTGTAGCAACTGCATATCAATCCTAATTCTTAAGAACTCCATTCAAAGAACCAACTTCCTTCTAACTTAACACATGTAAGGATGCCCTGTGATTACCAACAAAATCACATAAAACCAATTGAGATATTCCAAGCATTGTCATGACCTGACACTTGAGAGACCTTGGGGTAGTGATTTATAACTCATTTGTAGATTTATACCTTTCAAGAGAGGTAGTGGACTTGTGCATTGCCTGTGTTGAGAAAGGTGTAAAAACACCCATCAACAATTCCCTTGGCTGGTCACCAAGGTTATTTCAAAACATACCAAAAGATTCAGGAGAGATTTTTGTGGAAGAGACTCAAGGATGATGTCCTTCGCTATGTTAGGTTGCAACTTGGAGCTGCTATAGAATATAACAACAAGTGAATTAAAATTAAATAAATCTAAGAGCATCCTTTTTAGCATATGAAATCAAACTCACATCATGGAAAGAGGGTGAATTTGAATTGATATCTAATTAGAGCATAATCATTAAGATAGAGTATAAAGAGTTTAAAACAAAGCACACATATATGAGCTATGTTGTCATAGAACTGTGTATTGGATTAATTATCATTGATGTCAAAGGATATTGAAGGCCAAGTGACATCGTTGAAGGAGATGTCAAATTATGGCATGCATGTTGGTGAAATCACCCATTTAAATCACCTCATCTTGGTGACGTTTTAGTGGTAAATCAAAGTTATATTTAATTATTTTACATGGAACCCCTCTATCAAGTTGCCACCCCATGTTCATGATTGAAATATAAATAAAATAATTTTTTTTATTCTATTTTATGACGGTTGATCCCTCATGTTTGGCACCCGATTTTGCGACTTAAAAATTTCAAATAAATAATTTATTTATGGGTTCGACCCTTAATGAGTTGCACCCATATGAGAACAAATTCATCCCACTTAAGGAGTTTTATGTCTTAAGAGGTAAATATTAATAGAGAGTTGCATCCCTTTTCCAAGAAAATGGATCCACCCAAAAAGGTCACCTCCTTTGTGAAAGATATGAGATATGAGTATTGAATGTGGAGAATAGAAGATATATCATACATAGTCCAACAATTTTGTGTGAAAAGAATATAATATAATATCATTTAAAGGAATATTGTTGAAGAAGAATTATCAAGAAGGCAAATATATTGTTGTGTAATATGTTGGTGCCTCTAAATTGAATAGATTAGTGTCTCTTACTAATTTGGTTCTTAGTTGCGGGGATCAGTGTCTCCATTGGGTTGGTGCCTATAATTTATTTGTGAAAAAACATTTTATTTATGGTCGGATTCAGACAATGGATCCAAGTACTCCTTTTACTCATGGTTTTCTCTTGAAATCGTTTCCACATAAATCTTGTGTTTTCCTGTGTTCTTAATTGTTGATGTTGTGTGATTGATATTATTGTGATTAGTAATTTGAAAAAGTATAATATTATCTTATACTAATTCATCCCCCTCTCAGTATAAGTGTGTGATCATCAATTGGTATCAAAGAGGGCTTCTTCAAGTATAGTCTAACCACTAGAAGGTAGATATCAAGAGCACACATGGTTGGTGAAAAAGGATTCTCCTCAAACAAGGCTCCATTGTTTGATGTAACAAACTTTTCTTTCTAGAGCATAAAGATGCACACTTACCTAATGGCTCTTGGTTTTGATATTTGGAAATCTATAGTGGAAGGTTATATTTCTCCATCATCTCCACCAATAGATTTAGCTAGAAAGAAGGCAAGCAAGTACAATGAAAAATATATGAATGCAATTTTGTTTGGCCTATCAGAATTAAAGTTTGTAAAAGTAAAGTACTATGAATCAGAAAAAGAGATTTTGGATAAACTAAAGAACATTTATGAAGGACACAACAAGGTAAAGAAAGCTAAGCTTCTAACACATAAAATACAATTTGAAAGTTTAAAAATGAAGGACGAATAAAATATTACAACCTATCTACTTTGCATGGGTGAAATTTTTAACACTATCAAAGGTCTTGGAGAAAAGGTTGAGGATGCAATGATTGTGCAAAAAGTATTAAGGTCTCTTCCCTTGATATTGTATGCCAAAGTCTCCACCATCAAAGCAATGAAAAATCTAGATACTCTAACAATGGATGAGTTACATCAGATCCTCACTAAATATGAAATGAAGACTGAAAAGGAGAAATTATCTATATGAGTGGTGGCCTTCATAGCCTCAAATAAAATGAAAATTAAAGAGTCCAATCCAAGCGATAGTTTCAATGATGAATTAGAAAAAGAAGAAGCTCATTTTGTGAGGAGGCTAAAGAAAGGATCTGACAAGTAAAAAGGCAAGTTAACTTTAAACGCTTTAATTGTGGAAAAGTAAGACATTTTGCTACTAAATGACCATATGAAGAAAATGAAAATAGCGATGATGAAGAAGATTATAACATGAAGAAATGTAGAAAACATCATCAATATAAAAAGAGCTACAAACATGAAAACTTGAGAAAAAGAGAGCTTTCATAAGCATAAGAAAAACATCTATCCCAAAGAGGAAAGTAGTTCATATGAAGAGGGTTTCTTTGCTAGCAATAAAGAAGATATTCTATTCATGGCAATAGAAACAAAAAGTGATATATTGGAAAGTGAAGACAAAGAAAAATAAAAAAAGGAGTCAAAAGGAGAAGAAAATGCCGAAATCGATGGGGAAGTAGATTTGGAGGAATAACTTATTTATACCCTAAATGAAATCAAGAAAATTAAGAAGAAGAATGCAAAGAAAAAATTGCAGCTTTAAGAGGACTGTGAATCTAAGGTGAAAATATCACAAAGTCTTGAGGAGTTGGAGAAAATGATCATCAATCTAAAAATTCAAATTGAAGAGGAAAAATGAATTAAGAGGTAAGAATTCAATTGAAGGAAAAATAAGAAAATTATGAGAGGCTTGAGTTTGAAATTATTTCTTTAAGGAAAGAATTAGAGAAAACAATTGCTAAGCTGAACATGAGCCTCAAATTTTGAGAAGAGTACCGAGATCTTAGATGATATCGTCAATAGGTAGAGGTCACCATTTATAAATAATGGTCTTGGATATAAAGAAAATTAGATGGCCAACAAAGAAGATCACCAAGAGCCACCAAACAAGGCAAATGAGGAAATGAAAAAAAAGAGAATCAAGTCCCACAAAAAAAAAGAAACCCTTGAAAAGATGACAAGGAAAAATTCAAAAGTTCCTTTCCTCCAAGGCAGGCACACATGACCAAGTTTCAAAACTATTTCTTTGGTTATTTATTTTTGTGTAATTACTTTGGTCATAAACAAATAGACTGTAAGGCACATACAATAATTAACTTAGTTTGGAACAAGAATAGAAATAGTTTCCTTATGTGTTTTCAAATAAGAACTATAATTTATTGGCTCCTTTAGTGGATTATAATGTTATATGATCTATAAGTAGATTTTTTTTTGACACATGACATGCTTTTGTAGAAGTGGTTTTGTGGAACCACCTATTTGAATATATCAATCTAAAATCAACATATAATTTTACAATCATGGTGAAACTTGTGTGCTGTTATGTTATAAAACTCCTATGCTTGGTTATTTTAATCTACAAGTCATTTGAAGGCATGATGAAGCGGAAATAAGTGACATTGATGAAGTTATGAAGTAGCACATGTAAGGCATTGAAATATCTTGTGTCTGAACCTATTGTTGAGCATGAAAGAGTATCATATTTTTAATATCTGGTGAATATTAATTTTTCCAATTGATTCCAACAATGTTGCAAGAAACCATGAAGATGAGAAAGGCTTGAGAGGTTGAGATGAAGCCCCAAAGAGCACTGGCTTCTACTTTTCTCTGTTGTATGCTCTCCAAAACACCAACAATCTATAATTGGATGAATTTCTTAAGCAAGGGCTAATGGAGTAATCCCTGTTTTATGTGTGATTCCAAGCAAAGAAGATTTGTGCCAAGATCAAGGAAGGATATGATGTAGATGATGAACGTGATGTAGAACACACACACAAGAGTTTGCATCTCATTGCATGAGCACACCAAGCTCATCTTCAAGCTTCTCTTCATTTGTGAAAGGATGTGTATGTCGAAATCAAATTAATAAAAACATCTTTTTATGGAACAATTTTTTTTGGCATCATTATGTCAACACAAAAATTGTTCCTTTCAAATGCATAGCTCTTAAAAGGTCCCAACTATGTTGAATGTGGAAGATGAAGATGCACACGATTCTCTAATTTGAAGAATTATGGGGGATCATCCCTGGTGCAATGAAGTGTCCAATTGACTCTGATGAGCAAAGGAAGTTTGACAAGGCCGATGTGAAAGCCTCGATGTTGATCACATTTAGCATCTTCAACGAAGTTTAACCACATGTTCAAGATGTGACAACGTTAAATCTGTATGGTGATGCACTATCCACTATATACAAGGTGAGGAACCAGACAAAGATCATCCATCTCTAGTCAAAGCTTCATACACTTAGTCTGAACTATGGTGAGAAAGTAGAGGAGTTCTTTTGTCAGGTGTCTGAACTATGAGCAAAACTTGTAGCACTTGGAGAGAAGGAGGTAATCCCACAATAATGAGTTTCACTTTTTGGCCAAATTAAGACATTGAAATCAACATGTTTAACTAAATATTCACTTTCTGAGACCTATACCAACTAAACTATTAAGAATTCAAAGATGATATGAACTAGTGATTTGTGACAATTTGAACTTGTAGATTATAAATGTATTTTTAATTTTTTTTTCACATAAATTGTAAATTTTTTACGTAAATTTTAATAAATTATTTTTTTATAGTAAACCTCATTTTTTAAAAGTGGCATTTATGTCGTAACACAATTTTTTTCAAGAAAGTATTAAATTATATTTTTTAAATATGGATTTCTAACATTAATATCTAGTGCATGGATATTTTTTCATAAATTTTTGTTGCATAATTTTTTTAATTAATATTTAAAGCCAAGGTAATTACAATATGGACATAGGTGTATGTCGTAATGCATAACTTATTTTGTATATATCAAAATTTAATTATTTTTTTGCTGAAACAATGACACCAACACCTAGTGCACATATATTTTTTGGATTTTTTTTTAATATTTTACTATTTTTTCGTGTTTAGTGTTAAAATTATGAATAACACAAGATGTGGGATCAAATAGTGAACGAAGAAATCTTCCACGCAAGAGGTCTGTAAAACAAATATTTTCTATTCCTTAACAAGAAAAACTTACAGAATGAACCTCAAGAATCTTCAATGGAGATCTTCATTTAAGTTCAAGAGTTTAAGAGAGATAATATAATGAGGGTTGAATGCTATATAGGAGAAAACCTAAATGATAAAGGGATCAAATCATGATAAGTGTCAATATCTCATGCAATGAGATAAAATGATCTAATAATAGCTCACTTCAGTTAATATAAAAAAACACTCCTAAGTTTAGCTTAAGTGCATGAAATGAATTAGACTAATAAGAAATTAAAGGTTAATTAATTATTAGGTAATGCATGATTAATCTAACACCTAGGTCCTTAATATGAACATAGGTAGTAGCTAAAAACCATAAAAAGATAATGCATGGTGGGTCCCAAAAAATAAGGCCTGGTGAGCTACCCATGTACAAACAATCTAATCTCTCACAACTGGAAAAAAAGGATAAAAAATCATGGGAGAAACTCCTCTCCAAAAGGAAGAAAGGCAAATGAAGGACTAAAAAGGCCCCCAAACCAATGTAAAGGAATAAGAACCCTCTAACCAAAACAATGTCCCAAAAAAGAGGAACATGAAGAACATCATTGAAACATGAAGAAGCTATAAGAAACTATCAAACAATGACTAATATAGTGTTGAAATGAATAACCTACTCTTAAACAAATGATGATCAAGATCAAGAAGACAACAATCTGCATGAGTGCCTCCAACAATACTACTCAACCAATGACTAGATGGTAAAGCAAGGCAACAATCTAAAAGTCAAAGATACAGATGACACATAAATATATGCACAAGTGACCCAAACAAAACTACTTGAATAAGATGGAAAACTAAGGCAAACATTTGGAGCTCGAATCTATATAAATGGCATAAGTACTAATAGTTTAAAGAACATTGATAAAATGGAAATGGAAGGTCACCTCAAAAAATAGGAATACAAGAATGTCCCTAAGGTAAATTCTCCATCTCACCGAAATGTATGGGTAACTACCCATTGCATCCACCTAGTGCATAAGAATAAGAACTAGATACATAAACCACTCTAAAAAATGAAACCAAGGAAGCATTATGTAATGTCCCCTTCTTAGTAGCCACTTGGACATTATTTTAGCCTTTATTTATTCCTAGAGGCTAAAAGGAGAAATAAGGGAATAAAATATTAATTTAATTATTTGTAAAGTTATCTCAAAATATAATATCATAATATGACTTTATATTTAATTAATTCAATAATAAAGTGACTAAAAATAAAATAATATAAAAAAGTCACTTAGGGGAATACAATAATATTTTATTCTATAAGCTTCTTGGAGACTTGATGGGAATTCTTTATAAGAAGCTTTTGTCATTGCATTTTGGCATCTTGATTTGTTGACATCTTTATAATACATTGGTGAGCTTGAATGCTTACCAATTTTCCTGAGGGTTTGAAGACTCTAAGGTACCACTTTCGGTTATGCAACATCAACCCTAGTTGGATTGGAGTGAGGGATAATTCAGTCTTTCAGATTGTGCAAATTTTGTGGCCAAGGGTCAAATTTGGAGAAGTTCTATTGGAGTATACAAAGGCATATTTTTGTAGAAGAATTTTATAGTCAAGAGAGCCATTTGATTTTGGTATAGGAGAGGACAAATTGGCAAGAGAATAATTGATTCAATTTTCATGTTGTTGGCTTGAGAAAATTGTGGCATATACCTGAGCTATGGCATACAAGAGAGAGGTATGATTTTGTCCATGAAGGTAAATAAAAATCAACATTTCATTGGAGTAGGGTTGTTGAGCATCTAGGAGGAGAGGCACATCAATTTTGAAGTCAAATTCATCATCTACAAGGAGGATCGAACCAATTTATGCTTGCTACTACATCATACCAGGTTCTTTATTTTTGTATTGATCTTGCATTGTGAGTCCTTAAGTCAGTAGAAGACATTCACTATCCTAAACAACATACAAGCATTGTAATTTTCAGTCAATAGCTTTGATTCTGATCGTTGTCCTATGACAACATTTTCACATTGTAATTCTAGTCATTCTAAGCTAGTCGATATAAGGAGTAAGGTTTGAGTTGGCATCATTTGTACTTCATTTCTAGCATTATGATAAGTTTGATTTCAATCGCAAATATCAAAGCTAAGAAGTAGAGTTTGGCAACCAATTGTCTGTGAAAATGTCTCATGGCTGTAGGTGTGCAATTGCATAAGTAGTTCATCTATATGCATTTGAAAAAGAAAAAAATATTTGCATTTCTCTTTCATTATGTTGCTATTCATCTTGGCATTCTTTTCCAAGCATTTCAACATCTTTGGCATCAATAAAAAATAAAGAAAACCAAATTGAAAAGACAATCAACAAGTTCAAACTTTACAAGACAACTGTTTGACGGAATGTCCAAGGCTTGAAAAAGTGAAAAAAAGGTCAGAAATTTCTAAGGACATTACACATTAGCACCAACATTAGAAATCCCCCCATAATGTGGAATGGGAGAGCCAAGATAGGTATATTGAAACTATGTGAAACCAAGAAGTGCATGTAGGAGAACAAAGAACATCTGAACGGGCAACTGAAAGTACCTACAAATAAAAGGGTGTGCAAACTAGGGCACACACACATGAGACAAGAAACATTGGGATCTAATTCTATCATGGAAGGGACACTCACTTGACAAAGGCGTGACAGAAAAACAAAGGCACTCACAAACTACCCATGTGTCACTTTATATAATAGTGTGAGTACAAAAGGCACAACAGGATGTGTGAAATCCCCAAAAAGTATACACCATCTAATGACACTTTATCTCAGTACATCTAAAAATAATAATTTTTCATGCAAAATATGCTCATAATGCCCAAATAAGAAAAATATTGGAAATACATATAGAACAACCAAAAATGAGTCATCCCACACAAACATGAAGTTTCCAAGAGCTCAAATGTCCAAGCAATTCACCAAAATGTGAAAACACAAAAACTAAATTAAATATACCTAGATAAAAATCTGGAAAAATTGCATTATGGTAGTGAAGAGCTCTAAGAGACAGACCCAACGACACTGAAATTGTGAAAAACATAGAAACAAGTCAAAATTTATGAGCTCGAGAGCATGAAAATAGTACATCTGACTTCAACAAGCTATAAAATGCACCAACAGAAAAAATTGAGAAAAAACCTAGCACCATTAGATAGTGCTTGGAACCAACTTTCCAATGATATCTTGTTTTCCCAATGTTGATAACCGAGCGAAAAGTTGTTTATTTTCTCAATTTTTCCTGTTTTGCAAAAAACAAATTTTTAGCCCTAGGGGCTAGGCGCTAGTCACCCATGTGGCCCTAGGCAGCAAAGAAGGGCATTGGTAGGATGGAACAAATGGCAACTTATAAGCCACTAGCGGCCACAACCGACGGTTTATAAACTGTAGTTTTTAAAATAATTATTAAAAATAGGGTGCATGAATAAGTGCCCAATGCTTATAATATCACTTTCTTATTAATAGCGCTAGTGCTATTATAAGTGCATCAGTATTAATAAAGTGCAGTTCTTTTTAAAATATGCACTTTTAAAAAAAAAATAAAAATTGTATGATAGACCATACAAGGGTTGTCCCAAGACCCCTGGTAAAAAAATTCCTCTGAGACTCCTGTAGTAAAATTGGATAAATTTATAGTCAAATTCATCGAATCAACCTCCTAAATGCAATAGTGAGGTATTTTTTGTGCCAAAGTGCGCCAAAAGATCACCTAATTCTAAAAATTGCAAAAAAAATTGGAGATTCCAAATCTAAAGCCTATAACCCTAGTTGAAGAAAATCCTCATAAATTGAGAAGGGATTCGCTAAATCCACTCTTTGATACCATGTTAAAATTGTGAATAACACAAGACACATGATCAAACAACGAACAAGGACACCTTCCATACAAGAGATCTGCAAAACAAATATTTTTTATTCCTCAACAAGAAAAACTTACACAATAGTTGACATCAAATGAAAACTATATATTTTTCAATTTTAAGAGATCTCAACTATTGTCTACTTACATCAAATGAAAAATATCAAATTCTAGTAAGTTTGACTTTAAAATGTTATTACGAGAAAAATATACATCAAAATTTTAATTTTTTCCCCATGCATTAGATATTGAAGTTACCTATTTCGAGAAAATAATTAGGGGAAAATAACTTTTTTTTATTTGTTTCTTGATGTCAACTGAACGTTACTTTTTCTTGAAATTTTCAACATTTCAAAATCTGCTCTTAAATTGACAAAAAAAAGATCAAAACAATTTTTAAAAAATCTTAAAATTCCAAAAATAAAGTTCATCAAGAGTTGTACATTTCATTACTTTACATCATTTTTAAATTCAAAACATAAAGACTACTTTTATGTGGTAGAAGTTGAGATTTGTTTTGGTGTTGGTTGATTCCTTTATAAAGTGTGACATAGGTTTGTACTTTTACCCATAATGATCTAATAATAGCTCACTTCAGTTAACATAAAAAAAACTCATAAGTTTAGTTTAAGAGCATGAAATGAATTAGACTAATGATCAATCAAAGATTAAGTAATTATTAGCTAATGCATGATTAATCTAACATGTAGAACAAATAAGTTGATGTTTGATGAAAAACCTATGTTCAATGAAAAATAGAAAATAAATCTATAATAAAATAAAAATATATTAAAATTATACTTGTTAGAAAGCTCGTTTTGAGGACTACGATTTTTCAAATTATCTTGTCACGTTAATTTCATTTGAAGGTCTAGCTCGAGGTATGAAACTGAAATTTTTGAGGAAAATTTGAAGTAGACATTGAAAGTGTCTACCTAAGGCCCTTCAAACGAAGGTATTTCGTTCCCATAAAAAAACTATTAAAAAACCTTTGAATGAAGGTAATTTCTAAAAATAGAAAAAAAGGGACCTTCAAATGAAGGTCCCTTTTCATTCTTTTTTGGAAATTACCTTCATATGAAGATTTCAACCTTCAAACGAAGTTACTTTTTGACATAGCTTTGTTGAAAGAAAAACCTTCAAACGAAGATGTTTCTAAGTTTTTACTTGCATTCAAGATTGAAAATTTGATGTCCCAAGTTTGGGACCCATTATTGTGGGATGACCTAAGGTGGAGGAAAAAATACTAGTTCCAATCACTTTAAGATCTCTTCCTTTCTAGTTTTGGACTTTTTTCACAATATTGAACATCGCATAGTAGGTGGTGTTATTTGAAGAACTACTGAATTTTCTCCAATAGGAAGAAGCAATCCAATTAGTGCAAGATGAGTTTGAAGATAAAGCATTAATCTTGAGATAGTAGTATGGTCATAAGTTTTAAAGGGACCACCACAACAATAATATAAGCCTCAAATGGTGAATTGATGGTGTCACATCTATAATAAAATTATGCATGACAATACAGATGTTGGTATATTTCCTTGACTCAAGGAAATTCTAGTCAAGAAGGTACATCCAATTATAGTAATTCTCAACAATCAAAACAACGTCCTCACCAAAGGAAGAATAGAGGACATGTCATGGCCCAACAATATGATGTGTCTAATGAGGACATACCAAACACAACCAATTGCATTACCCATCAAAATTTTGTTCTTGTCTCCCAAACCTTGTAGCCAATGAGGAATATTTGGTTGATTGACTTTGGCACCAACAAGCATATGATAGGAAATCGAGAGCTATTTGATACATTGATTGATCAACCCACTAGAGATCAGGTTTAAACTATAGACAATAAGGAGTATGTTATAGAAGGAATTAGAAATATCACCATTCCTCTCAAGCTAAGAATTTTTACCCTCATGAAGGTGCTCTATGTTCCTAGCTTGACAATGAATATCTTGTCTATAAGTCAATTTTTGAATCATAAGCTTAAGGTGGAGTTTCAAGTCAAGGAAGGAATCAAATATTTTTTGATCTCACAAGAAGGTATGATAATTTCTAGATCTTTTAATAAGGATCACTTATTTGCACTAGATGCAGTCTCATCCTCTACAATTGCTCTATCTACCTTTATAGCTGAATCTACTACTCTCTAGCATTATTGATATGGACACCTTCATGTTGACTCCCTATATCAACTCAATTCTAAGGTGATGGTAAGAGGAATTCATCAACTTTCTTCCTCAACTTCACCATTATTTTCCTATATGTCCTAGATGTCTTGCACAAAAACAACATCAAGATTCGTTTGAGTCGAGTACCTTCCATGCCAAGGACCGTCTTGCATTCGTGCATACCGATTTGTGTGAACCACTGCCTACTTCCTCTTTAGGATTCTAGTACTTATAGTTATTGGTGAATGACTTATCTCTCAAAACATGGGTTTTCTTTCTCAAAAATAAGAATGATGCCTTTGCACACTTTCAAGACTTCTACAAGTGATTTGTACAGTAGATAGGACAACCTATTTTCTCCTCTACTCAGATTTAAGGGGAATTCACATCAAATAAGTTCTTGGAATTCCTAAAGCACCATGGCATCAAACATCACTTGATTTCCCCCTATACACCCCAACATAATTGTAGAATGTCACAATTGGACTATTCATGGAGATGGCTCGTTGCATGCTTTCCACAACTAATTTGTAGGATTGATTTTGGGCAGAAGTAGTCTAGAAAGTTGGGTATCTTCTCAACATGGCACCTACAAAGATCTTACGAGAAAACACACTAGAAGAGGTATGGAGTGGTCATAAGCCTTAAATATCTCATCTTAGAGTATTTGGAAGAAGTTTGATCCCAAGACACTCCAGTGTATCTTTTTGGGGTACAATACTATTGATTTCATCTGTGGCATTTGTCCTTGATGTCAAAATTGCCCTGGGTTGGTGCCTTGGAAGCATTTCTCAGTCTAGTCTTATTATGGCATTTGATTGGCACAGTTGATATTTGGTATTCATTTAACATTGGCATACTTACTTCATTGTTGATATATAGTGGCTTGATTAATTTCTAGCTTCATTAAATTGTTAATGGTTGTTGATCATATTCATAGTCATCTTGCTCCATCCTCTTTCAAGTAATGATCTCTGGTTCTTGATGCTTGGGTTTGTGAGATACAATTTAATTTTTCAGTTTTAAGAAAACCCTATCGGGTTTCCTTATCCAACTAATAATGGTTTGGGCATATAAAATATTGTGTCATGGGCATTTGGTTTATGGTAATTGGCATGGGAGAATGGCATTGTGAAATTAGCATGTTTAGCCTTCATTTCACTTCACAAGGCTTTGGAAACTATTTGACATTGGACATTAAGTGGCATTGAATATTTATGAGGAGGAAATTTGACCTTGGGCAAAGGTATTTAAATTGATCTCCTATTTGCACTAGAATCGGGTCTAATGATTGATAATTAATCTAGCCTCAAAGCTGACAACAGGTATAAAGCTTACTGCGGTACCGCTGGCAATTCAACCAATAACCGTGGTAGTGCGGTGAGAGCGGTTAGTGGCATGCAAGGAAGCTACTGCTATACCATGGGCTGCCAAAAGGGAAACCATGGTAGTGTGGTGGAAACGGTTAGCAGCATGCAAGACAACTACCGCTATACTGTGGGTAGCCAGAAAGGTAACCGCGATAGTGTGGTGGAAGCTGTTAGCGGCATGCAAGACAGCTACTGCTATACCACGGATGGTCTAAAGGGAGACCGCGGTTGAGCGGTAAGGAAGCAGTAAAGGAAGCGGTAACAATCAGTGCTAGTCACCGCTATACCATGGGTGAACAAAATGAAGGATGCGGTAGCACGGTGGAGAAAGGAATTCGTGTGTTGGTTTATTTGGAAGTTTAGGTCATTAATTTTCGCTTCTCACTGTTCACAGTTTTGGAACCCTACACTAGCCGCCACCATGGAATCTTGTCCTTAGTCGTTTCTTTGCACTCAATGGCTTACTGATCTTTGACAATGTATAGGAAAGATTGGAAGACCATGACAATGGTCGATTCACCTGGCAGTCTCCTGCCATTGAGTAAGAGCTCGAATGAGGAAGGAGCTCAGGCTGCTCAGTTACTTTGTAGATCTGGTAAATTGCTCATGGAAAATTCATTTATGGTGTTGGTGTTTTTTATTGTAAACCAGGTTTGTATCTTAATCTACCTATGGAATTTCCAATTCCAATTAGAGGCAGCTCGAAGGACCTGGACCAACTGATGAGGATTTTAACAATAACCTCCTACACTTTGGGCTCTGCAAAACCCGGGAGGGTGATCCCTTAATTTGTTTACAATTTCTGCAACAAGATCATAAACAACAGTAACCATAACAGATAATCTCACTTAATAGCTCAATAGAATGGGATAAAACTGAATAGAATTATATGTTCATCAGTATTATCAACCATTTGGAGCGTGAGATAATTACAATGTAGCTTCATGGTGAAAGATAATCATTAGTTTTAAAATGGTAGCAAGCCCTAGGTGAACACAAAGAAAACACTGAATCACAAAGAACAAATGCAAATCAGACCAGTGCCATATCCATTGGAGGAGTCAAATTCACCACCACCTAATGGTTCATAGCAGATTTCAACACATAACATATAATATCTCTGATTATATTGCCTTATAATATCACCAATTTGTACCTCAGCTCAATATTACTTACCAAATCCTTGTACAAAACATATCAATCTGCAATCTCATTTAAGCAGTTTAATTAACTCCTTGAATTAAAGATAAAACCAGAATTGCACACACCACAATAGTGAGATGAACATAATAACCCTTGATTACTTCATTAAGAATTCAAATACATTTGCACATAGGAGAGACACGAGCCTGGATTTATTAGTTAAACTCAAATGCCAGTACTGTTATGAAACACCAAATCTCCATAAACTCAAATTCTACAACAAAAAGACATAGAATCCAATTTGCATTGCCTTTGTTACTACAAATTTTACAATTTTCTATGCAGCTCCACTCCAGATTTCTGACTTGCTAACCTATTAAAATGAGAAGAGAAAATAATTTTTAGAAGAGAAGAAATTCCAAAAGAAACCCTAAAATGGATTAGGAAAAACAATTTGGAAACATCTCCACCGTTGAATAGTAATCATGAAAGCATCTTCATCTTTTCCTATAACAAACTTTATTCTATTTTCAAAACAGAATTTGCCCAATTCATTCCCTAACAGAAAAATGCCCATGTGTATATTCTCCACTCATTACTTGCAGTTGAAAAATATACCTCCATTCGTGTGAAAAAACCATTCATTCTGTTTCTGCCCTTTGCTGCATTTTACTTTGTTGTACCTTACAAGCACACTTGTATTTCATAACACATAAGATACTTCACATATAAAGTGAATATTAAATTCACTTTATCAAGCTCCTTTTACATATTAACCCAGCAAAGTAAAATGTTTCACTTGACTTTCAAATTTTTTGCCATCGGGTCACAATTTAAAATATATATACCCCAACTTTTTACCCCTTTCACATTTAAAACTATTTCACCCTTATTTCACTAATTTTTTTAATTCCTTGCCCAATGAAAATAAAAAATGGGCCCCACCCCTCCATTTAATATCACTTGACATAAGCCTTTAGCAAAACATTTAATATTAAATGTTTTTTATTTCTCCTGTCTTAATAAACGACTCCCCTATTTCACCCGAGCCCTTTAAAATTATGGGGCCCACCATTTGTATTCGCAACCACCACTTCCCCGCAATCATGCAATCACCATCCCGCAATCAACATCCCGATTGCGATATGGCGGGCGACGACGAAGATTTGGCTGGATTTGACTTTATTTCCTGACCATTGATCTCCTTTCAGCTTATTTGTGTTGCCCTAACCTTTGACGTTACTCTGCTCTCCATTCATGGTGACACCTCATTCTACATCCCTTGTGCATTAATGGATGTTTATTTCCCATTCCAGGTCACGTCTCCTCCATATGCTGGTCGTGCCCCTACATTTTCTCATAACCTTTTGATAGATGAGCATACACCCTCATCCACTGGCCTCTCTGGCGCAAGCTCCCTCTTCCATGCTCTGATGGATGTACATATCTTGTAGTCCTTGGGCGTGCTCCTTCAATTGCTGGCCATGCCCACCACTTCCATGTGTGAGCCTCCTCATCTAGTGCGAGCCTCCCTTCACCTCAAGCCGCGCCTCTTTGTTTGCATTTGCAAGAAAATTTCTAAAGCCCTTTCAACATTCATTTCTATTCGCTCCAACCTTACTTGCCAATCACTCCTCCATGTTGCAGGTCGCGCCCTTACTTGCTGGCTTCTTTATCTCACAATAAAGAGATACAAAGTGATTCCAAATTTCAAGTGGAATTTCCACATATAAACTCGTTGAAATCAAGCCCTAGTGTATACCCTGTTCTGTAACATGAAAAGGATCTCCCCTGTATTTGCAATCAGATCATTGCACTGAAAGGAAATATTCTCTTGGCAATCATAAATATCCTCACACATTTGTAAGCAGAAAGGAGATTTATGTCTAAGTTATTTAACCACTTTTGACCGAAATGAATTTTATTCCAAAAGAAACAAAATAGTAGTTCTCTTTACCAATGTACTAGGGGATAGCTTATTCATTCCATACTCCAACATTTTCAATCAAGGCAAGAGATTTTGAACAACACTAATCCTTCAAGAGAATCGCCCTTTCATATAGTTGTTCAAACAATCTAGTAAGATTAAAAATAAAATTTTGACTTGAGTGAACTTATTGTCAATATACCCTTTGTCACTCAATCTTATAATAGGTGCTCCCCTCAACATCACTGACATTCAAAATCTCATTTAAAACATTATGCTCAAAGATGGTCTCTGATACATCTTCCTCTTTCAAGAAGTGAAAACCAGTGTTGGAAACTTGTTGACAACCTCCTTTTTGCATCCTTGTGTGACTCATATAAGGCCATTAGAAAGTGTGATCAACATCACAAAGACCATCATTTTTGTCATCATACTTAAGAGCAATTAATACCATGTCTAGCCCACCAAAACAATTTATTTTGAAGTAGCCACAACATTGCAAATACTTGCATCATCACAACTGTGCAAAGCATGTCGGGTCCCCATGTGGGCCCGGCTAATTTTTTTTTTGTTTTCAAACCACCTTTCCCCATAAATGAGTTGAAACTGCATTTTGAATCATATGAAGTTAAAATATGAACCGGGTCTTCATCAAAATCCATTTTCTGACACTTTTGGAGAATGGTGAAAACTGGTCAAATTGCCTCAGGAATCAATTTGGGAAATAGGTCAAACAACATCCTGGAGCAATAAAAACTTGCAAAATCATAGACATTCAGTCTAGGAAAGCAGTGCAACAAATGGCTCAGAAAAACAAGTCACGAGGTGAAAAATATTAATCGAAAAAGTTGCTCAGCTGAACTTTTCTGAAACAACTGTTATGAAACAATTAAAACTCACTCAACTGCCATTTTGTAAAAATAGTTAAACAACTCCTGGTGAGCTGCCATCAGACACATGATTTCATTAAGGTATCCTAAGCATGTGTGCAAAAGGAAATTCCATGAAACATCTTTGATCAAAAGATATTAAGGACCAAATTTGACCATTCAGAAAGGCTGTCAGGAATGCAAATGCAAAACTGAACAAACTGCATTTGGTTTCGATCTGCTAAAAATAGAAAATCAGATCATGAGGCTCCGAAAATTGACACTCGAGATCATTTAGGTATGGAGAAAACAAAACAAAATTCATTTTGACATGATAGTCAACTGGTTGTGAAATCCAAGCTCAAACAGGAGGTTGTTTCGCAAAACTGACAATCTGCAAACAACAGAATAGTGCAAAAACCCTCCAGCTTCACTTTTCAAAACCCTGACAAAACCTATCGTGGGAAGCTAAAAATTGACAAACACATTCACATATGTCAATCAAATACGTCTACAAATGGGTTCTACTTGGAAATCAACATGCCTCAAATTTTGATTCTCCAAAGTGGGTCACTCAAACTGATCCCTCAGGTGCACTCCTGAAAGTGCAGAAGCAAATTTATCGAAATGGGCACCTCAAATTTTGCAAATTTGAGAGTGACATCAGTGGCTCCGTTTGGGGATGTATGCCCCTGTGGGCATAACAAGATTCCAAATCTCTGGGGGAGTAGACCAAATTTTGAATCCACTGGATGTCCTCACACCACTCCTTTATTCATTTTTGTTTTCAACTTCATCTGATGACCCCAGGTCACCAAATGAAAAATGGGATCCAACATTTACCTCTGTCAAATACAATTTTGTGAAAAGAGCTGATCCCCCTTAACTCATGCTTGCACTTATCAAATTGTAACAACATGAACAACTACAACTTTGCAAACACAAGTGTCAGGCTGCCTTTGGGTAGGTAGAAACTTGTTCTCTGTTCAAATTCATTATATGGCAACCAAATAAAACGAGTCACACCACTGCTTTTTTCTTCATTTTTTGATTTCGTATCAAGTGGCATGATTTGAAAATAATGATTAAGACCATATGAAAGCCTGGTCTGATCACAACCTTCTACCTGACTAAACATGTTAATACCTCCTAATAGGCAATCATTCACAACATTAATATCAACATGTTCACAATCACTGTGCATCTGAAAGTTAGTCCTACTTTCAAAATGTTGATCATCATGTGGCAACAACTTATCACATTCATCACATGGATCATTCTCAAGCTGAAAACAACTTGCCTCCATATCTTGCACATTGCCACATTCTATGAAAATTCCTTCCAGCTGATAGAAATAGCACTCACATTCTGCCACATGGCTGGAACTATTAGTCTCATTCTGATTATCAATTTGCACATCAAAATCAACTTTTAGATCAAACTGAAAATTTTCATAAACAATTTGGTGTGTTCCTTGCAAATCATCTTGGCATACATCAAAGATAAAAGATGCACACTCAGGAGCATCCTTGTACTGATTACTGCAACCTAGGCCCATCTTTTGACACTCTGGTTCAGGTACATAAGAACACATCTTGGTATCATGGAAATGGGAATCACATGCATCGTTAACATCTAAGGAATGAGTAAATACATTCATCTCAGGTTTGAGAAAATATTCTAATTCATTTTTCACATCATCATTCCTTTCAAAACCAAATATTTCAAGTGAAGGCTCAAACAGATCATCATCAACAAGGACATCAGGAAGACAACCCTATGAACTAATAACCTCATGTACAACACCAGATGGTAAGTTTGTTGATCCAAAAGTGAAAGACTCATTGCTAACTAAAACTTCCTCATTAACAATGAAACTAAAATCATCAGTTTCTTTCACATCAATGCTTCTCACATGCGGTGGAAACATATCCATGTGCACATTTTGAAAATCAGGAGCATCAAACAAAAGGTAATTACACTCAACCTCACATTCATCAACATGAGATTCGCCATTGTCACTGCTTGGCTGCTCCACACATGGATTGACAACATTTGCCATATCAACACAATCAAGAACTTTACTGTCAGATAATGCAACAAGTTTATCAATATCATCAATGGGTAATGACCCTGATTCAAGATCCATATACGTACTTGATGAATCCAATATTTTATCATCATGATCATCATGCATTATAAAACTTTCCATATTTGATCTATTCAAACAAACATGAAGAGCAGGAGCATAAGCACACTCATCAACACCTTCATCATATTCAACATTATGTTTTGAATCAACATACTGATCACACACATGTTTGTCTTCAAATTATGCATCACTCTCACAATGAACATTCTCTTTTGATTTTGAACCCAAATTACATTCGGTATATTCATCACATGTTCCTTGTTCTTTCACTTGTGGATAAATGACTTCATGAACATTTATATCATTGCATTCTTTAAGTGAGGAAAATGCTTCAACATCAGTTTCAGAAAAGCAATCAAAATCTTTAGGGAAGCAATTAGAACCATCAACCCCATCATGGTTTTCATCACAAGAAGAGTCCTCATAACAACGGCTTGGGACTACACTTTCACTAACAGAGTCACCGCTTCTTAATGAAATATCAACAATACATGCCTTGTAGTTACTGGTCACAACATGACATGAAGTAGCACCATGTATCTCATTTACTCCTTACTCACCCAAGTCATCACAAGTGAAGCACTTTTTCATTTCTACTTTGTTTACATCCCATGTGACATCATCTTCCTTATTGCTGCAAGGATCAACACATGTGCTGATTGTGAGCTGATCACAATATTCATCCTCTAACATACATTTTTCACTTATTTGCATTGTTGTCTGATTTTCCTCAAGAGGACAGCTACTGTCTCCATTTTGAGAATCCACACTTTGTGCATGACCACACTTAGCTAATTCTATACTCCTTATCCAATTAGGTATTTGATCAAAGCTATGGGGCTTCAATACCTTTGGCAAAGTACTCAGCCTAGATTCATAAATCTTACAAAACAAATCAATGCACACGGATTCCTCGGGTTTGAAATATTTGGGAACCTTTATCAAAGCCTCCAAAAACCTTAAAAACAACTTGAATGATGATTCCCCTTCCTGTCTTCTCATTTCATACAAATCTTGTACAAAAGACCTTTTATCAACAATGCCCAAATTCTGTTGACATTCAACTTGGAGCTCACTATGATCTTCATATTTTGATGATGAAGAAATCATAGCAGCAAAGGCATTGTCAGCTTGACAATCATTTCCATTATCTAATATTTGAATTCCACAATCATGAGCTGTGCTTGGGTAATCAACACTTACAGCTAGACACCCTTTCATCATAGTGTATTTTAAATTGTTCTCAATGTCCATGGCAGTCTGATATGCCTGAAGTAAAGTTGCAGGCTCTTTATCCCTTAACAAGAATCCCATCTTACTATCAAATGCAGCAAGATACATGACCAAGCATTCAACATCATTCGGTCTTATGTACTCTGGGATCTCTCTTATTGCCTTTGCAAATCGAAGATTGAAAACAGGGACCAACTCATTTTCACTTATATGGATCTCCAAATTTTTTTTTCTCACCTCACTTGGATTCACGCTTTCGCCAAATTTCTCAACAAAGGTTGTCATAAACTGATTCCAAGAGGCTATAGAACATGACGATAAATATACAAACCAATCCCTGGCATTATCCTTCAAGGATTGAACATATAGTTTCATAACAATATCCTCACGATTTACCTCATAGTCCCCCATTACATCCATGAATTTTTGTAGATGCTTAGAGGCTAATTTTGAACTTTGCCCAGTGAATATGGGAAAATTCTTCCTAACATATTTAGGGATCAGGTTCGGGAAACCTCCAATACCACTGAAAACCAATGGCATGTACCTTTTAATAGAAAAATCCCTTTGAGGGCTTGGGATAACTTGTTTTCCCTACATAATTTTACTTTCCATCTCATAGGGAAACCCTCTTGTATACAAATTCAATCACTATCAACTTCATACATGGTTATCAACTACATCATTTACAAAATCAACCATGATTCTAAAACATTGATTGAATACCTATGCCTTAAACTTTCTCAAAGACATAACTCACAATAAACATACTTCTCTACTCATGTTACATATTACATTTTAGAAGTATGGAAATAAATACTACTATTGTTGCTCCCTTTCATAATGCAGATTCATTTAATAGGGAGCCAAAGTTTTCCTAAAACATTCACATATGGTTTTGCATACACAACTTCTTGAAAACCAGGAATTGTTACAGCAGTTGCAAATGGTTCTTCTGATTGGACATATTTGTACATCTTGAGCCATTTTCGCATCTTCATTAGGTTCTTTGGTAGAGTCGCCACCTCTTTGCAGAGGACAAAAATTTGAACAACTGGAATTTCTTCACAGGTCAAATTTCTTTAAGAACTAGCACAAATACTACAAGACATTCTTATCCAACAATATGACATCATATGGATTCCTTCCTCAACTTGTCAGGGTACTTCATCACAAGAGCTTGAATCTGCTTCATCTCTACTGCAAATCTTTTGGGTCTTTCCTAGTTCTTCTCAAATAATTCACACTAGTGCATAGATCTCGGAGTCGCCACCCACAACTTGTGAGGTATTATGAAATAAGCATGAAGTATGGACAAATCTAGACATACTTACATTGAAAGATGAATTACAATAGACTCTCTGGCAACATTCATGAGAATTGACTCAGCCAACAAGGAGATTGGACTATCAAGCTCATGACTCTATAAGGAAAAATGATCTTCAACAATGGTCCCCGGTAGAGTCACCATTTTGTTGGTGTTTTTTATTGTAAACCAGGTTTGTCTCCTAATCTACCTATGGAATTTCCAATTCCAATCAAAGGCAGCTCGAAGGACCTAGACCAACTAATGAGTATTTTAAAAATAACCTCCTACACTTTGGGCTCTGCAAGACCCGGGAGGGTGATCCCTTAATGTGTTTACAATTTATGCAACAAGATCACACACATCATTAACCATAACATATAATATCACTTAATAGCTCAACAAAATGGGATAAAACTAAATAGAATTGGTTGTTCATCAGTATTATCAACCATTTGGAGCATGAGATAATTACAACACAACTTCATGGTGACAAATAATCATTAGTTTTAAAATGGTAGCAAGCCCCAAGTGAACACAAACAAAACATTGAATCACAAAGAACAAATGCAAATCAGACCAGTACCATATCCATTGGAGGAGTCAAATTCACCAACACCTAATGGTTCATAGCAGATTTCAACACATAGCATATAATATCTCTGATTATATTTCCTTACAATATCACCAATTTGTACCTCAACTCAATACTACTTACCAAATCCTTGTACAGAACATATCAATCTGCAATCTCATTTAAGCAGTTTAATTAACTCCTTGAATTAAAGCTAAAACCAGAATTGCACACACCACAACAGTGAGATGAACAAAATAACCCTTGATTACTTCATTCAAAATTTAAATACATTTGCACATAGGAGAGACACGAGCCTGGATTTATCAGTTAAACTCAAATGCCAGTACTGTTATGAAACACCAAATCTCCATAAACTCAAATTATACAACAAAAAGACATAGAATCCAATTTGCATTGCTTCTATTACTACAAATTTTATAATTTTCTATGCAACTCCACTCTAGATTTCTGACTAGCTAACCTATTACAATGAGAAGAGAAAATAATATGTAGAAGAGAAGAAATTCCAGAAGAAACCCTAAAATTGATCAGGAAAAACCATCTGGAAACATCTCCACTATTGAACAATAATCAGCAAAGCATCTTCATCTTTTCCCTTTAACAAACTTTATTCTATTTTCAAATCATCTTTTCCCTTTAACAAACTTTATTCTATTTTCAAAACGACATTTTTCAAATTCGTTCCCTAAGAGAAAAATTCCCATGTGTATATTCTCCACTCATTACTTGTAGCTGAAAATATACCTCCATTCTCGTGAAAAAACCATTCATTTTTGTTTCTGCCCTTTGCTGCATTTTACTTTGTTGTGCCTTACAAGCACACTTGTATTTCATAACACATAAGATACTTCACATATAAAGTGAATATTAAATTCACTTTATCAAGCTCCTTTTACATATTAACCCAGCAAAGTAAAATGTTTCACTTGACTTTCAAAATTTTTGCCATCGGGTCACAATTTAAAATATATATACCCCAACTTTTTACCCCTTTCACATTTAAAACTATTTCACCCTTATTTCACTAAAATATTTAATTCCTTACCCAATGAAAATAAAAAATGGGCCCCACCCCTCCATTTAATATCACTTGACATAAGCCTTTAGCAAAACATTTAATATTAAATGTTTTTTATTTCTCCTCTCTTAATACACAACTCCCTTATTTCACCTGAGCCCTTTAAAATTATGGGGCCCACCATTTGTATTCGCAGCCACCACTTCCCCACAATCATGCAATCACCATCACAATTGTGATATGGTGGGCAACGACGAAGATTTGGCTGTATTTGACTTTATTTCCTGACCATTGATCTCCTTTCAGCTTATTTGCGTTGCCCTAATCTTTGACGTTACTCTGCTCTCCATTCATGGCGGCACCTCATTCTACATCCCTTGTGCATTGATGCATGTTTATTTCCCGTTCCAGGCCGCGCCTCCTCCATATGCTGGCCACGCCCCTGCATTTTATCATAACATTCTAATAGAAGAGCATACACCCTCATCCACTGGACTCTCTGGCGTGAGCTCCCTCTTCCATGCTCTGATGGATGTACATATCCTGCAGTCCCTGGGCGCGCTCCTTCAACTGCTGGCCATGCCCACCACTTCCGTGCATGAGCCTCCTCATCTAGCGTGGGCCTCCCTTCACCTCAAGCTGCGCCTCTCTGTTTGCATTTGCAAGAAAATTTCTAAAGCCCTTTCAACATTCATTTCTGTTCGCTCCAACCTTACTCGCCAATCACTCCTCCATGTTGCAGGTCACGCCCTTACCTGCTGGCTTCTTTATCTCATAGTAAAGAGATATAGAGTGATTCCAAATTTCAAGTGGAATTTCCACATATGAACTCTTTGAAATCAAGCCCCAGTGTATACCCTGTTCTGTAACATGAAAAGGATCTCCCCTGTATTTGCAATTAGATCATTGCACTAAAAGGAAATCTTTCTTGGAAATCATCAATATCCTCACACATTTGTAAGCAAAAAGGGGATTTCTATCTAAGTTATTTAACCACTTTTGACTAAAATGAATTTTATACCAAAAGAAAAAAATAGTAGTTCTCTTTACCAATGTACCAGGGGATAGCTTATTCGTTCCATACTCCAACATTTTCAATCAGGGCAAGAGATTTTTAACAACACTAATCCTTTAAGAGAATCGCCCTTTCATATAGTTGTTCAAACAATCTAGTAAGATGAAAAAGAAAATTTTGACTTGAGTGAATTGATTGTCAATATACCCTCTGTCACTCAATCTTATAACAGGTGCTCCCCTCAACATCACTGACATTCAAAATCTCATTTAAAACATTATGCTCAAAGTTGGTCTCTGATACATCTTCCTCTTTCAAGAAGTGAAAACCAGTGTTGGAAACTTGTTGACAACCTCCTTTTTGCATCATTGTGTGACTCATATAGGGCCATTAGAAAGTGTGATCAACATCACAAAGACCATCATTTTTGTCATCATACTTAAGAGCACTTAATACCATGTCTAGCCCACCAAAACAATTTATTTTGAAGCAGCCACAACATTGCAAATACTTGCATCATCACAACTGTGCAAAGCATGTCGGGTTTCCCATGTGGGCCCGACTAAATTTTTTTGTTTGTTTTCAAACCACCTTTCCCCATAAATGAGTTGAAATTTCATTTTGAATCATATGAAGTGAAAATATGAACTGGGTCTTCATCAAAATCCATTTTTTGACACTTTTGGAGAATGGTGAAAACTGGTCAAATTGCCTCAGGAATCAATTTGGGAAATAGGTCAAACAACATCCTGGAGCAATAAAAACTTGCAAACTCATAGACATTCAGTCCAGGAAAGCAGTGCAACAAATGGCTCAGAATAAAATGTCACGAGGTGAAAAATATTAATCAACAAAGTTGCTCAGCTGAACTTTTTTGAAACAACTGTTCTAAAACAATTAAAACTCACTCAATTGCCATTTTGTAAAAATAGTTAAACAACTCCTAGTGAGCTGTCATCAGACACCTGATTTCATTAAGGTATCCTGAGCATGTGTGCAAAAGGAAATTCCATGAAACATATTTGATCAAAAGATATTAACGACAAAATTTGACCATTCAGAAAGGCTGTCAGGAATGCAGATGAAAAACTGAACAAACTGCATTTGGTTTCGATCTGCTAAAAATAGCAAATCAGATCATGAGGCTCCAAAAACTGACACCCAAGATCATTTAGGTATGGAGAACACAGAACAACATTCATTTTGACATGAAAATCAACTGGTTTCAAAATCCAAGCTCAAACAGGAGGCTGTTTCGCAAAACCAACAATCTGCAAACAACAGAATAGTGCAAAAACCCTCTAACTCCACTTTTCAAAACCCTGACAAAACCTATTGTGGGAAGCTGAAAATTGACACACACGTTCACATATGTCAATCAAATACGTTTGCAAATGGGTTATCTCTTGGAAATCAACAGGCCTCAAATTCTGATTCTCTAAAGTGGGTCACTCAGACTGATCCCTTAGGTGCACTCTTGAAAGTGCAAAAGCAAATTTCTCGAAATGGGCATCTCAAATTTCACAAATTTGAGAGTGCCATCATATGGTATTCACAGGTATTCATCTATTTATCTTTGTAGAACCGTCACCTTTATTGGCAAGGTTAATAAGGGATAAGTGTTTGCTTTTGCATGGAAGTTGAAGATTTGGTTTATTTTTCTCTCAGTCAGAACTATAATGCTTTCACATGCTTAGATTTATAGTTCAATAGTGTTACCATATTAGATTTAAAGAATGGTATTTTTGGATCGTGGGTAATCATGAAGCCTGAAGAATCTTCTCAGTTTCATACTTGGAGTCGTTGGTAACTATTATTGAATGCATCATTTTATGATTTTGGTTTCACTACATTGAGATGTTAGTTACTTTAATATAGCAGTAGTTTCAGTGGCTATGGTTTATGGTTTATTTAGATCTTATGCTATTTTGTTTTTAGCACTGATTGTGCAGGCTGCTTGAGAGGACAGGTTTCAGTCTGCCTTCTGTAGTTGCATAATGCTTGGGTATTCCTGTCAGAAGAACTTCTTCATATTGACCTTTCACACATGGACATTGTAACACCTGGCATTGTTGGTCGATTGAAGTTTGGTAACCTGATAATCATCTTTGTTTTATTCTCTGAAATAGAAAAACGAGCAACTGTTGTAACCTTCCTTGAATGTAATGATGAAATCTGTAATTAGAAGAAAACAAAGAGATTAGGGCTTTAATATCAAGGAAAAACAAAAAGAGAGAAATGGGGGTTAACTGGTTTTCTGTGAAGTTCTATGAAAATAATATAAAAACAGAAAGAGAGAGTTAATTGAAAAAGAGATGTAGAACAATGAGAAAAGTATGAAAGAAAAAGGGAAAAACTAGTGTGAGTACATCACAGTGATTGTATTGAAAAATGTTGAGCTCTGAATTGAAAATTTGAAATATGAGTTGATAATCAAGCTGACTTAAGGTTTGACAATGGCTGAAATTCTGAAGGTTCATCTTTGGAACTTTGAGGATTTTAGATATTGTATGTCAAGAGGCACTTGATAGATAAGAGAGAAACAAAGAGATCCTCTGTATCATTGCATGATTTACTGGAAACAAAAAAGGGGTTGGTGCTCCTTAAGATTGGTGTCTCTAAATGAGGGGTTGGTGCTCCTTGATTTGGTGCTCAGAAATTAGCCTATAAGGCATTGTAAGCAATGGTTTTGAAATTAAGCCGGTAAGGCAGTTTAGGAGTGGTTTTTCTACCCCAGGAGGGTTTTCCACTCGACAATTTTTGTGTCTCTCATTTGTGTGATTTATGTTTAACTTGCATAATCTTTCTTTCAGTCATTTATTTTATTGTGCTCATTCAGTTGGTCAATGCTCTGATACTTTAAGGCTGTTTAAAAGTTTAAAGTCAATTTGCTCAAGTTTGTCATGCAAATTTAGATTGGGCAACTCTGATGCAAAATGTCTTTCATAAAGTGAATTAACTTCTGCATTCTATGCTCATTATATGAATTCTCAAAAGTTTGTCAAAAGAAAGTCAAAGTTGAATATTATGAAGTTTTATAGTTCTATTGATAAAGCACAACAAGATTGTTCATAAAGCTTTAATTGAACAATATCATATGATACTTTTAATATGGGCTGTAAATGTTAGTCAAGTCTCATGTCAATTTGATCTAAAGTGTTAATGTTCACTTGCTTAAACAAATTTGTCACTTTGGGTTAAATGAGTAAAAGTTTCATTATGCTTTCAAAGTTAAAAAGTTAAAATTACTCCACTCCGATTCACCCCCCCCTCTCAGAGTGAATCCACTTCCAACAAATACTACCTCAAAAGCATACTGTCTCATGGTATCTAAGACACATAAGATTTATGACAGTCAAGATGTGGTATGTAATGAGTCATCATTTGAATCATTGACACACAAAGGAGATTCAAAACTGATCACCTCTCATAGAATTTTCTCATAATCAGATGATGAGCATGAAGAATCCTCTCACAAAGGAGATGAGCTACAAAGAGAATTGTTCATTGATCTTGGCCATCTAGAAAATAATTATTTGCATCAGCAACATCATCAAAATCTAAAATGGATCCAAAACACCATTAGGGACTCCCACCTAAACTCTCTTCCAAATATTTCATCAGGAATTAAAACCAAGAAGACAAGTGAGAAATGAGGTAAATATCACACTAATGAGTTCATTTGTTAACAACATTGAACCTAATATAATTTAAGAGGCACAAATTCAACCACAATGGAATATGTCCATGGATTTTGAGTATGACTCCTTGATACATAATCAAACATGGTAACTTGTTGCTCTACTTGCAGGAAAGAAACCCATTGGCTACAAATAGATTTTCAAAGCAAAATACAAGGAAGATTGATTTATCAAAAAATAAAAAGTATGAATTATTGTAAAGGGATATGCTTAGTAGGAGGGTGTTGATTATGAGACCTTTGCACCCACTACAAATATCAAGACAATGAGAGTTGTTTGTACAATGACAATAAAGAAAGTATGGAAGCTTCAATAGATGAATGCCAAGAGTGCTTTCCTAGATGGTGATCTAAAATAATAAGTATGCATGACCCTACCAAAAGGTTTCATTGACAAAAATCATCCTCAAAAGGTATGTGATTTCATTAAGTCACTTTATGGGCTTAAGCAAGCCCCTAGGGCATGGTACAATAAAATATATGGTCAACTATTGTGGCATGGTTTCATCCATAGCCCCTCACATTCAAATTTGTATATTACGAAGGTAGACACATAGATTGTCATTCATTTTTTGTATGTGGATGATCTTGTCATCTAAGGGAGCTCATACAATCTTGTCGATGATGTAAAGAATGATCTAAATAAATCCTTTGAAATGATAGACTTGGGGCTAATTCACTACTATCTTGGCTTGGAGATATGGTAAAAGGAGCATCACTTTTTTATCTCACAGATAAAATATGCCAAGACACTCCTGGAAAAGTATGGGATGTTCGATTGCAAATCTTTGTCCACTATAATGGAGAAAGGTTCACAACTCTCTCAATTCTAAGATTCACCTCAAGTAGATGCAACTCTCTACAAAAATCTTGTTGGGAGTCTCATTTACTTGACTTATACTAGACTAGAGACTTATACTTTGTTGTCAGCTATCTTTCGAGATTTATGAAAGAGCCAAAGAAATATCATTATGTTGCAACTAAGCATGTTTTGAGATATATATAAGGAACAATTAATTATGGTTTGGACTATAAGAAGAAATCTTAGAACTCTTCTTGTAGGGTTATACCGAGTCAAACTATGTTGGATCTATGGATGCCAATAATTCAACTACAGAATTTGTTTTCCATCTCATATCTAGACCAATCTTATGGATTAGAAAGAAGCAAATCATTATTTCTCTCTCATCCATCAAGGCTGAATATCATACCACATGAGGAGCTATGTGTGAAGAAATTTGGTTACATATGGTTGACATGGACATGTTGCCCTTACAATTGTCGTTGCACCAAAAGATCGACCTATTAATGCTCGATACAACAAACAGAGTTAATGGATCCATGTGAGGCAATTAGTCCATGTCACGAATCCGCCCCTTAGCATTACCTGAGGGGATTCGAACTCGACACCTTTGGTTCTGATACCACTTGTTGGCCCTACGATTTCTGTTGCACCAAAAGATCGACCTGTTAATGCCCGATACAACCGTTAGAGTTAATGGATCCATGAGAGGCGATTAATCCATGTCACGAGTCCTGAGGGGAGCACTGACCATCTGTCAACAGGACATTCCTAAAAAAACCATCTATTCTTATTGTGAAAATCAAGGTGTCTTGAAGCTTGTGAATAATTCAATTTTCTATGACCAAACAAAGCATATTGAGGTCAAATGTCATTGCATTCAAGAATAATTCTTGAGCCACCACATCTAGCTCCAATATTGCTTAACAGATTCTCGGATAGTTGATATACTCACCAAGTCTCTTGGAAAGGTGAAATTTGAGTTGTTTCAAGGGTACATTTGTAAGAACAATGTAATAAGGGGAAATGTTAACATAGTGGATGTGTCATATTACATTTTTACTAATTAATCCACCACTTAGTTTCAATGGTTATATATTTATAGTTGATATAACTATAATATTCCCTATATATATATATTTGTTTTTGCACATCCAATAAGATATTAAGCATTTTCTATTCTTCACATCATAGAGCATTGGTTTAGAAATGAAGGAATCTTACTACTAATGCTATTAGTTGACAAGTCTACAATTTATAATATATTTGATTCAAATATAAATTATGTAATGATACCACTAAGATTATTTTTGGCTATTGATAGAAATTTGAGAGCATGTTCATATTTTCCAATTCTTGGTGGAATAGGCCCTTCAAATAGATTCTCTGAAAAATCCAAGAACACCACATTTTATAGATGAGTGGGAATGTTTTCTTGTAGCTTATTTTTGTGCAAAGCAATAATTGAGGTATAGGATTTAACTAGATTATGTTCAAATCTAGGAAATTTGTTGGGAAAATTACCTACTGTAGACATGGAAAATGTACAATTGAATCTAACTTGCTTGATCCTGATTACTAACGAAATTTCCTCCTAAATCATACTCTCAGCTTATCATCACCTTTTCATCTCTTAATTAGATAAATCATTATTTATTTAATTAAGTCTTTCTCCTTTGTTGATTAAATTAATCAATTTAATTTAATTAACTTTATATCTCTGTTTATTTAAATAATTCATTTTATTTAAGTCAAGTCCTTAAAGTCTTCTCATTAAATTGAATAAATTAAACCTTATTTCATTTAGTCTAACACTATCCTCTTTAGTTAAATAAATCAAATCATTTATTTAATTAAATATTTCCTCTCATTTTGATTTAAATCAATCCTAAAGATCTAAGTCAAAATGGTCAAATCACCTAACCTCTCATTAAATTAATCAAATATTGATTAAGTTAATCCCTATCACTAAAATCCTCTAGAGAATGCAACTTGCATATGAAAATGGATTTACTTCATTTATTAAATCTCTATTTTCCCTCACATGGCATAAAAGGGGAATATTCCCTCAAATTTGAATTTGAATTCAAATGGGCTCGGTTCTTCCAACAAGGCATTCAAGACCTCTTAGATGTCCTTTGCATTGAGCCAAGTGACATTAACTCCATTTCCCTTCCCTCTAAACATGTCACATTCAAATTTCAAATTTGAATCTCATAGCATTTATCATGCACATTGATCAAAATGTGCTCAACCATCAACCATTCACATGGTGACAAGTGGAATTCAACCATTGGGTGAATTTTAGTCCCACATTGTCCAAATATTGCCTTCTCTTCCAAATTCAAATCTATAAATTGGAGGCTTCTCTCCTCATTCTTCATCCACAAATTCATGCAAAGTTACTCTCTTAACATTGAGAGCCAATTTTGTGCACATCACTCCATACTTCATCATTTTCATAGCTAGGTCATGCTCAAATCTTATCATGGAGATTTGATCAATCTACAACCATCCACATTACAACTTAGGAGTTGGGAAAGGGCCAATTTCAACATTCAATTGGCACCAATTCCCCCATGGGATCACTAGTTTGCTCACTTAATTAGGATTTACATTATTTTTTACATTTATTCTTCATTTTCCTAGTTTAAGTTATTAGCAAATGGATTTCATGGGGAATCCTTCATTCTTGTTTGCATTTGATCTAACACATTAATTTGTTTGTTGTTATTGTAGATTTGCAGGTTTAAGGGTTCACATTTTGACGCTAGAGAGAGGGCTTGAAATTTTTTATCACATTTTTAAAAAAAAATTCTATGGTTTTCTCATTTTTTTTGTAGGTTACAGGTCCGTGACTCTGTATTGTGCCGCATTTGTAGGCGCGACACTATATTGCACCACATCTTTTCCAAACTCTGCCGCACTTGTTCCCGCATTTGACTTTTTGAATCTGCAAACTCGACCGCGGACTCGCAGTTTCAAATTTCGCCGCACCTAGGTTTGCGGCTCTGTATAGCATCGCATTTGCAGGCACGATGCTATATCGCACCGCTATTATTTCCAAACTTCACCACACACGCGTTCCCGCTCATAAAATTTCAAATTTGCAAAACTCTGCCGTGGATTTTAGTTCCAAACTGTGTCGCCTGCAAAACTGCGCCGCACCCACAGTCTCTATTTCTACAGAGCGTCGCACCTAGTCAAACGCATGGTGCTATATAGCGCCACCTCTGTTCCAAACTGCACCGCATTTGCTAACTTCGCCGCACCTGTAGATTTTTTTGACTTTTTTTTTTTTTTTAAAACTTTTTTTTTTGATGCGAAACTTCCCAAGGTCATAACTTTTGACTCGGATATGGGTTTTGGCTGAAATTTTAGAGGTGGTTTCTTTATGAGGTGACATGTGGATTTCCTATACAAGTCCATTGGATCCCGTTTTGACACATTTTTCGAAGCCTCAAACTTTCATCTTGACCCTCGAAATCATAATTTAGCATTTTTTTTTTCTAGTTTTCTAGTTTTTGAAAAATCGTTTTCATTAATAACTCGGAATGCATGTCTCATATTTGGGATATTAGTTGGAAATTCATCCTATCTTAGTATTGGGTATTTTTGGAAAAAAATAGGACTCTCAAAGTCATGGATGCAAAATTACCAAAAATGGAAAAAAACTAACAATTGTTGAAATCTGCCAAAAAAAGAAATTTCTTGATCAAAAGTGAAGAAAGAAAAATGAAGGCCAAGGGTTCTTTATGATGTTATCATCTCATTGTATCAAGTGTTTTTAAACACTTTGGGAGAACTTATAATTAATTTCTAAGGAATTTGTTTACTTTCATGCCTTAGAAACACTAAATTTTCTTTTGGGTTTTAAAAAGAACAAACAAATTTCTTTTTCAAAAGTTTGCAAAAGGCTAAAAAGAACCTAGAAACAATCTACTATATTTTGTTTAAAGGTTTAAAAACTGAAAAGGCAACTCTCACACTTCAAAGTTGGTGCTTTAAAAAGAACTCATTTCTTGCTTTGAGGATAAAATGAACATGTGTTTTTGATGTTTTGTAATCCTTTTCAAAAAGTAATATCATTTAAAAGGCATATGCGCTTCTCTCGCGCCTCACGATGATATTAAAAATCAAAATTATTTTTATGATATTAAGTTGTCAAAAGTATTACCTCCACACTTCATTTTTGGGTTCTAAAATTGAACAAAATATCTTGTGAGTGTGAGTAGGCTTATTGCGTGTGTTCTCCCTTTGTTTCTAAACAAAGGTTGATCGAACTACGGATATGTTTACTTACTTTTGTTTATCTTAGTGGGCTTGCCTTGTGGGAAAAATTACTCACCCAAGGGAATGACCCAACCAGTAATACATTAAGGACAAGTGTATTTCCAATTGGGATATAAAAGTGGGTACTGGAACAAAAACCAGTATCATGTGGTTAGCTCCGACGAGAAGGGAAACAATGGTCTCTCGCTACATGGGTCAGCCTCCATGAACAGAAAGACCGAATTAAAACCCTTGTTTAGAAATGCCAAATCCTTATCTATTTTGTTGGTGCAAAAGGTCATGTCCTTTGAAGCCGCCCCACATTATACATGTGGTTTTGTTGTAGAGATGAAAAATATGCCATGGGAGATTCATGGGTATTGATGCTTGGCTGACCCGAGAAGTGTGTGTCGTGGAGGGGAGCCAGTGTGGTCAAGAATCTAGTCATCCACACAGAATATGCGCGGTTGGATTCGTCCAAATGGGAACTCAACAAAATATTGTCTCTTCATCCTAGGGTTGTGCATGTGCTTGGAAATGAAAAAAACCTTGCTTGGTTCTAAAATATTGAGAAACAAATATTCACAAAAGCTTTGAAATTTCAAACCCTTTGAGGAAACAAATATCCTTTGACGAATCTAAGTGCTCTTGCTTGCCCTAGGGATTATATCCTTAGAGGTTTCTAGGTACTTAGATTTAATCATCATTTGTTTTCACCAAAGTCAACACTAGGAAACCTTTGCCTTGATTTCCACATAATGCACTTTGTGGAATGAAAGAAAATTAGGACATTGGACATTCAGTTTGAAAAGCATAATCAAGAAAGTGTTTGTGGTAAAAAGAACCAAATATAAGCAAGATAACAAACAATTGAACCACACATGTGCTTGGTCCCTTTTGAGTCATTTGGTTTTCATGCAAACATTGGTCTTTTGGTTGAATTACTCTTAGAGAAAAACATGTTCTTCAATATCTTGGTCTAGTAAAAAGGTCCTCTTAGGTTCATCTAGGATCAAGTCAAACACTTCACCCATCCCTCAAACATCAATCAAATCTCATCTCACCAACAAATTCTTGGGAACTTTGAAAACATCATTTATGCTAGACTTCTAGGAAAAATCAACATCACCTTGTTTGACTTAACACACCTAGTCAAATTATCAATTCTCTTGAACAAATTTACCCCTAGGATAACACAACTTTCTAGGGTTTACAAGTTCATCATCAAAAAACACCTTGTTTGGCTTAACACACCTAGCCAAATTTTCATCTTCTGTACACGTTTTCTCTAGGATAACACAACTTCCTAGAGTTTACAAGTGCATTATCACTTTTTTTGACTTAACACACTTAGTCAAACTATCATAAATCAAAATAAAATCAAAACAAAATCAAAACAAGTCCTAAAGTCTAGCATTGATCCAAAGTTCATAAAATTTCAAACACCCATATCATTCACCCCTTTCATCCTTCATCTCATCATTGGTCCTAAACCCCTCAGAGGTCAACAAGGTCAAAACACAAGAGGAACATGGAATATAAAGTTGATTCATCGATCATGAGTAATCCAATTCAACCAAACTATCCAAGCCTTATAATGCCAATTTATTTTCAAAACTTTCATTTGTACAATCCATACATGGGATCATTATCTCCTACAAACCTCAATGATACAAAAAATGTGCGTTTTTCGAATCTAAATTTTGGAACACCGTTCCCGATGGTAGATTTAAATCAAATACAAAACTTACAAATCTATCAACCAAACAATCAGGGCATGAGCCTTCCCCCTTTATCAACCATCAATCAACCGAATCTGAGCAACACCCCCTTCATAAGTTAAAGCATCATACCAAATCCTCTCATCCTGCCATCAACATCGCAACAACAGATGGCAACCATCCAAACAACGGTCAACACAACCACCGTCCCTCAAGTGTCTCAAGGACCAAGCGTCCCAATCACACCATTCACCACTCAAACCCTACCAATTAGTGCAACCATTCCGCTCATCACAACGGTCAACACCATTCCCAATCCATTGTCACCACCGCCAAAACACAACATGACAAATTCATTCTCCATTGTGTTGCAAGTCGCTAGACAAGCTTCCTACCAAAAGGCGCTCCAAAACCAACAAGCTACATAGCTAGCTACTCAATAAGCACAAGCGGCTCAAGTAGCCCAACAAGCTCAAGCCCAACACCAAGCTCGGAAGGCACACACACAATTTCGGGAACTATTGCAAGCAATCCATCAACAAGTAGCTCAACAGAAAGCCCAAAAACAAGCATTGTTGGCACAACAATAGTGCGACCAATAACAAGCATTGTTGGCTCAACAGTAAATGCAGGCCTTACTCCCACAACAGATCTTGCAACAGATTCCCACCACAATCATTGAAAATGATGATCAAGATCCTTTGACCAATGATCATGTTGAAAATGTCTTTACATCACCTAATGAGTTAGAGGACATATCTCAATAATTTATTCCAAAGCATGATCCACATCTTTCACTGAAGTCTAGAAATGGACCTTTCCAAGACATATTGACATCCTTTGACCTCATGGTTACAGATATTGAAGAAATCCTCAACTCACCATTTGATTCAAATCCACTCAAAGACCAAGAGGATATTGAGCCACTTCCCATGCCTTATGATGATATCCAAGAACCCTTTGAAATTGACCCATGTCAAGAACTTGATCCAAAGCATGTTGAAAGCAATTCCGACATTAACCAAGATCAAGAATTTTTATATCCAAGATACTACAATGAGGTAATGAGAACTCTCCTATCTATACAAGATATCACAAATGATGATCATATCCATATAGCACATACTCCTCCATCTACCCATGAGATGCTTTCTTTGCATGGAAACATAGATGATCTTCATTCAAAACAAGAGTCTCACACTCTTGACATAATTACCAAGGAACAAGAGTCTCCTACTCTTAACATTTGTGCACACGACCAAGATATGGAAAAATCTAGAGACATATCAGAAATGAATCATGGCGAAGGCTCCTACAAAAGTTATAAATTAGAAACATCCCGTGAAGTGAGTCATGAGGAAGGATTTTATGTGGATGGTAGATCATCAACACCTCTTGAAGAAGCATTAAAATCTGATATTTCACAAGATGAAGCCATAGAGATCAATTAGGAGGTTATCTCAAAGATAGAGGATCCTATCACTTATAAACTTGGATCACTTACCTTTCTTAGGGCAAGCTGCCTCATCAATAAAGAAGTTGTCACCTTTGAAGATCCACTACAAAGCAGATAAGGAGTAGCACCTTGTTTCCAAGGTAAATCATATCCTATTGCAAATAGAATGTTTCAACAGATGAATTATCAAGGCAAAGGATTAGGCCTACATGAAAAGGGTATCCTAGAACCAGTGCAGATTATTGGCAATCCTAGGCATCAAGGCCTTGGTTATTCGACAATTAAGGGATCTAAATATATAAGTGATACTTTCACAAAACTAGGGGCAACTTCATCTCAAGCAAACACCAACATAGGGGGCACGACAAATCCTTATGATGAAACCAGTGCCAATACTACAACCAACCACGTCATGAATCTTCATCCACCCATCACCCCATCCATAAATTGGGACCAACATCAAAAGGGATATTTGAATCAAAGCAAAGAAGCTAAGAAGCATATCAGACAAATCAAATATAAGTGGATACCAAAAAATACAAAGAAAGATGATCCCTATCAAACTCCATTAGTCAAAGAAACAATGGGGCAAAATAAAAAGGGAAAAGTATCCATCAAAGATGTCCACAAAGGCAAAAGCAAGATTCTCAAGCAATGTACAAAGTGTATCAAGCAATTGGTCCTAATTCCATGCACACTTCCATATCCACCCATTATTGCTCATCTTCCCAAGTTTGGAGAATCAAAGGTTCCAAACTGTCAACCAATCCATCTTTTATTCCTAAACACACTTCATCCACACCTCCACGCATAAAAAAATAAAAATAAAAAAGTATAAAAATCCATAAAAAATCAGAAAAAAGATTGAAAACAGTTAAGAAAAAAAATCATCCTCTAGTGAAAACCGCATGGGCAGCGCTTTGGGCAAGTACCATGATGAAAACTTGACAAATAGGCATCATGTGTAGAATCAAGCATCTATGTGTGCCATTTCAAGAGAATGCATCTTATCACGTCCATAATAAATCCAACTTTCCATCCATATCATCTATTCATCCACGAACCATTTATCCAACCCATTACCATCTATATACCTTATATTAATCTTGACCAAGTTTAGTACAGACTTCACACGTGTTTATGGTAAACATCTTGACATGGGTCATTTTCACTGATCCTATCCAATCCAAACATTATCTGAGCCTTGGAGCATTATCCAAATGAAAATCCTCTATTTGAACACCCTTATCTTATCATAAGCTAATCCATATCCATTAATCCAAGAATATACCCATGGCATTCCATACATTGCTAGACACTGGGGGCAGATATTTACACCTTGCTTTGGGAATAAATCTTGATTTATATCCTCTAACTTATGTGATGATCAGGACATTTGGAAAACGTGAAATCAAATTGGTCAAGAATTTTTGAGCCAAAGATCCAAATCACTAGCCCATGGCATTATTTTAAAAAAATGATGTTCTTTATCAAGCTTTATCTTTCGTTGAACACTAATCTGAACAATCAATATTAGTCGCATCTAACTTGTGCGTTAGCGTCACATTAAATCATCAAAACAATTTTGTTCCAAAACAAGCTTCATAAATCTTGATCAATCAAATCCAATCAATTATCACCTTGTTTGACTTAACACACTTAGTCAAACCACCCTCTTGTGCATGAGTTTACTCTAGGATAACACAACTTCCTAGATTTTACAAGTACATTATCATCTTATTTGACTTAACACACTTAGTCAAATTATCCAATCCATCATCAACTTGTTTGACTTAACACACTTAGTCAAACTACCCTCTCGTGTACGAGTTTACTCTAGGATAACACAACTTCCTAGAGTTTACAAGTGCATTATCACTTTTGTTTGACTTAACACACTTAGTCAAACTATTAATTCATTGATCTGATCAATCAATCTTAGCTTGGTTTTCAACAAAATCCCAAAAAAAAGCACTGATATCATCACATATCCACATCCAAGTCGTCAAAATCATGCGAAAATCCAAAAACATCCAAATCATATCAACATCCAAAACATGTCAAAATCTCAGAAAATCTTCAAAAATTTCATCATCGAGTCTTGTCAGTCTTTCACTTCAACCAAACTACATCGTCTCTAAGCTTGAACGTAGGCAAGGTTGATCTATGATCATCCCCCGAGACATTTTAGGTCGGTCCTTTAAGCGTTCATCGCAGTGGCAATCTGTTTGCCCATCTATTTCACATCTTAGGTTAGTCCTTAGGCATCCATCACAATAAAATGGCAATTTGTTTTCCCATCTATCTCATCAGTGAGTCAAATTTGTCGTTAGCCGAACTACGTCATCTTTGAACTTAAACGTAGGCAAGGCCATCCTTGATCAGCTCCCGAGACACAAAATCCAAAAACATTTGTAAAACATCTCAAAAACCCAAAAATAACCTCAAAACATTTGAAAAACCCAAAATGGTGCATCCATCTCATCTCGCTTTCACCGGCGATAATCATCATTCCTAATAAATCATCGTCATATTCATCCTTTGGTGAAGCAGTCAGAAACAAGTCTAGCAGGTTCCAAAGTGAACACCTAATCGTCAGAAGTCTCAAGTCTCGGTCAATAAGCAAACAAATTGGTCAATTCGGAGTATCAATAGCTTATCACCCAATCAGTCCCACTAAAACCCTGATCACAACATTTCCTAGGATGAATCCTTCCCACAATGGACATAAGCATTAGGTATCTTACAGTAGTTTAGCCTTGGCTAGTGGTATGAAGAACATTAGCTTGTTTGTTTGCTTTATCTGGTCTTTTTGACTTATCTTATTTTGCACTCATTCCAAGGACCTCTCGATGATGCCTAAACAAAATAGGTTTAGAGAGAAAGGAATGGGGCAACGATCATGATCTTTTTTATCTAATGTGCTTGTTGGATACTCTTGTAAAATAACTTGGCGAATACTTGCTTTGTTAGGTCCGTCCTAGCAAGGTTTCTGTATGTCAAGTGTGAACAAGAATACTCCTATCTGATTGACAAGTCAAAGTCCATCACACTAGGTGCAACGCCATCCTGGTCCTTTATTCCTTGATGCATCGTACCTATGTGTGTTATCAAACATAAAGTAATTGACCCTTTGAAAATCCCAACTCCTGGTAAGCAAATCATCATCATCATAGTATAGGCTTGTGAATTGTCCTTTCATCGTCTTATTCTTCTTTCTTTACTAATATTTCTATCTAAAATTGGTGTGTTGTATCAAAATATACACAAGGCTACCCATGGCCGATGACTGTCTATATATCATCAGAATTGTCTACATCAAAGATTTATCTTTCGTCCTTTGATCAATAGAACCACTCCTCTTGCATTTTATCGCGATATCAATAAGAAAATTAGCATTTCCGCTCGATCTCTCAAGGGGGCAATATACTAGTGTAATCCTTCTCGTTGGGGCAACAGTGGGGCATCTGAAAAATTGAGAAATTTTGAACTTTGATCACAACAGTTATTCTTTGAATCAATGCATCAAGTAAATTGCTTCAAAGAGGGGCAAAATGTAGACATGGAAAATATAAAATTCGATCCGACACACTAGATCCTAATTTACTAACACCATTTTATCCTAAATCATCTCCTTTTCTACTCATTTAATCGAATACTCTATATTTGATTAAATTCATCACTCTTCATCTCTTAATTAAATAAATCAACTTTATCTAATTAAGTCATCATCTCCTGTTAAATAAATAGATAAATTTTATTTAATTAATTATGTAATCCCCCTTTTAATTAAATAAATCTTTATTTGGTTTAAATCCAATATCATCCCTCTTTAGTTAAATAAATCAAATCTTTATTTAATTAAGTCTTTAATCCTTTTCTTCTCAATTCTTGATTTAAATCAACTCATAAATCTAAGTTCAAAATGGTCAAATCACCTAATCTCTCATGAAATTGATCAGATCTTGATTAATTTAATCTCAATCACTAAAATCCTCTAGAGAATGCAACTTGCACAATAAATCAATTACTTTGATTTATTTAATTGCCTATTTTCTCTCAACATGGAATAAAGGAGGAATATTCTTTCAAATTTGAATTCAAAATCTGAGTGGATGGGTACTTCCAACAAGGCATTCACTCCTCTTACATGTACTTGTGCATTAAGCCAAGTGACATTAACTCCATTTCTTTCTCCCTCCAACATGTCACATTCAAATTTCAAATTTGAATCTGATGGCATTTATCATGCACATTGAACAAAATGTGCTCATTCCTCCTCCAATCACATGTGGACAAGTGGCACAATGCCATTGGATTATCTTTTATCTCACATTGCTCAAAATCCCTTATTCTTCCAATTTGGAAATCTATAAATGAGAGACTCTTCCTCTCATTTCATCATCCACAATTACATGCAAAGTTACTCTCTTGACATTGAGAGCTAATTTTGTGCACTTCACTCCATCATTCACATATTTCATCATTTTCATAGCTAGGTTATGCTCAAATCTCATCATGGAGATTTGATCAATCTACAACTTCAACATTGCAACTTAGGAGTTGGGAAAGGGCCAATTTCAACATTCAATTGGCACCAATTCCCCCATGGGATCACTATTTTACTTGCTTAATTAGGATTTGCTATCATTTATTTAAGTTTTGTTCTGCATTTTTCCTAGTTTAAGTTTAGTAGATGGATTTCATGGGGAATCCTTCATTCTTGTTTGCATTTGAACTAACACATTTATTTGTTTGTTGTTCTTGTGTAATTGCAAGTTTAGGGGTTCACACCTACAAACTAGTTAGATGAGAGGCTAAGATAAGAAAGGTTTGTGTAATTCTATAGCCAATTTGGGATATTTCCACCAAGAGAGTTATGAGACAAATCTAGTGAATGTAAGGAATATTGAGTTAAAAAGAAAGCTACAAAATCCCCTTCTATGTTATAGATCTCAAATGTAAAGTTTCAAGTTGAAATTTAGGAACATAAGTGGCATTGACTTCTATAGTCAACACATTCCTTAAGAGATCCAATCTTTGAATCTTGGGGAACTTATCCAAAAGAGAGAACATGCCTCTTAGTTGGTTGTTCCTAAGATAATGATATGTGAATTTGAATATCTTAGCCAAAGATATTGGGATGGTGTCACTCAAAAAAGTGTTGAAACTCACATCAAGAATTGTAAGCTTTGACAACTTACCTAGAGATGTTGGGATAGTGCCATTGAAAATTTTATAACTCAAGTTAAAATATGTCAAGATTGACAAGTTACCAATCTCTGTTGGAATTTAACCAATAAAATTAGAATAAAACAAGTTTAAATATCTCAATCTACTGAGCTTGTGAAATTGTGAAGGGATGACAAGAGGAGGGAAGAAAACATTCTAGTTGAGATTCAAGTGCTCCAAACATTGTAGTTGGAATAGTCCCCCATGAATTTCCCTCCATGGCATGATTGGGATTATGGAATTGGTATTAAGGGACTGAGGACCAAGATATAAGGAAAGGACATGGTTAGTGATTGGGTGCAAGTAACTCCTTCCCCTGCATAGTAGTTAAATCCATTCCACAATTGTAGCATGTAATGAGAGGAAATGAAGTTGAGGCACTCTTTGAAATTTAATAATAAATTTATTTCATTCACATAACATGTGGAGGAGCAAGGCATCAATGGTAACACCACCACCAAAAGTAATACCAACATCATCATCATCTTAATTAGATATTGCATTAATTTAACATTCCTTCATACAAACAACTTAGATTTCAAAACCTTCATAGAGATTGGTCTACCCATAGAAATAAAATCAAAGATCATTTACAATTTTAACTTCTCCTTTGGAAATTTGTGAACTAAAATAATCAAAACCAATATTTACTACATTCTACCTCATGAAAGTGATGGAGAATCTCCCTTTTCCTATAAAAATCTAGATAATTTTTTTTTTTAATAAATTTAAATAACATATCCGTACATTTACACCGATTCCTAAACAAATTAATACCCAAAAAATAATGTCCCTTCTACACATGACTAATAAATCCATGCAATGTAATATTAACTACTAACTATTACAATACTTAAATACTACAAAATTTAGAATGTGAGTGTAATAACATTTGATTTATTTTATGAATAAAAATCTATATTATTTGAAAAAAATTTACACATATACATCTATCATTGAAGAGACATTCAATGTAAAGCTCAACAACAATTATATAATAAAAAAATAAAATATCAAATCACTTTGTGGTTAAAGGCAAAGCTAACATTTTGATCAGAGAACGTAAACAGGCCTTCTTAATTCTACCACCGGATACGTAGCACCATATTTCATAAGGTTACAGTGAGCCTCATCTATGGCTATCTCCATGAATATATTCTCAACATTAGGATCTCCACCGTATCTTTCCCATCCAACGATCTTTCTGTCATCGGGCTTTTCCAATTTATTGTACCAACCTATTTTTAGTCTGTCACCTGGTTGTGCTGCATAAGCATGCTTGTTAACACTGTCAGTGTATCCCCAGCGGTTGCTAAATATGGAGAAGAAGTCATACAAGCCTGTTCTTTTCTTGAAGACCTCGAGTTTAACAAAAATGGCGAAGCAATTAAAAATCCTGTCGTAAAGCCTGTACAATCGACTTCTATTACAATCTAACAGAATAATCACAAGACTCATAAAGTTGAAAGCTTTACATAATTGTTTGCTTGAAGCAATATAGGAAGAGTACTTATCACCACCCAAAACTCTCTGTTGAAATCAACATAGTTGAAGCTTGTAGGAACTACAAAATTAGCACCTTTACCGCAAAAGTAACGCTTTGTCAATATCTTTTCATAAGCCTCTGTTTCAGATAACTGTCTGCCGAGGGCCAATGACCCAGATATTCTAAGAAGGCTTTCTACAAAGATTATATTTTCATTGAATAGAAGCGTGCATTTTAGCAAGTCACATAGAGGATGAATATGTGTGATGTAATAATAGTTATTGTGCTTGACTATGTATCGGTAAGGGCAATCTGGGTTATCTTCTTCTAGATGCCTACTTATTTCTTCTAAATTTTTCAATATGATAGGACCACCCTTAAAATAAGCCATCATTTTTGGAATTTCCATATAATACTCCCTACTGTCACCCAATACAATTGTAGCTGCTTTATTGCTCCACCATTGGCTCAGCTTAAAAGGAACATAGGATAACACAAAAAGGGTTATCGGATTGCAGCGGATAAGCTGCCAAATCGCATAAACCCATTGCGCCCACTACACCTGTGGTTTAGCAAGCCACTGGGGCAGCCCCTGTTCTATACAAACGATCCACTTCTCCATCTCTATCATACCATGTTTCTAAAATAAAATGATCATGTGTCTTTTGGGGTGTTCCTTTTTACCATCCGCTCTTTTTTTGTGAATATGTACTCTTATTTTTAACTTAATATAGATAGCTGTCTATTCATAAAATAAAATAAAAATGAATGCATAGTAGATGATATTCTTTCCTTTCAAACAGGGCAGATAGCACTCTTCTAGGAGAGGGGAGCTTGAAATTATTTGTGAATACATTCAAAGAAGACATGTACAGTGAATATTTTACCTTTTTCTACAAGACGTGCATAGAGGAAATCACTCCATTTCTTTTTCTTTGAAACTTCTTTGCTTTGTATCTACCGAAATTAAAACATAAGTTAAAAAGAGATGACTTGGGGTTATCGACTACTATTTGTATTGTTATATTGACGTTCTTGCAAACTGCGTTCGAAAATCCTTTGTAGAATTTCAACGTTCCGCATCATACTCTCATTCACACTTTTTCTAGGTGGATCATAGAATATGATTTAAAATATTTATGGAAAAATCTTTCGCTTTTAATAATATAAATTGTGAAAATTTGATGTTTTTTTACATCTATTATAATTTAATGAGATTAAAATAATAAAATTTTTTTTAATTATCTCAAGAAACGTTCCTACAATCACAACCCGGTGAAAAGAGTCTTGTCAATAAAAACATCTCATGATTTAAATTTATGTTCATTCCATCACAATTGTTGACTTTGTTGACACCCGAACATGAATAGTTACAACCTCCAAATAGAAGTGCAGGCATTAAGAAAGTGAGGCACCAAAAGGAAGGAATTTGTCCCATATTTGGGAGGCAATCCCACTCTATGATAGTTGCCAGAAAGTTGTTTCTCTTTTGTGAACCATTTTTCTTTCTTGATCAATTTTTAATTGCTTTTTCACTAATTTTTTTGCTGGTAAAGATACTAGAGGTAGGCACAACTTACAAACATTGTTTAAGTATGGAGTTTTTCAAGATTTTTTTGTAGTGTTTGCGATCCATATGTATATGTCATTCAATTTAGGTGACCATATTCGCATGGAAACCATTTCGAGCTATGAATGGCTAACAAGTGTGTATTGTCCACAAAATAAAACCCATGTTTCTATTATTCGAAGATTTTCCCATATATCACAAAAGAATGGCCATGTTGGTAACAAGCCTTGTCAATGTCTATTACACCGAACCCTTCACCACAAAGTCTTGCATTATTTCTCCTAGTTTCCCAAGGAGCTCTCTTAATGTCCCACGAGCTCAAGCCACTCCCATTAATCCATCTACATGAGAAGAGGAACCCAAAGTGGTTGATATTGTTCTCATTGCTAATCTCTCTAAGTCATTAACTACCTGTTATTTGTGTGGAAAGTTTGTGTTTGTTTGATGATTTTATTAGTTTATGAGAAAAAAATTTGTTGGACCTTATATTTGAGTGTTTTGAATCTAGATGTTGAAGATTTGGTACATTTCCTCTTTTTGATGGAAGGCATGTTAAACACAATGAGGATACTGGTGATACTATGAATCCCCTCCTCTTCAAGAAGTAGTACTATGGAAGTATATAAGGTGTAATTATAGGTGTATTCAATTCATCAATGTAATGATTTCATTAGAGTTAGGGTTTTTCCTCATTGTGATATTTTTCTAAAATTGTTTGGTAAAAGGACTTCAATAATTATTTGAGGTAATTATGCAACAACCAGTGTATCTTTATTGTTTGGGTTTGTGAATATGCTTCATTTATATGCAAACAAAATAATGTGTTTAATATATTGGGTATGTATACGAAGATGGGGACCAAAAGGGGGTTTTAAGTGGTCACATTTTTTTTTTAAATCAAGAAAGACAAATCTTGGATGAGAAATTGAAGATAGTTATGCTCAAAATTTGAAGATGTAACAAGAACAAGAGTCATAGTACTCCAAATCTACTTTCTAGGCTACTATTTTTTTTAAATGGCAGAGATTAAGGGATTCAAAAAGGGGGAAGTGCACAAAGTGCTCATGTTTATGTCAAAAAAGCATGGCATATCGTCTGGTGTGCTCGCCCTAAAATGTTATCTTTTTTTAGTATTTAAAAAATTGCTTCAATGAGAAATTAGCTAACATCATGTAGTTTATGACCAATTTTTCTATTAATATTTTAATGAATATATGATTTTTTACTAATTTTCAAAATGGACACATTCTAAAAACTAAAAAATTGAGCATGTTCTCCCCTAAAATTTTCAGAAACTGATCGAAAATCATTTTTTTTTAATGTGAAAAGAATAAAGTCTAGTTTGTAAAAATATATTTTGTTTCAAAATTTTGACAAATGAGACCAAAAGTTCCATATGTAGGTTTTTGACAAAAAATGAGACATTAGCAAAATAAATTAAAGATCAAAACTCTAAAATATTCATGTAGTGTAGAAAAATGTATCCCTCTACATTTTCACACTTGTTTGGGCCCTCCTTGCTAAAATTGGGATTCTTTATGCCTTATTTGGTCCTATTTTCTATCCACAAGCCTTAATTAATGCATCTTTCTAAGGATAATCCTGAGATATATCAAGTGACCAATCAAAGTTTAATGGTTTTGGATTGTATGGCCTAGATTCAGTGATTTGGGACTCATACGCCACCTTGGGTGTATGGTTCCCACCTAAGTTTCAGGGCCTCAATCTGAATTTCACATTAAACTAAGCATTTCTTGAAAAATGTGTCCCAAGCTTAGCTTAATGGAACTCATACGCCCCAACTGGCATATGAGTCCCACTTAGCTTGGACCTAATTTGAATTCAAATACATGGTGGGATTTTATTCTCCTAGATCTAATGTTGGTTTGTAGTGTTGTAATTTCGATAAATTTGGCATAAACAAGTATAAATACAAGGTTATTTCACATATTTTCTCTTAGAAATTTAAGTGATCTTATGAGAATTCAAGTGAGAGCATTAAAAATCATTCAAGAGCATTCAAGAGTGATTATCAAGCATTTGGGAGCATTATTCAAGAATAAGCATCATGTCAAAGTCATCATGCATCATTTTTGTTTTTGAGCTAACATTTGTGATGTAGCATTTTATGATTCAAGCAAGCATTCAAGTCAAGATCCATATCATTCAAGCAAGAGTCAAGATCCACATTCATGCTAGCCATTATATACAAGATTTTAGTCTTGTGTTCAAAGGATTTTTGAGTTGAAACATTGCATATTTGTTCATTAATCATTCTTTCATTATATTTCTATTCATTTCAAGGTTTGATTACCAAAACAAGGTTTGACTAAGGAAAACCCCTATCCACTAATAAAACAAAATTTTTCCCTCTCTTTGATGTGTTATTTTCATATTTAGGTTGAAGATCCATTGAAGAGCGGGATTGGAGAAAATTTGTCAAGTTGCAAATTTGTCAAAGTTGTCACCTTACTTGCAAAGTCACGAAAAGTCAGAATTCAGTGTTTCAGAACCAAAGATTTGACAAGAGGAAAGTCACAGAAAATCACTAGAGGATATCAGAGTTTTGGATCAACCCTAATAATGGGACTAAATCACCACTTATGGTGTATGATTCCCAGTATACACATTTAGAGGCATTTTCTATAGATCCTTATTCAACAGTTCCAGATTTTGGTTTTGGCCTGAAACCCTATATTGGGACTAAATCACCCTATTGGTGTATGATTCCTAATGTGCATACAAAATAAGTATTTCCAAGATTGTAGGCCTTCATTCAAGCTTCTTAAGTTTGTAGGTGCACCTTTGTACTTTTCTTGTTTATTGTTCTGATTTGAGTTCATTGCTAGGTCACTTGTTTAAGTTTTTCATATCATTTACATCCCTTGTCTTTCCAAGCTCTTTTTTGGTGGTGAGTCCTCTTTTAGTCTTTAATCACACCCTAGGACACCTTATTGTATATATTTTTCCCTCATTCTATCCCTTGATTGAGATCTCTAAGGTTTCCTTGAATGAAACTTGTAGAAAATTGGTTGTTCTATCTCCCTAAACATAGAGCGATAACTTTTGAGGTTTCACTTTGGTGAACCTACCCTTTAGAACATCATATTTTCTGATTTTGAATGCATCATAGTCCTAGATCTAGCTTGAATTAATTTTGCATTAGTTCTTGCATTAGTTAAATTACATCTAGGGTTTCTAAATCTTGCATTAGTGAAAGTGCATATAGGTTGCATTTTTGCATCTTGCATCATTGAATTTCATTTGAAAATTTTAATTTCACTTAATCTATACATCATTCAAACTAGAAAGCATAAAATTCACTCAGAAGTTTTTGAACTTTGTGCAAAAACCCTAATCTGGGACTCATACGCCCCTCTAAGCGATTTAGTCCTAGTAAAGGTGGTTTTGCCTAATTTATGGGTGTTTTGTGTTGACTGTTTATCAACATTTGAATCCATTAAAATCCCTAATTGGGACTTATACGCCCCTCTAGGTGTTTTAGTCCCAGATCAGGTCTAAAATTGCATTTTACAGCATCAAAAACCTTGTTTTTGTACTTCCTAGGCTTGTTGGTAACCTATAGTATTAGTTTGGAAAGTTTTAGGAACTTTTGTTTTATCTATCTAGGTTAAATCATCCATGTAGTGTAGTCATTTTTAAAGCATTTCAAAAATCATTTCAGCGTTAAAGATTTTCAAATTTGTAGGACATTTGTTTACATTTGAGAAGCATTGCATAATTTAGATACCTTACTTTTTTCATGTTAGCATGTTTTCTTTTCAAGAATTTAGTGTTCATAAAGTATCACATGGCTTGTATGATTCTATTTTACCTACTCATGAGCATAATCTAGGAAAGAAAAATAAAACCTTTGACAAGCATGTTGGATGTACCCAGTATCTATCAAATTTGTAAGAATGACATAACATAAGAGGATGCAAGTGTAGACAATCATAACAATCATAATTGTTCTTCTCCCAATACCTCTCCTATTAGTGATGAAGGTATCTTGGTGAAAGAAGGTACAATCATTGAGAGTCTTGATTGTCCCTCTCCTCATCCCCTGTTGGAAGATATTAGGAAACAAGAAGATGAGATCATTGAAACATTTCTTAACATTTCCCCTACTTGTGAGAATGATTTAGTAAAAGAGGATACAATTGTGAATGACCATGATAATTACATGTGTAAAGAGGATATGTTTGTATTATGAGATCCACTAATTGAGAGCTATGGCAATCCTACCTCTCCCACTTGGGAAGACATTATAGGATATGATTCCATGTAATTTTAGACAACCATGACAATCAAATTTGTTATTCTCCTAATATCTCTCCTAGATGCAAAGAAGATATTTTTATGTTAGAAGATACACTTATAGAGAGTCATGAAAATATCGTTTCTCCCTTTCCTAATGATCCTACCATTTGGAGAGATCTATTTGAAAGAAAGAATCCAATCATTGACAAGCATGATTCTCCTTCTCTTGATACCTCCCCTATTTGTGATGAAGCTACTTTACAAAACCTAACCATGGAATGTGATGAACATATTTTTTGTTACTCCCCTAAAAGCTCTCCTACTAGGGTAGATATTAGGGAACAAGAGAATGTGACCTTAGAAAATAAGGATGAAATCATCTACAATCATAACAATCAAATTGGACCTTGTCCTAATATTTCTACTATTGGTAAAGAAGATACTTTGATGTTAGAAGATCAAAGCAATAAGAGTCATGAAAATATTAGTTGCATCTCTTCCCCTAGGGGAAAAATCATTGAACAAGAGAATTCCATCATTGATAAACAAGACAATTCAACCATTTATTGTTCCCCTACTTGTGATGAAGTCATTTTAGAAGAACCAACCTTTGAATGTAATGAACATCTAGTGTGCAGTTCTCCTAAAAACTCTCCTATTAGGGAATATATCATGGTGGAATAAAATAAGAGAATTGATATAAATAATAGTGATGTGACTTTCTTAGATGATGGTAAAAACATGACACTAGATTCCCCTTCATTAGAAATAAATCAAACCAAAACCACTGAGGTATTGAATGCACAAGTGTCCATTAGACCCCCCTTTACTATTGGACCTCCTAAATACCTTGTGGTACATCCTAAGAATCCTCTAATTCTTTACCCACCCTCACAACGACCACAAAATCAAAATAAACCCAAACTTATCCTTTACCCACCTAAGAATAATGTTTCACAACAATTGAATTATAACACTGTTTCTCATACATATAACACTAGAAAAAATCCACAACTAAAACAAACACCTTCAACATCCCTCATGTTGCCTAATCCTATCTCACCCAATCCTTCATTTTCCTTTACAAAGTGGAAAGGAGTATGATCTTGTTGAACAACTTAAGAATAATCCTGCTAAGATATCATTATAGGACCTTATTCAAGCCTCCCCTCATTACCATAACATGATTCAAAATGCTTTAAAACAAGTTCCTACCCCCTAATGCACAACCAAATGACATAGCAAAAATGATTCAAGGAATGAATGTTGACATTGGTTTCCACCAAAGTGAGATCCCTCCTTTGGAAGGGAAAAACAAAATGATGCTTTCATGATAATAGTTAGATATAATAGAACAAGGATAAAGTGAACCCTTGTCGACAATGGCTTTGCTCTTAATGTGTGTAGTGTAAATTTTTTGGATAGGCTTGGTGTGGATAAATAAAAAATTCAACCTACCTCTTTATCTATTAGTGGGTTTGATAATGTGGGAAAATGACCGCTTGGTATGATTACTTTGCCTATTATAGCTGGAAAGCCCACATTAGAAACATCGATCCATGTTATGCCTTATAATCTTTCATATAATATTTTTTTAGGAAGACCATGGATTCATGCAATGAATGGGGTACCTTCTACTCTTCATCGTAAAATGAAATATTTCTACAACAAAAAAGTATACATACTCAAAGCTGAACCTAAACCAAACAACTCTTTAAAAATTAAGAAAAATAAGGAAAATCCTTTGAAAACATTTCGACTAACTACACAAGTGGAACCTGTGCAATAGAAAGACAAACAAAAGCATAAATTGAGGAAGTCACAAAGCTATTAGAAGATGATTGAGGTTCCTTAGGTTTCACATCATTCATGGGAGAATACAAGATCATAAACAAATACTCTGAAAAGGGAAAATAAAAAGCGATAATGTCAACACAAAATTCTGAAGATGCTTCGAAAGAATCCACGTCAAACACTTTAGAAGAAGAAGAAAATTATACAACAAACTTTGATGAAGTTGATTATGAGCAACTACCAAATCCAAAAGAAATGAAAATTTTTTATGGAAAAGGTTATGAACTTATGAAACAACCTGGGTATAGTGGAAAAGGATGTGGTGCTAGAGAACAAGGTATTTATGTCCCTATAGAGCCTAACACACAAGGAATGACTATTGGTCTTGGTTATTGTCCCTCAAAAGAAACAAGCAAGCCTTCGCTTAATATCAATACTATTACAAAAGATTCTTCTAAGCCAACTTTAACATTAGTGCATCCTAAAATTTTGATAGACACTAGTGATCTTGATTATGATCCCTTGAAAGAAATGAAAGAAACAAAGAAATCTTCGATTAAAATAAATTTCATCATGCAAAACACTAACGATTGGAGTTCGTTACATTTTACACCTTCCTTTAAAGAAGAGTACAAAATCTTGCCATCTAAAGAGTCTTGTGTAGGTATGACACCTTGTACTAAGCAAAAGATATCTTTGTTCCAAAATAAAGGAACACCTTCTACTATTGATCAAGAGAGTATCTTATCAAGACTCCTCCAAGATCATTTTATATTCCTCCCTCCAAGAACATGAAATAAGTGGTACGACAAGAGTTCATTTTGTGCATATCATAGAGTTCATAGTCGTTCTACTAATGAATGTAAGGATTTGAGTAACAAAATTCAACATCTTAAGGAGTGTGGTGCTCTTCCTTGTGTTGAAGCACCTAGTTCCTCTAAAAAATACTGATATTCATGTTTTACATCAAACATTTCAGCTCATCCTTTTGCACTAAGTGGGGGCAAGGGTGTTCAACTTCTCTTTTGGTTTTTTTCCTTGATGTCAAAATTATGTTTCAGTTTGGCACCTTGGTGATTGATTATCAGTTGCACAATTTACATTCAGTTGGTTGGCACTCTTGTTTAACATACTTGGTTTTGTCTTTGGCTTTGTGATGATGGTTTTGATGGTACTGATCTCTTGACTCCATGTGCAGATTTCAAGGCATCTTGTTTACAGGATTATGATTCTATGTTCAGGTGGTATAATTCTAGTTCGACAGGTTTGACATTTCATACTATATTGTGCTAAGGTGATCTACAGGTTTATATGGTATTGGCATGATCAGATTTCTATGGTTACATGGCGTTTATAAGGTTTTGAACTACATCATAGTTGTGTTTCTCTTTTTAGCCTCATACAAGTAATGCTTATAAACACTTGGTTTTTGGAATCATAATTGGAGTTGGCATTTGGAATTTGATACGTTGATATCAATTAGCATCTTCTTTTGGAAAAGGTATGAACATGGCAATATCATGGAAATATTTGTAATACTGATTTGATGCATTATTTGTGACTTACATTTATTGGCAAATGACTTTAAAGGGAGTCATATGTTTCGGGTATTAATATGGTTATCATGAAAATTCAATAAGTTGAGCCTCTCTTAGCATGAAATTAGACTTTATAACATTACAAAAGGCATTGAATAAATCGGGCTTTATAACATGAAAAATGGCTTTGAATAAAGGTCATATATGTATTGGGTCTTATGTTTGATAATTCACTAGGCCTTAAGGCCGACAGCAGGTATGAGGAATTACTTGTCAAGTCACTTGGAAAGTGATTGACATGGACTCTTGTAATAATGCCTTGATGTCTAAGGTAATCGGCATGTTAGTAAGACAAGGATATCACATGGTAATGTTTTTAATTATGGTGTCGGTCTTTTGCATGGATGAATTTGATTAAGTCAAATTGCATGGAGTCGTGGACTTGAAATGGTATTATGACTTAGAAAATTCATCGATTGCTTTGCAAAAGGAAATTAGCTCATTCTTATTATGTTTTACAAGCTTGAGGGTTTGGAACCCAAGCTCTGTCGCTACCATGGGTGTTGAGTCTCAGCCGCTACTCAGTCGGTTTTTGTCTTACTGTTACTCATTGAAAGTGAATAGAGATCTCTGTAAGATCCATGCCATGGTTGGTATCTTTGTCAGTCGTTTGTCTTTGGGTGAAGGCTCGTACTTGGAAGAAGCTTTGTTGTTTTGTCATTCAGCAGAGTTGGTAAATTTCTCCTTGACATATTCTCTTGCACTCACTTCAGGTATTCATCTTATCATTTAAAATTTGAGGGACTGTTACTTCTCATGGCACAAAAAGTAGAAGACAGTTGTTTGTTCTTTTCTGAAAAATGCTCAAATGGGATTTATTTTTCCGTGGTCAGAAATACTGCATTTCAGTTACTCATAGTCTCAAATAGATACCAAAATAAATTATCTTATCATACTTGCTCCTGCTTCAAGGGTTTGTGTTTCGATTGGTGGGTAATCATGCTTTTTGAAAAATATATCATTCTTTCTCTTGGTTTCAGTGGTAGTTGTTCTTGGGTGCACAAAAATTGGGGTTTCGGTTACATTTTGTTGCAACAGTATTCAAGGATATTTTATATGGTGCATGGATTATATTGTTTAATTATTTTTTCAGACATTATTGCCTATGCATGCTTCTTGAGTGGACAGGGTTCAGAGTCTTCCTTCTCAAAATACATTTTTTCTTTGACCATTCTATCAGAAATAATCCTCCATGTTGAGTACTTCTCATAATCACTGCAATCCCTGGCAAATAGATTCGATAGAAGTTGGGTACATTAAAAAATATCACCTCTATTGTTTAATTTGCAGAAAAGAGATAATTTTTTGTGTAGAAATTTTTGAAATGTAATTAAGACATATTTTGTAAGAAGAAAAATAGAGAGAGAAATAACTGTTTTCAGCACTATGAGAAATGACTGTGAAAAACAGTGAGAAAAACACAGCTATTGTATTGTCTTCACAGGAAGACATGTTTTGTTTTTGAGATCAAAAATCTGAAATATAAGTTCAATATCAAGCTATCTTAAGATGAGATAATATCTAGAATTCTAAAATCTCATTCTTGAAATTTGAGGATTGTAGGTATTGTCTATTAAGAGGCACTTGTGAGAAAACAGAGAAATAGAGAGAACCTCTGTATCATTGTATTTTCTGTAAACTGAAAAGGAGTTGGTGATCCTTGAAATCGGTGTTTCAAAATAAGGGGTTGGTGCTCAAAAATCAGCCTATAAGGCATTGTCAAAAGTGGTTTTTAAAATATAAGCCTAGAAAGGCAATAGTTTAGGAGTGGTTTTTCTACCCCATGAGGGTTTTCCACTCGCCATATCTTGCGTCTCTTTGCTTATATTTGGTTCCACTAATTCATTGTGTGAATTCTTTGTTATGCTAAGTTTCACTGTTATACTTCTCATTACAGTTACATGTGATTGCATTCTATATATATGGATGAGTTAATCATTGATAAATGAGAGGATAAATCTTCTTTGTTTTAATTTATGTAAAATTTATTAAATCATTTTATGACACTGATTCACCCCCCCTCTCAGTGTCTTTTTCACTCCAACAATTGGTATCAGAGCGTAGGGTCCTCTAATAGGTCTATCCAACCTAGGATTGATTCTAGCCTTGGAGTCTGTTCAAAATATCTCAAGCTCATGAAAGCACATCTATGACTAGAGCTCCATTGTTTGATGGAACTAATTATATATTCTGGAAAATATAAGGGAAAAATTCCCTTCAAATGTTTTAACTATGGAAAAATAGGCCACTTTGCTGCAAAGTGCCCCTATGGTGATCTGAATAGTGACAATGAGAAATCTAATAAACTACCTAAGAAAAAGGCCTATAGACGTAAACAAAAATTCAACTTCAAAAAGAAGAAGAGTTTGTTCAACAAAAATGAAACAGACATTGAATCTAAAGATTCTTTAGATGAAGAAGATGAAAACCTATTCATGGTTGAAATCATTCAGCAAGAAGATACTAACAACAATGATGCTGAAGATGGCGAAGTTGATCTAGAAGGTGAGCTGAAATGTGCATTAAAAGAGCTAAGAAAACTCAAAAAACAAATGCTTGCTCAAGAAAAAAATTCTACTCAAGATCTTGCACAAGAGCAACTCACAAATTAAGAAATAGTCTCCTTGAAAACTAAACTTGAAGAAGCCAAGAGAGTTGAGGATTATCTTCGTATTGGCTTAAATCATAAAGATCAAGAAATTCAAAAACTTGAAAATGAAATTGTTGATCTTAGGAAGACCATTGAGAAGTATGAGAGTACTCTAAAACTGAATGACATGCTCAGTAAACAAAAATTGAACAAGGACAAAACTGGTATTGGATTCGTGAAGGGTGAATGTTCAAATGATAGTGCAAAGCATAATGATGTTGCTAAAAACAAATGTTTTGAATCTAATCATCCTGATTCTGATAAGAATCATGCTCATCCTTTTAGGAATAATAGAACATCATTTAATTTCAACCCTTTCTTTTATGGGTACTATTTTTTCTACAATAGATTTGGCCACAAGGTGAGCTCTTGTAGGTTTATGAATCCTAGAACACCTAAATTTGGTCATAAGCAACACCCTATTTTTGCTAGACAGATCAGACGACTGGTGACAAAGAAAAAATCACAAATCTTGAAGATTATGTAGGTGGATATGTGAAGTTTGGAGATAATTATGGTATACAAATCAAAGGTAGAGGTTCACTTCTTCTAAATGATGACACTCCTATCTACAATGTGTATTATGTAGAAGTTCTAAAGCACAATCTTCTAAGTGTCAGTCAAATCTGTGACAGTGGCTATCATGTTTTTTTCACTTCACAGGGATATGAGATTAAAAATAAGCTTGGAAAGGCTATTGTTGCTGGAAGAAGGACTAAGGGAAACGTTTACAATCTTCTTGAAACATCTAGTAATGAAAATAATCAAGGTATGTGTTTAATGATTCAAGTTGAAGAAATTTGGTTGTGGCACAAGAGACTAGGTCACATTAAATTTGACAATATGGTTAGGATCAGCAAAAACCAGAATGTAAAAGGTCTTCCTATCTTAAGAAAACCTGAAAATGCAGTTTGTAAAGAATATCTCAAAGGCAAGCAAACAAAGGTAAGCTTTAAATATAAAGAACATTCTTCTACTAGGCCTCTGCAACTTGTTCATACAGATTTATTTGGTCCTACAAGGACTAGATCTATCAATGGTGAGAAATATTTCATGTTATTTGTTGATGATTACTCTCATATGGTATGGGTTACTTTTCTCAAGCATATCTAAAGCTTTTGAATGTTTTAAAGTATTTAGAAATATGGTTGAAAGGGAATCAGATTTAAAATTGAAATATGTGAGATCTGACAAAGGTGGTGAATTCACCTCACAAGAATTTATTGACTATTGTGAAAGACATGGCATAAAAAGACAATATGCTACTGCCAGAACACCTCAACAAAATGGGGTTGTTGAGAGAAAGAACAAAACTATAAAAGAGATGGAAAGGAATATGTTGGATGAAGCAAAAATTCCAAACATGTACTAGAAAAAAGTTGTTCATACAGTTGTTTATATCTTGAACAGAGTACAAATCAGAGTGAAATCCAATTTCACTCCATATGAACTGTGGTATGGTAAATTTGCCTCAATCAAATACTTCAGAATATTTGGTTTTAAGTGTTTTATCAAGAGAGATGATGATAATTTAGGTAGCTCTAAGTCTGATGAAGGTATCTTTTTAGGATACTCTACTCATAGCAAAGCCTATAAATGCTTTAATAATAGACTGAATAAGATTATTGAATCTATCAATGTCAAATTTGATGAAAATATGCTTTTAGATGCTAAACCTATGTAGGATGATGAGGAAGAAGAATTTGAACTTGAAATAAATTTAGAAGGCTTTGAAATAGAAAAGCCTGAAGTAGAATCAGCAAGTCCTAAACTAGCTGAAGAAAATTCTAAAAACGTTGGAACAAGTCCTGAAAAATGTGTAACAAAAACACCTTCAAAATCTCTTGCTAGAAACCATCCTAAAAATTTGATTATCAGAGATAAATCTGCAGGAGTTCAAACAAGAAGAAGAACTGTTAACTCTGATGAAAAATCTCACATAGCTGAGCTTACTACTTTTTGTTTAATTACACAGTTTGAGCCAAAAAAAATTGATGAAGCTCTAATTGATGAATGTTGGCTTAATGCAATGCAAGAAGAAATTGATCAAATTGAGAAAAATCATACCTGGGAGTTAGTCCCAAGACCAAATGAAAAAAAATTCATAGGGAGAAAATGGATATTCAGAAACAAACATGATGAAAATGGCCATGTTGTTCACAACAAGGCTAGGTATGTCTGCAAAGGATATTCTCAACAAGAACGTATTGACTTTGGTGAAACCTTTGCACCTGTAGCTAGACTTGAATCTATTAGAATATTCTTGGCTTATTCTGGTTTCAAGAACTTTACTGTATATCAAATGAATGTCAAAACTACCTTTCTGAATGGTTATTTGGATGAAGAATTTTATATAGAACAACCTGAAGGGTTCATTTAAAAAAACAAGCCTAATCATGTTTATAGGCTGAAAAAGGCTCTATATGGCCTAAAACAAGCTCTTAGAGTTTGGTACTCTAGATTGGATAATCATTTGATTTCAAAAGGTTTTATTAGAGGAGGTGTAGATGATAATATTTATGTTAAGATTGAAGGTTTTGATATTCTAGTTGTTGAAATCTATGTTGATGATACTACCTTTGGCTGCAACAATACTACTTTGAGTAAAAAATTCTCTCAGATTATGGAATATGAGTTTGAAATGTCAATGTTGGGAGAACTAACCTTCTTCTTAGGTCTTCAAATCTCTCAACTTGAAACTGGTATTTTTCTCTCTCAAGCAAAATATGCCAAGGAGATGCTAAAGAAATTGCAAATGGATGAATGTCATCTAGTTAGCACTCTAATGGTTACCAGCTGCAAACTCAACAAGGTTGATGATTCTCCTAATGTAAATCCAACTGACTATAGGTCAATGATAAGAAGCTTGTTATATCTAACAGCCTCTAGACCTGACATAATGTAGACAGTGTGTATGGTTGCAAGATTTCAGTCATCTCCTAAGGAATCTCATATTAATGTTGTTAGAAGGATTCTCAAATATGTTTAGGGAACTCTTGATTATGGACTCTAGTATCCCAGAAGCAATGATTTTTCATTAGTTTCATATACTGATGCTAACTGGGTTGGTTGTTTGGATGATAGGAAAAGCACTAGTGGTGTTGCTTTCTTTCTTGGTGATTGATTAGTGGTATGGCATAGCAAAAAACAAGAATCTGTTTCACTCTCCACTGCTGAAGTAGAATATATTGCTGCCACCTCTTGTTGTACTCAAGTAATATGGATTTCACAAACTCTATCTGACATGGGTATTGAATTTCCTAAACATGTTTCTATTATGTGTGATAATACTAGTGCGATTAATATCTCCAAAAATCCTGTTATGCACTCTCGCACTAAACACATTGCTATTGAATATCACTTTCTTCATGAAAAGGTACTAGCTAATGAGGTTTTTGTGTAATATGTTCCTACACAAGCATAGGTAGCTAACATCTTCACTAATCCTTTGGCTAAAGAGGTATTTGAAAGACTTCGGTCTAGATTGGGAGTTGTCTCTCAATTCTCTATCTTGGTGTTAGGGGGAGCTTGTTAGATCTCTTAGCAACTTATTACTGCTTCACATGGTTTTCTATGTGATGCTCCATTTCTATATCTGCAGCTATTTTATGTTCAGCTTCTTGGCATTTCACTATTTTTTTTTCCTTTATCCTTGTGACAAAAAGGGGGAGAATTATGAGCTCTTGGTTCTGGTTTAGTTTTTTGGTTTGATGACTCAGTTTTTGCCATCAAGGACAAAGGGGGACTTTGTTGAACTTCTCTTTTGGTTTTTGTCCTTGATGTCAAAATTATGTTTCAGTTTGGCACCTTGGTGATTGATTATCAGTTGCATAGTTTACATTCAGTTGGTTGGCACTCTTGTTTATATTTTGTCTTGGCATACTTGGTTTTGGCTTCGACATTGTGATGATTGTTTTGATGGTACTGATCTCTTGACTCCATGTGCAGATTTCAAGGCATCTTGTTTACATGATTATGATTCTATGTTCAAGTGGTATAATTCTAGTTTGACAGGTTTGATATTTCGTGCTATATTGTGCTAAGGTGATCTACAAGTTTATATGGTATTGGCATGATCAGATTTCTGTGGTTACATGGCATTGATAAGGTTTTGAACTACATCATAGTTATGTTTCTCTTTTTAGCCTCATATAGGTAATGCTTATAAACACTTGGTTTTTGGAATCACAATTGGAGTTGGCATTTGGAATTTGATACATTGATATCAATTAGCATCTTCTTTTGGAAAAGGTATGAACATGGCAATATCATGGAAATCTTTGTAATACTGATTTGATGCATTATTTATGACTTACATTTATTGGCAAATGACTTTAAAGGGAGTCATATGTTTCGGGTATTAATATGGTTATCATGAAAAGTCAATAACCTGAACCTCTCTTAGCATGGAATCAAACTTTATAACATTACAAAAGGAAATGAATAAATAGGGATTTATAACATGGAAAATGGCTTTGAATAAAGGTCATATATGTATCGGGTCTTATGTTTGATAATTCACTAGGCCTTAAGGCTGACAGCAGGTATGAGGAATTACTTGTCAAGTCACTTGGAAAGTGACTGACATGGACTGTTGTAATAATGCCTTGATGTCTAAGGTAATCAACATGTTAGTAAGACAAGGATATCACATGGTAATGTTTTAAATTATGGTGTCGGTCTTTTGCATGGAGCCACGGACTTGAAATGGTATTATGACTTGGAAAAGTCATCGATTGCTTTGCAAAAGGAAATTAGGTCATTCTTATTGTGTTTTACAAGCTTGAGGGTTTGGAACCCAAGCTTTGCTACCACCATGGGTGTTGAGTCTCAACTGTTACTCAACCAATTTTCATCTTACTATTACTCATTGACAATGAATAGAGATCTTTGTAAGATCCATGCCATGGTCAGTATCTTTGTCAGCCGTTTGTCTTTGGGTGAAGGCTCGAACTTGGAAGAAGCTTTGTTGTTTTGTCATTCAGTCCAGTTGGTAAATTTCTACTTGATAGATTCTCTTGCACTCACTTCAGGTATTCATCTTATCATTTAAAATTTGAGGGACCGTTACTTCTCATGGCACAAAAATTAGAAGACAACAGTTTGTTCATTTCTAAAAATTGCTCAAATGGGGTTTATTTTTTCGTGATAAAAAATACTGCATTTTAGTTACTCATAGTCTCAAATAGATACCAAAATAAATTATCTTATCATACTTTCTCTTGCTTCAAGGGTTTGTGTTTCAATTGGTGGGTAATCATGATTTTTTCAAAATATATCATTCTTTCTCTTGGTTTCAGTGGTAGTTGTTCTTGGGTGCACAAAAAATGGGGTTTCGGTTACATTTTGTTGCAGTAGTATTTAAGGATATTTTAGATGGTGCATGGATTATATTGTTTAATTATTTTTTCAGACAGTATTTCCTGTGCAGGCTCCTTGAGTGGACAGGGTTCAGTGTCTTCCTTCTCAAAATACATTTTTTCTTTGACCATTTTTTCAGAAACAATCCTCCATGTTGAGTACTTCTCAGAATCACTGCAATACCTAGCAAATAGATTTGACGTAATTTGGGTACATTAAAAAATATCACCTCTGTTGTTTAATTTACAGAAAAGAGTTAAGTTCTTGTGTAGAATTTTTTTGAAATGTAATTAAGACATATTTTGTAAGAAGAAAAATAGAGAGAGAGAGAGAGAAATGTTTTCAACACTATGAGAAATGACTATGAAAAACAATGAGAAAAACACAACTATTGTATTGTCTTCACAAGAAGACATGTTTTGTTTTTGAGATTGAAAATCTGAATTATAAGTTCAATATCAAGTTGTCTTAAGATGAGATAATAGCTAGAATTCTGAAAGCTCATTCTTGAATTTTGAGGATTGTAGGTATTGTTTGTTAAGAGGCACTTGTGAGAAAACAGAGAAACAGAGAGATCCTTTGTATCATTATATTTTTTGTAAACTAAAAAGGGGTTGGTGCTCCTTGAAATTGGTGCTCCAAAATGAGGGGTTGGTGCTCCTTGAAATTGGTGTTTCAAAATGATGGGTTGGTGCTAAAACATCAGCCTATAAGGCATTGCCAAAAGTGGTTTTTAAAATATAAGCCTAGAAAGGCAGTAGTTCAGGAGTGGTTTTTCTACCCCAGGTGGGTTTTCCACTCGGTATATCTTGTGTCTCTTTGCTTATCTGTAGTTCCATTGATTCATTGTGTGAATGCTTTGTTATGCTAAGTTTCACTATTATACTTCTCATTACAGTTACATGCGATTGTATTCTATATATATGGATGAGTTAATCATTGATAAATGAGAGGATAAATCTGCTTTGTTTCAGTTTATGACACTGATTCACCCCCCCCACCTCTCAGTTTATTTTTCACTCCAACAAAGGGGTTAGGTAGCCTTGTCCTTTTATGTCACTTGTCATCTCTTTTGGATAGTTAACCAACTTTCATGTATATAAGAGCAAGCTTGGGATGTGGAAAATATTCCTTAAGCTGGCTCATGTGTGACGTATTAAGTTTGGGGGAAAACCCTTATCCATGATGTAGTTTCATTTGGGAACATATGACTTGGCATAGGGATTTTTGGATAACCTCTCATGTCTTCTTCTACTTTAAAGCAATTGCTTACAGCAATGGTGTTAGCAACCACTTTAAAGTGGGGGCATACATTAGGAATCATGTTTCACTATATGATTTTTTGTATTCTTACAATGTGTCATTTTCTTTGTGGTGTCATTGGGTTTGATTTCCTCTGAGAGCATGATATCTCTTTTATTTTTCCTCTCTTGGAGACATTAGGCACAATGTTCCCTAAGAAGATACCTTACATGAACTAAGAAAAATCTCTTTGAATGTACCTTACACTATTTTGCATTTACAATTTCTATTATATGGCCACCTTGCATAACACACTTTGCTTGCCTGTGGAGCCATGTTTTTTCATGGGTGTCAAGCATACAAAGCTTTGCTTGCCTCATGGAGGTTGAAGTTCGTTGTTGTGTGGTTCCTTATCAAATTTATCAAGAGTTATAGCTCTGGTATGGTTTTATGTATGGGAGTCGAACTTAGGCATGACTTTCCCATAGCCACTTTCTTGTTTTTGTGAGTGCATATCGACCACGTGCATATGTGTCTTGCTAGGGGCTCAGCTAGTGGACGACCTGAGGTTTCTTAGCCCTTGTGAGTACATGTTTGGTTTCCATAGTGGACATCATGTTCCACTTGTAAACGTCTAGGAAAAACAACTTAGATCTGATCCACAATGTGTGGGACAAACGATCGAAGCTTGATCCACCCCCCCCTTTTGTTTCTATTTATCTTTTTTCTTTCTTCTTTCACTTTAAACTAAGAATTTCTTGAAAAACGTGTCCCAAGCTTAGCCTGATGGGAATCATATGCCCTAATTGGTGTACAAGTCTCGCTTATCTTGGACTTAATTTTAATTCAAATTCTTGGTGGGATTTTATTCTCCTAGATATGATGTCGACTTGTAGTGTAATTTTGGGAAATTTGGCATAAACAAGTATAAATACAAGGTTATTTCACTTAATTTTTCCTAGCAATTTAAGTGATCTTATGAGCATTCAAGTGAGAGAATTACAAATAATTCAGGAGTGATTATCAAGCATTTTGGAGCATTATTCAAGATTCAAGCATCATGTCAAAGTCATCATGCATCATGTTTGTTTTTGTGCTAACATTTGTGATGTAGGGTTTTATGATTCAAGCAAGCATTCAAGTCAAGATCCATATCATTCAAGAAAGATTCAAGATCCAAATTCATGCTAGCCATTACATACAATATTTTAGCCTTTTGTTCAAGGGTTTGGTGAGTTGCAACATTTCATATTTTTCCATTCATCATTCTTTCATTATATTTATATTCATTTCAAGGTTTGATTACCAAGACAAGGTTTGACCAAGGAAAACCCCTATCCGCTAGCAAAAAAAAAAATTCCCTCTCTTTGATGTGTGATTTGCATATTTAGGTTGAAGATCCATTGAAGAGCAATATTGGAGAAAATTTGTCAAAGTTGTCACCTTACTTGCAAAGTCACAAAAAGTCACCTACAGGGTAGAATTCAGTGTTTCAGAACTAGAGATTTGACACGAGGAAAGTCACAGTAGATCACTAGAGGATACCAAAGTTTTGGATCAACCCTAATACTTGGACTAAATCACCACTTGTGGTGTATGAGTCCCAATATACACATTTTCAGGCATTTTCCGTAGATCCTAATTTAGCAGTTCTAGATTTCGATTTTGGACTGAAACCCTAAATTGGGGCTAAATCACCCCTACTAGCATATGAGTCCCAGTGTACATAAAAAATCAATATTTCTAGGATTTCAGTCCTTTGTTCAAGCTTCTTAAGTTTCCAAGTGCACCTTTGTACGTTTCCAATTTATTGTTCTGATTTGAGTTCATTTCTAGGTCATTTGTTTAAGTTTTGCATATCATTTACATTCTTTGTCTTTCCAATCTCTTGCTTGGTGGTGAACCCCTTTTTATTCTTTAATCACACCCTAGGACACCTTATTTCAGATCTCTTACCCTCATTCTATCCCTTGATTGAGATCTCTAAGGTTTCCTTGAATGAAACTTGTAGAAAATTGGTTGTTCTATCTCCCTAAACATATAGCGATAATTTTCGAGGTTTCAATTCAAATTTTGAAAAAATACATGGTTAGAAAGATAATAAAGAGCTCAAAATTACTACATCATTTGTTTGAATTGGCATTCAAACATGTGCAAACCTGATGGGGAGCACACTAGAGATTGTGTCAATTTTTTGTACAATTTACAAAAACATGTCTTTGGATGTTGAAATGTTAGTCCAACCCTAAGGGTTGGAAATTACCAGGGAAGAACATAACTAAGTGAGAATTCTATAACATGGTCAAATTATATTTTACACTAGCTTTAAATAACACACTTGAATTATTTTAAAAGAAAAATGACTCCCTCACCTTCTATTTAGATCTCTCGACCTCCTACCCTCTCTATTTTACCTCCCTAACTCCCTCTCTCTCTCTCTCAAATGAATTTTCCCTTTGCCTTAACATTGGAATACAAACCAACTAGAGTTTTATGATTGGCTAACTACCTCAAAGGAGATCTAATATTCCTAGGTTATATTCCTTTGTTGCAAAGAGGGTAGATTTTGTGACTATAATTGATTAACCTAATTGATATAAGCTCTAATATAAAAATATAAATGATCAAATAGATGAAAATGAAAAATTACAGAAACAAGTACAGATCTAAGATGTGCAAACAAAGGGGAAATTTTGTTTAAAAATTAAGCATGAAATATAGGGATAGGGGCATTGGGCATCCTTTTTTGTACTTTTTTGTATGTTTAGATGCCAAATCATTCTGGTAAAATATGCTCTCTACTCTTCTATAACATGTTTATGATGGAAGTTTTAGATTTGGCTTGTACACACACAAAAGAGGGAAAATATTGTTTTGTATATGAGTTTTCCTTGATCAAACCCCTATGTTGGTGTTCCCACCTCCACAACAACAATGATAATAATGGTATAAAGCATGTTCCCTCTGCAAGGTAGAGGCAAAGTAAATAATAATGACCGAAATAATGAATAATATAATACAAAGTTACCTTAGGCATGAAACTATTGTTGAAGTGATGTTACATCATAGGTATCCACAAAGATTTTATGAAGAATGAATCGAGTAACTTGAAGACCTGCAAGGGGTTAGTATACATAACACAATAGAGAGATGTAGCAAGCATGCAAAGAAGAGGTTGCATGTATCTTCACAATTTGTACATAATAATTACTCATCATTCATAATAGAGTGTAGATGTTCAAATGAGAGGGAAAAATTGTTTATATATGTATCCCAATTGATTTTTTTGGACTTAGGTTGACTTGGGGTGATTTTAAAACACCAAAGGTTGATACTAGAGGTGGTAATAATTTTAAATCACATTTTAGGACTAGGGCGCCTACTAGTGTCCAAGAAATTTTGGCTCAAAAAGCTAGGGATGTTGAGGAATTAAATGTATTTTCTCAATTTGGCCTTGAAATGAATAAATTATGAGTATAATTAATTGTACATGCAAAATAGGGTACCCAATCTAGTGTGAAATTTTTAGGGGTAACAATTTATTACACTAATTTAGCCCCCACTTTATTGTGGGTATGATCTTTCATTCATTCTAAAACTAAAGGTATAGAGAATATAGACCTTTCATTATCAAAACATTGAAGAGATAAAATGATACCGATTTGAGAGATGTGTTAGCCCCTTAACTTAGAATTCCATCAATCCACAATGTTAGGATAAACATTTCACGCACATAAATCAAGCATATCACATACAAGGCAAGGTATAATTTGAATATAAAGCATACACAATAGATTATACATAAGACATACAAAGAAAACATGAAGCATGCATGAAGTAGACATGAAGCAACAAGGAATACACAAAGCACACATGAGGCAAACATGGAGCATACAAGGAATACATGAAGAAAACATGGGGAAACCACAGAGCATACAAGGAATACATGAATAAAACATGAGGAAAACATGAAGTATACAAGGAGTACACAAAGCAAAAAAATTGTAAACAGGGAGCATAAAACATATGAAAACAAGGTTAGTACACACTATAAATTCAAGTCAGCAAGGTAAGGATACCTCAATATGTAAGATTGTCTCAATATCAAGCGACATATCCTGAAAGAAATAAAAACATACATAAGGAATTCATACATATAGATATGGGGAAATCAATACAAATGAAGGAGGGTACATGAATTTGGTACTAGATTACTCTATTTCTAGGATTCACGCACATTATAAATCCCCCATGGACCATAGGCTAGCAAGTTTTTTTATGCTAGGTGGTTTATAAAACATTGATTCACCGAATAACATATTGTATTATGTTAGGTGACCATGGATGTGATAAGTAAGGACCATAGACTAGCAAGTTGTGTTATTCTAGGTGGTTTATAAAATACATGGATTAATAGGCTAGAAAGTTGTGTTATGTTAGGTGACCATGGATTGCTAATGCCTCAAGGAGTGCATAAATTTTTAACATCATGAGGGATAGTTTAATGTCTTAGGGGACAATTTAACATCTTTGGGGATGGTTTAATGTATCAAGGTATGGCTTAATGTCTTGGGGGATAGTTTAATGTCTCAAGAGATGAATTGATAACCACACCTCAAGGAGAATTATAAACACCACCATAGAGGGGGCACATCAATAATTCAAAGCTCAAGAAACACGAATGCATGTTTGGATGTACAAAATGGATAGGTGATATTACCCCCTTAAAAAATTAGTGTACTTGTTATGTTGATATTTTAAGGAAAAAGGAAGAGTAGAGAAAGAGTAGAGGGAATCCTCAAGAAGGATGCACACCTCCAAAACTAGTTATCGTTGCCCCCCAAGTATATAGGCAAGGACAACCATGCTAAAGACTATTGGGTTTCCATTATAGAAAAAGTATGGTTGCATGTAATATTGTAACACCATGAAATAAAACTAGAAAACACATGTTACGAATGCCACATAGTAAGGAGAAACACAATGGGAGAAAGGTTATAATTTATAAGGAATAGGTGCATCAACACATGGAAGAGTGATAGCACCAGAATCAAGAAGTTGTATTTTATTACTCAAGGCCTGACATTCACTAGTGGAATGACCAAGCACTTGATGATATGCACATGTTTTGTTTAATTTTATTTATTAATTTATTGTGTGTTGGAGGACAAGGAGTAATAAAGTGGGTTTTGGGAAGCCTCAACAAAATATGATCTTGCTTAGATAGATGATAAGGAGTAGGAAGTAGTTCTTTCTCTTGTGAAGAAAAGTTTCATTGCTCACAAGAGGAATAAATAAATGCATTAGACAATAAAGGAGGAGATATAGAAAAAGGAGGAGGTTTCTAACCTAAACCCATTTTAGAAAGGTACAACAAGTAAGTTGCACAGGAGCCTTATCTCCTTGTTTTATGTTTTCGTTGTATCCAAGTTTAGAGAGAATTTTGAAACCAAGCCCATAATCTATCTCCAACTTAGATGGAGAAGGAGAGGCCACCTTACTAGTCTTGTACATAAAGAGAAGTACGATCACTTTTTGAAGGAGTAGTAATATTGCCACGTGAAGGAGACACAATTATTTTGTAACAAATTTGATCCTTGTTGAGTGTTGATATGTCAAGATTAGGAGGATCATTCTTAGATTTAAATAGTATGCGAGGGATGAAATCTAAAGAGACCCCATTGTTAGAGGAAGAAAGCATATTATCAAGGAATGATGGTGTTTGGGTATTTAGAATAGTGGATTTGATTTTCTTAGAAGAAATAGATTGTGTAAATGAAATAAAAGACTCCATAGGCTTAGATTGTGAGATTTTGTACTCTTCAACAAAGGAGGGTGTAAAATATAATGAACTCCAATTGTCACCAAAATATGTATTTGAAGATGAAGCATCATATGGATAATTATTGTTGTTAGAAGAAGGATTTGTAGTGTTGAGATTAGATATTTGAAAGGAAAGACAATATTGTGTGGATGTCATTGAAATGACCATGGGCTCCTCAAGCTTTGATAGTGATATTTTATATACTCTCCAATGAAGGAAGGTGTAAAATCTAATGAGCCCCAATCATCACCAAAACACAAATTCAGAGGTGATTTGAGGCTCTTTAAGAAGTGAGAATAATCCTTAAGCAAAATCGGGGACACAATGTCAAGGATTATGTGGAAGTCTCCATGGAGTCCTTCAACACAAATTCAAAATGGAGAGATTTTAGCTCCTATGATTTCCCTCAAGATCAAATGAAATTCTTAAATTATTTACTAAGAAACATAACAATTTTTTTGTTTCCAAAGGAAGATAAGCTTACTTGGGCTTCGTTGAAGTTTAGGGAGTATAATGTGAAATAGGGATACAAATCTTTGGTGTTATCTGGAAACTCAAACAAAGGGAAATTCCCTTATATGTTTTTTCTAGAATAATGAAATCCTCCCCAAGCAGGAGCCTTCTCATGGTTGACACTCAATAATAGGATTTTGACAAGTGAAAAGTTGGTCAAATTGGGTATTATACTTGTGCCTTCAATTGTGTCCTATTTGGAAAATGTGAAGAGTCCTTGAATCAACTTCTCTTACAATGTGATTTTTCCCAATCATGCTAGAAATGGCTCTAAAATAAACTCAATTAGCAATCTCCTCTTGGTAATTATCTCTTGGAGGTTTTCAATAGTTGGCCTAGGCTCTTTCAATCTTCACTCCTATCTTTGCTATGGATTGCATCTCTTTCCCTAATGATTTGGAATATTTGGTGGGAAAGAAACGTAAGGACGTTTATAAAGGAAAGTAGCCTGATTGCATTAATCCTAAAAAAATTGGAATCTTCAATTTCAAAAATGGTTATAGCTCAGGTTTTAAAGCTTCAAGAATTAGGCCATAGTAAACTTTTTTCATCTTGGGACTTTCCATTAATGTTGGCTACATGGAAATATATTATTTTTCCAACCCCGAGTTATATTACTTCTATCAAGATTAAAATTGTTAACAAGAAAGCAATATGCTAGATCCCCCCCTCTAAAAGACATGGTGAAACTTGATTTTGATGGTGCATCTCAATGGAAACCTAGAAGATAAAGAGCATACTACATCCTAAGAGACTTTCAGAGTGAGGTATTAACAACCCTAGCTCTTAAGATACCAAATAGCTCTAATAATATAGTCAAAGCACAAGCACTTCTTGCGGGACTAGCCCTTGATAAGAAGTGTAATATTAATAATTTATGGGTAGAGGGAGACTCTTTGAATTTGATCAATGCATGTCAGAGAAAAATACTCCTTGTTGGCATTTAAACTACATGCTACAACAAATTTTGTCTTCTATATAGGTGTTCCAATATTTTCAAATTATTTATTGCTACATAGAAGCAAACCAATTAGATGATAGTCTCGCCAATTTGGCATGTGACTCATCAAAGGGGGTCATTTTTCTTAAGCAAGAATACCTCCCTAAATTCCTATCAATTTTTTCAATTTCCTTTAATGATGGTAGACCCCAAAGCATAGGGCCCTAATGTTTTTCTTGGTTGTTTTGGCAGGTTATTAATTTTTTGGTTGCTTGTAGTCAACACAATGATAGGAATAGTGGACAATTTGGCTTGTTTGGCTTTCGTACTCCCCTTGATTTGTCTTAATTACATGTCAAGGATTTGGTGCGTGGTAAATGCATGAGTTACAATTTTTTTTGCCAAGAACCTATATAGATCCTTAACACCAAGCTTGCCTTACAAGACCAAGCACCTCGTCAATATTTCCTTGTAGGATTGAGCACTTGTAAGGTCCCTTCAAATCAAACTCTTCAGGACTAAGAACCTATAGAGCTCCTTCATACCAAGCTTCCCTTACTAGACCGAGCACCTCGTCAAGCTTGCCTTGCAAGACTAAACACCTCTAAGGGCCTTTCGCATCAAACTCTTTAAGAACAAGAACCTATGAAGCTCTTCCTTCCTACAGGACTGAGAACCTGTAGGACCTTTGCTCAAATTCTACGGGACCGAGAACTTGTGGAGCCAATTCTGTACGACCGAGAACCTATAGAGCTTTTGTTCAGTTTTCGCAGGACCGAGTACCTATGGAGCCATCTCTCTTCTCTTCTCAATTGTATATACCAGATCAAAGACTTAAATATTCTTCATCCTGAGTATATAATTCTTTCTCTCTTTGACATTGATTACTTCCTCGTCTATTGTATGCATTCTTCTCTTGAAGCAAAAATCCTTACATTCTTCTCTCTATTTAAGAATTCTTCTATGTGTTATTTCTTAATTTGGGGATGACGCATAGTATTGAGACAACCTTCTACATCGAGGTCTATTCAACTTTACTGACTCAAATTATTTAGTTTATTATGTTCCTTTGTGTATGTGTTATCCATGTATATGTTCTAACCCCATGGTGTAGTGGCTTTTTATGTTCTAACCTTATTTTCATGTGCAGATATTTCTTGTCTAATGCATTTATTTTGTAGGTCTTGAACTTGGGGACATGATTCATTCATTAAAAGAGCTATCTACTTCCTCTACAATATCCTTTTGGTATCGTGATGTTATTTATGCTTAGTATATTTCCTATACCATGCATATTAGTGTAGATTCATATGCCCACTAAAGTGGGGGCAAAATGTAATGTCATAAAATTGCACCCCTTGAAATTTCACATAGATTTTTGTATCCACTTTAGTGTCCACTCCCTTAGCACTTGTGTAGGTTAATTTTAGCCCCTACATTAGCCTTTTTCCCCTCTCAAGATTCTCAGGACCCCCTTTCATCAGCTACCCTTATGCATTAGCTTTACGTCAAATCTTGTGCTTTTCTTATTCTCATCATTTTGTAGCATGATGTGTATGGACACTAGTGCACCACGCAGATGTTCATGCACTATGATAGAATCCCATGAAATTTCAACATCCAAATAGTTTTTTTTTGAGTTCCTTGCCACTTGTCAACTAATTTTGTTGGTGGTAACGGCCTGGGATGCTTGCAATGGCTCAAGAACCTTCTTTTCCCCTTTTTTCTTTTTTAAATCCATCCCTTTCATTTTATTGCTCTCTTTGTCTCTTTCTCTTTGGATCTCTCCTTCTCATTCTCTCCCAAAACTCTCTCTCTTGCTATCTTACACAACTCTCTACAACAAAAATCTCACGCTCTCACAATGCTCTATACTGCTCTCTTGACTCTCACAGCTTTGTCTCTCCTTGGCTTCCTCAAGCCTTGCAAGTGATATCTATCATGTGCCTTGTATCTTTGAGTGTCTTGGGATTTCTCACATCCCCTATCTATTGCACCTCTATTTCATGATACAAGTTCTCCTCCTTGAGCAGGTTTTTCTTTTATCACTCTTCTATTCATTTCATTTCTACTTATTATTTATCTCTATCTATCTGGTTTTCCATGGAGGTGGGAACACCAAAATAGGGGTTTGATTGCAGCAAGCCCCTAAATAGCCCCAACATTTTTCCTCAATATTATGTGTGTAGGTATCGAAGATATTTCTTTGTTGGAGGCTTCATTTCTTGGGTTGTTGTGATAAATTTCTTTATCCTCTTTAGTTTTATCATTTACTTTAATTTATTTCAGTTCTATTATTCTTTGTTACTTTCTTGCATTCCAAAATTTCTCAATAATCAGAGTAGAAGTAGTCACTCTACTATTCTCTATAACATTCTTGGTTTTCAATCTATATGAGATGCCAATGTGCCTTGGTGACTCCAACGTGCCATGCTGACTTCCTATTCCACATTATTGTCCTTTGGCTAAAAACTCACTAGTCTGTCTAGAAAACTTTTATTATCTTCTCTTTTTATTCTAGAACTCTCTCCTTTTTACCCTATCACTTGAGCATTATTCCTTGAGGTATTTTAGGGTAGTTCATTCCATGGGACTCTCTTGAGAATAAATATACTCAAGAGAAGTCAATCCCCATTCTCTACACAAACTCAAAATATCATTCCCAAATCAAGAAATTAACCCAATAAACATCTCCTAAAACTCCTCATCAATTGATGGTAACATAAATAAACTCATGTGCACAAGGAGATGCCAATTCTAAAAATCCTTCAAAATGATTCCTCTAGAACTAACTGTCCATAACTCAAGATCCATATCTATGAAAGATAAAGCAATAAAACTCATGCTAAACAATCCTCAAATGAGTCTCTCAAAAATCAATCAACATGGCTCAAGACTTGTTCCCATGAGAAAACAAAGAACAAAACATAATACATCTAGAAAAAGAATGGGAAAATACCTTTGAGATGATAAACCATTGAGTAAACCAAGAGTAGGGAGTGTGAATTCTCCTCTAAGATAACCAAGTCATCATGAGTCACTCCAAGAACAATGTCCTTTATAGGTCCTTCGTGAACTCATTTCCATATCCAAGTGAAGGCTCCTCAGTCTTCCTACTGAAACATCCAAAGAGTAACCATCTTATGCAAAGGTCTCTAATCACAAGATAAATCTAGCCTCACCCAAGTCCCTAAGTATCCATGAGAACCTACCAATGATCAATCCATTCTAAAGCTCCAAACGCAACAGTGCATTGTCATGAAGCTCCCAAGAAAATTACCAATGTAATCAAATACCAAGAGGACCAACGAGATCAATGTCAAAGATCCAATAGTAGAATCATGAACCCAAACATGATATTATGATCTAACCGTCTCCTCTTAGGAGATTGCATGCAAAAATGCATACATCTTGGTATCAAGCGAACCCATATCAATACTTAAACTAGTATCTATAGTAATCCAAGACAAAATACCAAACACACTCTAAACCAGGAATTAACATCTCTAATAACATGATAACCATATCCTAAAAGTGGACTTGTAAATGTGAAAGAACTCTTCTGCAACACAAAAATCTAAGAGCTCTTCTAATACATCCACAAACACTAAATAAGATCATCCATCACCAATATGAATCCACATCACTACCAACAACTCCCACTAAATCATGAATCGAGCTACAAATGGAATTATGACAACCATCTCCTAAATGAAGATCGCCCATGGTCTATACACACTCAACTACAATCTTAGCAGCTCTAGAGAGCTAGTAGAACCAAGATCTCCAAGCCAAGAAGAAAAAACCACCATCAAAACATCATGAATCAATCCTAAACTGCCAAATCATCATTATCAAAAGCTCCCACTAAAATGCGTAACCAATGAAATATAACCAAACTATCATGACATTGTGATAAAACCGCATGCTACAAGGCCCCCAACAACTGACTATCTAGGTCCTCTATTCATCCATCCTCTCATCTCAAAGCAACATACCAATACACAAATGACCAAATACAAGGACAACCAGTAAAGTTTGCATCAACATTGAATCGATCTCATGGATATAGATAGTCCATATTCAACTCACTTCATTGCAATAAAACGGGTAGCTAATCCATAACTTGCATAACTCGAAGATCCCAAATACTGAAGCATGCAAACTCATCATCAAATTAGTAGCCTACAAATTGAAATATCAAAGAATATAATCCTATAAAAATCAAGACTCAAAAATCAAACTAGCCATAGATTTAGTTCACCAAGCATGTCCACTAATGAGTAACCATAGTCAAGGAACCAATCAATAATCTAGGAGATAAAAACAAAATTCTAATACCAAACTATAACACCACAAAACAACCACATACATGATCATGTCATTCCAATGCTCAAATGTACCTACATATCCATGACACCATAATAATCACCAATATTGTACTTTCACTAAACTATCACTCATACGAGACTCCAAGTCTCTATATGTGTCAACCCATGTCCTCAAAATTGAAGATAACTTGTGTACTTTTCACCATCAAATTCCAACTCTAAAAACACATGTAAACTTATACTAGGAAACAAAAAATTGATAATCCATTGTACCATCATAAGTATCATATAGAAATATGTACTCCCTCAAGGTTTCACCTCTTGACTTGTCTAGGTGCTCACACAATCACACCCCAAATCTTAGGCACCTACAAGTGATAAACCAATTAAAATCCTCTCTCTATATAACAAATTTAAAATATGAATGATCCACTATGTAGTATATTGTACATTCTCTCCAACACCTATTCAAATCAAAAATCCAATACTGTATGCAAAAGTTATGACCAAAACCATGAAACTAAGAAAATATAAATTCTAGGCCCCAAAAACTTATGAAAACAACCAAAAAAAAGGAACTAAACCTATACCAATGTGTAGTTCTCAGAGACATCTTTCCATCGACTATTGGAAGCCAAAAATCCGACATCATGGGTGAAAGTTATGCCCCTCAAAACAAAATTGCTCCAATCTACCCTATAGGGGTAGCAAGGCAGTGGCCCTGAGTGGAGCCACTAGTGGCAGCAGTGCACTGGCAGCACCCTGGTGGTGGAGTGGCATTACCACATTTTTCTACAAATTTTAATTTTTTATAAAATGTAGTTTATTTTTTTGATATTTAAACTTGGCGGTTAATAAGTTTTCAGCCCCCATGGGGTTGGTGCTAGTCCCATGGGACTGGGATCCATATTGGACTAGGGCTAAGCTCCACCAGTGATCACACTACTGGTCTAGGGTTGGATGGATACTGATCGCAAGGGGGTAACAGGCGTACCTATCAGTACCTTGCCACGTCAGGTAGGTACAGGGGTATGGGTTTGCAGACCCCCCTAATTTTTCAATAATTTTTAAAAGCTACAAGTTTTTATATTTTTCTCTTTTTTTCCTTTGGAAAATTAGATGATTGTATGGTCGTACGACTGAATAGGGTTGGGAGTAATGTATTGGAATAATAAGGAGTTTATCATTGATGTATTTGTTGTCAACATGAGCATGTGGGATGAGCACAAATTGTGCAGTCATGCATTGCAGTGTTGTCATTGATGTCAACATTGTATCCGAGTATGAAGACCATTTTAGATGGCTTGAGGATGATAGTGAGGGACAATTTTGCAAGAAGGTTTGATCCAGTGAAGGCAATATAGTTGTGGAAATTCACTGTGTCAATTTAGGTGTTTCTTTGTATAGGGGATCCGATATTTGGGTCTGTATTGGTCCACCGATGAAGATATTGCTTTGTAATTCTAATATAGGTTTTTTGGATGGTAGAGGAACCTAATTCCAAAGTTTCATCTTGTTCTAGCTCTTGGTGTGAAAGTTATGAGTAACAAAAGTTCAGACTAGCAATTACAGGTGTTTTCCAAATCAATGCATATGTTTTGATGACTTCGCACTTACCCACATATTGGAATCTAGCTTTGCAGAGATGTGGAGATGTTGACAGGTTTTAGATGAGTGTGTATTCCATATGGCATAGAGTTTTGAGGTTCATATGTCTGTATGTGGGTGTACAATTAGAAAATTTTGCAATTAGGTCATTATTGATGTCGACCTAATGAGTTGGGTATGTTGTGGAGGATGAACATGTGTCGATCTATTATGCGAGTACTATATTAGGTCCATACTGACCTATTACAAATTATTATAAGGTTTGAATCTTGGCGGGAAGTGTGTATGTATGGATCATAAGCCAATAAGTTACATTTTTCTTATTACATCTAATTAGGCCGACCTAATTAATGTTGTAGGTGAAGTGAATATATAAGAAGGATATTTTTTTGGTATTTTGAGAGAAGTGACATGTGATAAGAGTGTGTGGATACAAATTGTGCGAATGCATAGCAAAGCAGAATATTGAGTCAAATCAATATGAAGTGTGTAAAGCCTATATTTTGAGCTTCATTGGAACTGTATTTCATGCATATGTTAGATGAAATTATAATAGTTCAAAACTTGGCTATGTGCCATAATATCTTCTATCTATTTCTTCTTTCAGTGGGTAGTGAGTCCACCTGCAGTGAGCACTTATGTAATACTATAACCGGTTATAATATATTGTGAGCTAATCCTCACTATGGTTTTTCCCATTTTGGGTTTTCCACGTAAAAATATAGTGTTCTTGTGTTATGTGATGTTGTTGGTTGTTTCATGCTTTTATTCATTACTGTAAATTGATTATGATATGTGGATTGAGTGTTCAACCTAATATTTTTTTTGCATTTTCTCATAATGACCAAAATAGGCAAATTTTATATCAATTTTCATTTCTTGGCCATCCTAGATCCAATAGTGAGGTTCATATTATCTCAAGAGGTAATTTGTGAAATTTTCCCTATAAAACCCTCATATGGAAGCACAATCCAATAAACCCTTTTGACCCAAATTTCTCGAACCCAACAAATATGTAAACACCAAAAACCCAAATCTGCAAAACAACACTTGCACATGTGTTCAATATCTTGTATTACCTCATATCTATCCTGCATTTTCATGGATTCAACTTTGTAGAAAATCTAATCAAATAGGGGTTATAATAAAACTTGAAAGCCCACACCTCCCATAACCATGAAAGCTCTAATACCACTTGTTAGGAAATAATTCATCAATGCCCAATTCATGTAATCTATTTCCTACATAACCCCGTGAGAGAAAAGCATGCATACAAGCTTATAGAATAATCATAATGCATAGATAAAAAATAGAAAATCCACAAGATAACATAATATATACCCTAGGAAAACCCTCAAGAGGGAAAATTCTAGCCTTCAAAAGCATCCATACTCCATCTATTATTCAATAATAAAGCAATACATGCACTTACAGAGTTACCATGAATACTTCTTAAGCATTAAGCCTCTCCAATGAATCCTTCATGTATCCAAGAATGAATCCACACATACCATACCATGTTTCACATATGCAATCCTCAAAAAGACTCAATAATGACAACTCGCTCACCCAACCAACCATAAGCACTAAACATTTGTTTTCTTTTATAGATACAAGCTCACACAAATACAACCAAGTGGTAAGATAAAACCATGTGCCACAAAACCATTGACCCCTCATTAAATATTGGGTACTAAGTTTTCACATTATTAAATAATTTCCCCAAACATTAAATTATTATCCTATATCTCCCACACATAACATAATAACCCAATGTTACAATACAACTTACAAGTGGCCCCCAAATAATTACCTAGTGTGGCTAAACACACCTCCTAGGTGCATCATAAATAAATAATTATTTAATTACAACATTATAATAAATCAATTTATGTAATAGTGTAAAAAACTAAATCCTAAAAATCATTAGGTTTTATTGGCATTGTTGGCTATCATTTTCATGATTGGACAGTACAAAATAGTAGAAGAATAATCAGAAGAAGAAAAAAACTGTAGAAAATCAAAGAATAGTTACAAGAATACATTGGTTTTGATAGATTGTTGTAATATTATTAATTATCTTATGTATCCATGATTGTGTATGTAAAATCAGAGAACATATCAAGTTTGACATATTTTGTTTAGCCTATTTTTTAATGTGAATGTAATCAATATTAAAGGAATTTGACAAGATTCTAAGTTTGTTGCATGAGTTGCAACAACTCCTTTATATGATTGCATATGAGCTTGGGTAGTGCAGTGATCGATAACTAAGTAGATAAATTTTAAATGATATTCATTGATGCTTCAAATAAGTAGATCATGTCAATTTGTTTTCCCTTTATGTTTCCTCCTTGTTGATTGTGACTTTGTTGCCCAAGAGTATGTGATGTCCCCTTCCTAACCTATTTAGAAATTTGGTAGAGTTATCCTATTAATTAGTTCCCGTAGGCTAAAGAGGTTATGGTTAGGGAAGTTTGGTGATAGTTTATCCAACATGGTGTGGTTGAGAGTTGTGTAATGCCCTTTTCTAGAGTGTTTTTGGTGATTTCTCATACTTGCTATTTTTTATAAGTCAGTCTCGGGCACTGATAGAGCCAGTTATCTATCCTATTATTTTTAGAAGTTTTAGTGGGAGCAATTGATATCAATATTTTAATATTTAAATGCTCTGGTGCATTTATTTTAAATAACATAAGAATATTATGTTATTTGTTTTATAAAGTTGCTTTATAAAAGGGGGTCAAGGGAGACATTAGGGAAAATTTTAAGAAAATTAAATATTTGTGCAACTTATGTGAGACCTAAAGTTATTAAAAAAGTGTTTTTTTGAAAAAGAAAAAATGTTTTTTCAAAAAAGCAACGGAAAAACAAAAAAAAATCTCTTCTGAAAAAGCAACGAAAAAGAAAAAAAGTGATTTTTTTAAAAAGAAGCAAAAAAGCTATAAAAGAAGGCGTGGGGCTCTCATTTGATATATGTTGGATTGGATATTTGGTTTTCTTCTTGTTGGAGGAGTCGATTCTTCTCTTCTTGGTTTGTCAAGATGAAACCCCTTATAGGCAACATTCTCCATGTTGTTGAAATACACAATTTGGAGGATCTCTCGGTGATTCATACAAAGATCACAACTACACTTCATTTTTCATTAACATTTTTGTATCAGATAGATGTTTTTGTTTGGCGAGTGATAGATTGGAGGACTTAGAGGATTATTTGTTGTTCATTCTCTCTCCATTAATGGTCACACTTGCCTAGGGAAGTGTGAGGCTTGTTATTACATGGACACCTAGTGTTTGGAGCAGATTCTTGTGTGCATTTTGGGCACCTAGGGTTTGATAACTCATTGATATACAGTTGCATCATTTGAAGGTCATTCTTGGAGCAGACGTTTGGGGCTTTATGAGACTATTTTTGTTGTCTTGTTATTATTCATTGTAATATGAAATCAAAAAATGGGTAATGTCTATTTTTTCTTTATAAAGTTGTTTCACCATTTGGATATCTTTAGTTTTGATGGTATATTATACTTTTAGTTATTGTTGATTGTGGGTATTTCCATATATTATCATTTCATCTCAATACAAATCAATATTATTACCACATTTATATATGTATTGAAAACACAAAAATAATCTTCTGCATTTCTGTCTTCTTCTCTAAACAAATCATATTAAAACAAAAAATACATAATGACATAACAAGATAGCTTATTACAAAGTAGGCACTAGTCTCTTACATGTGTTTCAATCATCCAAATCTAAAAAAATCATAAAATCATTTGTTTTCAGTTTTTTTTTTTTTGAGTTCTTAATTTCATTATTTCTAGGGAATAGAAAGAACCATTATTTATGAGTTATTAAACTCACCCCACCTTGCACATGTTTCCAAGGTGTTATATCAAATATATAGGGGCTAGAGATAGCTAGTTTGTTTAGCCTAGTGATAGTTTTAGGGTCTAATCAAACTAGTTGGGTTTTGAGTATAAGCTCTAGTTGTATTATATAGTAATCATGGCCTTTAACATTGTATAAAATTTTATTATACCTTAAGGGTGGGCCCTAATAGAAACCCCAACTAAAATTTCTAAATAATACAAGTTAGTGTAATTTTGTAGTATTTCCAATTCTTATTTTACATAGGAAATTTATAAATTAATATGGTATAATTATATTAAACTATATTAATTTGTACATTTTAGACAAATTTCAAGCAAATGAGAAGTTACCAAAAATGAGAAGATAATATATAACTATAAATTCAAATGATCAAAGATCAAAATAGCATCACAAAGTTCATTTTCAATTACTGTTAAATTGATGAAGAAATCTTACAATATTTTTTTTTAAATAAGTATACAAATATGATTTTTTATGCATGCAACAATGCCTAGACAATATTATGAGTGTATAAAATAAGTAATAATAAAATCAACAAACCATAAACTTGCAACACATAATAGTGTATGTAGGTGGAGAAATCCTTTCAAGAAAAAAAATCCACCATCAAAGAGAGGCTCAATAATATATTAATCTTCACAAATGAAATGCATATGCAACACTATAACTCCCTTTCAATTTGATAGCATTTCGATAACACATTTGTACCTATGAAATAATATAATGAACAACTATATCATACCTCCAATTTATAAAAAAAATGGGAGAGGAATACCACAAATAGTTTTCCAAAATAATCTAAAACCATAGGAAATTTTTAAAACTCTTGTTAGGTCTCAAAATCATTGCTCCACTTCCTAGAACATATAATACCCACAAGGCTAGGGTTGTCATGTGGGTAAAATAGTTCATCAATGGAATCGTAGAGGATCTCACGCTAACTCAAAAAGAGTAGGTTATATCTTTTGCACTTTGAGCTCAACTTAAAATCAGGAGGGTATTCCTAGGGGTATACCTAAATGGGTATTGAAATCACATAGGATCAACACAATAGAACATATTATATCCAAACCCAACTAGTTTGATTAGACCCTAAAACTATCACTAGACTAAACAAACTAGCTATCTCTAGCCCCTATATAGTTGATATAACACCTTGGAAACATTTGAAAGGTGGGGTGAGTTTAATAACTCATAGATAATGGTTCTTTCTATTCCCTAGAAACAATGAAATTAAGAACTCACAAAAAAAGAATTGAAAACAAATGATTTTATGATTTTTTTAGATTTGGATGATTGAAACACATGTAAGAGACTAGTGCCTACTCTGTAATAAGCTGCCTTGTTCTGCCTTTATATATATTTTGTTTTAGTTTTATTTGTTTAGAGAAGAAGATGGAAATGCAGAAGATTATTTTTGTGTTTTCAATACATATATAAATGTGGTAATAATATTGATTTGTAGTGAGATGAAATAATAATATATGGCCATGATTTTTAGGTTCTCTTCTATTGTGTCTAAACTCCCAGATTCTAGGTGTTCATTGTTAGAAAGCCAAAAATAAATTTTGTAGAAGAGTTTTCATGATTTGACAAATTTTCTTGCGCAACTTTGACAACTTTGCAACTTTCTTCAATTTTTCTCTTCAAATGATCTTCAACCTAAAATTTGCAATCACACATCAAAGAGAGAAAAAAATTGTTTGTTAGGGAATGGGGGTTTGCCTTGTTCAAACACCATTTTGGTAATTAAACCTTGGAATGAATAAAAGCATGAAAGGAATGATGAATGAACAACACTTTGTAACAACTCACCAAACCTTATTTGAAACATTGGAGTAAAAATCTACAAACTAGCATGAAGAGGCCTCAATAAATGTAGATCTTGATCATGAAACTAGATGTGAGACAATGCTTCTGAACACTTACATAGATCATGAACTCTGCATCATCACATTAGCTCAAACAACATGCATGATGCCATAAATCTTTGACATGGTAATAGCAATCATGATTGCTGCAATAATCTTCTATAAATCTACCCTTGAAATGCCTTGAAAATTCTCTTGAATGTTCTTGAATTTCTCTTGTGAAAGTACACTTGATTTCTTATGAAATTCTTGGATGAACATAGTGAAATAACCTTGTATTAATGTGTATCTTAACATTAATTCTTGAAATTCAAATATCACAAGCCAACATTGAATTATAGATTTGAAATCATTAAAATACCACCAAAAGCATATTTCAAAGGGGGTTCCTAGGTCTAAGTGGGGACCCATTCACAATAGGGCGAATGGATCCGAGGCCACTTACCTAGGACACACATTGCTTAGTGTTAAACATTATGTAAAAATAGGGTCCTAGATCTAAGTGAGGACCCATTCACCCTATGTTGAATGGGTCCTAGGTCACTTACCTAGGAAACGCATCTTCTAAATTTAAGTGTTGTGTAATGGAATTTATGAATGTTGGGTTTTATCCCTCAAAATTTGCATTTAATTAGGCTTGGTTTTGAATTAAAAGGGCCAATTAAGGAATATTATCATCAATCAATTAATAAAGCCCTAGATTAATGTGAAAGTGTAAAGGTAAACCTTACAACATAAAAAATAAGGCACAATTAAGTCCATTTTATTTAAAAGGCCCCTAAGCTTAATGTGAATATGAAAACATATTACAACACTAAATCAAGGCAACATTAAGCTCATTTTATTATTAACTATTCCCAATTAAGTGTGAAAAAGGGATACTTTTTCCTACACTACAAAAACATGTTACCTATCAAGCCAAACTTTCAAAAAATCCTTTTCTGAATACTGGATTTTGACTCCTTCTAGCAACTTTTCTCAATTCTTATATTTTCCCTAATTTCTTTAAAATACTGTTGGATAATAATAATAACCTGCACAAAATGATTAAATTTGAAACATTATTTTAAAATCTGATTGCCTGCAACATACATGAAGGTCCAAATATTTTGAATTTATGCAACAATGTCATTCCCGCAACAACTATCTACAAGAGATCATGTGCAAACTTCATACATTCTGAAAACTATCAACTACAGACATACAAAATCTGATCACCACTCTTCACACCAACAAAGAGCACCTACGAAACACACCAAATTCCATGAAATTCATCTTCATGACAACAAGGTACTATTCCTCATTTTCTTACATTCTTCTTCATATATTTTCTTCATTCTTTTCCTTGTCAAAACCTCTCTTATCAATCTGGATGTGGAACTTTTCTCCTTCTTGTCAGTCAACTTCAAATCCCACCTTTCACCTCTTGGGCATGGGTTCTCCTATTCCCGATAAGAGCCTTCAATTTCATTTCAAAAGTTTTTCATCCTGCTTCTCAACCCACTCTCTCCACTCCCTCAACGCACTTCCTTCCATTTTTTTCAACAAATGCAATTTCAAAATTCCAGAATGAAGTTACAATTTACATTAAATGCCCACTCACAAGCTTGGGCATGGGATTTTTCCTTTTTGTAAAATCAATAATTCACAAACATATTTAAAATAAATACCAAGTAAATCAATTAATCAATTAATTTTTCACACTCCCAACATCATGTTGAGCACCCAAAATATTGAGGGGGGGTGAATCAGTATTTACTAAAATTCATTAACTCCAACAATTTAAACATCCATTCAAAGCATCACATTAAAATTGAAGTAATAGAAATGAACATGCAAAGCATGCATCATATCAAGGAACATAAGAACACCAAATTTATGTGGAAAACCCTTGAAATAGAAAAACCATAGCGAGGATTAGCTCACAATATATTATAACTGTTACAATAGAGATTACAAAATGGTGGGCTCACTTTTCAAGGACTCACTATTCTGAAAGAAGGAATGGCTCACTGTTGGTGGGTCACTTCCAAGGGCTCACTTCCTAGAATAGAAAAAGATAGAGGAAAGGGTGGATCATTGCCAAAATGAACTACTAATAATGCATCTGCAACATTCTGAAGATGTAGTTCCAATTAAGCTCTTAAAACTAACTTAACAAACTTTATAATTCACTACTACACCTTTCACACTTCACACTACATCAAATTTCACACACACGCACCCCATCATTATCCTTTGCATAATGAATCAACATTACATATATAGCACTACCAAATCAAACATCAATTAGGTGATCCTAATTACATGAACCGTGTACCACATAACCTGTCGACTCAAAACTCAATTCCACACACTTTACAGAATAAACTAAAATGTATATAACACCAAAATAGGTTGGTATGACCTATAATCACTCCCATAAATCTGCTCCTTACATACGTCAATTCTGCATGACCCAAATATCCTTAGGTCAACACCACATAGTAAAACTGGTGAATCAATGACTAAATGAACCAATTGTTCAATCACAACTCAACACATGGACCACCAAAACACTTGCCACATGGAGCACACATAATTTTGACATATGTGTGTACGTTAGAATGTGTCAATTAAATTGCATATGGGCACCAAAAATGTGTATCTTAGAATAGGTAAATCAAATTGAATCTAAACTAATACACCAATGAAACATTAGATTGAAGAAATTAAATTAAAGAAAGTAAATGCAAACTCTAAACACAGTTTCTTCAAATTCGTTCCATTGTCCTCTATCTCCAAGGATTTGCTTCAAAATGTTTGCTCTCAGTTGTGCAAACAACAGTTTGTAGAATGGCACTTGAGAGAATGAGATTATAAAAATGCATATGCATGTAAAGATTGAGCTTTTTGAATTAAAATGCGACTATAATAACTACGCATGAAAATATGAGATTCGAGGTCCTTTTCCACTCATAAGAGGGCTGTATTTATAGATTTTTGAAGGTAGGAATTCGATTAGCCAAGATCGACAGTCGAGTTCAAACCTGTTAGAATGAACGGTGAGAGATCGAGAATTCGAAAAGGAGATGGAATTCTGAGAGACAGAAAATGAAGAGACAATTGAAAGGTGTCTCTCATAATTAAATAAATAAATATTTAATTATGTGTGAGAGAAATATGAAAAGGCTTTAATTAAATATTACAAATATTTAATTATGTGAGAAAAGAAAAAGCCTTTTAATTAAATATTAAGAATATTTAATTTTTGTGAGAGGAGTGGGAAATGTTTTAATTAAATATCGAAAATATTTAATTAAATGTGGAATGAAGAATATCATTTAAATTTAGAATTTAAACTTGTGATAATTAATATAAATAAATTGTAAAATTTATTTAATTAATTAAGAGGAAGATATCATTAATTAAATAAACTTATTTATTTAATTAAATTAGAAGAATTAGAAAATGAACAATATAAATAAATAATTAAATTTATTTTTATGTAGAGGACTTAAGAACATTAATTAAATAATTCATATTTAATTAATTAATAGGTTCGATTGACCGTGACCATTTTTAGATGCGTACATTTTGCCCCTCTTTGAAGTGATGTGTTTCACGCATTGCTTCAAAGAAATTGCCCCTGACTTTGAAAAATTTACTAATGATGCTATCTGCCCCCTCGGGTGATGAATCGGATAAAGATGATTTTTGGAAATTTTTACTGATTTTCTATTTGATTCATTGACCAATAAAGATGTTTTGATGAAAACCCCTATTGAAAGATTGATGTGAAGATGAAGAACTTTGATTTTGCCTCGATTGATGATGCTTTTTGATTGATAAATTTGTTTTCATGGGATATGGAAAACAAATAGTAGATTTGATTTGATTGATAAATTTGCTTCCATGCGATATGAAAAATAAATAGTAGTTTTGATTGATAAATTTGCTTCCGTGCGATATGAAAACAAATAGAAATGATAGATTTGCTTTCTTGATTGAAAGTCAAATAGATTGAGTCATGATGACTATTAAATTTGTTTCCATGCGATATGAAAAATAAATAGTATTGATAGATTTGTTTTCCTGATTGAAAGTCAAATAGATTGAGTCGCAATGACTGTTAAATTTGTTTCCATGCGATATGAAAAACAAATAGTATTGATAGAGTTGCTTTCCTGATTGAAAGTCAAATAGATTGAGTCGCGATGACTATTAAATTTGTTTCCATGCGATATGAAAAACAAATAGAAATTGATTTGAACTTGCTTGATATACTGATTGATTTGCATGATTGCTTGATGATATTGATAGTGTTGTTGATTAGGGAAGGATACATCCCAGAACAACACAAGGATAGGGAAGGATACATCCCGATGATGATGATGATGATTGAGGCTTGCAGTAAGGCTAGGAACAAGACCAAAGGTATGATTAAATGATTTGTGCTAGATCGAATTGATTGATAAGATGAGATTGGAAGAAATGATTGGATGAATTGATTGAGATGATAATGAATATGATACTGAAATGAAATGATGATGTAAGTATGCAATTGTAATGATAATGGAAAATGATGTGAAATGAATGTGAATGATAATGAAAATGAGATGTAACAAATGTCCAGTCAATGAAAATGATATGTAACAAATGTCCAGTCATACTCAACCGTTGTTTGAAAAAGATATTCAAGAATGTGATCCATCCTCAAAAATCTATTTAAAAAGAACCTCAAAATGCAAATGAATTATGCAGTCCTAAATGAATTATGCAATCCTAAATGAAATAATGATCCATTCTCCTTATTGCCATTTCCTATTGTGTTTAATTTTCATCATTGAGCCTTTTTTTGATATGTTGAAAGTTAGTACAAGCATCAAAGGGTATGTTAGCACCAATGATGACCTGAGTACTGCTTTCATAATGTTTGATATAGCAAGTTAATACAAGCATCGAGGTATAATTGAACCAAGATGACCTGAGTATTGCTTGCATAAACATACAAAAGCTAAACATTTTCCTATGCAAATTTCGAAATGTCATCAATGATACGTTGTAGAGAATGTCCCATGACCAATTTGCATGATAGTAATGATTAACTTGTAGATAACAAGCAAAGAAAAATCATACTTCTTCCTTGTGATTCTAGTTCAGTACATCATTGAACCACTCCAAAGATATGATGTCATCAAATATCAAAACAATAATTTGCAACTTATTGCTTTAAGTTTTCCATTCATTGAATTCAGATTAAGATCATCCAGTTTGTTTTAGTTTCAAAGTATGACATGTCTCAAAGCTGTTTTGACCAGGCTTGATTGGATATTCGATTGTTGATCTGATACTTGATAATTGACACATGTTGCTTGTTTGCTCAAAAAAAGTTGATTTCCCCCAACGAGTTCAGGATTTTGCCCCTAGTCTAAGGTGAGACACGATCATTTTATTGATGAAAACATATGATTTATTGATTTTTCTTTGGATTTTAGGAATATTTTGATTTTTTTTGAATTTTGATGTTTTTTTTATTTTTTTGGATTTTGATGATCTGGATATGGACATACATGATGATATCAGTGCTCTATTTTGAGATTTTGTTGAAAACCAAGCTAAGGTTGATTGATCAGATTGATGGATTGATAGTTTGACTAAGTGTGTTAAGTCAAATGAGGTGATAATGGATTTGTTAATTTGGCTAAGTGTGTTAAGCCAAACAAAGATGATAATGAATTTGTAAACCCAAGGATGTTGTGCTATCCTAGAGTAAACTCGTTCACAAGATGATAGCTTGACTAAGTGTGTTAATTCAAACAAGGTGATAATTGATTGGATTCGATTGATCAAGATTGATGAAACTTGATTTGGAACAAAAATATTTTGATGATTTGATGTGACACTGACACGCAAGTTAGATGTGACCGATATGAATTGTTCAGATTGATGTTCGATGAAAGATAAAGCTTGATAAGGAGCGTCTTCCTGTCAAAATATGCCATGGGCTAGTGATTTGGATCTTTTGGCTCGCAAATGCTTGACCAATTCGATTTTACGTCTTCCAATGTTCAGATCACCACATAAGTTCGAGGATATATATCAAGATTCATTCCTGAAGCAAGATGTAAACATTTTCCCCCAATGTCTAGCAATGTTTGAACAGCCATGGGTGGATTCTTGAATAGGTGTATGGATAGATACTGTAAGCATGCAAAGGATGCCAAGGATTATCTTGTGACAAGATAAGGTGTTCGAACAGAGGAATTCTCATTCGGATAATTCTTCGAGGCTCAGATAACATTTGGATTGGGTAGGATCAATGAAAATGACCCATGTCAAGATGTTTACCATAAACAAGTGTAAAGTTTTTACCAAACTTTGTCGAGATCAAGATAATGTAAATAGATGGTAATGGGCCAGATAAACGGTTCATGGATGAACGGATGATATGGCTGGAATGTTGGCTTTATGATAAGATGCTTTCTCTTGAATTGGCGCACGTAGATGCTCGATTCTACACATGACGCCTGTTTGCCAGGTTTTCATCATGGTACCTATCCAAAGTGCCATCGAAATGGTTTTCGCTAGAGGACGATTTTTTTCTTTACTGTTTTCAATCCTTTTTCTGATTTTTTTGGATTTTTGTATTTTTTGAATTTTTTTTTTTTGTTGTCGCCAAGACGCCTATTTGCCAGGTTTTCATCAAGGCAACGATTTTCCTCTTATTTTGATTTTTTTGTATTTTTGCTCTTTTTGAGAGATTTTAAGTCGATGCTGAACCACCTGGTGGTGTTGATGTTGATGCTTTTATCATAATGTGTCATCAATATCCTACTTGAAGAAGTTGTTTTTCCAAGATACATGCACTTGAATGCAACTTTTGAGATCTCTGATCTGCTTTGTTGATACCGGAGTTAACCTCATCTTTGTGTGCACATCGCAATAGAGTGCCTTCTGAATCCTTATGATGAAGGGTCACTGCCAATACATGGTCAATGTGAGAATTGGATATCATGCATGGAGGTGTGGATGGAGTGTGTTTAGGAGTAAAAGATGGATTGGTCAATAGTTTAGAACCTTTGACTCTCCAAACTTGGGAAGATGAGCAATAATGGGTGGATATGGAAGTGTGCATGGAATTTGGAACAACTGCTTGATACACTTTGTATGTTGCTTGGGAAGCCTGCTTTTTCCTTTGTGGACATCTTTGATGGATACTTTTCCCTTTTTGATTTTTCCCCATAGTTTCTTTGACTAATGGAGTTTGATAGGGATAATTTTTCTTTGTATTGTTTGGTATCCATATGTATTTGATTTGTCCTATATGCTCTTTAGCTTCTTTTTCCTTGATAACATGCTTCATGCTTTGATTCAAGTCTTTCTTTTGATGTTGGTCCCAATTCGTGGATGGGGTGATGGGTGGATGAAGATTCATGATGTGGTGGGTTGTAGTATTGACATCGGTTTCATCATAAGGATTCTTCGTGTTCCCTATGTTGACGTTTACTTGAGATGAAGTTGCCCCCAGTTTTGTGGAAGTATCAATGATATGTTCATATCCCTTGATTGTCAAGTAACCAAGGCCTTGATTCTTAGGATTTTCAATAATTTGTACTGGTTCCAGGATACCCTATTCATGTAGGCCTAATCCTCTGCCTTGATAATTCATCTGCTGAAAAATCCTATTTGCAATAGGATATGATTTACCTTGGAAACAAGGTGTTAATCCTTCTCTACTCTGTGGTGGATCTTCAAAAGTGACAACTTCCTTATTGATAAGATAATTTTCCCTTACAAAGGTGAGTGATCCAAGTTTATAAGTGATAGGATCTTTCATAAGTGGGATGAATGCCTGATTGGTATGTTTATCTTGATCTTGTGAGATATCGGATTGTAATGCTCCTTCAAGAGGTGTTGATGCTTCACTGTCCTTGTAAAAGTGTTCCTCATGATTGATTCTCGATATGCTTTCACATGATGTTTCTGATTCACCACTTTTGTAGAATTCCTCATGACCCATTTTTGACATGTCTCTGGATTTCTCTATTTCTTGATCATGTGTACAAATGTTAAGAGTAGGGGACTCTTGTTCCTCAGTAAGAGTATGAGACTCTTGTTTTGAATGAAGATCATCTATGTGTCCATCCAAAGAAAGCATATTATGGGTAGATGGAGGAGTATGTGCTATATGGATATGATCATCATTTGCAATATCTTGTATAGATAGGAGAGTACCCATTAGGTCATTGTAGTATCTGGGAGATACGAATCCTTGATCTTGACTAATTTTGGAATTACTTTCGACATGTTTTGGATCAAGTTCTTGACATGGGTCGATTTCAAAGGATGGATTTCTTTCAAAGGGTTTTTGGACATTGTCATAAGGTATGGGAAGTGACTCAATACCCTCTTGATCTTTGAGTGGACTTGGATCAAATGTTGAGTTGAGGATGCTTTCACTGTTCACAACTGTGAGGTCGAAGGATGTCAATATATCTTGGGAGGGACCATTGCTAGACCTTGGTGATAACTGTTGATCATGCTTTGAAATATGTTCTTGAGATATGTCCTCTAACTCATTAGGCGTTGTAGAGACATTTTCAATACGATCATTGGTTAATGGATCATGGATTATGTCAATAGGATCAAATATCATCAACACTCCTTGAAATAGATCTTTGTAGGAGGGGTCTTGATCATAACTAAAAAATGGCTCTTGATAAATTTTGATTTGATCACTAGATGGGGTAGACATATCTTCATAGTGCTCATTGATGGATTGATTTTGATCATTGTCCCCAATAGATATGGTGGAGAAATTGTCAATGTTTTCAATCATATGATCAAATGATGTTGATATTTCTTGAAGAGGTGTGATGAGCCCTTGACATGAGGATGATGGGATACTTTGATCTTGACTTGGAAAAGAATCATTAGATGAAGGAGATGGAGTAGCTTGATCATTAGATGGAAATGAAGCTTTGGATAGGATGGAAGAATTGTCATGCTCTTGGGATGCGATTGAATCATGAGAGGGTATGGATTCATAAGATGGGGTGGAGGGAGGACTTGGAAGAATATTTTGTTTTTGAGATGGGAGAGGATTATCATGGGTGAATAATGAAAGGAGGGGATCATCATATGATTCTTGAGATATGGGATCTTGATCAAAGATTGGAAGGGTTTGTAAAATTTTGGTATCATGGGATGGAGTGGAGAGAATTTTTTGATCGAGATGTGTAGATTGAAATGAATCATTGGATGTAGAGGATATGAGAGAAGAAGGAAATTGAATGGGATCGTTGAATTGGGTGGAAGAACCATGAGGTTAATTTTGAATTATGGGAGATGAAGATAAATGCATGGCATGACAGGAATGGTCAATGTTACTTGATGGTTTAGATTTGGGCTTCCCCTTTAACCTTTGCAAAAATTCAGAAACATTGAATTTGGTTGATGTTGTTTTTGGAGGAGAAAAGGTCACGCTCATATTTCTGTCAAAGGACTTTTTAGTTGTGCCCCCTTTTATTTCCTTGACTTGCCTTTGGAGTTCTCTTAATTGTTGGGTAAGAGTACTAAAATCATTTAAGGGAGTTTCCTTCTTTTCAGGATTCTTTTTAATTTTCTCCATATTGTAGTTAGAGGGCAATTTGGCACCTTGCTTTGCCAATAAAAGAAAGTATTTTTCTTTATTTTTCTCTAAGCTCTTTTCCATAGCTAAGAGAAATTGTGGATCTTGTTCAGCTTCTAGAAGCATTTCTTCTATTATCTCTTGATTTGAACGATTTCCATAAAGCCTATGAACAATATTTTCTTCCCTATCACCCATGTTTTAAAGTTTTTGGATGATCTTAATCTAATTTAAATGTGAAAAACACAGCATACAGAAGCAGACAGTTGTTTTGTTAATCCTAGAATATAAACAAAGAGTGTATGTTCTTGAGATTTTCACAGGTTTTGAACAAGATAAGCAGTTCAATTAGACTCACTCTTAATTTGTCAAATAGGTCATCATAGTAATTGTAGTTAGGACAAAAAAAATATAATGAAAAACCCTAACAAGCACAATAGAGTACACACTAGCATGAAAATCAAAATAAGAAAGCAAAGCAAACTGATCTCCAAGCTAGATTTGATTTATCTCCATTGCTCTTCTCCACCTGCATGAGAATGCAAGATTTTGAAGGTTTGATTGTTGATATGTTGATTGCTAATTTTTGCAGCATAATGATAAGATGAAAGATAATAGAAGAAAATAGATAAATAAGAAGAAATTTTGGCAGAGTAATGATGCTAGAAGAAGATTCTCAAATGACCTATGAAAGGCTTGATTTATAGGAGAAGGGTGATTTGATTCAATGGTCAATATTAAAAGTCAAATTTGTGATATGTATGGCTAGGATTAAAAGTTTATTTTAGTGTCTATGACGCACATTAAGTGGATTATGACGAGACCAAAATTAGGATGTGAGGAAATAAGTGGGATTCTATTCTTTATTTTGGAAGAAAAGATGCTTATGATGCACAATGAATGGGGGTAAATATAGGATGTGAGTGGGAATCTCATAATTTAAATAATAAAATTATTTAAATTATGTGTGCATGTGACACATGTTGCAATGTGAGAATAAGTGAGGGATTAATTCAAATATTTAATTTGAATTATTTTGAGACATGTGAAGGAGGAATTAATTAAATAAATGAGAGTTATTTAATTAATTAGGAAGGTGATTTAGTGGAATAAATGGGATAAGTAGGATAATGTAATGACTTAGGATAAAATATTACAAAATGTCTTGTAAGGTCATGTATCGACTAGGTAACATTATGATATGGACAATTTTGGGTGTCTACAGTAATCACAACCCACAACTTAAAATCACATCGACTCACATAGCCTTGTCACCCCCTAGAGGGCACCCGTGTTTTTGTCTTTTCCAGGTGCATACTGAAAGTGATGGAAGTGGATACCGAATCCCTTGAGCAAACAATCCGTGATGACTATATGGTGAGTGTCTTGGGGGCAGATTCTTCCCTCCCCTTGCACCGTGATTAAGATGATGTTTGGATACTGACACGGTTGGCTTTCTACACTATGGTTCGTAGTAAGGGTATCCGTTCAGTATGGCAAATAGATATACTCCCTCGAGAGACCTCCCAACCTTTAGAACAAAGGTTTTGGGGATGGTTATCCTGCGCACTACTGTCAAGTTGGATTTTCATCAACAACTTGCTTTTGATTAAAGTGGGTTGGAAACCTTGGCTTTAGGTGTTCCCACTTAGGTCGTTCCTCTTGGGTGAGTACTTTTTCCCACAAGAGTAGGCCTTCTAAAGGATGTAATAAAACATTAAATTGTAGAAAATAAAAGGTAAGTTTGGTATTTTGATCACCCAGTTAAGGGGAGAGCATAGACCTATTACCCACAATCACAACAAGCAAATAATGGTTCAATTTTAAATCCCCAAATTGACAAATTTTCTATTCTAAGTGAAGATGTTGCTTCACTAAAAACATGAAGTTCCTTTTAACCAAAATAAAATTATGTTTGGTGACTATCCTAGGATTGGTTAATTATGATTTAAATGTCTACCCTAGGATTGGTTCATTCTGTTAAAAGTAGCATCAGAAAAATCTTGTTCGCGGATTGCGTCGGAATCAGAATTTAAATTTTTACAACTGTATGCGCCGAAACAAAAGATGTATGCGCTAGAACAGGTTATGTATGCACTGAAAGATCTCATAGATGCGTCAAAACAGTCGTCGTATGCGCCGAATCAAGTTATGAATGCACCGAAAGAGTTCATAGGGATGCGCAAAAATAGTCATCATATGCGTTGAAAGAGCTCATGTATGCACTGAAACAGGTCATGTATGCACCAAAATAGTCATCGTATGCACTGAAACAGTCTTCGTATGCACCGAACCACGACTCGTATGCGCTAAAACGTGATTTTTGTTCGTCACCTCCCAGAAAAATCTGCAAAAAGAGAAATTAAATGCGGGGCTTGGCCCCATGGTGGGCGCAAGAAATGTGTATGTTAGAATGTGTCAATTAAATTGCATATGGGTGCCAAAAATGTGTACGTTAGAATAGGTAAATCAAATTGAATCTAAACTAATACACCAATGAAACATTAGATTGAAGAAATTAAATTAAAGAAAGTAAATGTAAACTCTAAACACAGTTTCTTCAAATTCGTTCCATTGTCCTCTATCTCCAAGGATTCGCTTCAAAATGTTTGCTCTCAGTTGTGCAAACAACAGTTTGTAGAATGGCACTTGAGAGAATGAGATTATCAAAAATGCATATGCATGTAAAGATTGAGCTTTTTGAATTAAAATGCGACTATAATAACTACGCATGAAAATAAGAGATTCGAGGTCCTTTTCCACTCATAAGAGGGCTGTATTTATAGATTTTTGAAGGTAGGAATTCGATTAGCCAAGATCGACGGTTGAGTTCAAACCTGTTAGAATGAACGGTGAGAGATCGAGAATTCAAAAAGGAGATGGAATTCTGAGAGATAGAAAATGAAGAGACAATTGAAAGGTGTCTCTCATATTTAAATAAATAAATATTTAATTATGTGTGAGAGAAATATGAAAAGGCTTTAATTAAATATTACAAATATTTAATTATGTGAGAAAAGAAAAAGCCTTTTAATTAAGTATTAAGAATATTTAATTTTTGTGAGAGGAGTGGGAAATGTTTTAATTAAATATCGAAAATATTTAATTAAATGTGGAATGAAGAATATCATTTAAATTTAGAATTTAAACTTGTGATAATTAATATAAATAAATTGTAAAATTTATTTAATTAATTAAGAGGAAGATAGCATTAATTAAATTAAACTTATTTATTTAATTAAATTAGAAGAATTAGAAAATGAACAATATAAATAAATAATTAAATTTATTTATATGTAGAGGACTTAAGAACATTAATTAAATAATTCATATTTAATTAATTAACAAGTTCGATTGACCATGACCATTTTTAGATGCGTACAATATGTAAACACTTCTTCAAAACCACATAGCATAATATTCATTTGTGGTGGAATGTAGAGCATTCCAATATGCACTCTATTACCAGTAACACTACCATTATAGAGCCTGATACTTTGTCAACAATATCTTCTGTAGAGAAGGGGGATTCTCTACTCATGAGTTCTCTTCATTCAAGGAGCCTCACGAGGTGAACTTCCCTAAACTACCTCAAGGAACAACACAAGAGTTCTAGAATTTGAAAGAGTGGGTCACAGAGGTTCTCTAAACAAATTGGCGAGCTCTTGGCCAAAGGACGACAACACGGAATATGGACGACAACATGGCACACTGACATCCTATAGGTGTGTTAGTGTCTCATACGGACCAAAAAGCGAATTTGTCACAAAAAATAGCTAAATGAATACTAGTAATTTTATTTCTAAGAACTTACAAAATGCAATAAAGTAACAAAATATAATGGAGTTGAAATAAAGTGAAATAGAAATGATAAAGAGAATAAGAGATAGAAAGGAAATGCTTACAACCATGCAAGTGATGAAGTGTCTGGCATGTGAATGTCTTCAAAACATGCATGCGTAATATCTAGAGAAAGTGTTGGGGTCGTATAGGGGTTTTCCTCGGTCAAACCCTCATTTTGGTGTTCCCACCTCCATGGACAACCAAATAGATAGAGATAAGTAAAGTGTGCAATGAGTGATAAAAGAAATCCCCACTCGAGGAGGAGAACCTGTATCATGATATATAGATGAAATAGATAGAGGACGTGTGAAATCCCAAGATGCTCACAAGCACAAGGCAAGGGAGGTATCACATACAAGGCTCAAGGAAGCCAAAGAGAGAGAGTAGGATAGCTAGCCACACAAGCCAAAAATGTTGTGGAGGGTGTTGCCAAGAGAGCTTGAGAGTGCTTGAAGTTGTTGTAGAAAGTTACAAAATAACAAGAGATAAAATGCTAGAGCTAAGGCTAGAAGGAAGCTAGAGGCAAAAGAGGAGCTAGGAGAACTTAGCAAAAGAAATGGAATTGAAAAGGTAGCTTTAAAAGAGAGAATAGGAGGGAAAAGAAGCTTCTTGAGTCGTTTCAAAGCGTCCCAGGCCATTACCACTGACAAAATGAGATGACAAGTGGCAAGCATGCACCTAAATGATAATTTAAATGTTGAAACATCACAGGACGCTAGTGTGGTGCATATACATCTACACAACATGCTAGTGTCTGAACACATCATGCTACAAAACGATGAGAGCGAGAGAAGCATCAGGTTTAACGTAAAGCTAATGTGTGAGGGTAGTTGTTGAAAAGGGGTTTCCAAGCATCTTGAGAGGGAAAAAGGCTTATGCAAGGGCTAAAATGAGCCTACAAAATTTCTAAGGGAGTGGACACTAAAGCGGATACAAGAATGTATGTGAAATTGTAAGGGGTGCAATTTTACGAAATTACATTTTTCCCCCACTTTAGTGGGCATATGAATCTACACTAATATGCACAATAAAGGAATTCTACCAAACATAAATAACTTCATTGTGCCAAAAGGATGTTGTAGAGGAAGCAGATAACTCTTCGAACCAAGGAAACATGCCCCTAGGATAAAGACCTGTAAAACAAATGCATTAGACAAAAAACCTACACCAGACAACAATATTAGCACACAAAAAACTAAAGGATTTGAGTCAGCAAAGTGAAAGAGACCTCGATGTAGAAGGTTGTCTCGATACTATGTGTCATCCCCAAATTAGGAAATAACACACAGAAGAATTCTAAAGTTAAGAGAGGAAGGGCATATATTCGGGATGAAGAAGATGTAGATCTTTGATCTAGTATATATAAAAGAGAAGAGAGAGAATAGAATTTAATAAAGAGAAGCTAGAAAGATATGAAAATTCCAAGGGAGATGGCTCCACAGGTATTCTCTCCTTAGGAGGTTCAAACAAAAGGACTTTGTAGCTCTACAAAACTATGAAGTTGCACAAAGCACACTGAAGGCCCTCAGACCAACGATGGAAAAATCTTGCGGGATGTAAGCATCTCACAGGCCTACAGACTTGCAAGGAGGGAACCCCCAAGATCTCTCACATGAAGGAAGCTTCGTGAAGTATGTTCCTTACAAGATCATAGACCTGCAAGAAGGTATCCACCAAGATCTCTCACATGAAGGAAACTCAGAGGAAAAATCACCTTATAGGCTCTTAAACCTATAAGGAGGCATCCCCCAAGATCTCTTACATGGAGGAAACCCAAAGAAGGGTAGTTTGTAGAGATGAATTAGAAAGTGGATTTACAGGTGCACTTGCAAAGCAACATGTTAACCCAGAGGTAAAGTATGTTAGAAAAAAAGTAGCCACACAGGCAAACAAACAATCATGCAGATCATCAATAAGTTGAAATATTTTCAAAAGGGTCCCTCGGGAACCCTTCAAAAGAAGAGGGGTCCACTCAAGGGACACATTGTTCAAAATGTGAGGTCTAGTCAAGCTACCCCCAAGCTAGACACCAATGATTTCATTCAAAGGGGTGTCCCTTAGGAACCCTTCAAAAGAAAAAGGGGGCCACTCAAGGGACACTTCAATTGAAAGATAGAGAGAAGAGAGGGGGTCCTTAAGAAGGATGCACATCTTTAGAATAGGTTATCACTGCCCCCAATATACAAGGGAGGAGAACCATGCAAGATACTTAGAACATGTAGGATAGAGGTAAACCTTGATATCACTTGTCATTTGAAGAAGAGATAGGTGCATTAGAAAAAAAATGAGTGATGGCACCTGAATCATGGAGTTATTGCATTTTATCCTTCAAGGCATTACATTCACTAGTAGAATGACCAGGCACTCGATGGTATGCACATAAAGAAAGTTTTTCTTTATCATGTTCATGATATTTCTTGCATGTAGGAGGAGGAAGAGTAATTAAGTGGGCTTTGATAAGCCTGAACAACATATGCTCTTGCTCAGACAAAGGAAGAGGGGAAGGAAGCAACCCTTTCTCTTATGGAGAAGATTTTGACTACTCACAAGAAGTAGATATGAAGATAGAAAACAAAGGAGGATGAAGCAATCCGTGAGAATGAGGTTGAGCAGAAACCACATCCACATTTAACTGTGGTTTCCATTATAGGGACCTGAATGCCTTGTTCATTACACCCACAACCTTTATGCCCATAGCCATATTTAGATACAAGCTTAAAGCCAAGGCCATATCGCACTTGCAAATCTCAAGAAGGAGGAGGATCTTCATAAAGAGCATGGTTCCAGCAATGGGGATCACACTCTTCTATAGGATCACTATCAACCTTCTTGATAGAACTATCAACATTACCCTTAGTATCAAAAGTGTAATCATCTTCCTCAGAAGGAGGATCAACACTAAGAACATTACAATTCACATTCACATTATCCCGTGATGTAAAAGAATAATAATATTTGATAGTGGGTGGGGATGATGTTATTAGAAGGGTCAAGTGGATTGGGTTGAATTTAAATTATCCACTGAAGGATTCTGTAAAGTCTAGAGAACCCCAATCATCACCAAGACATGCATTTTCTTGAGAAAATGTAGACTTAAAATTTCTTGTTGCAGAAGGATCTTCTTTAGGGACATCTACCTCAAGAGTATCCTTTTTAGTAGGTACTATTGAAGTAAACATTAACACATTGGAAGAAATTGAAGGAATAAGAGTAGGCAATACTAAAACCTGATCAGAAGTCGCCATCTCACATAAGTGCATAGCATCAGGGTCAGCCCTGACTATAGACAGGACTGCACCCATAGCATGAATCCATGGTCTACCAAGAAGAAGGTTATAAGGTAATTTTTCTAACATAACATATATAAGGGTGGGTATAGTAATGGGTCCCAACCTCAAAGGTAAGACTAGCATGCCTAAAGGTTTCCAACCAACATTATTGAACCCACAAATGACAACAAAAGAAGCATTACGAGAAGATGAATTAATATTAATCTATAGATCAATGCTACGTACGTTGAGCACCGAACCAATGTCAATGAGAGTACGTCTGATGCCAATATTGTTAATGTTAACTATAATCATTAGAGGATCTTCTTGTTTCTATACTTTTAGAGGTGGGAGTTCTTGTGGATAGAACATAATATTCAGTGAATTTGCATGAATATAAGCTATCAACCCATCAACATCTGTCATCCTAGTAGAGGCAAGCAAGAGGATCTTCTGTAAGGCTTCCTAAAGCATACCTTGATAAATCAAAGAAGATTGAAGCAAGTCCCATAGTGAGATCTTAGTTGGAGTAACACAAAGTTGCTTGACGAGATTGTAATCACTAGGTGCTTTAATTGTAGGTTTAGGAGTTGAAGGAAGACTTGGTTGATTATTCATTATATTCTTATAAGTATGGGCTACCACTCTACAAGAGGGGGCCTTAGAAAGATCAAGGGAATCGCTATCAAATGGGACACCCTCAATAGAGGAAATTATTTTAGGAGAAGGACTAGCTGGAGTTAGGTAAATGGCTAGTCTCTTAGGCCTTTGAGGGGTAGCATAGACATAGATTACATTTACAGAATTATCACATCTAGCAGAATAATTATTTGAAGGAACATTCTCAATGTCAATCCAAGGAGGATTAGATGTGGAAGGAGATTCATCATTCACTAATACATCATCTCTAGAAGAGAGTGCATTGGAATAGAGACAAGATTCATCATTCACCAATGCATCATCTCTAGAAGAGAGTGCTTTCGAGTGAAGAGTAGATTCATCATTCACAAATGTGTCATCTCTAGAAAAGAGTGCACTGGAATAGAGACATGATTCAACATTCACCAATGCATCATCTCTAGAAGATAGTGTATTAGAATGGAGAGAAGGTAGAGTAATGTTAAGAAAGGTATCAATGATTTCATCTTCTTGCAACAAAATATCCTCTGAAGCAAGAGGAATTTTGTGAGAAGGATCAAAGACACCAAGTGACATGGGAAAATCCAAATCACTATCACATGCATGAAATAGAAAATTATTAACATTTTGAATATAATTAGATATTGAACTCACAAAAGAGGATATTAAATTCATTTTGGTGACAAAACTAAGAAAAACCGAGAATCTAGATTTTCTAATTTTTTCGGTATTTTCTAGGTTCTAGTAATTTGCATTTTTGAGGGTCTTCGGAGCAGTATTTAGGTTTAGAACTTGCATCAGTCCCTAAAGTTTGGTAGTCAAAGGCATGGTATTTTAGGGATTGAACTAGTCCTCTTGGAGACCTTTCTAACGGTGCAAACAGTTTTGAATTCCGAGCACTGAGTCAAAAGTTATGATTCCACCAAGTAGGGGTAAATAAATTCCTAGTTTTTCAGTTCACATTGGGCTCACCAAAATGTAGAGAAGGAGGATTCGCTACTCATGAGTTCTCTTCATTCAAAGAGATTCACGAGGAAAACTACCCTAAACTACCTCAAGGAACAACATGAGAGTTCTAGAATCTAAAAGAGCAGGTCACAGAGGTTCTCTGAACAAACTAGTGGGCTCTTGGCCAAAGGACGACAACATGGAATATGGATGGCAGCACAACACGCTGGCATCCTAGAGGTGCGCAGGTGTCTCGTACGAACCGGAAATAATTTTTTTATATAAAATAGCTAAATGACTACTAGCAATCTAATTGCTAAGAACTTACTAAATGCAATAAAGTAACAAAATATAATGGAGCTAAAATAAAGTGAAATAGAAATGATAAAGAATAAGAGATAGAAAGGAAATGCTTACAACCATGCAAGTGATGAAGCCTCTGGCACGTGAATGTCTTCAAAACCTACATGCGTAATATTTGGAGAAAGTGTTGGGGCTGTATAGGGGTTTGCCTTAGTCAAACCCCCATTTTAGTGTTCCCACCTCCATGAACAACCAAATAGATAGAGACAAGTAAAGTGTGCAATGAGTGATAAAAGCAATCCCTGCTCGAGGAGGAAAACCTGTATCATGATATATAGATGCAGTAGATAGAAGATGTGTGAAATCCCAAGATGCTCACAAGCACAAGACAATGGAGGTATCACATACAATGCTTAAGGAAGCCAAAGAGGGAGAGCAAGATAGCTAGCCACAAGAGCCAGAAGTATTGTGGAGGTTGTTGCCAAGATAGCTTGAGAGTGCTTGAAGTTGTTGTAGCAAGTTAAAAAATAACAAGAGAGAAAATGCTAGAGCCAAGGTTGGAAGAAAGATAGAGGTAGAAGAGGAGCTAGGAGAACTTATCAGAAGCAATGGAATTGAAAAGGTAGCATTAAAAGAGAGAATATGAGGGAAAATAAGATTCTTGAGTTGTTTTAGGGCGTCTCAGGCCGTTACCACTGACAAAATGAGATGATAAGTGGAAAAAATGCACATAAATGGTCGTTTGAATGTTGAAACACCGTAGGATGCTAGCACGACACACAAACGTCTATGTGGCACACTAGTGTCCGAACACATCACACTACAAAATGACAAGAGCGGGAGAAGCATCAGATTTGATGCAAAGCTGATGCGTGAGGGTAGCTACTAAAAAGGGGTTTCTAAGAATCTTCAGAGGGAAAAAGGATTATGTAAGGGCTAAAATGAGCCTACACAAGTTCTAGGGGAGTGGACACTAAAGTGGGTACAAGAATGTATGTGAAATTGCAAGGGGTGCAATTTTAAGATATTACATCTTCAAATGCGAAAGAAATACAACCTTGAAAATTTGGATTTGAACACCTTCAATACACATCATCAACACCTCAAAACCATATGACAAGATATTGCATAGCAGAACAATGTGGAACACAAAACTAGTTCATTGTAGCATTGAAATTACACTTTGAGACTTAGCCAATTATCCACACCATTTGGCCTTCTCCAAACCAACACTTTTGTATTTCTACAATGGGTCAAGACATCAATGACAACACCATACACATCTAAACATCATCATGCTCATGTTTCCAACAAATCAAAACTTATTGTGTTGGAGGAGTGGAGGATTTAAATAATTTGTGATTACAAGAAAAATAAAACATAAAACACAGAAAATAAAATTAAAATGTTTTTGGGTGTGCAGGATTATCCGTGCAATTGGATGCTCCTAATCAAACAACCTAAGTAAGAGAAATATTTCATGAGTCAAAACTCATGAATATTTGAAGATCCTATGTTTTTTCTTCATCCATATTTCTTCCTTATCCTCTTGCCTTTTCTTCCTCTTCATCCAACATCTCTTCTCACCATTCTTCTTTCCTCTCATGGATTTGTATCCACCACAAACCTATAAGGAAGCTAAGGTAGTAGAACAAATTCCTACACTAATCTTGAGAGGAGGATAACATTAGAATTTATAAATATTTAATGGTTACATAAACTTAAACATAAATAAACATAAATATCATGCATACCACAACATAGTGATTTACGTGGGGAAAACCCTTTCCGAAAAAAACCCCACACTCCAAAATCTACCCAATATATTATTCAAAAATCGCAAAGATTACAATATACTTGCAGAGCAATCTTCTCATAGGAGTATCACCAACTATAGATTTAGAGGCAACAAAATCACTATCAGACTCTCATAATACATCATAATACATAGTTGTAATACAACACCCTCATAAAATAGGGTTTCCTTCTAGGGCAAGTCAAGACAAAAAATATAGATCATCAGATCTGAGACCTAATGATGAACAGTCTAGATTTACAATAATAAAATATAAATAAAATTTTCCTTTCAAGGGCACTACCCTTAAGTCCCTATTGAGGCACGTAGCCCCCAGACCCCCCCCCGCCCCCGTCACTAACGTATCAATAATACCTTATGTAATTGCGAGGTTGAGACACATTTTCCCAACAAATCTCCCACTTGTTAAACACCTTGCAAGAGCAACGAGAGGGTGCATAGACATCATCTCTTAATTATTAGAGACTAAAAGTCCCATAGTCTTTGAACACCATCTAAACTTCTCTATGCTCATAGGCTTAGTTAAAAAATCAACAACATTCACCAAAACCTCTACCTTAACCAGCTTCACCATGTCATCTTTGGCCATATCTCTAAAAAATTGATACTTTACATCGATGTGCTTGGTCCTAGCATGAAATGTCGGGTTCTTAGCTAGACATATCTCACTCTAATTGTCTCAATAAATTGTCACTGCACCTTGTTTTATTCCAATATCTAAACACAGTCTCTTAAGCCAAATGGCTTCTTTACAAGAATGATTAGTTGTCATATACTCAACTTTAGTAGTGGACAAAGCAACCACATTGTATCGCTTACTCAACCAGCTAATTGAACCACCAAATAAAGTAAACACATAATCACTATTGGATCATCTGCTATCAACATCACTTGCCTAGTCTGAATCCACATAACCATGAATATCAAGGGAAATCTCGTATTTAGTCATATTACTATGATAAAACAAGGAATACTCTAAGGTATTGTGCAAATATCTGAAGTCTCTTTTAACTACATCCCAATGAACTCTACCAAGATTAGATATTTATCTGGAAAGAACTCCCACTACTTGGGCAATGTCTGGTCTAGTACAAACCATAACATACATCAAACTTCCAACTACACTCTGGTAAGGCACTTTGATCTTTTCTTCCATCTCCGACGGGGATGTTGGACAATTTGAAATAGACAACTTTGTTCCAACTGAAACAGGAATAGATAATGGTCTACAATCCTGCATATCAAACCTTTGTAAAATTGAATTGACATATTTACTTTGGCCAAGCCATATCTTTTTTTTCACTCCATCTCTTTTAATTTTCATCCCAAGAATGTGTTTAATTGCACCAAGATCTTTCATTTCAAAATTAGCTACAAGTTGAGATTTCAGTTTTGAAATCATACCTTTCCCTCTACCAATAAATAGCATATCATCAACATATAATGCAATAAAAAAGAAACAATCACCATCAATTTTATAATAAACATAATGATCTAATTTAGAATGCTCAAATGCAAAACTCAACACATATGTATCAAAGTTTTGGTACCACATCCTAGGACTTTGTTTTAGGCCATACAAAGATTTCTTCAATTTGCAAACCAATTTACTTTTACCTTTCACCACGTAGTGCTCTAGTTGTGTAATATAAATATCCTCCTCCAAGTCACCATGAAGGAAAGTAGTTTTCACATCCATTTTCTCAACCTCTAAATTATAAGCAATAGCAATAGAAAGAAAAAATATAATGGATGTCATTTTTGCAACAAGAGAAAATATATCACCATAATCATCGCCCTCAACTTGAGAGTAACATTTTGTAACCAAATTTGCTTTGTACTTCTCAATACCTTCATTTAAAATAATATTTTTATTGAAAACCTATTTGCAACCAACAAGTTTTCTTCCTTTGGGAAATGGTACAAGATCCCACGTATCATTCTTTTTAAAATCTACCATTTCTTCATCCATAGCGATCTTCCAGGATTCTGCATCATTCATACCTAATGCTTCTTCTACCAATCTGGGTTCATTCATGTTAGTATTCAAATAAAAATACATCTCTAATCATCAGGTGAATACCTTTTAGGTGGTTTTCTATTCCTTGTAGACCTATGAACAAGCTAAGTTGGAGGTTCTTCCTCCTCTTCTGAATATTCAGAGCTAGATGAGCTCTCCTCAACTTCTTATCTATCCATGGGCCTCGATTCAACTTTCTCAGGTGTAGAAGGAATTTGAATCACATCTTCCTATTTACTTTGTTCTGGCTGCAATGTAACAAAAGAAGGCTTAGTTTCTCTAAAAATAACACTTCTACTATATATTAACTTTTGTGTAACAAAATCCAAAATCTTGTATCCTTTCACACCATAATTGTATCCAATGAAGATACATTTCATAGCCTTGTTATCCAACTTTGTTTGCTTCTCCTTTGGCACATTTTCATATGCCTCCCAACCAAAAACTCTAAGATGTCTTAATGAAGGCTTGTGGACCAACCATGACTCTATATGTGTCTTATCAACAAGAGTTGATGTAGGAGACCTGTTGATCATGTAACAAGCAGTGACAATAGCTTCAACCCAAAACCTATGTTCTAGATCAGCACCACTCAACATACTCCTAGCCTTCTCCATTAGTGTCTTGTTCATTATTTTTGCAACTCCATTCTGCTATGGAGAATATAGAGTTGTCTTTTGTCTATGAATACCAAAATCTTTACATAATCTATCAAAATCATTAAAGAAAAAGTCACTGCCATTATCATTCCTAAAACATTTTATTTTAATTCCAGTCTACAACTCAATCATTGCTTTAAATTCTTTAAATTGATTGAAAATTTTAGATTTAATCTTTAGAAAATATACCCATGTCCTACTATAATCATCAATAAATGAAACATAATATGTGGATTTACCAATTCAAGGAACATCTACAAAACCAAACACATCAAAATGAATAATATGTAATACACCACAAGATTTATGAGAACTCGAGTAAAACTAAATGTGATTTTGTTTTCCATAAATGTAATGCTCATATAAATCAAATTCAAAATTACAATCAAACAACCCTTCAATAATGTTTTTATTTTTCAAGGTCCTTGGACCCTTTTCTCCAATGCATCCAGGTCTTTGGTTCCATAATATAGTTTTCTCTATAGGTAACTTTGATTTATAAGGAAGAGCACCCTTGGGTACCCAAAATCCATGACCATCTATTGAAGATGAAACCCTCACCTCTTCCACATACTTTTTTTTCATAGAAGTACTATTACACTCAATAGTGCATGCATCAATATTATACAATGTGTCATATCTAACACCTCTAGCAATAACCATAGCACCTCTAACCATCTTGCATCCTACATCAAAAAAGACTACCTGCACACCTGCATCTATTAGTTTGCTCATAGATAACAAATTTTGTGCTAATCCAAGGATACACAACACACCATTAACCCTTTTTATTCTACCATTAGGAAACCTAATTCTAACTTTACCACAACCAATAATATTTAAAAAATAATCATCACCAAAGTACCTTACCTCCATCAAATTATTCATATTCAAAAAAACCAATCTCTATTAAAAGTCATATGGAAAGATGCACTTGAGTCAATTAACCATGCATCATTACTTGCACAAATTACCAAAGCTGCAATGAATGCATCACCATCTTCCTTCTCAGACTCATAATCAAAATTGAATCTCTTCTTTTTATTTTTCTTTTCTTCTTTGCATTCCTTACGAATATGTCCAGGCTTACTGTAGTTCCAACAAACAAATTTGTACTTTCTAAGAGATTTGGATCTCCCCTTGGACTTGGATTTATCATGCTTCTCATTCTTCTTGCCTTTTTCCTTAGGTCTTCCATGAAAATTTAGGGCCTCCTTTGGATACCTTCCTCCTCATCTCTTTAGAAAGAAAAGAACCCACCACATCTTCAGTCTTCAATATAATAGAAGTACTCACAATAGCCATAACAAGAGAATCCCACAAATTAGGAAAAGAACAAAGCAAGATTTGACACTTGTCCTCCTCATTCATTTTGACACCAAATGATGCCAATTAAGCCACCGAAATATTGAATTCTTCCAAGTGGTTTTTTAATTCATCAAACCTCTTCCATTCTCGAGGAAGGGTGATCCCACAATAGTGGTTTACAATTTTTGGCCAAACTGGACACTGAAATTATTATTTTTAACTAAATCTTCACATTCGGGCACCTATAGCGGCTAAACCATGACGAATTTGAAGATGATGCAAACTAGAGTCTCGTCACATTTTGTATGTAGATTCTAAAAATATTTTTTTCAATTTTTTGGAATCAAATTGCACTTCTTTTTCCATCTCCCACAAAAACTGGTTTTTTTCATAAAACAACATTTTAAAAAAGTGACGCACATCGTATAATGCATAATTTTTTTTCCATGAAGGATAAAATTTTAATTCTTTCGAATTTAGATTTATAACTCCAATATCTAATGCTTCCACTTGGTTAGATAGTTTTTTATTGAATATTTTTTCTTTAATCAAATTTCGAAGTCAAACCAATTACAATTCAGACATAGCGCGACCGTATAACGCGAAATTTTTTTTGTATATATCAAAATTCAATTTTTTTTTGTTGGATCAAAGAATTCAATATCTGGTGCACTCATATTTTTCAATTTTTTTTTTTGATAATCTGCTATTTTTCCACATGGGTAGAACAAAGACCTTTATTTTCGATGAAAAACCTATGTTTAATAAAACTAAAAAATCAAATACATAATAAAACCAAAACATATTAAAATTATATTCATTGGATAGCTCATTCTGAGGACTACCATAACGATTTGAAATAAATTTTAAATGAATTCATTTGATCCCTCAAAAGGAAAATTAAAATTGATTTTTTATCAGCATTTTGATAGGTGTAAAGGAGACTCATTTATAGGTATGGTTTAAAACTAGCGAGGTTCTATCCAAGGGGGTTTTATCTAAGGTGGTTTGATCAAACCCTCTTGAATTTGAATCCTTAAAATGGAACTTTTTAAGGATTAAATCATTATATTTTCTAAAAAATATGTGATTTAAGCAAAAATCAGTTCCTCTCAGAAATTGTAAACCACTATTGTGGCAGCACTCGGAATATAATTTCTTCCTCAAGAAAATCTTGTTCACTAAGGATCTGGCTTGATACATCTCACCAAGCTTCTTTCATAGTTTTTGTGTAGAGGTATCTTCATGGACATTGATTAAGATAGAGTCTTCCAAGCACAATCTAATGAAGCCCTTGGATTTATAGTCCATAACATCATATTGAGTAGCCAAAGTAGGATCTATAGGCCTTGAAACCTTCTCATTACTAGCATCCCATAAATCTCGATCTATCAAAAATTATTCCATCTTCAACTTCCACATTTCAAAATTATTTCCAAAAAAATTATCCTCCTTTATTCTCCCTGATGAAATTTCCATTTGAAAATTCCTACAACAAGATCACAAAGAATATTCTACACAAGCTCCCACTCAAATCTAGATTAGCTCAAAAACCCAACAACCCACAACTAAAACCAAAGGTGATCAATCTCTAATACCACTTGTAAGAAAGCTAAGGTAGCGGAACAACTTCCTTCAATAATCTTGAGAGGAAGATAACACAAAAATTTATAGATCTTTAATAGATACATAAACTTAAACATAAATATCATGCATACCACAACACGATGATTTATGTGGGGAAAACCCTTTCGGGAGAAAACCCCACACTCCAAAAGCCGCCCAATATATTATTCAAAAATCACAAAGATTATGATATACCTGCAGAGAAAGCTTCTCATAGGAGTATCACCAAACAGAGATTTAGAGGAATTACAACCACTATCAGACTCTCAAAATACATCATAATACAACACCCTCATAAAATAGGGTTGTCTTCTAGGGCAAGTCAAGCCAAGAAAATATTGACCATTAGATTTGAGACCTAATGATGAATGGTCCATAAAGGATGATCCCCCTAGACCCTTTGCGCGAGGGAGTGGAACGTCACGCCCCCTGGTTGAGCACATATCAACTGTACCTTATGTATCAACAATACCTTATGTAATTGTAAGGTTGAGACACATTTTCCCAACAAAACCAACCTCCTCAAATGATTCTCTCCTTTCCTAACCTCCTGCATGGGACCCAACCCACCAAAATCCAACCACCTCCACCAAATTTCCTCATCATGTACATCAACACCTGCAACATACACACAAAAATTTGCCCCTACAACTTCATGTAAATCAATAGTTTCCATATGTTTTCTCCATAATTCTCAACCCTTATCATTAAAAATGAATTAAAAATAACATCACCACAAAATGGAAACAAATTTACCTCCTCTGCAGCCACAACCTTCATCTCATCCTTTGTTATGGAGTATTCATCTACCCCATCTACTCTCACCACCATTTTTATGTCTTCAACTATTGTACCGAACCTCCCAACTATAACACCTTGAACAACCAAATCTGCAATATTCTCATGGAAATGGAAATCTTCCATGCATATACCTTCTTCTTGTCCTTTATCCTCTTTTATATTCATCATTTACAACAAATCAAACTAAAAATTATCAAATTGTACCTCATTTCTTATCTCTGTCCCAATTTATCGTCCTTCATTTTCTGAGCACCATTCAACTCTTCATGGTCTTCTTTCCAATCTCCTTCTAGCATCTAGTTTATTTTCTTTATCTCCTCTTTCCATAGGAGCTCATTCTCCTCTTCACCCACTTGCTTGTCAAACCTAGGGGCTTTTAAACTTTGTTATGTCTACTTCTACATCTTCTTCATCTTCATTTTTCATTCTTTCATCAGGGCATGCTTCCACCACACATTATTTCTTCTCATTGCTCTTGGTTATCTCTCCATGCTGCAGTAATTCCAATTTGTCCAACCTTCATTTATATCCATGATCATCCATGATATCCTCCTCTTTTAATACTTTCGCCAACCTTCCCATATCACGAGCTTCTTCCTCAAGAATATACCCATCTCGTTCACTGCTACAATACATCACACATTTTGTAAAAACAATTTCTCACATTAACACACTACCCTCTACCCAACAAAGACTCTAGAAGATGCTTCCTTTACCCACTCTCTCTCAATGGAGGAAATCTACACCTTCTACCTAGCTTTATCTCTACTGGAGAGTAGTAGTCACATGCCCTCTTTCATACCTGCAAAAAACAAAATTTCTCACATCTCTCTCTCTCTCTTCCAACTTCACTATTTCACTCTTCAGAAAAACAAACCCCTACAACAAACTCATACTCAATACATCTCACACCCCAACAAGACCAACCCACTCTGATTCTATTTGATGTAGTCAAAAACCAAGACCCTAAATCGAGGTGTTGATTTTCACAGCCACCACTTAGATCCTTGAACTTTATTAGATTTTTATAGGCAATGGAATGAACCCACATTGAAATTTATTTAATTTCATTGAACTTCTGAAAAATGTGCTCAACAACTTGCTACAAAACACTTTTTGAAAATTAAATTAAACTTGCAAATGAGATTATTTTCTTCTAAAAACTTGTGAAAAGGAAGATCCCATATTCATCTATAGGAATACATGCCCACTATATTTTTTAAACCATCAAAACCATGTTACCTTTCAATCCAAACTTTTAGAAACTCCTTTTTTGAACACTAGATTTTGACCTCTTCTAGCAACTTTTTGTTGGTGTAAATAGGTGGTTTACCTATCTAATCATTAGTAGGTCCTATTTACATGTTAAGTTTACTTAGGTCCTAGGAGGGAATCTTTCTAGAAGGTGTTAGTTGTCATTAGATCTTATCATATCTTTTGACTTTTAGCACATGTGTCCTAGGTAGTTATGATAAGTTGTCACTTCTCATAGGATTAAGACACTTATCACAATCTTGTTTAATCCTATGTCTCACCTTGGCTATATAACCAAGGGGTTCTCATACATTGGATATTCAGTTATATTGGATTTAATTCCATTTCAATCTTGACCATTGCATATTGATCTCTCTTGTTCTTTCATGAAGTTCCTAAATCTTAGGTGGCTATAATCTTCAACCAAATCTTGCATGGTGTAGAGTTACTATATACCAACTCTTACATGGTATTAGAGCTTGTGGGATTGCTTCTTGTTATTATTTATTAAGAGATATAGGTTGAAAATATTGGTGGATCTTGAAAGTTTGTGTATGCTCTTCTCTTGCATCAAATGATGATCTGGAGAGTTAAAAAATCTTGAAAGAAATATTAAATTTGGGGGTTTTCTCTTTGCGGCCTTGTATTGAAGGTTCAAATCAAAGATTTTTTGTGTAAATCTAAGCTCACCATTGAGATCAGAGGGTTTGAGAAAGTCATTTTTCCCTTTTGTTTCATCCAAATCGGACACATGAGGCCAAAACTATGAGGGTTTGAAGTTGAAGTGTGGTTGCCAAATCTAGAGGGTAGCTATAATTTTGGAGCATTTTGGGTCAAATTTGAGCCTACCATCATGTCCAAGAGGCCCAAAAACCCCAAGATCGACTGTAAAATCATCAAAATTGGGCACTTTTATCAGTGACCAAAATTCTCTCCTATTCAATCATTCATACGACTGTACTGTCACCATAATTACATAGTGGTACAATCGCTTTTTTAATTGGACTTTGTAATTTTTTTAAAATTGTATGCTTTTCAGTATTTACTTTTTAAAAAAATTTAATTAAATTTCAAAAAAATATTTATATAGATATATATATATATATAGACACACACACACATATATTTGCGAGGTATAGTCTACTGATTGTACTAGGCATACCACAAAGACCTATGGTTCCGGGGTAGCTGAAGTGGCTGCCATGCGACATGTCTAGTGTGGGCCACACACCCCCAACTCCATAGTCAATGACAACTGATGCAGAGTAGGGGTGGAAAAATCTAAACTAATCTCAATCAATCAAAGTTTCAAAGTTTCAAACATCAAATGGTGGGTTTTCATTCATTAGCCCTCAAACTCCTAGTAGTCTTTTGAAACTGGTTTTTCAATCAAAATCTTAGAGTAAGAATGATCTCCAAATTGTAAAGGAAATTTCAGATACCCTTTTCCTCATTTACAAACATACTTCAAAATCAAGGCATAGTCCTTTGTACGAAAACCATAAAAAATGGACAACTTGCTCTTAAAAACCTAAAACATGGGAGCAACAATTGGATGTTTTTTGGTCATAAATTTCCATGCAAACATGATATCAAAAATGTAAACATGGTTTCATACACCCATTTTGACCTTATACAACATATTTCAAAATCAAGGTAAGTTACTTTGTACGGAATTCTTCAAAAATGGACCATGCTTTTGCCAATTAGGCCTAAAACATAAATAGATCCGACCTAGGGCATCACCAAAACGTGCAAACTTGCTTTCCTAGACCCAAAATTTTGAAGAATTAAAATATACACAATGAAAATACATTTCACCAATTATTAGGAATTTCTACTATGGGAATTGCAAGAAATGCATTTTTCAAGTCCACTAGGAACCTTGGGTAGGGTTTCTAACTGTTTTCACCAAAACACTTGTAACTTTCTTAATACTCAATCAAAATTGATGAAAAAAATTCAAATGAAATTAGATTCACATAAAAACAACCTACAATTGGTTTTAGATCATGAACCAATCGTACAAGGCTGTACCAATCTTTGAAACAACAATTTAATGTTTAGAAATGTAGAAACAAGGATGTCTTTTATTGATTTTACTTCAAAAATGTCACCACCAGCCTTTGGTTAGACCTCCCCAAGGCTATTTAAACATGTACCAACCACTTAAAACTGATTTTCAAACTACAACCATTCTAATTCCTTCATTTACACCATGTGACTCTTCAAATTCCACAATTTGCAAAATTGACAACTTTAAGCAACTTGACCCACCAACACTCCTAATGACCCAATATGGACTCTAACACACCCACCATGGTCTTAGATGACCTTATTACATAAAACCAACATAATAAAACCAAAATTACAACTTGCACTTAACCTACTGAACCTAAGGCGCTCCTGCACCAACAACCAACGGTACCGACAAAAAATTTGGGGTGAATATACCACAAGTTTTAATATTCCATCAATATCTTAAAAGATTCACCACTTGTGTAAACAAATTCTACTGTGATTCTTTGATTCTGCCAAAGATTCCCTGCATTCATTGGCCGAAGTATATTCCTTTGGTATATTCCAATGACTAGCATATTCTGGTCGCCAACGAATATTCTATTTTGACGGGTGGGCAACTATCAAACTTAAATGAATACCTTGCTGACATCAGCACTGCATCAGTAGGTCCTATTTTTTTTTTTCCCCCCTCTATAATGGAATTTTTATTTTGGAAGGCAAACTTCAAATGACCATAACTCAATCATTTGACCTCCTTTTCTTGAGCAACGTTTTTTTATTTGGGGTAGAATTTTGTTCTTTATGTAGTGGTGCAACTAGTTTTTTTATTTTGGTACCTAGATTTTCTAGGAATTGTAGATTCTCACATGTTTTGCTAAGTCATTCTCTTTTTTAGAACTTTTTGGACTCCGTTCTTGCTCCTATGATAACATTTTTTGGGGTCAAATTTATTTTGAAAGTGCATTTTTTTTGTGTACTTTCCAATGGTGTAATTAGATTGATCCCATTTTATGTGAAAATTTTACTTTGAGCTTGTGGCCTAATTTGATAATCTCTATGCACTAAGATCAAATCCACTTCACTGTTGTTGGCAAGTGGCACCTGTAATCACACTAAGTATAAAGTGCCACAAATCATATATTGCTTGGGGGTTTCATGGTTAAGTGATTTGGGGGGGTAATATTTTTCCTTTGTTGGTTTATTTCTCTTGATTGGTCTATTGTGTGACTAAAATTGAGGAGTTTAATATGGGTATCAAAAAACATCTTGTTGTAATTAGGCTAAATTGATGGAACTTTAAATCTTGGTGAGATGGAATCCTAACACATTGTAGATGGCTTAACCTTTTTCCATATCTCTATGGAATAGTTCCTAAACCTTCATCAAAATGGATGAGAGTTGTGTGGGACACAAAAATAGAACATATCCTGGGAGTAATTCGATGTAGTTGTGATATTGAAACACAAATACCCACGGATGGTATTGAGATCCCGCATGACCTTATGACCAGACTTTGGGAGATGTATGGAGACTCGAATGAACCTCCATTCCTAGAGGATGCTATTGTAGATTGTCTTGTTCCACTTGTAGATTTTCAACCTATTGATGATAAAATAGCTACATAGCTTGCTCATTGGGAAATGTTTGGTAGTTTTGATGACATTTCTCCTTCTCCTCCTACCAATACTTCTATGGAGACTTCAATTTCTATGGCTCTTAATATGGATTTAGAGGGTTCATCTTCTTCATCTACGAGTCAACATCTTGAGGTTTAGGAATCTTGTAATCCAACATTGGCAGAATCATCAAGTGTTCTTACTTAGTCATGTTTTGACTTGAAATTGTAAGTGGTGAATATGTGAATGAGATCAAAACACTTCTTAATATGACATTATATCAATGATTAAACAAATTGAATCAATTCAACAAAGTAATCAATCAAAATCATCCTATTGCTCTCTATCTCCAAAGATTTATTAAATCTAAATTGCTCTCAGATTGTATAAGCAAATAAGATTGTTAAAATGACTATTTGAAGAACGAGATAATGATAATGCAATGCTAAATGATAAATCAATTAAACTAGCATGATATTGATGTGAAATAGATAATTGCAGCTACAGGAGGCAACCATGGTTGAAAACTAGATTGCTTGATGCTTGATTTTCTTTCTCTCGACATATTGAATGTCGAATTCACTTAGGAGCATGACCCATTTTGCCAATCTACCTGTTAAGGCAACTTTACTTAGTAGATATTTCAAAGGATCGATCTTTGCAATTAATCTGATTGTATGAGCCATCATGTAGTGTCTTAGCTTTTGAGTAGCAAACACCACTACTAAGCAAGACTTTTCTATGAATGTATAGTTTATTTCATAGCCATTTAAAGTTCTATTGATGTAGTAGATGGCATGCTCTTTTCCTTTATTATCCTCTTGTGCTAAAAGTGCCCCCAATGAGATATCCGATGTAGCAATATAAAATATGAGGGGTCTTCCTTCTGTTGGTGGCATGAGAATAGGTGGTGAGATTAGATATTGTTTGATCTGATTGAATGTCGCTTCACACCTCTCATCCCACATGAAAACATTGTGTTTATGCAATAGATGATTGAAAGGATGACTTTTATCTGCCAGCTGGGAGATGAATCTTCTGATTGATTGAAGTCATCCTTGTAGTGATCTGAGCTGGCTGATGTTTCTAGGAGGTGGCATCTCCATAATTGCTTTGACTTTTTACGGATCCACTTCAATGCCCTTTTATGAGATAATGTACCCTAGCAGCTTTGCTGATGTAACCCCGAAGACACATTTCTTAGGGTTTAACCTGACATTAAATTTCTCCATCCATGTGAAGATTTTATCTAGGATATGCAAATGTCCTTCCCTAGTAGTAGATTTTGCTAAGATGTCATCCACGTAATCCTCCATGAAGGTGTGCATCATATCATGGAATATTGTCGTCATTGCTCTTTGATATGTAGCTCTTGCATTCTTTAAACCAAATGGCATGACGTTCCAACAGAAAGTTCCCCATGGACATGTAAAAGCCATCTTTTCTTGATCTTCTGGAGCTATTTTTATCTGATTGTATCCTAAGAAACCATCCATAATTGACAACATGGCATGCCCTGCCGTCAAGTCCACAATGATGTCTATATTTGGTAATGGAAAATCATCCTTCGAGCATGCTTTATTGAGGTCCCTGAAATCTGTGCAGATTCTGATGCTATTGTCCGAATTGGAAACAGGCACAAGATTTGATATCCATTCGGCATAATCTATAGACCATATGAATCCAACATCCAGTAATTTCTTTAGCTTCGTTTTGACCATCAATGCAATGTGAGGATGCATCTTTCTTAATTTTTGTTTAACATGCTTGATTCTTGTTGGCAAAGACAAATGATGCATAAGTAGATTTGGATCTAAGCCTGACATATCGGAATATGACCAAGTGAAGTTGATGCTTCTTGCTTTGAAAATTTTGATAAATCTCGGTCTCTCTTGATCAGTCATTGATTCTGCTAGATGTAGAACTTTTTCCTTCTCTTCTGTGCCAATGTCCACCGATTGTGTAGGTTCGACCAGAACTGAAGATTGCTCATGATAATGTTTTGGGAGAGTGTCAAATCTTCCATCCGTCAGTGCCTCAGAAAGGTTTTCATTGTTGGATGCATTCTTTATTTTTACTTTTTCCAGATCTAATGCTGCCATAGAATGGTTTTCACCATTAGATCTATTTTCCCTGTTGTCAATTTTGCAACTGGAAGATTTGACACCCTCCTGCTGACTCGTATTGTTATGAGTAGTATAGATAGAATTTGTATCAGGTTTAGTATGACATAGGAAATGCACGATGGAATCATCATTTGCAAATTTTGGTATAGTCAAAGGTTCGGTAGGTTCCCAATCAATAAGTTCTAGATGGATTAATGGCATGGTATCATTGGATTGGTGTAGGTCGATGGAAGTAAGGGTGAGGACAACAACATCGTTATAGTCATTTGTTGGAATATCAAGATCCATGATGGTACTTTCTTCTAGATTGTCTAGTTCACTCGAGGTCTGTTAGTCCCCACTTGAATCATTGATATTTAGTGACTCTCCCATGATTGGACTAGACCCAGAGCCTTGGCCCTCCTCACATGTGGGTGTATATTGTTGTATGATATCACAATGAATATCCGTAAAAGATACATCAGATAATGAATCTCATTCATACTCATTGGAATTGGTTTCAGAGCAATCTCTTAGTTGAAGAATTCTTTCTACAACCTTCTCATTGAGTTCCTGTTTCTCTTCCTTAGAATATCCTAGTCCTGGCTTTTCTTTTGTGTGGAGAGTGAGAGGTGCGATAGGTTATGAAATTCCATTCTTTCTTAATCCAATGGGTCCTTGTCCTTCATATCCCATTTTTTCTAAAATAGCCTTTCCTTTTCCATATTTGTTTGTGTTGATGCTAATATTTTTGATACTGATCTCTGATGTTGACATTTCTTCATCCTTATAAAGCCAATCCAGGATTGCTTTATTGTCTATTTCTTCTGCTACGGTTCCATATTTTACAAATGTTTCTTGAAGAACTAAGCTAGGTAAAGATGTTGGAGGTTTGATCAGTGATGGTTGACCATATTTTCTAGGAGATGGCATTAACTGTGATAAGTTAAGCGATTGCTCCATTGAGTACTGTCCCATTCTTTTATCTGTTAACTGAACTTGCTTTTGAAAGTTGTCTGATAGAGAAGTTTGTGTACCCGAATTGTTTGTTTCCACATGACTTGTTTCCTTTTCTTTACCTTTCTTTTTCACCCACTTGGTAGTGATGCTTGGACTTTGTTCGTTCTTGGATGATGATGAACTTGAAGCTTCCTTGTTGTGAGGGACAAAGGTGTCTTGAGATACTCTCAAGGTGTCACAATGTTGTGGATGATTATAATCAGTAGCTATAGTCACCTCTTGTCCATTCACTGGAAACTTCAGGCATTGATGGTATGTTGAAGGTACGGCCTACATTTCATGAATCCAGGGTCATCCTAAGAGTATGTTGTATGTCAACTCTCTTTCCAACACTTGACATGCTATATGCTTTATCACGGGTCCCACCTGAATGGGTAATACAATTAAACCTTGGGACTATCTTTCCTCCTCATCATATGCTTTGATGGTCATCTTCCTTCGAGCATCAATAGCGTCGTCGGAATATCCTAGTGCACAGACTAATTTGAGGGTGCAAATGTTTAGACCAGCTCCCCCATCTATTAGAACTCTCTTAACACGATGATTATGGATACATACTTCGATATGCAATGCGGTGTTATGCGGATGATTTAATGAGACATCATCCTGTTTAGAGAATGACAGACAATGCGGGGTAGTCAGGTGTCCCACCATAGCTTGGAATTGACAAACATCTAGATTCTTTGGTACAGTTGTGGTGACTAACGCTTGTTCGAGAACTTCTTTATGTGATGGTGACAACTTAAGGAGTTCCAGTATGGATATTTGCGTAGGGATGTTTTGCAATTGATCGACAATATTATAATGAGATTGAGGCATAATTGCACATTGAGATCCCACTCCTTTAAATACTACCTTGGCTTGCCCCCTAGTCATGATGTTTGCCGGTTGATGTTCTTGATTTTCTCAGGGGTGTTTTGCATTTGATTGATAACATCATAATGTGATGGAGGTGGAACTGCATGTGTGGAGCCAATTCCCTTCAACATTACTTTGGATTGTCCCCTAGTTAGTGCATTGGCGGGTTGATGTTCTTGATTTTCTCTGATTTTTAAGACATTTATTTGATTATTAGAGATTTGCACGCTTGGGAGTAAATCCAAAGAGGTAATGGTGTTGGTTTTGTTCTCAACAATGTTATTGCTAACTGCATGATCATGTTTGACTTTAGATAGACATAGGATTGTTGTTTCATAGACATGATTGGCGTTATTTCCTTTGCTGTTAGAGGATGATGCACCTTTGTCATAATTGGGCAAAGGATCTTTGAAGGCCGAATGATCATTTTTATTTTGAGGTCCTTCCACATACACTTTGTTGCTGTCCACCAAATCTTGTACTGCTTGTTTCAACTCCATACAGTCATTGGTTTTGTGACCCTTATTGTTATGATAGTTTCAATAATAAATGTCATTCCACCAGGATGGTTTGACTTTTGGATCCCATAACCTAGCTTCTTGTGCAGTGAGAAGGCCTCGGGTAACTAGTTCCTTCATTGCCGATTCCATTGATTGGCCCAAAGGTGTAAACCTTCGCCGATTTGATGGTTTTTTATACGACTGTGGTTTTATGTTTTCATTGTTTTGCAATGTATTTGTTTTGACATTTTGTTCGTTGTTTTGATTTTTCGATGTGGATGCGGTCAAGTTGAAAATCGGTTTAGCATTTGAAGAATCATTTGTTGTTTCCTAGATAGTCATGTTACGATTCTTTGCCAAAATTTTGGCTTCTCACTGCCAGAGTATTGATTTGAGGAGTTACTTGTGTTGTTTGTTTTATCATTAAAATGTTTGATAACTCCTCTCTTGACTAACGCTTCTTCAATTTTAAGACCATTTTTGATGACTTTCTCAAACGTTGGAGGACATTGTAGTTCCAATCTATAACTCATTTCTTCCATCAAGTTTTCAATAAATAACTCCATCTTTTCCCTCTTCAGGAATGGACCTAGGATATCTAGCGAACAAGCGTCGCCATCTTTGGAGAAAAGACAAGAATTTTTCTCCCTTGTTTTGCTTGAGATTGTAAAGATCTTTTATAGTAACATCGTGTTGGATATTGAATGAGTATTGAGAGATAAATCTGTTAACGAGTTCCTCAAAAATTCTAATACTTGGTTTCAATTTCGAAAACCATTCCATACATGATCCTCCCAAACTCCTTGGGAATAGTCGCATTAAATATGTCTCTTCTTGTGCAAACTCAAGACTCATCGTTTTGAATTCTCTGATGTGATCAATTGGATCCATTCTACCATTATACTTATCGTATTTCGGGATTTCACAATGTCTTGGAAAAGGTATCAAGCTGACCGTTGCGTCGAAAGGATAAGGACAAATGTCCTGTATCGCATATCTCTTGGTAGTCCCTTGCGTCATATCTTGTATTTTATGTTGTAATAGTTGCATTTGAGATGTTAAAGCGACAACCAGATCTATTGTTTGTGTAGGTTGTGGTATCTCAGTCTCATTCATTTCCGATGTTTCTTTCAAACGGTTTACATCAAAATCTTTTGGAAGTTTTTCCCTTGATTCGGCTAACATTAAAAGATATTTTTCCATGTCTTGTTCTAAAATCTTTTCCATAAATATATGGAACTTGGGATCTTGTTGTGCCGCTTGGATATCTTTCGGAGTTATTTCATTCTTGTCATTGCGGTTCAGATTATTCCAAGGATTTTCTTCTACCATTTCTTGTGATTTTAAAATTTCTTGTTCTAAGAATCTCTGTTTTTGGGACCTAGTTAAGATTGGCATACAAATTTTTTCCCTTTCTTCTGAAATGTTGATCTTATGTGCGGGATAGTGTCAATTGAACCTTTTTAAATAAAGTCGAATAAGATGACCTATCTTATTGATGAGACAATATTTAGAAAGTTTAATCGCTATACTTTGTTTCGTGATGAAGGATGATAGTATTCTGATAAAGAAACTTTAGTATAGTAATTGATTGTGTATTTGATTTTTGACACTTGTGATTTGCAAGATCTTTTTTCAGTTGATAAGTTAGAAATTTGTATAAACCTTTTTGACTTTGGTTCCTAGACAGTGATTCTGATAAGAAGAAATTTGTTTTTGATGAAAAATGTGGATAAAATGACAGACCGATGGACTAGTAAAAATATTGAACTCTCTATTTTAAAAGCGCTAAAACAGATACCAGAAGCGCTATTTCCCAGAAGCGTTGAAACAGAGTCTAGAAGCGGTGAAATAAGTAACTGAAGCATTATTTTGCCCGAAGCGCTGAAACAGAGCCCAAAAGCAGTGTGAAAAGTGACAGAAGTGCTATTTTACCAAAAGCGCTAAAATAAAGATTGTAAGCGCTAAAACAGAGGCCGAAAGCGCTGTTTCACGAAAGCACTAGAACAGTGACCCGAAGCATTGAAACAGGTTTTTCAGAACGCTTAAAAATATAATTTTAATTTTCTCTATTGTAGAATCTGGTCTGGCCTTATGGCATACTGTATCAAGGACTGCGGAAGATATGAAGGATGAATCTGTTGACTATGGTTGTGGAATTGTGTGAGAGCTCTTCTTTGAAAGAAGGCTTGTGAATAGAGCGGTTCTACCATGTAATCTAAAGAGTGACCCCTAGCAAAATTGTGATAACGGTGAATGAATGTTCTATGTTGTAAGAAGAGTTTTCAATTTTGATATAGAAAACGTTGTCTCCTCAATTTATTTCTATAACTGAGAGGTTTCTTGGGTTTTGTGACTTTGATTTTTCTCTTGACAAACGTGGTGGACTTTCACTTTCGTAGCATGGATTATTTGATTTATTTTGACTTGATGTTTTCAGGATGATCTTTAAATCTAATTTAAATGAATTTGTGAAAACACGGCAAGCAATTTTGAATAAGTGTTTTAAAACTGAAAAGATTGTGCATGTTCAAAAATCACGAATGATCTTTATTGATTTTGACGGGTTGTTTTAACAATTGTATACAAATAAAACAGACTCACACTTAAGGACAAGTAGGTCATCATTATACTCACAGCCCACATCTTGCAATTACGTTGACTCACACAGCCGTGTCACCCCCTAGAGGGCGCCCGTGTTTTTGTCGTTGCCAGGTGCGTACTCAAAGTGACGGAAGTGGATACCGAATCCCTTGAGCAAGCGGTCCTTGGTAATTATATGGTGAGTGTCTTGGGGGCAGATTCTTCCCTCCCCTTGCACTGCGAGTATGACAATGTATGGATACTAACTCAACGAGAAACTACTCTATGGTTCATAGATAGGGTTCCGTTCAGTGTGGCAAATAGATAAACTCCCTCAGGAGACCTCCCAATCTTTAGAACAAAGATTTTGGGGATGGTTATCTTGCCTACTACCGTCAAGTTGGACTTTCATCAACAACTTGCATTTTTATTATAGTGGGTTGGATAACCTGACTTTGGTTGTTCCCACTTAGGTCATTCCTGTAGGGTGAGTACTTTTTCCCACTACGGTAGGCCTGCTAAAGGATTTAACAAAGTGTAAATGACATGAAATAAAAGTGAATTTGGCACTTTGGTCACCTAGTTAAGGGGAGAGCATAAGCCTAATCACCACAAGCACATCATTTAAGTTTGTCCTATTTTAAAAGCCCAAAAAGATATTTTCTAATCTATGTGAAGGTGTTGCTTCACAGAAATCATGATGTTCTTTTTTTAACTTCTACTGTAAGAATGTGATGACTATCCTAGATTGATAAATTTGCTTTAAGAAAAACAAGAAAGTGACTATCCTAGATTGATCAATTTTAGTCCAACTTTGAAAATGACTATCCTAGATCGATCAATTTTAGAAAACTTTGAAGTGACTATCCTAGATTGATCAATTTTAGTCCAACTGTGAAAAAAGATTAAAATCTGGCCGTGGATGCGTCAGATCCAGAATGACTTTTACAAAAGCGCTGGAATATTACACCGAAGCGCTAAAACAGTTACTTGATGCACTAAAACCCGAAAGCGTCGAAACAGTACCCCGAAGCGCCGAAGTTTGGCATGGAAGCGCTAAATTATCGAAAGCGCTGAAATATGAACCGGAAGCGCTGAAATAGTGACTGGAAGTGCTAAAAACTGAAAGCGTTGAAATATGAACCGAAAGCGTTGAAACAGTGATTGAAGGCACTAAAAATCGAAAGCGCTAAAACAACAACCAAAAGCGCTAAAACTTTTAACGGAAGTGCTACAAGAAAAACATGCCGAGAACCTGCATGACACTTTCCAAAAAAATGACAATGTTGATAAAATCGGGGTTAATGCCCCACGGTGGGCGCCAAATTGTAAGTGGCGAATATGTGAATGAGATCAAAACACTTCTTAATACGACATTATATCAATGATTAAACAAATTGAATCAATTCAACAAAGTAATCAATCAAAATCATCCTATTGCTCTCTATCTCCAAAGATTTATTAAATCTAAATTGCTCTCAGATTGTATAAGCAAATAAGACTATTAAAATGACTATCTAAAGAACGAGATAATGATAATGCAATGCTAAATGATAAATCAATTAAACTAGCATGATATTGATGTGAAACAGATAATTGCAGCTACAGGAGGCAGCCATGGTTGAAAACTGGATTGCTGATGCTTGATTGTGTGGATGCTTGATGCTTGATGTCTGGATTCCTGCAGAGTAAGAGTGAAAAAGCTTGATTATCTGGATCCTCTTCTTGGTTGAATGAGGCTTGTATCTATAGATTCCCTGGCTGTAGAAATGCACAGGGAAAGCTTTGAGAGGCTTGGATTCAATCTGGAGAATTGAATGGTGAGAGATGGAGGAGATTGAGAGAAAGATGGAGATTGTCTCTACCCATGAAAACACCAGGCAAGAGAAGAGGAAGGATTGATGGAGGAGGATTGAGAGATCAAATTCCAAATTTGTCTCCAAAACTTCCCGTGAAGTTTCAATTCATTAGTTTGACATATTTTTGACATAAATTAGACATGGTTTAGACATAGGAAATCTAATTCATTTTTGAGAGAATATGAATGGAATATTCTTTGTGCAACAACTCAAATATTTTGATTTATTTAAATTAGCAAAAGAAAGATAAATAATTTAATAAAACGAACTATAGGATAGTTGTTTATTAAATTAAAATAGAAGAATAATGGCAATTAATCAATAAAGTGTTTTGTCTTTATTTAATTAATTTAGAATCGATGTGATAGATTGAAATAGGGATATGATAATTAAATCCAACAAAGTATTTATTTTTGTTTATTTAATTAAGACGAGATTTAGAAGAAATTATGAAGAATGTGAATGTGAACTATATTAAATAAATATTTCTATTTATTCAACGGTAGAGGAAATTAGAATAATTAATTAAATAATTCGTATTTAATTAATCGGAAGCTCCAGACCATTTTTAGGTGTATACAGAAACAATAGGGGATGAAAGGTGTAGTCGAATGACATCCACTAATATCTCATCTTCATCTACTGTTGTACCTAAGGATGCTTGTGATTCCATAGTTTTGGTTCCTTGTGATTCAGTACAACAAGACATTTATCATCTTCTAGAGATGGCTAGTTGGGATGAGTAATTGATAGACATTATAGGTTTGTATTTTGAGTCCCACATTTCAAATCTATGAGAAATAATTGATTACATTCATCTTCTCTTTGATGGAGATGATCCTTCCTTAGTTATTGCGAGAGAACACTCGAACCCTCTTGTTCATTCTCTACATGATCATTCTTTGCAGTTTGACATGAGTGTGGATACTTTTGGACAACATTTGGAGGAGGCTTCTTTGTCTTAAGAGGAGGTATCTTTGTCTTTGGATTGTATTCTACAATTATTTCTAGGAGATTCTTGATTTTCTTCTTTAATGGTGTGGCCTAGAACACCAGTTTGAAGGGTGACAACTTTCAACATCGACATGGAGACACTTGAGCATTCTTCAAAGGCATCTCACATCATATTTATTCTTACTGCTTCCTTTCAGGAATGGGAAAACATCCTACATACCATCTTAGTTTTGTTTCTTCCTAAGGGGAGGAACATTGTTTAACGCTATCAAATCATCTTCAACATTCAATTTCGAGCTTCTACCATCATTGAAGGAGACTCAATATCGAGGGGGGGGTTACATGGTCTCTCTTCTTCTTATCTCTTATGGGGGGAATTTTTCCTCGCATGGGGTTTTGTCCTTCTCATTCTTCATTGAGAGCACTTTGTATTTCATCTCTCTTTTGAGGAGGATTTTATCCCATTGGTTTTTCTCCTTTTCTTTGTTTGTGAGAGATTGCATTTGTATTTATACATGGGTACCTAAAATGGCCTCGTAGTTAGGACCCATATTTGTGTCATTTGCATAATAATCAGCTACTCCCTAAGTTGCACTTAAGGGTGGGTGTTGGTGTAAATAGGTGTTTTACCTTTCTAGTCATTAGTAGGTCCTATTTACATGTTAAGTTTAATTAGGTCCTAGAAGGGAATTTTTCTAGGTGTTAGTTCTCATTAGATCTTATCTTATCTTTTGACTTTTAACACATGTGTCCTATAGGTATTTATGATAAGTTGTCACATGTCATAGGATTAAGGCACTTTTCATAAGCCCGTTTAATCCTATGTTTCACTTTGGCTATATAACCAAGGTTTCTCATATATTGAATATTGAATTCTATTGGATTTAATTCCATTATAATCTTGAGCATTGCATATTGATCTCTCTTATGCTTTCATGAAGTTCCTAGATCTTGGGTGGCTATAATCTTCAACCAATTCTTGTGTGGTGTAGATTTATTTTATACCAACTCTTAAAATTTTCTCAATTCTCATCTTTTTCCCCAATTTCTTTAAAATTATGTTGGATAATACTAATAATGTAACCATAAAATGATAAAAATTTAAAATATGGAGATGTTGCAGGCGGAGAAGGAGATGATTTAGAGGAGGTAGATGGATCACTAGTGGGAGGCAACTTGTGGCTGGATAGGTTGTTGATGTTGAGTTGTTGGGCTGCAACGGCTTCATGTTGGCTGTTGTCATTTTCCAGTCAGGTAGAGGTGTTATGGAGAAGGCTATTGTAGTCTAGTTGGGATGCGATAGTTTTTCTTCTTCGTCGTGATAGGGTGGAGGCTATCGTTGCTCCTCTGCTTTTTAGTTGCTTTTTTATTTTCCTTTTAAAGGTTCATGTGCATGTTGATACCCATTGCTCATTTGTTGTGGGAGTTTGTGTCTTCTTGGTGGTTGGTGTTACTTTCTTAGGCTAGCCAAGATCTCTCGTGGGAGGTGACGTCTGGTTGGATAAGTTGTTGATGTTGTGTTTTTGGGTTGCGACAACTTCGGTGGTTGTTTTAGTCTCTTTCTTTTATGAAGTCCTTTGTCCTTGGCTTGTGGCGTTTCTTGTGGTTAGATTGGGTTATTTGGCCACTATTTCTATCTAGTTTTAGAGTTGGATTATTATCTTCCTTTGGTCTTTGAGGATTTTTTTTGTTGAAGGCTCTTTTCTTCTTTGTGGAAGTTGGTTTAAGGTTTGGCTGTGATCTGCAACTGTTTCCTCCTCTATCTCTTTGGGTTAATGTTGTCTATCTTTCGAGGGTGCAGACTCCCTAGTGCTGGGGAGTTTGGGTTTTGATAGCGGATGGGACTGTTGGGTCTTGGTGGCTGGAGATCTTCTTTTGGTTTGAGATAGTTCAACTGTTTGTGTGGAGGGTGGTTTTTGGAGGCTTTGTTGCCTCTGTTTCTATTTTTTTTTTCTCCTTATTGGTTTGGGTGGTTCTTTATTCTTTCTTCTTGACCCAAAAGTGAATATTTAGTGGTGGTTGGTTCTCCTTTTGGTTTGAGAATCTTTTGTTTATGGAAGGTTTTTTAATCCCTAGGGAGGATGTTTTGTCTTCCTCTTTGAAAGTGGTTATGGGAGCATTTTCTTCCCATGTTTTGGTGTCCTTTTTGTTGGCTAGGTTGATTCTATTATTGATCATGAAGTCTTAGGTGTGTTGTCTTTTTACTCTGTTGGCTAAGTTTCTCTCTTATCTTATTGATCTTGTGATCATGTTGCCAAAGGATACTGCATTTACTCTTTCCACTGATGGGCCTTCTTCTTCCTAGATTCTTTAGCTGGGATCTTCTTTTGAGGTGGAGACTACTACTTTTGAGGGGGAGCCCTTTCCTATTGAGGTGGAAATGTGAGTTGTAGATTTGGTGGGAAGATATCCTCTCTCTTATGGGTTTCTATTAATTTGGAACTTGTGTGGGCTAGGGAGTTGTGTCTTTGGTGGAAAGGGTTCTCCTATCATCCTCTCCTATCGAGGGGAGCCCACTCCTTTAGAGGTGAAGAATGGGATGGATATTCAGGTGGGTTGTTCTGAGCATCTGGTTTGTTGTAGCCTGGCTGATGCAAGCTAGTATTTTAATCAGTTAGTGGGGTTTTAGGTCCCTGTTAAAACTTGGAAGTTTGGGATTAAGGTCCCTTCAAAACCTATTTGTTGTTTGCAACATGAGTTTTCTTGCTTATCTTCAATGGTTTTTGTTGTTTTTCTACTGATGATTTGCTATTTTTTCTCTATTAGTAGCTTTCTTTCTTTGGATAGGGTTTTGGATCCCTTCAAAACTGTATGTAATGGGTTTCGAGGCCCCATCAAAACCTGCTTTTAGCATAATAAAAAACAACCACAAAATGATTAAATCTGAAATTTTATTTTAAAATATGATTGCCTGCAACATACATTAATGTACAAATATTTCAAATTTACACAACAATGTCATTCCTGCAATAACTATCTATAGGAGATCATGTGCAAACTTCACACATTCTAAAAACTATCAACTAGAGGTATACAAAATCTGATCACCACTCTTCACACCATCAAAGAGCACTTGCAACACACACCAAATTCCATGAAATACATCTTTATGACAACAAGGTATTGTTCCTCCTTTTCTTACATTCTTCTAACATTTTATTTATTCTTTTCCTTGTCAAAAATTCTCCTGGAAATTTGGGCGTGGGACTTTTCTCCTTCTTGTTAGTCAACTTAAAATCCCACCTTTCACCTCCTAGGTGTGGATTCTCCTATTCCTAGTAAGAGCCTTCAATTGCATTTCAAAAAATTGTCTTCTTGCTTCTCAACCCACTCTTTCTACTCCCTCAATGCACTTCCTTCCATTTTTTTTTCAACAAATGCAATTTCAAAATTCTAGAATGGGGTTACAATTTACACTAAATGTCCACTCATAGGCCTGGCCATAAGATTTTTCCTTTTTTGCAATCAATAATTTACAAGCATAGTTAAAACAAATACCATGCAAATCAATTAATCAATTGATTTTTCACACTCCCAACATCAAACCTTACTATGTCGGAGGAGTGGAGGATTTAAATAATTTGTGCCTACAAGAAAAACCAAAACAAAACACATAATTTTTTTTTTTTTTTTGGGTATGCAGGATTATCTGTGCACCTGGATGCTCCTACATCAAATTTCATATGGTTTTCCCATAAATGAGCATAAAACTACATTAACACTACATTAAACCATCACTACATCAATAACTACTCTCATTGAGTTTGGTCCCACACCTATTTTACTACAACATTGACCAATGATCATTTTCCAAAATGAATTTGTTGGTGTAAATATGTGTTTTTCCTTACAAGTTATTAGTGGGGTCCTATCCACTTAGGTCCTAGTTGCTTTTTCTAGAAGTCTTAGTTGTCTAGATAAGATCTTATCTTATCTTATCTAGTTGGATTTTATTTAATTCTCATGTCCCAAGTCATTTAATATTTGTTGAGGTAGTCAAGTCTCATTGTACATGATTTAGACACATGTCAAGATCTTGTCTAATCCTATCTCACTAGCCTTTACAAGAAAGGCATCATTTGATACATCACATATTCAATCTGACAATCTTGCATCCATAATCATAACATGATATTTTTTCCATTTCTCTCTTGTGTAAGTTATTGTTGTTTTACAGGTGATCTTGGGGGGTTGAGGAGTTCACCATTAAATCCTACATGATATCGAAGCTTTTGTACTACAAAATTCTCATATTTGAGGGACCAATCTTGGCTTGAAGATTTTGCTAAGTGCGATTGGAGGTTTCATTGACCTCACCATTGAATCTAGGGCATAAGAGAAAGTTAGGTTTGCCTTTTATTTCATCAAATTTTGTTATATTTTGTTAGATCTACAAGGTTTTAAAGTTGGGAAAAGGTTACCAGATCTAGGAGGTAGCTGAATTTTTTGAGCACTTTGGACCAAAATCAACCATTCCATCACATACGGGAGGACCAAAAACACCAAGATTGATTGTCAAATTGTGAAAATCCAAGCACTTGCCTTGAGCTCTTAGAGAAAAAATCCCCCCTTAGCATCGTATGATTGTCCATACAATCTATATAGTCATACTATAAAAAAATTGGTAGAAATATCGTATGGGTCGCGATAGAGAATATTTATTTGTAGGTCACAAGAAAAATTTTAGAGGTGAAAATATTTAATATTTTTTTCTGGTTTATAAAGTTTTTCCAGAGAATTTGTATTTAAAAATAAATAAAAAACTCTTAGTACATTGGGTAATTTGCATACCATGAACCTAGAATATGCCCTGCCCGTCAGGCCACCACATGGCATAACCTCAATCACCACATGCAACACATGACAGGCTCCTTAGCCTTGCCACCTACCACCATACAATGAAAGGTAGGTTCTAAATATTACGATAGCTACAAAGAATATTTTACCAAAGATTTTGTTGTCACTAGTAGATAGAATATTGTGGGGAAATATTCCAATCGGGAAGAATATATCGTGCGAGGAGAGAATATTTTGTTCTAATGATCATCAAACTACCAAATTTAATCACATATATTGTGATGTCATCATTGCATCAGTAGTGACATCAACAACCCCTTTGAATTTTTGGCCCCCTCTCCATTGCAGGTTTTGATTTTGCAGGCAAACTTTGGAGGCTCATAAATTGGTCATATGGACTCCTTTTCTCAAGTATTTTTTTATTTAGGGTAGAATTTTGTGCTCTTCATAGTGGTGCAGTTGGTTTTTTATTTTGGTGCCTATTAACATGGATGATGGAGCATTTAATGATGTTCTTTGTGTGCCTTCATTGTCAACCAATATATTTTGTATCTATCAGATCACACAAAGTGGAGCAGGTAGGAGTGTTGAGTTCACACTAAATTCTGTCATAATTCAAGATTTGAATAACACAAATATAGTTATAGTTGGAGAGGTTGATCACCAATCTCGTATCTACACCTTCTCGCATTTTGATCCTAATGTTTCAAAAGATGTTCACATTAAGGCATCTTGTGTGGACACTTTTGAGGAGATTCAATATGGTCATTTGAATTTTAGTATTCTTTCTGAGGATCAAGTGATATGTGTTGATGTTCCATCTCCTTCATCTACTATTGTACTCGAGGATGCTTGTGATTCCATATTTTTTGCTCCTTGTGATTCAATGTAGTAGGAAATACATTATCTTCTAGAGATGGATACTTGGGATGAGCACTTGGCAAACATTGTTGGTTTTTTTTTGAGTCCTGCATTTCAAATTTGGGAGACATCGTTGATTCCATTCATCTTCTCTTTGATGAAGATGATCCTTCTTCAATTGTTGTGAGGGAACACTCTGACCCTCTTATTCATTCTCTAAATGATCATCCTTCACATTTTAACATGAGCATGGATTCTTTTGGACAACATTTGGAGGAGGCTTCTTTGTCTTCAATAGAGGTATATTTATCTTTAGATTGTGTTCTACGATCATTCATTGGAGATTTTGGATTGTCTTCTTTGGTAGTTTGGTCTAGAAAATCTGTTTGGAGTGTGACACCTTTCAAAATCAACATGGAGACACTTGATCATTCTTTAGAGATATCACTAATCATTCTTCTTCCGCATCTTCCTGTCAAGAATGGGTAGACATCCTGCATACCATCCTAGTCTTATTTCTTCCCAAGGGGAGGAACATTCTTCGACAGTCTTAGATCATCTTCAACATTTAGTGTTGATCATCTACCATCATTGTAAGAGACTCCACATTGAGGGGGGGCTTCATGGTCTCTCTTTGTCTCTCTTATGGAGGGTCTTTTTTCTCATATGGGGTTTTGTCCTCAATCATCATTGAGAGGTTTTTTGTATATGCATCTCTTTTTTGGGGAGGAGTTTTGTCCCACTGGGTTTACTCCTTTTCTCTATTTGTGAGAGATTTCATTTATATTTGTACATGGTACCAAACATGGCCTCATAGCTAGGACCCATCCTTGCATATTATCGAGCTAAGTTGCACTTAAGGGTGGTGTTGGTGTAAATAGGTGCTTTTCCTAACTAGTTATTAGTGGGGTCCTATTTACATGTTAAGTCTACTTAGGTCCTAGTTGCTTTTTTAGAAGTCTTAGTTGTCTAGATAAGATCTTATCTTATCTTATCTAGTTGGCTTTTATTTAATGCTTGTGTCCTAGGTCATTTAATATTTGTTGAGGTAGTTGTCTCATTGTACAAGATTAAGACACATGCCAAGATCTTGTCTAATCCTATCTCACAACTTGTCTTTATAAGCAAGACATCACATATTTAATGTAGGGGTAAACCCACAAAACTGGTTTACAATTCCAGTGAGGAAGGAAAATTGCAAAAACACTCGTATGATTTTTTTTTTCTTTTAGGGGTTCACACAAATTGGGGTGTTCGAATGGACCCAAAAGGGGTTTGAATGGACCTTGGTTCGAGCGAACCATATTAAATAATGGGTCCCACTTTTTATGCATTTTTTTTTATGAAGACAATGGAAAAGAGGGAGTTCGATTGAACCTAGGTTCGAATGAACCCAGGTTCAAGCGAACCTCCAAGGGGGGTTCACTTGAACCTAGGTTCATTCGAACCCCCCTTTTCCCCCTTACTCCCCCCTTCTCCCCCTTTGGCACCAAATTTCTACAGAATTTTTCCCTTTGAAGCTCGAGTTGAGGATGAAAATGGAGGAGACTTCACATACCCAATTGGATGATGGTAGTTCTCAGAACAAGCTATCCATCAAATATAATTTTAATATGTTTTGGTTTTATTATGTATTTATTTTTTTAGTTTGATTAAACATAGGTTTTTAATCAAAAATCAAGCTCTTTGTTTTGCACATGTGGAAAAATAACAGATTATCAAAATAAAATTCTGAAAAATATGTGTAGGTTAGGTATTGATGTCCTTGATCCAGTAAAAATAATGAATTTTGATACATACAAAAAAGTTAAGTTGTATACAGCCCACCTATGTCTAAATTGTAATTGGTTTGACTTCAAAACTTGATTAAAGAAAAAATATTCAATAAAACACTATGAAACCAAATGAAAGGGTTAGATATCATAGTTACAAATCTAAATTCGAAAAAATTAGAATTTTATCCTTCATAGAAAAAAAGTTATGTTGTATACGGTGAGCATCACTCCTTAAAAATGGTGTTTACTAATAAAAAAAAGTTTTCGAAGGAGATGGAAAAAGAAGTGCAATATGATTCCAAAAAAATTGAAAAAAATATATTTAGAATCTACAGATAAAATGTCACAAATCACTAGTTTGCATCATCTTCAAATTCCTCATAGTTTAGTCGCTATAGGTGCCCGAAAGTGAAGATTTAGTTAGAAAAAATTAGTTCAGTGTCTAGTTTGCCCAAAAATTGTAAACTAGTATTGTGGGATCACCCCTAGCAATCTTGCATCCATAATCATAACATGATATTTCTACCATTTATGTCTTGTGGAATTCATTATTGTCTTGCAAGTGATCCTGGGATGTTGAGGAGTTCACCATTAACTCCTACATAATCTAATAATTAATTCTAGGACTTATTTCCTCAAAGGTTAGTGGGTACAAATTATTTCCTAGAATATAACATCAATCACCAAATATTGTCAATTAGACGATCTATGTTTTTTCATAATTCAAGTTGATAATTTACCAAACACATTAAACAATATTATAATTTTCTCACCGATGAACATAAATCTAAATTAACACTCTATATTAAACCATCAAATGCTCTTGTCAAGTTTGACATTATTAAAATCTCATATTCCCTAAAGGTTCATGAGTAAGATTATCTCCTAGAACAAAACATTTGTCATCATTCATTGTAAATCAAATGATGTATGCTTGTTCATAATTCAAGTTGATAATTTTTTAAACAAATTACTCTTTATTCTTTTGCATCAAAATATTTTTTCCAATCACATTATGTAATATTTTTAAACCATGTGACAAATTGCTTAATAAATTATTATTATTTTTTAAATTCAATAAAAAATTCACCAATTTTATTTTTTATTTTACAATTTTATCTACAATTTACTAGCAAAAATAACATTGTCAGCAAATATGCAAAAGCTCATCACAAAAATTATAACTTTCCTCAAAATAGGTATAGATTTGCCACAAAAATTAATGCATCAAATTAAGATTTGCTATGATTTTATATAACTTATTAGGGGGGCTTCTTAAAGTTATCACCCATTCATATTGATGTCTCCAAATTGATTTGGTTCACATAACTCAATCTAAAACTATAAAAGTGAATTAGTTGGGAATAAATGACAATAATTTTTTTGTCTTAGCTTATTACAATTGTGTCTAAAGTGGGATGGGATGGTGTTTATAGATGCCATTTGGGAACTTGCTAAATAATGATCTTTTTTCTCCTTAGTTAATCCCCTAGGTGGGTTGTTCACCAACTTTGGAACAATGATTGAAGACAACAAGCAAACATACATGGATACTTAAAATAATGCGTGGTTTGATAATGCTACTAGCTATTTATCATGAATTTTCTATGAGAATGCTCTCTAATGGCTATAACAAATTTGTCTTAGCTTATTGCAATTGTGTCTAAAATGGGATGGTGTTTATAGATGCTATTGGATAACTTGCTAAATGAGGATCTTGTTCTCCTTAGTCAAAACCCTAGGTGGGTTGTTCAATAGCCTTGGAACAATGATTGAAGACAACAAGCAAGCATACATGGATACTTAAAACGATGTGTGGTTTGATATTGCTACTGGCTATTTATCATGGATTTTCTATGAGAATGCTCTCTAATGGCTTCAATTATTTCTAAATGAATGATGGATACTTATAAACAGAAATCCACACAAACATGCACTAGGTTGATTCATAATGCTTGATAGGAGGAAGTGGACAATATTTAAATATAAATTTTGAGTTTAAAAGTTTGAGGTCTAGATTCATGCATGCAAAGATAATTTGGATTAATTGTGAATTTGTGGATTTAATCCAAAATGACAAATGTGAGATCTAAGAATCAAAATTAATTCTTTAGAAATAAATAATGATAAAAACATACTAGAATAATATTACAGTTGAATTTTAAATAAGAATATGCTACTTATAAACTTATTACTACATGAAAACATTTTAATCAAAATCAACTATTTTTTTAAAACTACATAAATATAAAAAACTGACCATTTCAACTAACCCAAAATACAATATTTTAGCAAGCTGACCATTTCAACTAACCCAAAATACAATATTTTTGTAAGGTGTTAGTTTCAGCTGGTTTGTCTCTTTTAGTGCTGTTTCTTGTTGATGTTGATTCTTTTGCGGCTCCTTTCATGATTCTTATCTTGAAAGAGTCTTTTGTACATCATTCTTTTTACTATTAATAGACGCTTTTTCCAATAAAAATATATATTTTAGCAAAATTGTTTAATTAATTATGAAGATTTTTTTTTAAAATCACAAATTCCAAAGCACACAAATTTTAAAGGTATACTTGTTCTACAATCTAACCACAAATGAATTCATCACCGAGCTTTGTGCTAACGGTTAGTTGGCAAGCATGAAAAAAATTAAATTAAATTAACCACATAAGAAAAGATGACGACATTATAAAAATAAATTGAGCTTGGATGCTTGCGCCCTTGTATTTGCATGTGCTTAGGCTATGACACTCGAGAGGCTCCCACGAGGCCCATTTGAATTGTAACATGCTAAGAGAGTCAACAAATTACGTTGTCTTAATTCGTTTCAAAGAAGACAATCATATAAACGCGACTTAAATACACACAAAACAAAAAGGACAGAGACCCGTTCCGATCATAGCTATTGAAGTTAGCAATGGACCGTTGAACTTTAATCCCGGTGGGTCCCTTACAACACTAATACTTCTCTTAAACCATTTTCATAATGCAAACCTAACCCTTTCTCTTTGTCCACTGCGCTGGAATTTGTTGACCGTTGTTGACTGGGACCAATGAATTGTTTTTAAATATAAATCTGTACTCATAATCATTAATTTTCTGCTCACTCCCACAGTTCAACCCTGCGCCTCCTGTGTCACTAAAGCTCAATGCAATCAACGGTCCACAACTGCTCCAAATACATGGAATGCTCTTATCACCGACGATTTATTTATCCGCTGTCTTAAAAGTCGTGCAGCTTCTTATCCTCATCCATGGCGGACGGCTCAGATAGAGCCGCTTCGCGCGTGTGATGTTCTTTTAACGGCTTTAGGGTTTGGCAGCCTTTGAGAACATTTAACTCTTGTTCGAACCTCAACAAACTCTAGTTCTGCTACCTGCAGGCCTGGGTTCGAATCCCACCAGCTCCAGTTCCGAGTACCTTGACAATCGGAAAAGCTGCATTTTTTCTTACACGCCACCGTCTCTCCCGTATCGAATCTGCCGTTAAAATGTCAAAATTGTAATGAGAGGAAAACTATCTAAATTTTCCCTTGGAAAACTTTCTGGCATTCGGTAACAATCGTTTTGGAGCTGTCGGCCGGTAAATTTTGTTTGTTTGCCGTTTTTCAGTTTTGGTTGTTGGTGCTGGAACAAAACGGCTATTTGCCCCGATATTTCGGTTTCGCGTTGGAGAAATCGAAATGAAACCCTTGGAGAGGAAAGGCCGGATTCAGATTGTGTTTTTGACGTCGGCTTTATGAATTGTTAGAGCTGAGACGTCAATAAATTTGGAAGCTGGAGGGAATGTAGATAGCGTGTTAGAGTTTTCCGCTATTTACTAGTTCGATTCCATCGGTGTAAGTGTAAATAATCTAATCCATGAGCATTTATGTCGCTGAATAGCGTAAATGCCTGTTTCTTGTAATTGTTTCCAAAGCCTGATAAATTCTTGTCGCAGTGTAACAATAAATTTGACTGAATATTTTGCCAACAACTTTCCTTGTTGGTTGGAGATAAAGCCTCCAGGCTCCAGTATTTATTTATCCTGCTCGGTTTGAAAAATTTCAAGGCTTCGTAAAATTTGTGGATTCCCTGCTTTCCGAGCTTGTTAAAACTACTGTAAATACCGGTGGAATTTAGATTTCATCAACCCACGATTTCAAACGATCCTGCCTATCAGGGTTCGTTTTCTTTTATTTTCCACAAAAAAAAAAACTACGGAATTTCCGTTTCTTGTAAAGAAAAATGTCTTTCGAGGAGGATAGCGAGGCCTGGACATGGCAGGATTTGGCTGGTGACTCCTCTCTCGGTAAGTCTTTTTTAGAAAAAAATCTTCGTTGTATTTGTCTTGTTTGCGGATGGCCGGTGATAATGTGACGCCTGATGTGATGTGCTATTAAAATAGCGCTTTCGGACTTGTTGAGTGATTTTGATTTGACGCAAGCTGAAGAAATCTCCGCTGACAGTCAAGGTGAGCTTTAATGCCTATGCTCATTTCAAAGAAAATTTGTTGCAGTTTTTGGGCTCAGATTTTATTTTTACCTCAACCTTTTCAGGCAGCAGAGAGCCTGAATCTTCCAGCTTTGCGGGAAACAGTCCGCCATTGAAAAGGCGTCGAATGCTTCAATTCTCTGAGGCTGTAAGGTTCGCCGATAAACAAGACGGCGGATTTGAGGTATTTTAGCTTGAATATGTCGCCGTTAAAAGTTTTAACTACACTAAGTATGTGATATTTGAGATATGTTCGATGCTATTTTTACAGGATCACAGCGGAGATCTTCAAATGTCGGATCCAGTAGGCGCAGATTCGTTCTTGTTTTGTAGAAATGGTAAGGCTAAAACCTACTTGAGATGTCCGCAATTTTAGACTTTTTTTTTCAGAAACGGATTTACTTATGGTTTTGTCTGGATTTCCCGTACAGAAGATCTCTCTGGGGAAAGCTTGGAAAATTCCTCTGAGACCTGGATGGCTGGATGCATCAACGAAGGGGAAATGCCTGACATTTCAGACGATCCGTAAGCAGATTTGTCTTCTGAGCAATTTTTTAGAGAGAATTCCTATAAATGTAGAATGCTAATAGTTGGGTTGTTCAACAGTAATGCTTCAGGAGGATTTGATGACCAGATCGATTTATCAGGTAACAATTCACATAACTAGTTTTTGACTGCATATGAAACCTATACGTTAAAATTTTGACTCATTTTCTAAGCAGTTCTTCCTAATCCTGTAGTCTACTACAACCAACTAAAATTGTCCATGAATTGAAACTGTTATTTTTTATTTCGACATTTTCTTTGCGCTTTTCTTCAGAATTTTCAACTCTACTACAACCAGTTGCAAAAGGAATTATTTCAATCTACAATATAAAAATCTAAAAATCTAACTATTTTGTTGCATTGCTCTCTATTAGTAATTTTTAATCTTTCTGTGCATTTTTCCCCTGAAAATTTGTATGACTAATCCTGGATTCTAACTGTAGCTTAAAATTTTAAATTACCCCTTTCATGTGTTTTCTGTTTCCTCGACTTATTCTGCTTCTCAAACTGTAGCTAAAAGTTAAGCTACTTTACTACACATTTTCTCAGAATTTTGCTATCTACTAAAGATGAAACAATCGGATTTTAAACCACAGTTAGCGTTTTCAACTTTCGGTCCTTAATCCCTCGGAAATTCTAGAATCTACTGTAGTTCATAAAATTTGACTTGGATTTCACAATATAGTTTTCTTTAAATTACATATTTTTCAGAAAACTTGGGCCGGAATTGATACCAAAGATCGATTTTGTTGTACTCACGTTTTTTTTTCCCGGAATTTTGTGCTCTTATGCAGCGAGATGAATTCTTTATGGGATTTCAAAATATACTTTCCAAATTTAAATATTTTGCTGCATCGTTTTTTCCAGAATTTTGTACTCTGTTACAGTCTGATGTTGATGCAGACACGCCACAAGCACAAGTTGGCAATCCTCCGAGCGATCTCCCAGCAGGTTTTCATGCTTTCCTTATTCTATAACAATCCAATCCTTTGAAAGTCAGCTTTTTATTTACATGTTCGCTCAAAGATCATCAAATTTCCGGCACATTTTTTTAATTTTGTAGAAAAGAAACATTAGGAATTTTAGCTTAAAGATTTGTCAAATTCTCCAATGCAGGGAAGCAGAAAACCAGAGGAAAAGTGACATATCCTTTTGCTCTAATAAAACCATGTGGGGTGCAAGGAGATGTAACACTCAACGACATAAACCGCAAAATTTCGAGCACTTCTACATTACTGCAAGTCCAAGACTGTACAGGGGCAAAACCTCTGCACAGGTCGGCATTATCTGGAAAAACTGTCGTTGCCTGCACAAAAGTTCACACGGAAGGAAACGGCAGCATTATAATCATGAGAACAAGAGGCTGACGGGGTTCGAGCCTGGAAACTGTTTGTAGCAAACAGTATTTTGTGAAACGAAAGGCAGGGATTCGAACTTGGGACTCATACTCCCAATTAATGTACATAAATACGTATATATACAAGGTAGTCGAAATTCTTTAATTTTTTGAAATCTTATTTACTGTAGGATGCAATTCTATGATTAGATGTGGATGTGCCACCTAATAATGGTGTGGCCCCGAGCTAATAATTTGATCTGCTGTATTTAATTGACGTGTGTAGTCTCTTTTAGCAAGTTATTGATTTGATGTGACATTTTCCAAAAATTTGAAAAGAATATCTGATTCGTTTATCACGTGTGTGGAAATCGGTATTTTCGTTGTGATTTTTATATTTAGTGGGTACTTCGGTAGGTCCAATAGTCTAGCACTTTCGAGGGAGTGTTCATAATTGGATTCGTTGTCACATATTTATATTATATATTTATTCATATTGAACATATAAATTTTATTTTTTAATTAAGAATTAGGGGAGAGGATCCGGTAGTTGTGCATCCTAACTTTGCGCTTCTCAAAATCTTATGTAGAAATTTCAAATCACTTCCAATTTTTTACAGCAGCTTACTTGGCAAGTCCCTTGCTTATAACTAAGGTTTCAGGGCCACATCATCAAATATGATGCCACATCAGCATGCTTTTTTGTCAAGGTGTCCAAAAAGGCCCAAAAAAAAAGTGAGACCAATACTTGTGAATTCACAGCGTGTTTTATTGAGCGTTGATGTGGAATCACATGATTGGTTGCTTTTTAGATCAAAAAAATACATTTTGTTTAACTATGGGTAGTTATCATCAACACTAACAACTTTAAAGTCACAACTATTAGTCCAATATTGATAAAAATATTGGCCATTATATTAACAACTACTAAAGGAATACATTTTGTTTAACTATGGGTAGTTATCATCAACACTAACAACTTCAAAGTCACAACTATTAGTCCAATATTGATAAAAATATTGGCCATTATATTAACAACTACTATCACAATTATTGAAACATCCTGGTTCTCTCCCCTGTTTTATTTTATAGATATTTTTTATTTTTCTGAAAGTAATTTAACTTTTGAATGTAATTCATGATTTGAGTTTCATTTTGTTTTGATTTTTTAATATAAAGTCACAATATATAAAAATAATTATATAATATTCTTTTATTAATAAATTATGATTTAGAAGATCACATTTTATATTGAGTACAGAAAACACTATGTAAATATTCAAAGGATGATGGGATTATAAAAAAAACCATGCCAATCTTTCAAACTAAAAGCATAATGAGCTATTAATAGAGACTTTACTTTTAATTTTCTACTACAAACATCATTATTAAACTTTCTCTTCAAAATTACCAGGGCGAAGAGAGAATCTAATTCACTCCTAGTTTGGTCACTACTATGCTATAATCCCTTTTTTTTAGGAATTCCATTGCCTTATACTTTCTCTTTTTTTTTTCCCCTTCTTGTTGGACAATGTTGGTGTAAGCAAATGACCTCCATTTTGTTATCAAGGGAAGCCCCAAACCAAAAGTTGCATCTTATTAAGTTTCTTCATTATCACATTTGCCATGGTGCCAATAGTTGCCTCATCCTACCATAAATCCAATAGAACCCCCACAAACATGTATACAATATATCTAAATTAACTCAATACTTGTGATCACCAATTAAGAACTCTTCAACTAGGAGCCATTGAAAGGTATGCAATAAAAGACTCGATTTGACTTAATAACTTTCGTTAGGCATGGTTCAAAAATTATCCCAAAGAATTACTTAATGAGTGTTGCTAATCAAGCACATACTTGTGTCCATATTAATTGGTGAGCCAACAATGTTAGGATGTTTATTATATTGGCTTGTAATTTCAAACAATTCCATCATGCCCTTCCATTTCATTATGGTTGGGAGATGTCATGATGTGTTTTTACCAGTAGCAGGATTTAATTAGCAAGTGTGAATAGATTTACTACTCCTATTTTTTTGTGAATGTTATAAGTAATAATTTTTCAAGAACAAGTCATTTTGTTACTTATTATCACATGTTATAGGTACACATCTTTCTTAAGAGCCGATGTAGGAGTGTAAAAAGATTCCGAAGCATTAATATTGTTTCTTATTACACTCTATCATTTCAATAACATTATTTGCTAAATAATTAGTTGCACCATTAACTTCTTTGTATACATGCTATTTGGAAAAAGGAAGTTAATCAACCAATTAGAGACCACACTTGTAGAAGTATGTTATTGATCTTCTAATTTGTTGATCTATATTTTCATGTTAAGTTGATTATGACCATAGAATCACCTTCAATCTCAAGATTTTGACTCCATATTGATGGTAGATTTTTAGACCAAGGACTAATCCTTGTGCCTCCACCTCATTGTTTGTTCCATCCTTTAATTTCTTTGAAGTGATGGCGACCACACTACCTTTTGAATCCCAAATTATACTTCTTCCCAAAAATTCCAAGGCTTCCTCTTATTTCTTTCTTATAATTCATTTTGTTCCAACCATTTGAAAAAGGCATCCAATTTATTCCTTATCTTGATTTGTTTGTAGAATTTGCCCTACCAACCTCATTAACAAGAGAAATTTAAAAATATATTAATTATTATTAGTTTAAAAAAAAATAATTTATGATTGAATGTGCATTTAATATGTTTATAAATACTATTGTTGTCATTTATTAATACTATAATTAGAATTTAGATTTTGAATCTTCGAATTCTCCAAATGAAATATGGATCAAATTGGAAAATTTCTTTTGGACTCGTAATTCAATGAGAGGCCATTAGTTGGAAAATGATCTCATTAGTTTGAGCCCATACAACTTTGACACCATTTTAAGGACTTATTCACAAAATTGAAATCACTAAGATTATGAGTGAAACTAGTTGCCTCAAAAGTAGGTAATTAGACCTTTTCTTCAAAAAGTGACAAGCCTAAGAAAATATCTAGTGCATCGATATTTTTCATTTTTTTTTTTTTGTAATCTGCTATTTTTCCACATGTGCAGAACAAAGAGCTTGATTTTTGATGAAAAGCCTATACATTCACAAGAAATAAAAAATAAATATAATAATCAAATTAAATATATTTAAAATTATACTTTGTGGGAAGCTTATAATAAGGACTACATACTTACAATTTTTTTAAAAAATGAATTCATCTGATCCCTCAAAAGATAAATCAAAAGTGTTTTTTTATTAGCATTTTGATAGGTGTAAAAGAGACTCTGTTATATGTATGGTTTGAAACTAGTGGGGTTCTATCTAAAGAGGTTTGATCTAAGGTGGTTTGATCAAACCCTCTTAAATTGGAATACTTTAAATGGAACTTTTCAAGGCTTAAATCATTATATTTTCTAAAAATATGTGATTTCAACAAAAAATAGAATGTCCTAAAAGTGTAAACCACTATTGTGGGATCACGCTTCCTCCACAAGTGAGTTGCAACATCAAATATTTGGTCACCTAAACTATCAATTTTTTTCTATGTTTTCAAAGATGAATATGGTTGATGGGCTTCCTTGGATAAGGGTAAAAACAAATGTGTGTACATGATGTGTGACTAGAAAAGAACATAGAGACAATTTTGAAAGGTCTACATGGAGGGAAAGTAAATCTCTTGAACTTGTTCATAGTGATGTATGTGGTCCTATGAATATTCCATCAAGGGGAGGAGCTAGGTACATATTTACATTCATTGATGATTTTTCAAGGAAGGTTTGGGTCTAGCTTCATAGGAAAAATGAAGTGTATAAATTTTTAAATGTTTAAAGAATTTTTGGATAATCAAATTGGAAACAATACCAAGTGAATAAGAACAAATAATGGTGGAGAATATATCAATTACAAGTTCAAATATTTTTGTGAATATCATGGGCTCAAGAGAGAAATGTCTAATAGATATACTCCTTAACAAATTATGTTGCTAAAAGTAAGAATAATACCTTAGTGGAAATGGCGTGGTGCATGCTACAATCCAAGGATCTTCCTTTATTTTTTGGGCAAAGGATGTCAATACTACATCTCATGTCTTGATTAGTTCTCCTACAACTTGTTTGTAGAAAATCATTCTTGAGGAAGCATTGGGTGTTAAGAAACCAAATGTTAAGTATTTTAGGGTATTTGGATGTGAAGAATAATATCACATACCTGATGATATTAGAGAAAAAAAAATTGATAAGAAGAGTTTTGAGTGCATATTTATCGGCTATAATGATCAAAGGAAAGGATATCTAGGTTGTATGATCCTAGTGTGAAGGATGTGTTCACAATTAGGGATGTTAGATTAATGAAGGGTTTGAGGATATAATAAATCCTCATCTACCCCACAAGTTGAAAAAGATGATGATGAATCCTATAGTGCATTTAAAACGATTGAAATTTCTAAGGAAAATTCCAATACAATTGAAGAATCTAGTCCTCAAAAGACCAAGGGTCTTCAATAAATTTATCAAAAGACTCAACAAGTGAATTATTCCCTTATGACCATCATAATTAAGGCCAATGATACTCAAAAATATTATAATGCTAAGTGAAAAAATTAATGGGAACAAGCTATGCAACATGAATTTAACTCTTTGATAAAAAAAAGAACTTGGGGTTTGGAGGATTTTCCCAACAACAAGAGTGTGGTCAATTTAATAAGTGGATGTAAAAAACTAAGTTCAATTCTAATGGAGGCATTAGAAAACAAAAGGAAGATTAGTAGTCATAGGGTGCTCACAAAAGGAGGGAATTGGGTACACAATTTTTTTCTCCAGTAGCAAAGATTAATATTATTAGGACTCTTATAACATTGACAAATCATTTCAAATGATCTCTTCACCAAATGGATGTTAAGAATTCATTTTTGAATGAAAACATTTATGAAGAGATATGTTTGAATCAACCACAAGGATTTGAAAGTTTAGGATAAGAACACTTAGTTTGTAAGTTTAAGAATTATCTCTATGAATTGAACCAAGATCCAAGGGCTTGGTATGCTAAGATTGATGAATATTTCAAAACTTAAGGCTTCCATAATAGTCCTCACGATCTATACTTGTATGTTAAGAAATTTAATGAAATGAGAATAATTATTATTGTATTTTATGTTGATGATCTTACCATCATGGGAAATAAAATGAAGAAACCTAGTGATATAAAGTTAAAATTGAAAGATAGATTTGAGATGATAGATCTTGGTTTTATGCACTACTTTCCAGGCATCTAGGCATGGAAAAAAGATGATGAAATTTATATCTCTCAAACCAAGTATGCTTTAAACTTGTTGAGTAGACCTTTATGATTGAAGAATGTAAGAGTGGTTCTAATCCACTTACTCTAGGATTGAAGTTTGCTAAGGATATGAAAGGTGATGATGTTGATCCTACCTTATACAAGAAACTTGTTGGTAGCTTATGTCCTTGACTCACACTCAACCAGATGTTTCTTTTGTAATAGATGTGGTTTCAAGGTTTTTGGGTTCTCTTATGATTCCACATTGGATGGTAGAAAAGAGGATACTGAGATATGTACAAGGGACTTTGACTTGTGTAATTATTCTTCTCTTCGATACTTGACACTTCTAAGATATTTTTATTCAAATTGGGCCAGTTGTGCAAATGATCAAACACATGATCTATCATAGGTTATGTTTTGTCCCTTACTTCTAGCTCCTTTGTAGTAAAAAAAAAAATACTATTTCTTTATCAACTACAAAGGCCGAGTATACAATGAATGTTGTAGTCAAATAAATAACTTGGCTATGGGTCATTCTTTCTAACATAAACCAATATCAAATAGGGCCTTTTGCACTTTACTATGACAATCAAAGTGTCTTTTTTTAATCTAAGAATCCAATGTTCCATTCCAAAAAAAATAATAGAGGTATATCACCATTACATTAGGCATCTCATCTAGAACATGTGATTCATCTCCAATATTGTAAGATAGATGACTAGATAGCTAATCTTTTCCCCAAGGCTTTACATGAGTCTAAGTTTGTATATCACATGAATATTTGATGGTTGTCATTTAGGGAGGATCATTGTGAAAGGCTACCATTCTAGTAGTGAATAAGTGATTATAAATGGGTACCTAACAAGGCTTTATACTAGGACCCATCTTTTCTAGATTTTTAGGAGATATTTAATAGTGATTAATACAATTAATTTATGAGAGGATGTTAGAATAAATTAATTAATAAATTGTCAGCACAAACTATTGCTAACACAACCACCTACAATTGCCTAATGCCACTCATCGCTACTCATCTCACCATCCATCATAAATACTTCAACCAACTAGTATGCTACATAATTTATTAAATAATGATGTATCTCGCTTATAGATTGAACACATTGAACTAGGAATATGTGTGCTCCAAGTAGTAGCCATGTGATTTATTTGTTTATCTATGTGTTGATCCATACTTACCCTTCCATTATTTACAAGATTTATTATTTGTAATGATGATAGATTAACAAACTTAAATTTATCTAGTATTCCTTGCAATATTGGCAATCCTGTAGCCCTTGAAATTATAGAGGTCTTTCTAATAATAATTTAAATGGAAACAAATACTTTGAGTTGTCCAATTGTTAGCGACATATTTACTGAATCAAATTGGCAAGAACCTCTTCACCTTGAAAGTGAACTATAGAAATGGTACTTGAGTTGCAGCAGTTCGAAGGTGTTTGAGAAATGTTATGAAGATGTGGCAGTTAAGGAGCAGGTTTCTTTGTCTCGATTACAAGAGGAAAAATATGGTGTTGTTGCTATGATTTGAGAGGCTAGTTTAGGAAGTAGATTGATCGTTAAAGTTTCACAAGTTTGATAATTCAAAGCAGTTCAACCTTTGAAATGTCTCATTGTAATTTGAGGCAAATCGTAGTTTATGTTATCCATGAAATAATTGATCACAAAGTTAAAATTGATATCTTTAGTGGAAAAAGCTTGAAGATATCACTCCATCTTCTCATAGTTGTTTTGTTCCTCATGTTAATCATATTGTTTATCAGTTGATTGATATTTCTAAGGATGGATTTATGAGTCTGTGGGCTGATAATGAAAACACTAAGGATGATCAACTACTTTCTTAAATCAAAGAAAATTTTGGAGAGCGAAAAGATCTTGTGAGTGTCTTGAATGAGAAAGATTGTTATGATGCATTGTGTATTGTTCACCATTATGGCAAGGTATCCCAAGGGATTCTAAATATTAGATTACTCGCCTAAAATCTAATGAGAATTAGTCATCGCATACTGTTGTTTGGGGCGAGGATGGTCTTCTGGTAGAAATACATTAGCTAGTTGAATAAATGAAGCTTAACAAGTGTTGCTAATTAGCATACAAGTTTGAACCCATCATTACCATTACCTCTCTCTTCTTCAACTTCATTTATAATTTTAGTCAATCCTTCTCGAGTTTAATCATCAAATGTTTTCTTGTCTTCATGTATCAATGTTTGTTTTCATAGTAGATCAACATTAATCATCTTTGCAATAAGATTATATGCACATGAAATGGTATCACCTTTTGTTTTCTCAACATTTACTACCCCACCTAAATTAGCTCATCTATTAGATGTGTCTTATGATCAATTGCTTTAGATGCCTCTTATGATCAATTGCTTGCCTCTTCATTAGACATAAAAAGTACCAGTAAGGAAATTTTTGACTTTTTCATCTTCTTATTATACAACATCAAGTTGTTGTTGTAAGTGATCTTCAAGTTGCATATCAATGATACCTTAGGAGTCCTACTAGTTAACTAGCATCTCTAAAACCTAAGATTTCTAGTTCTAGTTCACGATTGCATGACCTTGAGTTTCCTCATTGGAATGCATCACTAATTAGTAAAGAAATCTTATAGTAGCATAAGCCATCCAAGTTTTATCATGACATACCTATTGGAATCAAGGGAACATTGAGAGGGGGGGGGGTCAATCAGTGTTCAACAATATTCAAATTTCATGCATTCAAAACATGAAGCATTTCATCATTGCATTAAAGAAAAGATGTATGCATTGCAAGTAAACATCCATAATATCATGACACACAATTTTTTTGTGTGTAAACCCTGTTAGGGGAAAAAAAATGTGGAGATTAATCCACAGTTTGAGTACTCAAAATATAGTGTTTATAAAAGGAATGCACTTGCATTCAGACACACTGCCTAGAGCTTACTGCTCAAAAGATAAAGGCTTACTGCTTACAAAATTCAGATTAAAACTATCTGAAGGGATGAACTGAGATGATAGCATCTAACAATGCTAGGTAATAGTTACGGTGAAGCTCATGAACCTTATTCTGGATCTGCTCTCTGACTTTCCACTTCGCTCTGCCCTGTTCTGCTCTTTACTGCTCTTCAAATCAGTTTCGTATTACTGCTCTGCTATGACTTGCAATTCACCATTCTTAATATTTGAACACCACATTTGTCTCTCTTAAATGATGGAAGCAATCTCTTATATATATCCACAATCAAAGACTAATCCATCCAACAGTTGACTTCATACTGTATTAATATATTTTAACTTGTCGGCTAGATCCACTACAAAATCTTTTTGTGCATCCTCCAAAGTCGGTTAAGACCAAAGAGGACCCAAACAACACTTAATCCAATATTGAGACTTACAATTAATTTCATCTTATACATCCATGAATTCCATCTTTGCCAAGTCGACCTTCTAGCATAGATAATTGACAAATTAGTGCATCGTACCTCATAGATCGCTTACCAATGAGTGTGCATCAAAACTAAGATACTGCAAGCTTCTGTAAACCTTCCTCAAGGATTCATAACCCAAAATACTTGTCCGGTGGGATTATTAGATCAACTTTTATGCCTTTAATTGGATCTCCTGTTCTTTGCTCTATTCTACCGATAGGAGCCAAAAATAGTGCTGCTCATTCAGATGCAGGACTTGGGTTGCCATCAATGACAACACCTACAAGCCAAACTACTTAGCCATATGCCAACAATCTCCCCCTTTGGCATTGATGGCAACACTTAGTGAAAAATGACTAAGTGTTGGAATCATTGTAGGTTACTGTCAAACTGCTTGCTGCACTTTTCTCCCCCTAAGATTCATAAGGAATTCTCTCCCCTTATAAGGTATTTTTCATTGAATTCTCTCCCCCTTTGACATCAATGACAAAATGGGGATGGCATATGCCAAAAAATTGACAAAAAAGGTGACAAAACATGTGTTCAAAATCATCAATATTTTAAGAAATTTGGCATATATATGCTTATAGTTCTTTAAACAAAATAGAAAAAACTTGGAAACACTTTATTGTGTATCTTTAGAAAATTAGCTTGTTGTTTTTCTTCACTTCTAGAATTAACTTCTCCCAACCATCAATTGCAATTCTAATGCTGATAATCAAGCTATTGTTCTTGGAATTTTTGTTGATAATCTAAATGAGAGATTCAAGAATTGTGATTGCTTCTTCCAACTTTTCACTATTTTTCATAATTTTCACCAACTGCTCCAGCCTGCACTCAACTAAGTCTTTTACCTTCCAAAAGGTTTCCACAAGAACATTCTTGGATAGTTGAATTTTTATTTGTGTTACGTACAATTCTCAGATTCTCCTTTTGATAATGCCATCTGGATCCTGAGACACCAATTTTTTTGCCAATGTTCAATTTTGTCTCAATTTGATCCAACTTCTCCTTGTAATTGCTGACTGCATGAAGCCAAAAGTCACAATAGTTGTAGATTCATGTGGCTGAGTTAATGCACTTCCTTAACTCATTCATTTTCTTCTTAAGCTTGGCAAGGGATAGTCTGAATTGTTCCTTCAGGTGAGAGATAATTTCACCTTTTTCTCTGCCTTTGTCTTCAGATCCCATTGATTCTTTGCTACACTCAATCATTTCTTCAGGTAGGATATCCTTTAGAATTTTCAATCTTATCTTGCAATGCTCAATATTAGCATTCAAAACTTCCAAAATTAAGTCTTGATCGTAAGATGGTCTGACTGACCATAACCTTGCAATCCTTTGCATACCACCTGCACTTTGGATAAATTGTTGTAGCTTTTCTTTTGAGAGATCTTCTTCCTCATTGCCTTTTTCAATACTAGAATCATTTTCCAGTTGATTCTCAGGCTCTTCATTAGATTCTTCATCTAGAATGTCCACAACTTCCTTTTCTTTCCCTTTTCCTTCAATCTTGGGAACTTTGCTTTCTAGAGGACTGTATTCAATAATCTCCTGACCTCTTTTATGTCCTCTATCAGTGCTACTGAAAGATGAACCAATTTACATTATCCTTACCGGAGGGGAAATAATGACTGATCCACATTTCACAAGCACATTCTTACAAAAACTTTCAAATTCTGAATGCCAATTAGACAGACTCTTAGCATAAGAGTAAATTTGGGTGTACACCGGTTTATCCGATGTCCATGCTACATTGTCAATTTTTGGCAATGAATTCAGAAAGTACATAACAATATGTAATTAGAGTGCCAAACCTGAATGGATACCTTGACTCTTTTGTCAACTGGAAAGTCTCCATCATCTGATCTTTCAACAATCCACATAGGTCAAAGTCTCAACCTTCAATTATCATTTTATGAGCAATATATATTGCTCCAGCTAATGTAGCCCCTTTCCGATTTTGGTAGAATATTTTATAGGTTATTCCGTGCGTAATGTACATTGTAACAAGATTCTTGATTGTTGCTATTAGCAGAGCTCTTTGATATCCGATTATCCCAGTTAGGGTTTCGACCTCCTTGTTCCAGATAGATTTCTTCCTAGGAACATCACCAACTTTGCAAAATCCAGTTAAATTCTCAATTACCTCTTTTGAGATTGTGTAGGGTTTGTCCAAATTTAACACATCACCATGCAATTTGTTCAACAAGAATTTTATAAATTTCGCATCCTCAAAGTACAAAAACTCATTCCACATATCCAGATTTCCATGTTTGGCTCTGTTCAATTGTTTTAATTCATCAGGCAGCAATAGATTCCTCATAGATCTGATTTTTGCACTGTTGTACTCATCCAATGTGATCGAACCTTTAATTTGCTCCATTCTTTTTCACGTTTTTAGGGTTCGCAACTACACACCGAATTATATGAAGAATTCAAGAGTGAAGTACTTGATAAATTTGCCGATGAATTCAATTTTTCTGCTTCGAAAACCACTTGCTGAGTGCTCTCCTTCTTCTCTTTGATAATGCAAAGTGAAAAATGACGGATTTGGACTTGAATTTTATAGCTCGCACATGTGCAATAAATTCACTTGCCCTAAATTTTCCGAAGACTATTTTCTCAAGCAATGACAATTTTTTTTTGCGGACCAACAAATTTGTTGAATTTCCTTTTCTAAAAACACCAAAACTTCTATACATTGAGAGTGCATCTTCATGAATATTTTCTCCATTCCAATGCCATCTATAGACAAGGGGAGGAAATATTTTCTAATAAGACTCCCCCTAGGCCAGTGGCCTCAATTCAATTACCAGAAGAATTACCAAAAGCAGGTTCTAGTATGGAACAATTTCCAACATCAGAATCATTTTTCTTTACCCATGTCTTCTTCATTTGATCTTTGATATCATCCATAGTTATCTTTTTTTTTCCTTTATCATTTTTCTCTATTTTCCTCTCTTTGTATACCAAACCTCTTTTTTCTGTGCTCTTGTTTCTACAAAATTTAGCAATATGACCGTATTTGTTGCAGTTATAACACACAATGTTTCTTTGTCCATTCCATTGGTTTCTTCTCAATCTGCATTGATTAGCAATATGCCCTAACTTCCCACATGCATAACATTCAATATTTCTTCTAACAATAGAGTGACTTGACATATTTCTGCATTCAATTGATTTATGACCATGCTTTTTGCAATTGATGAATCTTTTGACCTTAAATTGCTTCTACACCAAGCAACCATATGACCAAACTTATTATAGGCAAAACAATATCCATTAAATTTTTGTGCATTAGGTTGTCTTACTAGATACCTTCCATTTCTATTCAGTCTTAAACTCTTTTGTGCTGATTTGGAATTTTCTCCCTTTTCATATCCAAGACCTCTCTTATCATTTCCACTCTTCTGTCCTTGAGTTAGCTCATCAAGCTTTACTGAACTGATTGTAAAATTTTCTTTGAATTCGTTTGCAATGCCAAGATCATTCTTAAGAGTAGTAATCTTCTTACCAAGTTATTCTTCATTGTTTATGGTTCTTTGCAATTCACTTTCCAATTGAGTAAATTCTCCACTTATTTTGTTGCATTCATCAAATTTCTCTTTCAGGTTCTGAGCAATATTTTCCTCACTTTTCTTCCTTTCCTCTATCTCTTTGGTCATCTTCATCATCATAGATTCCATCTCATATTTCAGGTTGGTATTATCTCTGGCAAGCTTTTCACATTCTTCGGTTATCTCCTTCAAAGTTTGATTCAGGTGAGCATCATCCATATCTTCGTTTTCCTTCTGTTGTACCTGATCACAAAGATCTTTTCTCTTCACCCTAGATTTGACTATCCGATCCTGCAATGACTGAATGAATATCTCAGCATCTCTAATATTTGCTTTCAATTCTTGAACTTCTGCTTTAGACTGATCAAGGTCACCAAGAGCTACCATAAACTATTGTTGAAGACTACCAAAGTCCATCACATTCCAAGATCCACTTCAAGCTGCAAAAATTCTCTAGACGAACTTGCTTTAATACCAATTGTTGGACTCAAGGGAACAATGAGAAGGGGGGGTGAATCAATGTTCAACAATATTCAAACTTCATCCATTCAAAACATGAAAGTATTTCATCATTGCATTAAAGAAAAGATGTATGCATTGAAAGTAAACATCCATAACATCATGACACACAAATTTTTTGCGTGGAAACCCTGTTAGGGGAAAAACCATGGTGGAGATTAATACACAGTTTGAGTACTCAAAATATAGTGTTTATAAAAGGAATGCACTTGCGTTTAGGCACGCTTCCTAGAGCTCATTGCTCAAAAGATAAAGGCTTACTACCTACAAAATTTAGATTAAAACCATTTGAAGGGGTGAACTAAGATGATATCATCTAACAATTCCAGGTAATAGTTGCGGTGAAGCTCATGAATCTTATTCCAGATCTGCTCTATGATTTTCCACTTTTCTTTGCCATGTTCTGCTCTTCGCATCAGTTTCACATTACTGCTCTACTATGACTTGCAATTCACCATTCTTAATATTCGAACACCACATCCGTCTCTCTTAAATGATGGAAGCAATCTCTTATATATATCTGTAATAAAAAACTAATGCATCCAACAGTCGGCTTCATATGGTATTAAGATATTTTAACTTGTTGGCCAAATCCACTACAAAATCTTTGTGCATCCTCCAAAGTCGGTTAAGACCAAGAGAGGACCCAAACAACACTTAAATCCAATATTGAGACTTATAATTAATTTCATCTTATACATCTGCGAATTCCATCTTTGTCGGGTCGGCCTTCTAGCATAGATAATTGATAAATTAGTGCACCGTACCTCGTAGATTGCTTACCAGTGAGTGTGCATTAAATCTAAGATACTACAAGCTTCTACAAACCTTCCTCAAGGATTCATAACCTAAAATACTTGTCCGATGGGATTATTAGATCAACTTTTATGCTTTTAACTGGATCTCTTGTTCTTTGCTCTATTATGCCGATAGGAGCCAAAAATAGTGCTGCTCATTCAGATGCAAGACTTGAATTGCATGACTTGGGTTGCCATCAATGAAAACACCTACAAGCCAAACTACTTATCCATATGCCAACAATACCCCTCTAGATTTTATTCTTGTCATAAGATTCCACCAAGTCAATAGGGCTATGCTTGGATCAATCTTAGCCAACATGCCAAGCATAGGGAAAATAGTATGTCTCTTCCTAACAAATGAATTATGTCATAATATGGTAAGTGTAAGAAGATGGGTTTGCAAAGAGGGGAAGTTTCATGCAAATAAAAAATGTCGAAAGGAACAGATACCCATTTAAGAATGAGAACCTAAGCCTTAGATTAGGATCTTGTTCCTAAACGACACACGTTCTAAAAATAGAACTTGCACTTTCTTTAAAATGTGTACCCATTCTAAAAATAAAATGAGTGCTTACTTTAAAATGGGTACCCATTCTAAAAATAGAATAGGTAACCATTTTAAAGCGGGTACCTATTCTAAAAAATTAAAATTTCAACCCGATTTTTGTTTGGATTTAGGCTCGGGTAAGACTTAGTAACCCAAACCTTAGCTTTGGACCTGCAACTAAAAGAGTAAAGCAATGGCAAGAGAAATAACTTTGTCAATATAGCTGATGAGATTTTTGAGAACTAGTTTATGAAATTAAAACCCATTATAGATCACGATGTCTAGTTTTAAAATATGTAATTTTTTTAATGGTTGGATTATGTTTATGCTAGATTTATCATGCATTAGCTAATAATTAATTAATCTTTAATTGATTATTAGTCTAATTTATTCTCATGCACTTAAGTTAAACTTAGGAGTCCTTTAATACTTTTATTAGTTGAGCTAATATTAGATCATTATGTCTCATCTCATGTGATGTTGAAACTTGTCGTGATCTAATCCCTTTCTCATTTAGGGCTTTGCTCTTATAAGCACTCAACCCTCATTGTAAATATCTCTCAGATATTATCTGGAGCTTTCATATTTTCCTGAGAGTGTCTTGCTTTTGTAGCTTTTTTTTGTTGAGGAATATTGCACATATTGTTTTTAGATCTCTTGCGTGGAAGGTGTACTTGTTTTTTGTTTGATCATGTGGCTCATGGTTTTGTACTTGTTTCACAATTCTAACAGTTTCCTATTTTTTAATTAATTTTCAAATAAATTGGTCCATAAGCTTGAAATGTCAGGTTTTTTATTTATTTTTTAATAACTTTTCATTTGTTTTTTTGTAAAACATTTTATATGAAATTAATCTACAAACAATTCTCTACACAATTTTTTTTTTTTTCAAAAAATGATTAGTTTAGGTCAAATTATGGTGTTCGTACATGAGGGTTTTCAAAACCAACAATTAGGGCCAATAAAAAAATAATTAAAAAAATATTTACAATAAATTATAAGAAAAATCCTCATCAATCTTCATTTTTTTACACATATTTTACTAAAAGGAACTCAAAAAACATTTTTATTTAGGTCAAATCATGGTGTCCATACACGTGCATGGTGTGGTCCTAAAAAACAACTTTTAAAATGTGTTTTTAATACATTCCTATTAAAAAGTAATTTGTATCATCTGGGTATTATAATAAATTACATATTTGAAAACTAGACTCAAAATACCAAATTTCATATTATTGAATTTTATTAAGATTCAATGTGTAAGTGCTTCAAATTTTTAGTCCAACTGTGACAAATTCTAAAAATCAAGAAAAACACTTTCAATTTTTGAACATTTTTTGGATCCAACTTCTTGCACATTCCCAATAAGGAAAATGCACATTAGAATTAGCACACAGAACCTAATAAGCTAGAAAACGGATTAAAATTATGATCTCTTATAAAATATCATGATAATTTTTGAAGAAGAAAGTCACACAAATGCTTTCATGGCATTTCTAGAAATGACAAACACAAGTTATGTTTAATGACATCATTACTTTTCTTAGTAAAATGGATTTGAGGAGAATTCAAAAATCATCTTTAGTCAATTTGACATTGTAGCATAAATTGATCCTAATAGAGAGTTACAGGAAGAAAATTGATTTATGTGTAAAAATGTATGCAAAATTTTAATATACAAGAAAAAACACAAGTCATTTAGCACAATCATGAAGGATGTAAAAGCAAGGAAGAAATAAAATTGATTTAAAAATAATAATTTATCGTACGTTCTCATAAAATGCATGAAAATATCCTCTTGGAATCAATACATACGAGTAACACATGTAATCTATTTAACATACTATCTTGATTGCCATATGACTGTCAAGTTTGAACTAAGATTTAGTACTTTATTATAAAGGTTTGTTGATGTATGAAAATCATTATGTTATGAATCAAACATTTTACACCCACTTTAGGGATTGGATATATTATTTTAATATTTTATAATTTCCAAAAAGTGAAGAGAAAAATTCACACAAGAAGGATCACTATATTTTTCCCATTTATTATAAGGTCCTATCATTGTAAAGGTTTCTTCATTTGGAAGTTTCTCCTCTCGACACTACATAAGACAAAGATTGTAAAGAGACTTTGTGTTGTAAACCAACAATGAAATATGAAGAGTATTTTTTTAACTTTGTGTCTTTTTTTTCAATGATTTTTCTTTTTTAACTTTATAGACAAAAACCCTAAAAAATTCCTAATCCTATGAGGGATTTCCCCCTCTGAAATATAGAGGAAAATCACCCATACAATGGTAATTTCTCTTCTATTATGAATGTTCATCATTGTCCATTGGACAAGTCATGTTGATTTTAGAAAAATATCACAATGACAAATCTATTTCTTAACATAATATAGTAGGAGGTCTATGGATGGTTATATGCTCACTTTGTTTGGAGGTGCAGTTAGCTAGATTAGTAAGAAGAAACCATGGATGTGTTGTCACTATAGAAGTAGATTACATGGTTTCTATGCATGCTTATAAAAAGATGTATTATTGTTATAGAGGTGTTCAATTATTGCTACCCTCATGGATGAGGAAGGTATTAAGGATGGTTTAGATGTAGATGATTTGGTTAGAGTGCATAGCCAAAAATTCATAAATATGGAAAAGGATTGTGAGGTGATCAACAAGTTATTCCAACTCAAATTTCATGAAAACAAAGGTAAATATACTTATTGATCCTATATCTCAATTCATTCTTATTTTAGTTGATATTGTTAAGCAAGTTAGTTTTAAAATATATGATCATCCTTATTTATATCCTTGGTGTTCATATCATTTGCTTATTCTGCATATTCTTTTCCTTCTTTCATTAGTATTGTATGGTTTAGCACATATTTAATCAAATTGAAACTCTCTATTATTAGTTTTCTTATTACATTGTTCACCCTATAATCAACAAAGCTTACCTCATTTTCTAGCATAACTTCACAACTAGAACATGGGTACACATAAAAAATCATTCTTTTTGGCTAATCATAAATGAATAAAATTATATGTGGTATCAAAATTGATAAGGATGGTGAGGGGATAATTTTAGAGGACCCCTTGACCTTTATCATTTGAGGAATTATGACACCTACCTATGCATGCACACATATTTGTGGTATGGGTTCCTCACCTATTTCTTAAATAACTTTTTGATCTTGTTGGGATTTATTGGCATCATCCCACTCTTCAAGCTTCAAAGGTGACCATATTAAAAAGAATATTATACACAATTATTACCTTGTATAATTTTTTTATCTCATTTGTTAAGTAACCATTTTTCCTAATGGACCCACATCTTTGTCTCAACATGAGGTGTTTGATTAGTTTCAATTTTATGGTTGGGGATAATTAGGGGACACTTTGGCACACTATTTCTAACTGCATGTGGTTTGGAGTAATTATGCTAGGCTATGAACTCATATTCCACAAACTTATCCAACCCAATGGTTCTCATCATATCCTTTGGTTTGAATATTTTGACCTTAGCTTAAAGCTCATCATTTAAGTATCTTATGGAACAACTCTTGAAGAATTCATCTATGAAATATTTTTCTTGATCATCTTTTTTTATAGATTTAGCTTGATAGTCATGGATAGAACTATATTTTCCTTGATGTGGTCAAATAAAATTCTCATAGGCACTAGGGCCAAATCAAACTAGTAATATTTTTATAAATTTGGACCATGTCAACTCAGTGTGTATTTCCAATACATTTGCGCCACTAGAAGAATTCCTTTTCCAAGATGAACGAGGTAATAGTGATCGTGTGAAAAATGGGGATATTATGAAGATAAAAATATTAATCAAATCAAAAAATCTAATTGATAGGATCTATACCCTTAAATTTAGGAAAATCAAATTTTAAGCAATGATGCATTCTTAAGTAAAAACTAGTAACAGAGTTGTATACATGCAATTTTAAGTCTAATAGAGTAAACCAAATAAATATTAACCTAGTCTACTCAAAAACAAGCAACACTCATAATTAAGCATAAGGGTAGTAAAACATGAAAATAGATCATGAAACTAATCCTTGTTGCACCATGAATGGTGGTTCTGCTTATGGATGGTTGTATGTGAGTACTTTTTCCAACAACATAAGGTTGTATTCAATTAATGTTTGAAAATGGCTTGGAGTGAGGCCAATTTATATATTTTTGGCCAAAGGAATGGATGGATAGGATGCACATGAAAAATCAATGGATCATATTGGTTGAGAGCCATGGGGAGATGCAAGGAGGACAAGTGTCTTCATATGGTTGGAGGAGATGGAGGGAGAGGGATTAAGGGGATAATCAATTGTGGATATTATCATTGGAGGAAGTGGATGGAAAATATGTAAGAGGGTACTTGGAAATATCCTAAGGGAATTTAAAATTAGATTGGGGGTATGGGCAAGGATTACCATGTGGCATGGTCCCAAGGCCATGCCACATGTACAAAGGCCCATGCCTTGTGTACCAAAGACCCATTCCTCTGTACATAAGTTGAGAATGTGCAAGATTTCATAAGAGTTGACTAGGATTATATTGTGCAAGTGGGGGATTAAGGAGATTTAGTGGATTAGTCCTGTGATCTTAATAAAATGCTACTCCTAATGTGAGATGCTAGATAGAAAACTAATAGTGCAATGTGAAGAAGTAACAAGATAAAAGGGCACCTCAATAAGATTAGCCTAAGAAAATGGTGAAACAAAGGAATAAGACAAAAACAAATGATGATTGAAATGTGTTATACCTTTCCTTTGCTGCTCCTTCCTTGGTTGGCCCTTTGATTCTTCAAGAATTCTATGCTCCTTGGATGGCAATGAAGTTGAATGGATGCAAGATGAATTGATGCAATATGGATTGATGATATAAGTGCTAAAATGGATGAGAGCTTGAATGGCAATTTTGCAAGAGTTTTGTTGCAAAAGACTTGATCCCCCAAAATGAGGGAATTGAAGGGGTATTTATAGGCTAATTTGAATTCTCTAGAGAATTCGATGGTTGGGATTGATCCAACAAAGATCAAGATGAAGGGCTATGGTGAGTTGAGGACTCACAAGCCCTCACATCTTAACACGTGGAAGGTGAGATGTCTTAGGGTGGAGTGATGTGGAAATGAGGTGGAAGAGAAGGACAAGAGGTGGAAGGGAAGTACATGAGGTGGATGAAGGACAAGTACCTGTGAGGTACTTTGGGGGATGAGAAGATTTCCTCGAAAAGGAACTTCTTGTCCCCAAATGAAGATGAAAGAGACTTTTGAGGAATTTTAGAGTTCCTCAAAAATCTCCATGGGAAAAGGGGAAGTGTGTGGAAAAAATAAATGTAAATTAAAAACTTACATTCAATGGAGAGTTTATTGGATAAAAGGAGGTCTCCAAAAAGTTGGAGATTTGTCACATGTGGGTGATGTGACAAGTCCAAGGTTTTAGAAGCCTTGGGCACATGTAAAATGACATGTCACATTTGCATGGGGGATGAGGAAGACCTTGGAAAGACAAAAGTGAATTAAAAATTCACATGGGGAAGAGAGGAACCTTGGTTAAATCAATGTGAATGAGTCCAGGCTAAAAATGGTAAGTGGAAAGGTTGACTAGAAAAGGTAAGCTAAATGTGGTTAATGATTTTGATTAAGGTTGTGCAAACGTAGGATTAGGATAATTAATGAGAGATTAGGGACAAGTGGGAGATTATGGAGGATGTGACACTTAATCTTGATTAAGTGGTGCACATCCTAATCACAGATCAATTAATTTAATCTGGATTAAAAGAGGGTTATGGAGAAAATGACAAGGAGAGAGAAAAGAGGAATTAAAAATTGGTTTTAATCCAAATAGGTTAAATGACTAAATTAAATAATTTGTCATGTTTATTTAATTTAGAGAAGACAAGGGGGTAAGGTAAAGTATTTAATTTATTTAATTAGATACTTTAGGAACCTTAGGCAGAAAATTAAATAATGATTAAATAAATTATTTAATCATTATTAATGAAATAGATGAATAGAATAGACGATTTTGATCATATGGAAGTGATCAAATTTGGATGTCTACATTTTTCCCCTCTTCGAAGTACCGTTAGAATAACCATGCTTCGAAGAAAAGAAAGTGTAGATGACTCTATAGAAGAATTAACCAGAGGATGATGCCCCAGCTTGGGGAGGACGACTTGAGCTGTCCAAATTAGCGGGGGAATGAATGAGGATGCCCCAATCCTGGAAGGGATTGACTATGGCAGGGAAAATGGATTAATGTGAAGGGTATGCCACCTCGAGAGGACGACGAGGGAAAAGAGAGGGGTCCGAGGCGACCTCTTGATAGGAAGAAACAAATGGGATGGTTGGAAAGAGGGCCAAAAATTAGACAATTTTACCTCGAAAAGTGAAGGGATTAATAAGAGGAATAAAAAGTTAAAAAATACCCCTTAAAAAGGGAGGGAAAAGAGAAAAATCTCTCAATAGAAAGAAATGGAGGGTATGGTTAGAAAGAGCTCGAAAAAATAAGCAAGTTTTCTTTTTGAATGAAGTCAATCTGATGCACGGTTTGCAAATGGTGGCTCCAGAAAGAAAAAGGGAAAAAAAGTGCTGCAGAGGGGCGTATTTGCCCCACTGCAGAAGGGCAGGTACGCCCCAGGAGGGTGAGTTTGCCTTAGGAGGGTGAGTGTGCCCTGGAAAGGGGTGGGTATGCCTCAGGAGGGCGAGTCCGCCCCGGGAGGGTGGGTACGCCCCAGAAAGGGGTGAGTCCGCCTCGGGAGGGTGGGTACGCCCCGGGAGGGCGGGTATGCCTTGAAAAGGGTCAAGTCCACCCCAGAAAGGGGCAGGGCCACCTCGGGAGGGCGGGTCCACCCCAAAAGAGGTTGGGTCCGTCTCGGGAGGGCGGATCTGCCTCGGAAAAGGGCAGAAGAGAGGATGAGTGATGAAGGATGAAGGGATGATGGAAGGGGAGAAAAGATGAGAGATGAGACAATGAAAGGGAATATAAGGATGATGTAAGTTGATGATAAGAAATGATGATAAGAAATGGGAGAGAAAGGCGAGCACAAAATAAAGATGATGTTTCCCCAGGAAAGCTGTAGAAGTGCGGATACACCTTCGGGATTGCTGCAGAAGTGTGGATACTCCCTCTTGATTGCTGCAGAAGTGCGTATACGCCCTCTTGATTGCTGCAGAAGTGCGGATATGCCCTTTTGAGTGTTGTAGAAGTGCGGATACACCCTCCAATTTACTGCAGAGGGGTGGATGCATGATGAAAGATGAAGGGATGTGGAAAAAGAGGAGAGATGAGATGATGAAAGGGGATATGAGGATGATGTAAGTTGATGGGAGATAAATGTGAGCACAAACGGATGCAAGGAAAAATGTGATGTTGCCCCAGTCTAGGTACAAGCCAGGTTGGGTGGATGGGTGATGGAGTGTTGTTGACAAGGGAATGATACATACCAAAACAACACAAGGATAGGGAAGGATACATCTTGATGAGTATGAGGATGAGTGTTGTTGACGAGGGAAGGATACATCCCAAAACAACACAAGGATAGGGGAGGATACATCCGGATGAGGATGAGGATGAGTGTTGCTGATGAGGGAATGATACATCCCAAAACAACACAAGGATAGGGAAGGATACGTCCCAATGAGAGTGTTGTTGATGAGGGAAGGATACATCCTAAAACAACACAAGGATATGGAAGGATATGTCCCGATGAGAGTGTTGTTGATGAGGGAAGGATACATCCTAAAACAACACAAGGATAGGGAAGGATACGTCCCGATGAGAGTGTTGTTGATGAGGGAAGGATACATCCTAAAACAACACAAGGATAGGGAAGGATACATCCCACAGATGATAATGATGATGATGATGATGAGGATGATTGGATCAAGGCTTGTAGCAAGGTTAAGACCAAGAGTGTGATTAGATTATTTGAATGGATGAGGATGGGGGAGATATGCAAGATGATGGAATGGAAAATGAAATGCAATCCTAATGCAATTTTCCATCCTTAGAGCACTGATTTTTGCTATAGCATAAGACACTAGACATCAGGGTATGTAAACCAAGACGAATTAGTGTCTAATGCATAAAACAAGTACAACAAACAAGAAGGCTATCCCAACACCCCAAAGTCATGATGACTTTGGTCGGGCCAGGTATTGGAATAACCACAAGCACAAAAGGATGCCCCAGCATAACACAAGACCTCAGAGATCTTGGTGGGTACTACGTGGGACAACCAAGAAGACAGAAACAAAGAAATGAGCCAGATATGCCCCTATATTGACTAGTCAAAGCACACCATGATATGATGGATTAAGGAGACCATGAAAAGTGATGATAGGGAGCTCAAATGATAAAAAAAAGTCAAAAGCATCAAAAGATCACAATCAATTTCAAACGTCTTTTGCCATAGGATCAAGATGATGAATGGGGTTGATACGATCTGTTAGGAAGGGTACATCCTGTTGAGACCAAAGATGGAGGATATAAGGGTTGATCAACATGACGCAAGATACTAGAAACTGGATCTCGGGATAGGAATGACTTTGTTTTATAAGCAACAGCTTGGATGGGGACATACTTGACGATACAACAAGATGAAATGACACAAGACTCAACCTAAAGGCCTAGGGGCTCAAGGGTTGATCAAAGATCAACCTTGCCTACATGAAAGCACAGAGCCCTCGTAGTTTAGGAAAAGGCCATGGTAAAAGCAGAAAGAGGAAAATGAAGACCTTGATGGATGACAAATATCAGATGGAAAAAATGCCTAGGGGGCGGACCAAATGATTGACCGTGCCTACATGAAAGTGTAAGGGCAACGTAGTGTGACACAAGGCCAAAGAAAGTCGATGGAAGAGGACAAGACAAACAAAAGACAAAACCTCGGGGGTGAATCAAATGATCGACCTTGCCTACGTGAAAGTGTAGGGGCAACGTAGTTCAACCCTAGGCCAAAGACAAACAACAGATAAGGGATGTTGAAATGACCAATATAAATGGAAAAAAGGATGGAGTCGATATGATGAGACAAGATAGACTTGCAAGATTGGATAGGACGATGGTTGATATGTGTAGGATGTGAAGCTCAGGGATGGGATTGGTTAATTTTAGATCATTAGAATATGAAGTCGAAAGGTGAGACGATGGATAGATGAGCGATGAAGATGTGAGAAAGATGTGGTAAATAGATAGGAGGGATGAATTACGATATGAATGGCATTGGGTTGCATGCGGGTAGCCGATAGCTAGATACCAATGACAAGGGATAATAGAGGGAAATGGATGGATGGACAAGAAGATTCTAGGATAGGTGGATAGATGAGATGAAGATTGAGAGGATATTGTAAAGATGTGAGAAATAGATAGGAATGATGATAGTAAGATAGCATGGCATTGGATTTCATGGGGGTAGCCGATAGCTAGATACCAATGACAAGGGATGATGAGATAGAAGGAAATGGATGGATGGATAAAGATGGGGAGATAGAAAGATGCGAGGATAGGAAGATAAGGATTGGGAGATGGTAGGGTTTATTGGATGGATAAATGGATGGGATGATGAGGGGATGAGAGTATATGGAGATAAGGATTGGGAGATGGCAGGGATTATCGTATGGATAAATGGATGGGGGGGGAAGGATGGGTAGGATGGGGAGATGGAGAGGATTCCCTGAGGAATGGATGTACGATGTCTTAAGGACTAAGACACAAAGAAGGAGATTCCCCCACTCTAGATGTGTCATGTGTGATGAGGCAAGAGGGAAGGAAGATAGAAGGATGGGGAAATAAAGGAGCGAATGGATATGGATTGTAGTAGGATGGGAGTATAGGAAGATAAGGATGTGGTAGATGAATAAATGGAGGGGGAGGTAAGGATGGGTAGGATGGAGTGATAGAAAGGATTACTTGGAGGGATGGATGGATGATGTCGCCAAGGACTTCATTGCAAATAACGAGATGCCCCCACTCTAGATGTGTCATGCATGACGAGGCAAGAGGGATAGCAAGATGTGTGGAAGGAATATGATAGTGTATGGATGAGGGGAAGATATGCCAAGAGATGTCCAACACATGTATATAGGTTTTTTCCTTATCTTTATCAAGATCACAAGGAAGATGGAGGGATTGGATAGGATGCGAAAGATGGTGGGTAAGATGTGAAAGATAGGTAGATGTAGGAGATGGAGGAAAGGAATGCGTAAGGGGATGTTGCCCCCAATCGTGGAAGGAGACTAGATGGGGGATTTACACATGATGCTTGTTTGCCAAGTTTTCATCATGGTACTAATCCAAGGCACTTGTTTGCCAAGTTTTCACCATTGGATGAATGATTTTCTCCTTTTTTTTTTTCATATTTTCCATATTTTTTTGATTTTTTTTGCTGATTTTTTTGGACTAGGATGTGGACGAAGATGGATAAAGATAGGGATATGGATATGTGGATTTTAGAGGACAGTTGATAAGGATAGGAATGAAGGACTCACACATCAAGTTCCATATGAGGTAATAAGAGCCCATGTTTGAAGCAGCTATTCGGATGTTGGTACAACCTGATTAGAATGGATGGATTATGCAAGAGGATGGATTAAAGAGATTTGATGGGGGAGATAGAGGGGATAGTGAATGGGATGTTGGAAAGTGTATGGATGGAACGATGGAGTGGATGTGTGATGGGGGAAGGTTTTCAGGACCAACATTGGCACATGTGATGGTGGATGTGAAAAGATAGGTGGATGAATGGGTGGAGAGTGTGGCGACAATGGAGGCATTGGGATAGTGAGCTTTGGGATGTAGGGACCCAAATAGATTTAGGAGATGGAGGATGTAAATGATTTTGTGGGGGAATAGAAACTTTGGATGTCATTATGGATGTTTCATTTGAAGGTATGGTACATTTTTTCTTTGGGATCCACATGGTTTTGAGTGTTGCTTTGATGGGTCGTTGTGGCCTTTTGGATTGATTTGGATTTTGGACTTGATTTTTATTTTCTTCAACATATCTTTTGAAGGGGACATGAGGAACTTTAGATTCATGTGGATGTTTGGATTTATGTATTGTTGCTTTGGCATCCAAAGTGCGTTTAGTAGCAATGGGATGGGTATGAGGAGATGGATGATGTGGAGCGACGGAGGTTGGGTTATAGGGATTACATGTAGACGGATAATGTGTAGGTATGTGCCTTTGTTGATCCTGATTAGGAGTTATGAAGGTAGGATTTTTATGTTGTGTACGAGGGAGAGGGGATGGATGAATGGAAGGATGAATAGGATAAGATGGAGGGGGTGATTTTGGGATATAAGGACCCAAAATAGACTGTGTATATGGAGGATGTGTGGGAGTTGATGGAGGGATATAAGAACCCATAGTAGATGGAGGATGAGAAATGATGGATGGAGGGACATAAGGACCCAAAATGGATTGAGAGGATGAGGGAGGAAGATGGATGGTTGTTTTGAGGTAATATGATGGAGGAGGAAGGATGGCAGCATATGTCTTGGTAGAATGATGGGAAGTACCTCTTGTGCCTTTAGAAGAGGATCGCTTAGGATGTACGAAGGTTGTACCAACATCTTTAGAGTGTGAGTTTTGGGAGACATATCCAAGACCATGTGTGCCTGGATGTTCTTTGACTTGAATGGGTTCTAAAATACCTTGCTCATGAAGGCCTAATCCTTTTCCTTGATAGTTCATGTTCTCAAGCATATGATCTATGGTAGGATGCTTATGCTCTTCGAAGCATGATACGAGCACATTAGCAGGTGGAAGAGGAAAGGTGGTGCATAGACATTGTTTTTCTTTTGCAAGAAGACCACCATGGACGCATGTAATATTACCAAGGTGATACAAAAGTGGCATTGGGATGGTAAGACTAGATGGCGATGAAGGATCATGCAATGGAGATGAGGGGATAGCCGCATCAGGAGGAATGAGTGATAAGGGATCATGAGAGGAATTGGGGAGTAGAATGGGATCTAGATTTATGGTAGTGGATGATAAGGGCTCATGAGATGGAGTGATTGGATCTAAGGCAAAGGGGATCATGGGATGGAGTGGAGGAGAGAGTATGATCTTGAGATGGGGTGGATGGGAGGATAGGATCATGACTTGGTTGAGGATATGGATCATGAGATGAAATGGACGGAAGACTATGTTCTTGAGATGGAGTAGATGGGATGGAGTGATCTTGATTTGGAGGAGGGGATATGCTTGTATGCTTTGGATCAAGCTCTTGGCATGACTCATCTTGTGTGGGATGTATGATGATGGAAGAGTGTTGGAGGGACTCCTCAATTGGGGGAGATAAGAGGATGGAGGATTCATGAAGTTCATGGGATTAGAGTTTGTGAATATTAGGACTAGGAGGAGGGGATTGGATGTCTTCAATGGATTGGGTGGATCTAGTAGTAGAAGATGGGGATTGAATGAATTCAATGGGTTTGAGTGGCTCAATCATTTGGACAATGTCGAGGGCCTCGTCACTAGTGACAGTACATGATAGAGTGGGAGGGCATGATGGCTCTTCTTGCATGAGTCCTTGGGTGACATTTGGAAGAGATGTAGTATTGGGTAGAGTGATGGGAATGGATGGAGGATTAGGATTAGGGATTTGTGTATTAGGATTAGATGTGGGGATGTGATTGGATGGAGTACTAGGAGGAGATGGAGGATTAGGATTAGGAATTGGTGGATTAGGGTTAGATGATGGGATGGGAATGGATGGAGGACTAGGAGGAGATGGAGGATTAGGGTTGGGGATAGGAGGATTAGATGAGTGGATGGGTGGATGAGGAGTAGATGTAGAACTAGGAGGAGATTGAGATGGTGGATTAGGATAGGAGGAATATCGGGATGGAGGATTATGATAGGAATGTGTGAGTGTTGGATTAGGATGAGAAGATTGGGATGTGGGATTAAGGTAGAGGTATTGGGATTGTTGATGATGATGAGGATAAGAGGAAGTGGATGTTGGATAGGATAGAGGTTGAAAGGGAGGATATGATGAATATGTCGATGGTGAGGATGTTGGATATCCCTTGTCAAGGGTAGCATAAGAACTGTTATTAGATGTGGATGAAGGAATGGTGGTATAGTTTGAAGAAGTAGTGGGATTTTGGAAGGCGATTGGAGAGAGCTTACTAGCAATGATAGCGTCAAGAGGATCTATATAACAATCTTCATGATCAACAAGATTTTCGTTATCATCATCAACAGAGTTAGGATTCCCATTGACTACTATTATTGGTCGTGTGAGAGGGGGATAAAGATTCATGATGGATATAGATTAGAAGGAAAGAATAGATGATGGATAGAGAACAAAAATGGATTGAAAGCTCATATGGGGATTGGATGAAAGCTCAGATTGGGATTGGATGAAAGCTCAGATTAGGATGATGGGATTAACGCTTAGATTAGAACTGAATTGGGGCTTAGATTGGGATTGGATTGAAGGATATGATAGGATTGATTTGGAACCAAGATCATGGGTTTCAACTAGAGGACGTAAGGTGTTGATAATCAGATTTTTGCCAAATTTGGCAGTTTTCAAAAATTGTCAAATTTTGCCATTTTAGGAAACTTCGTAGGAATACGTTTGAGGGTCCAAGTTTTTCCCAAAAAATACCCAATACTAAGATAGGATGAATTTCCCACTAAGATCCAAAATCTGAGATATTGATTCAAAGTTATTAACGAAAGTGTTTTTTTAAAAACTGGAAAAAAACACTAAATTATGATTTTGAGGGTCAAGATGAAACTTTGGGGGTTCGAAAATGTGCTAAAAAGGGGTCAAACCTATTTTTGATAGGTTGGGAATCCACATGCCAGCTCATAATGCACCACCCATAAAATTTCAGCTAAAACCCACATCCGAGTCAAAAGTTATGGCCTCTGGAAGTTTTTGCATAAAAGTCACAACCTTCAAAATTGATAATTGGAATATATCAATTTGATGATTTGGATGAGGATTGGTTTGATTGGATCAATTGAGTGTTTAGGATGATCAAATTGTCAAATGGAGGCTTGGGGTGGTTAAACGAAGGTTTAAAATGGTCAAACAGATGAAATTGGCCGTTCAGCAGGGCGTATACGCACTTCTGCAGTAAAACTGCTAAAACAGTGGGGCAAGTTCACCCCTCTATAGTGGAAAAGGCTGAAACAGTGGGGCAAGTTCGCCCCTCTGTAGTAAAACAGCTAAAACAGTGGGGCAAGTTCGCCCCTCTGCAGTAAAATGGTTGAAACAGTGGGGCAAGTTCGCCCCTCTGCAATGGAAAATGCAACTTGGTTTGGATGAGGGATTTTGGCAAGGACTTAAAATGACTCAATGATAGTTTGACTTATCAAAATTCACTGGTTCTTCACAGAAAGACACTTTGAACAAGCACAATCCTATGATTAGTGTTTTAAGGGGTATGGCTGGCAAAGGTCTTACTCTAGGATGAACAAAGTTTCTAAGAAGTCCTCGATATACGCTCGGTACGTGAGGCACAAACTATGAACACCAGTCTGTCACAAGCGTGAGTCGGGAACCCCAACAAGATACTGAAAGGCTCAGACCAACTCTTTACATTTATCTAGGTATCACCCTAGCTTCAACGTTTTGCTAATTACGACGCAACTAGATTGAGGTACAACTTTGGCTCTCCCCCTTTTATATACCCCATCGATACGCGTGGTTGGGATTGTCCCTCGGGGTGATGAAATCCCCAAGCAGGTCCCTCTAAGAAGAAAACACTAACCGTTTCCAACTACCCCCTTCGGATCTACACAAAAGTGCAAAGGGAGGAGATGAAAACGAATTAATGTCCCCTTAGGGCGATACAAATAAAACAAACACAACAAGCAACAAATTTAATTTCCCTTAATTATACTAAGTAAATAGATAAAACAGTAAGAAATTTTTTTCAAAGAATAAGACAAAGGCCCTGCAAGCAAATGTTAATTGTTTATCTTTTGCCTCTTTTGTGATTTGTAGCAAATCTGACTTCACTCACCAACAAACATGATTAGTGGATTAGAGCACAAAACAACAAAAAAAAGAGACAAAAATGAAGCTAAAATGCCACTTTTTTACCTTCTCGAATGTGCTGTTAAGAGCAAATTTTCCCCTCTGTAATGAAAAACGTTGAACTGGGAGGGCGTGTTCGCACTTCTGTAGAAAACAGTCAGAAACGTTGAACAGTAAGGACAAGTACACCCCTCTGCAAAAAAATAGTGAACAACAAGGGCAAGTACGCCCCTCTATAGAAAAATAGTTAAAAATAGTGAACAGCAAGGGCAAGTACGCCCCTCTGCAGAGAAACAGTTAAAAATAGTGAACAACAAGGACAATTATGTCCCTCTACAGAAAAAAGTTAAAAACAGTGAACAACAAGGGCAAGTACGCCCCTCTGCAAAAAAAATAGTTAAAAATGGTGAACAGCAAGGGAAATTATGCCCCTGTATAGAAAAATAGTTAAAAACAGTGAACAACAAGGGCAATTATGCCCCTTTGCAGAAAAACAACTAAAAATAGTGAACAACAAGGGCAATTATGCCCCTCTGCAGAAAAACAGTTAAAAACAGTGAACAATAAGGGCAATTACAACCCTCTGCAGAAAAACAACTAAAAACAGTGAACAACAAGGGCAATTACGCCCCTCTACAGAAAAACAGTTAAAAATAGTGAACAACAAGGGCAATTACGTCCCTTTGCAGAAAAACAGCTAAAAACAGTGAACAACAAGGGCAATTATGCCCCTCTACAAAAAACAACTAAAAATAGTGAATAGCAAGGGCAATTACGCCCCTCTGTAGCGTCTGGGAGGGCAAGTACGCCCCTCTACAGCGTCCGGGAGGGCAAGTTCGCCCCTCTGCGACCTAAATCTGCAAACAAGCTAACAAAAAAAAACGTAAAAGAAAGAGACCCCTTTGTGGGTCCCACCGGGCATGCCAGAAATGTGATTCTAATAAAATGCTACTCCTAATATGAGATGCTAGATAGAAAGCTAACAGTGCAATGTGCAGAAGTAACAAGATAAAAGGGCACCTCAATAAGATTAGCCTAAGAAAATGGTGAAACAAAGAAATAAGATAAAAACAAATGATGATTGAAATGTGTTATACCTTTCCTTTGCTACTCCTTCCTTGGTCGGCCCTTTGATTCTTCAAGAATTGTGTGCTCCTTAGATGGCAATGAAGTTGAATGGATGCAAGATGAATTGATGCAATATGGATTGATGATATAAGTGGTAAAATGGATGAGAGTTTGAATGACAATTTTGCAAGAGTTTTGTTGCAAAAGACTTGATCCCCCAAAATGAGGGAATTGAAGGGGTATTTATAGGCTAAATTGAATTATCTAGAGAATTCAACGGTTGAGATTGATCCAACAAAGATCAAGATGAAGGGCTATGGTGAGTTGAGGACTCACAAGCCCTCACACCTTGACATGTGGAAGGTGAGATGTCTTAGGGTGGAGTGATGTGGAAATGAGGTAGAAGAGAAGGACAAGAGGTGGAAGGGAAGTACATGAGGTGGATGAATGATCTGTATATGGATCTAGACTAGATTGCAAAATTGAATGCTTAATTTTTACAATGATTATTCCAAGTTAATAATATCAAAATTAACTTATGGAAATAATTAAAATGACAAGGTGATAACAACAGAATGAGAGAAAAGAATGGAGAAAGAGATGCAAACAGCGTTTGATTACGGAGTTCGCCACAAACGTGACTACGTCTCCGGGTCCACTCCAATAGAGAGACTGATCCGATTAATCTCCAAATCAATTACAAAATTGCACCAAGACCATTTCTTCTAGCACTTTGGCAGCATAACAATACTCCAATGTACAAAAATGGCATGAAAAAATCTCCAGCACCTCTCTTCGTATCACCTGTTTCAATTCTTCATCACCTGAAAAAAAAACTTAACTTCACTCTCACCTCACACCCCCTTTTTATACATGAAATTAGCCAAATAAGGCTTAACAAAGATAATAAATGAATAACCACCCCCTGAATATCTCGTACAACATCCCTTTTGTCCCCTAATAGCTTCTGGTATTGATAGATAAGGTAGTTGTGCTTATTTTTGGCTTTACTAGCCATACATTATGGTTCGCCCAACAAACCTTTAACAAAATAAACCGAACACACATATATTACAGGTCGCGATTGGTGGTATATCGGTGATTAAATATGTTGTTACTCGGCCGGTTCGGGGTTCAAACCCCCCCGCCGACCTTTTTGGAAACAAATTTTGAAACAAACAGAGGCCAAAACAAAACCGCTCACTATATATAGTAACGGATGCTGTTTTGGTCTACCGGCTAGCAAGAAATCTTGCGAACCGTAGGTTGGGAGGTCGAGTCCCAGCCACATGCGGGCCGGTATATAATTTTGCTAACAAAAAAACAACGCACGCAACGAACGCCAACAAAAGAGGGAGATGCCACGTGCCGCACCAGGAGGGTGCCACATGGTGGGATGTAATTCATCGACAACGCTAACTATGATGCTGATTGGACATGCCACGTTTATGCTGACTGGATATGAATGTCACGTGTCAATGCATGATTCGTTGACCTTGTTGACGTCACCTGCCACATCATCATGCCACGTCGACATGTATGGACCATACGGAGTGCCACGTGTCAAATTTCAATTGGTCTATTTCAAATTTCGTACCGCATGCTGACGTCATCTGTACGGATGATGACATCATCACTGTACCTTCAAGTCCACCAAGTCAACCTAAAACTTTGACCAACTGTATTTTGAGCATACGATGTCGGATTTCGACGAAACGAACGCCGTCAGAATCTTCTTGACGAGCTCTTTGCGATGACGCCAACTTTGACAACTTTTGACGACATCATTTTTTTGCTTCCTGGACGCCCTCTGATCCCAGTTTGACCCAAGGTTTGACTGGCCATAACTTGCGCTAACGGACTCCTTTTTGCTCTGTTCAAGTTGCGTTGGAATCAGGACGTCGAGCTATTTTTGATGGTGCTAATTTTGGAGAGAAATGAGACACTTCAATTTTCACTAAAAATATCCACCGGATCAGACCTCCCCACTAAAGACCTTTTGGACCTCCAAAAGTGGCATTTACTCTGACATTAAGTGAGGACTTGGCCTCCCCACTTGTCCTGTATCCTCTGTACATTTAAAAACCTGGCTCACAAGCACAATGAAGACTGCAAACATATTGTTGAACATAAACATTATTCTATCACTTCCATAAGCATCTACATCAAATGTCGTAGCCACTAACCAACAAATATTGACTAGCATCAAGCTAAACAATAATGCAGAAATGAAAGAGAATAAGTCAACAACACATCGATCGTTCACAATAGTAACATTTTTACCCAAGGAACCATCAATGCTTTCAATCATCATTCCCTCATGCTGTACTGTGGGTGCATCCTGCAACATCTGACCTTGGTTAGCTACTCCAAGTTCATGTCTAGAACCACCTGTACTGACAGACATAAGAGTTAACTCTTTACTTGCATTAACTACCCTCTTTAATTGCCCTGTGTTTGCAAAAGAACGATCAGTCTTAATCTTGTGAGAATGTACAATATACTGAATGCCATCTTTAAACAAGTGATAATGATTCTGTTCCCTGTAGAATATAGCTTTCCTGTCATATAAGTAAGGGCTACCAAGCACTATCCCACAGATATCCAGTGGAACCACATCAAACTGTACCTCATCCACAAATTTAGTAGTTATTGTGAATCTCAAGGTGCATTGTCTTGTTACTTGCAACTTATCATTTTCACAAATCCAACCTAGTGGATAAGGTTTCTTATGCAATGTAGTTTTCAATCCCAAGTTCTTTACAACACTTTCTGAGATCAGATTAACTTGAGAACCACTATCTATGAGTGCATCAATTTTACTGTTCTTAGCAACAACCCTTAAATGAAAAAGCTCATTCCTTTTTTTATCTTCAGAGAAATCATTAACTATAGAAGTAGAAGCACAACTAGCAACAAAAACACCAGAAGTAGGAGTTTTACCTTTTAGACCCATAGCTGTTATCTTAGTCTCATCATCTGAATCTGAACCAAGATCCATAACAACATTTGCGGCTTTCTCCTTACCTTTCTGTTTCTGATTCTGTCTTTGAGCCCACTTAAGCTTCAATTCGGGATGCAACTTCCAACAATGATCTTCATCATGACCCTTCCTGTCACAATGAGAGCAAGAAAGCTTGTCATCCTTCTTACTGTAGCTGCCTTCTTTCCTTTCCCTGTCTCTGCAACTTTAGAAGATTTCTTTACATCATTATCAAACTTATCAATAAAAGATCCTTTACCCCTTGACTCTAAGTGGGTAGCTTGAACACAAACTTCATCCAAGTTGTTAGGATTCAAAACCAAAATAGAATGCCTAAGGTAGGAATGCAAACCTCCTATGTACTTCAACAAAGTATCCTGGGTGTACAAAGGTACATTTAATGCAATAGCCTTTTTCCTGAATTCATGGGTGTACTCTTGGACAGTTTGACCTTTCCCTTGCCTAAACATTTGCCAGTCCATCATTAACTGTTGCATATGTCCTAGGGGATAAAACTGCTTCTTAAGAGCATTAACAAACTCTGCCCAAGTTAAACTGACTCTACCATGTTGTGAAACTTCTGCCTTAGACTTACTCTCCCACCAGGTTAAGGTTGTACCTCCTAACCGGAGAGTAGCTAATTGGATCCTATCAACATCATCTAATAGGTTCTGGACTCTACAGTAGACTTCTACTTGCTGAATCCAATCATCCAATTTTTCAGCATTAAGTTCACCACAATACTTTGGTAAATCAAATTTTACATCCAATTTAATTTTAGGCTTATACCCACTCTTGAAAGGATTAGAAGAAATAGAATGAGGAGAAGATGGAGAAGAAGGAGAAGAGGGAGGAGAAGAAGAAGAGGGTGGATCTGGTTGCTTGTCACCATCTCCATGATGTTTCCCTTTCTTGTCTTTGCGATCTTCTTGCTTTGACGAACCTCCTTCATGTCCTTTTCGCTCTTGTCTCTCTTGAAAAAGAATGTCCACCTTAGCCTTCATCTCAAGGAATGCTCTTCGAAATTCATGCTCACTGATCTCATCAGGAACCTCCATTCCAGAAACAGACATCTTCGGAAATGTTCTACGCTTCCCGATCTCAGGATCAAAGTCTTCAAGCTTGCCTTCACCCTTCTGAATCCTGGATCTCGTTAGCATTCAAGAAAGCAAATAACTGCAATAATAGTCAACTGAGCTCTGATACCACTTGATCTGTATATGGATCTAGACTAGATTGCAAAATTGAATGCTTAATTTTTACAATGATTATTCCAAGTTAATAATATCAAAATTAACTTATGGAAATAATTAAAATGACAAGGTGATAACAACAGAATGAGAGAAAAGAATGGAGAAAGAGATGCAAACAGCGTTTGATTACGGAGTTTGCCACAAATGTGACTACATCTCCGGGTCCACTCCAATAGAGAGACCGATCCGATTAATCTCCAAATCAATTACAAAATTGCACCAAGACCATTTCTTCTAGCACTTCGGCAGCATAACAATACTCTAATGTACAAAAACGGCATGAAAAAATCTCTAGCACCTCTCTTCGTATCACCTGTTTCAATTCTTCATCACCTGAAAAAAAACTTAACTTCACTCTCACCTCACACCCCCTTTTTATACATGAAATTAGCCAAATAAGGCTTAACAAAGATAATAAATGAATAACCACCCCCTGAATTTCTCGTACAACATCCCTTTTGTCCCCTAATAGCTTCTGGTTTTGATAGATAAGGTAGTTGTGCTTATTTTTGGCTTTACTAGCCATACATTATGGTTCGGCCAACAAACCTTTAACAAAATAAACCGAACACACATATATTACAGGTCGCGATTGGTGGTATATCGGTGATTAAATATGTTGTTACCCGACCGGTTCGGGGTTCAAACCCCCCCGCCGGCCTTTTTGGAAACAAATTTTGAAACAAACAGAGTCCAAAACAAAACCGCTCACTATATATAGTAATGGATGCTGTTTTGGTCTACCGGCTAGCAAGAAATCTTGCGAACCGTAGGTTGGGAGGTCGAGTCCCAGCCACATGCGGGCCGGTATATAATTTTGCTAACAAAAAAACAACGCACGCAACGAACGCCAACAAAAGAGGGAGATGCCACGTGCTGCACCAGGAGGGTGCCACATGGTGGGATGTAATTCGTCGACAACGCTAACTATGATGCTGATTGGACATGCCACGTTTATGCTGACTGGATATGAATGTCACGTGTCAATGCATGATTCGCTGACCTTGCTGACGTCACCTGCCACATCATCGTGCCACGTCGACATGTACGGACCGTACAGAGTGCCATGTGTCAAATTCCGATTGGTCTATTTCGAATTTTGTACCACATGCTGATGTCATATGTATGGATGATGACGTCATCACTGTACCTTCAAGTCCACCAAGTCAACCTGAAACTTTGACTAGCTGTATCTTGAGCATACGATGTCGGATTTCGACGAAACGAACGCCGTCAGAATCGTCTTGACAAGCTCTTTGCGATGACGCCAACTTCGACAACTTTTGACGACATCATTTTTTTCGCTTCCTGGACGCCCTCTGATCCCAGTTTGACCCAAGGTTTGACTGGCCATAACTTGCGCAAACAGACTCCTTTTTGCTCCGTTCAAGTTGTGTTGGAATCAGGACGTCAAGCTCTTTTTGATGGTGCTAATTCTGGAGAGAAATGAGACACTTCAATTTTCACTAAAAATATCCACCGGATCAATGAAGGACAAGTACCTGTGAGGTACCTTGGGGGATGAGAAGATTTCCTTAAAAAGGAACTTCTTGTCCCCAAATGAGGATGAAAGAGACTTTTGAGGAATTTTAGAATTCCTCAAAAATCTCCATGAAAAAGAGGAAGTGTGTGGGAAAAATAAATTTAAATTAAAAATTTACATTCAATGGAGAGTTTATTGGATAAAAGGAGGTCTCCAAAAAGCTGGAGATTTGTCACATGTGGGTGATGTGACAAGTCCAAGGTTCTAGAAGCCTTGGGCACATGTAAAATGACATGTCACATTTACATGGGGGATGAGGAAGACCTTGGAAAGACAAAAGTGAATTAAAAATTCACATGGGGAAGGGAGTCCAGGCTAAAAATGGTAAGTGGAAAGATTGACTAGAAAAGGTAAGCTAAATGTGGTTAATAATTTTGATTAAGGTTGTGCAAACATAGGATTAGGATAATTAATGAGAGATTAGGGACAAGTGGGAGATTATGGAGGATGTGACACTTAATCTTGATTAAGTGGTGCACATCCTAATCACAGATCAATTAATTTAATCTGGATTAAAAGAGGGTTATGGAGAAAGTGACAAGGAGAGAGAAAAGAGGAATTAAAAATTGGTTTTAATCCAAATAGGTTAAATGACTAAATTAAATAATTTGTCATGTTTATTTAATTTAGAGAAGACAAGGGGGTAAGGTAAAGTATTTAATTTATTTAATTAGATACTTTAGGAACCTTAGGCAGAAAATTAAATAATGATTAAATAAGTTATTTAATCACTATTAATGAAATAGATGAATAGAATAGACAATTTTGATCATATGGAAGTGATCAAATTTGGATGTTTACAAGTCCACTTGATAATTTTTTTAGGAAAATTGATAAATTAATAAATTAAATATTTATTTTTTTTGGGAAAAAGGATGAAGGACTTAGTTAAAAATAAATAATTAGATTTGTTTACCTTTGGTGGACTATATAAGAAGGGTGAATAAATGGTTTATGCTAAAAATAGGTGGGGTGTATAATAATGAATAGTGGATGAATAATGAATTTATTAATAAAATAATAAAATAATAAAATCTTATTTAATTAATAAGGGGATGAGAATGATAATTAATTAAATATTTATGACTACATTAATTAGTTATTGAGGAAATAGTTAGGAAATGATGATTTGCCAATTTTAGGTGTATATATGAGCTATCCAAATAATCACTTTGCATGCCACAAATCTATAATCAACTAAGGGATTCAATTATGTGTGTATATCCATCACCAAGGGAGATTATCTATGATTCAAACTCATCAAATCTAATGGCTACTATTGGGTCAATTTCTTTTGATAAGGTGAATACCAACATAAAAGGGGGTCCTAAGGGAACTAGAAAGTCGACCAAATTTATAGACCAATTTTTTTAGGTCAATAAGATGATCACAATGTGATGGGTGTTGAGGTGGCATGAAAAACTACTTGGGCCAAAAAAGGTTCCCTAAGTTAGATATTAATGCTATCAACTTGAAGATTGTTAGGATTAAGGTAATATTAATGCCAATCTTGTGTACTTCACGTGTCTCCAAAACCATGGGAATGAGTACATGGATGCCTCAAGGGTGATTGGGTGAGTTATTTATTAATTATTTTCTCTCAATTGAATTGAATATTGGTTGTAATGGTATTGAATAAGAGAGGTTACACATTAATCGGAAGGTTACTCATGAAGATGGTAGTTATGGAGTGGTTTGAATGTATTTACACCATTTTTTCTTCCCTAGGTGCTAGAATAACGAGTGGATAATCTTTGTTATTAAAAATGGGTCCCACATGAGTTGTAATCTTTGAAATAGACTGCTACTTTTGGGAATGTGTATCATTATTGGTCAAATATGTTACAATTATAGTTATTTATTTTTTATGGTATTGATGAATTTAGTCATGGATGCATTGATTTTCTCCATATTGTGTGTTTTTCATGGTTTTGATTTTGGGATATTATTTATGCTTTCCCCTCTTTTGTTCTTTACAAATTAGATTCATTTGATAATTATATATATTTTTATACTACTAGAATGTTATATCATGTTTAAGGGAGAAATTTAGATCTATTGATATAATATTATTATTGAATTAAAATAAAAAAATTATCCTTTATTTGATGGTGGATTTTTTTTCCCAAAAGGATTTCTCCACATACATTGAGGATATGGTTTTCATTTTATGTGTTTGCTGATTTTTTATTTTTATTATATCTCTTCATAATTTTATATGTATATTTTCTCATTTGGAAAATATTGATAAGCTTAGAATAGCTAAAGATGCAATAAAAATAGATGATTTTGAGCCTCAAAAGTTGACCATTGATGAAGAGATAACCACACTAAATAAGAATGATACATATGACTTTATTTAGTTTCCTAAAGGAAGGGAACATTGTAATATTTTTTTTATCAAACCTAGAATATCCCAAGGATCACATACAACCAAAATAACCTTCCAAACAAGAGAGAAGCAATTGAAATGCTATGAAGCTAGAGAATTCATTACATACAAAATAAAACTAGTATAATATATACAATGATTAAAACCTTTTTATAAAGGCTAGGATGAAACCATAGGACATACTAAGATCATGAAAAGTGTCATAATCTTATTATATAAGACATAAAAAGTAAATGAACTAATTAAGTATAAGTAAGCAGTTGTTAATAGGTCCTCTAGTGTAACTAGTTATGTAATGTACCATGATCACACCAAAAATCCATTTGTGCAAATTTGGGATAATTAAAATATGTAGGAATGGGTTGCATCTACAAGAACATGTTAGATATCCATGTAAAAAATATCACAAGTGGATAAAAGGAGAAAAAATCATAGGAAAAAACCCTTATTTGAATCTAGAGAAAAGATGCAAGTGGAAATGTATAAATGAAAGGAGGACTCAACATGACCCCCCCAAGGACTACTTCTTTTACCAAAGTAAATCAATGTTCCCCATATAAGATATAAAGAAAGAGACTATGTAGTCTCCCCACAATATATAATTTCCAATGATTACAATATATTCTTGACAAAGGATGGTGGTGAAGATCCAAGAATGTCGAATAATACTCCTCTTGGGATATAAACCAAGTATAGATGTAGAATTTCTAGTGATGTTGTCTCTAAATCTACTTAAGTGGACCACCATATTTTCATGAAATAATGCCACAATCAAATTAGGTTTAAGCCCAATAGATGAAGAAGGTGAAAAAAAATATCATGTGCAAACAAATAAAGAACATGATCCAAATAAAAATATGGTGTGATAATAGTGGTTTTTTTTGGAAAAGAGGGTAACAACTTTATTGAACTCAGGAAATCAACATTACAAAGAAATCAAGGACCTAAAAGGCCCCCAAAGAGGAGCAAAGATCACCAAGTCACCCAACCAAGATAAAAACCACCACTAAAACAACACCAACTCACATCAATAAGCCATTTCCTATGAAATAATCCTCTCCAAATATTGACATTGATCTGGGGATAACTGGTCCCATCCCTCAATCTAGCAATCCCTAGCATGCTCAGAAGCCCACTTGGCCAAAAATTCTACAACCCTATTCCATTCCCATGGGATGTGGGTAAAAGACACCACCTCTAACATGGAACATAGCTGCAAGATATGTTGAACAACCAAAGCTAGTTTCCAATTAACCCCTTCTAGATTCTACTCATTTAACAAATTAACAATGATCTGAGAGTCAGATTCATAGATAATATTACACCAACGAAGAGCATAGGTATGCTCAATAGCCCACAAAATCATCAACCCCTCCATAAGATTGTTGGTTTGCTTCCATTTATGGATGGATAAAAGGAAGATAACACAACCATAATAGCCTCTCCCAATGCCACCAATCCCCATAGGCTTAAGATTACCTTGAGATGAGCCACCAGTGTTGATCTTATAAACATCCACTGAAGGAGGAGGCCAAATCCCAATCCTTTGAACCTTCTTTTTAGTATGCCTACCTCTTCGAGCATAAAAGGATTCAAAAGTTAAACTCTGTAGACCCAATCTATTCACAATCTCATCATCACTCCTTTCCAAAGGAAAAGCCACTTCACATTTAGCCTCCACAATCTCCTAGATCATACCAAAAATTCTTTGCCAACCTTGTTGAATCATCAACTTATCCCCATGAAAAATCCTATGATTCCTTTCCATCTAGATTTGCTAAAGAATGAAGGCAGGGCCAATGTACCACATAATCTAGAGGAAAGAGGTTCCTGTAGGTGGTCTCCCTAGGTTGCTCCAAAATTCAACAAGAGAAGAGACATGAGCAAAAGGGTGTTTCCAAATACCCCACCAAAAGTGCCAAATAATCATAGTAAAAGGACAACATAAGAACAAGTGAGAAGAATCATCTTCATTGCCCCCCACAAAGAACACAAAATGAAGGGCCCTAGAATCTCTGCTTCTGAAGATTTTCCCAAGTTAAAATTTTGTTCCATGTTAAGGTCCATAGGAAGCAATTTGAATTAGGCTAGGAGAAATTATTCCAAACATTTTTCCACCATGGAACTTCCAACCCTCCATACTTTCGAGTTATCAGATCCTGATACCCACTAGCCACTATGAAAAATCCCTTTAGATCCGAAGTCCAAGACAAAGTATCCCTATCCCGAAGAGATCTGCACTGTCTACTTGCCAAAATATTTTGAAGCTCAACACAATCCTTTTCCAAACTAGCCATTATCCATTCACTAGGATCCTTCCACCTAGACACCTCCATCTACCCATAGAGGTAAGAAGTATTAAAATCAATCACCCTAAACCAACCAACCTCCAAGAAGTGCTAAAAAATATCCTATAGAATAGGATACTTGCACATAATAGGGGAGAACCCATCCCAAGAGTCAAACCAAAAGAGAGCCTCAAAACCCCTATTGCATATCCAAAATAAGCCCTCTTTAATAAACTTACCACATTTTTTAAGTGTTTAACAAATGATATAACCTTTCCCCACAAGCGGATACCGAAAAATCTCCTCCCTCGATATCCCCCTTATATATTTGTGAGATATAATCTTGGCCCAAAAATGATCCTATTCCAAATACCATCTCCAATAAAGCTTATCAGACAACACCAACCTAGTAAAAGTTGAATGCCACAACCTGAGACCACCAAACTGCTTTAGACTACAAATAATATCCCACTTCATAAGGCTCCACTTAGAGGATGACAAGATGCCAACCCACAAAATTGCCTAGCCAGAGAATCCAAATCCTTAATAAATACAATGGAAGCCACTTGAAGCATACACCTATATTTGGGAAGAGCCCGCATCACCGACTTAAGAAACTGAACTCAACTAGCAAAGGAAAGCCATTGGTAAGTCTAGTGGTTCATCTTCACATGAAACTTGTCAAGAATATTTTGCCAATAACCCCTAGGGAGGGTACCATAAGAGATAGGAATGCGGATATAATTCAAAGACAGAGAACCAATCTAGAATCTCAAAATACGATAAATCCTTTGTTGAATGAGCCTCAAAGTATTAAAGAAGAAAATAGATGATTAATCCTCATTAATCATCTACCTTGACACAACCAGATAAATGTACAAATCCTTGCATACACTAGTGGCCTCTCTAACCTTGGCCATTCCCATCAAATCTGTATCATCCAAAAATTGTAGGTGTGACTGAGGAGGTAAACCATTGCCCCAAACAAAACCTTGGATAAGACCCAATGACACATTGCTCTTAATCACTCTCTCCAAGCCTTCAACCAAAATAATAAATAAATAAGGAGAAAGAGGATCCCCTTGGTGAAGACTGAGCTGGAAGCCCCAAATAAAGAAGATGTTTCATCATTTATCAAAACCAAAAAGGAAGTGATGGTGATACAAATCATAACCCACATAACCCACTCCTCAAAAAAACCAAAAGCAGTGAGAAATTTGTGCAAAAAGGATAACTTAACTCTATCATAAGCCTTAGCCATATCCAACTTGATGAATATTGATTTTTCTTTAGAGGTCACCATGGAGTGAATAGTTTCAGTGGCAATGACCACCACATCCAAGATTTTCTTGTCAGCCACAAAGCCACCTTGTTCCTCAAAAATAAGCTTGCTAAGCTACCACTTCAACCTTTGAGAAAACAAATTGGAAATAATTTTATAAACCGCATTCCATAGATAGATAGGCCAAAACAAACTCATTCGATCTAATCCCTCACATTTGGGGATGAGAGAAAGAAAGGTAGAGTTCATCACCCTTAGCATCTACTTGTTCCTTTGAGATGCATGAACCACCTCTAATAAGTCTAGATTTGTAATGTTTCAAAATTATTGAAAGAATTCAATCGAAAAGTTGTCAAGACCAGGGGATTTCCATTTCTTCATCTAAATACAATAGCCTCCAATTCCTTGAGGGAAATGTAGTCCAAGAGGTTCTCATTCATTTCCACAATAACCAAAGAGGGGATATAGAACAAAATATTATTTTCTTCTTCCAACACATCCTAAGCTTCCTCCCTAAACAAGGAGGCAAAGAACTGCAATGCTTCTCTGGAGATATCACTCAAAGAGGTTAAATGCTCACCCCTGTCATTAACAAGAAAAGGGATCAAATTACCATGTCTGTTGGCCTTCATAGAGTTGAAAAAGAAAGCAGTGTTTTTATCCCCCTCCTGTAACCACTGAACCCGAGCCTTCTATTTCTAATAAATCTCTTCACACGACTCACACTCCTCCAGAGATTTCAAATCCTTCACATCCTCCTTGAAAGAATCCTTAGAAAGAAAAAAAATCCCTAATCTCATGGGTGATAGCATCCAAACCAACTTGAGCAACAACCTTAGCATGGAAGATGTTACAGAAACATTGATTGTTCCACCTTTTAAGTTGCTATTTCACATACTGCAGCTATTTGACAAACTAATACATAGCAGTGCCATAAGAAAGTCTACCCAACCACCACCATTCAACAACATGATCCTAAAAAGAGGGATCCCACAACCACATAAGCTAAAACTTAAAAGAGGGAGAATGAGTAGCATGAGCTAAATTAGTTGATAGTTTGATAGGCCAGTGATCCGAGCCCCTCCAATCTAGAATCTCATAACAAGTAGATCAAGATTCTCTAATCCAAAAACAAGAGACTAGAAACCTATCCAGCCTCTCAACAATACAATCCTCCCCCAATGTCCTATTATTCCATGTATACTGACCATTACTAGGCTTAATATTAAAAAGATTCAAGGCATACATATTATCACAGAGAAGAAAAGAAGAAGGCTCCAACCTCAAAATTCCACCCCTCTTTTCATCCAAATCAGTAATGGAATTGAAATCACCAACAATAATCCTAGGATAAAGTGGAACCAAACTCTGAATAAACTAGATGTGAGACCACATGCCCTGCTTGCTAGGAAAATATGTAGGAGCATAGATTTTGGAAAGAAGAATCATTTCTCTAGTTTTTAGGCTTGAAGAAACCACTAAAATAGAGGATTTATAAGACATCCACCAATGAGGGTGAATCTTCAGTAGATTCTATAAACAAGCCACACCCCAAACATTACCTTGGGCACTAATGCACTGGAATTGACCCTACCCCCAAATTTTAGGCAAGAAACCACACATATTCTCTACAAATAACTTAGTTTCTTGTATGAAAAACATATTAGGAGAATGATTTCTCACCAAATATTGAACAAATTTTTGTTGAGGGCCACTATTCAAGCCCCTTACATTCCATGAAATGATGATCATTTATGAGGGTTGGAAAAATGAGAGTCAAGAGTCTTAACATATCTCGACTCCACTAATGTTTCCCCCATCCACATGATTTTCTCTAAGTCCTTTCTCCTAGCCTTGGAAGCCTTCTTAGCATCCTCTTTTTAAAGATTTTTCTAGTGAAGCCCCAAAGAAGGAGAAGCCTTGTTTCCTTTTTCTAAATCAGACCCCAACTTCACCATAGGAAGAGAGATCTCCCCCCATTCTTCTCCTTAGCAGTGAGGGATTCAAGCACCACCGAATCTGCCAGACTAAGATTAGTGTCCATTTTTAGTGCACCGAAATCCTATATATTCTAAAGATTGTTAGAAATATTTCTCTCCTAAACCATTTCCAAGACACCTTTATCCAAATCCATCATACCCGGATTAACCTCCTATTGACTAAGGTCATCCAATACATCAAATCTATCAAAAGTGTCCCCTTCTTGTCGCTCCTTAAAATTCTTTTTTTTTCCATGATTCCTATTAAGGGCCTTAACAAGAATGAAACACTCTATATCTACAACATCACTAGGAATGGGAGCCTTGCCTTTTTCAACCTTAGGAGGGTTGCAAAGAGGCTGAGTAGTCTAAGACTCTGAAGATTTTGTCCTGAGACATCTTCGTTGTAGGTGACCATATTCATGACACAAACAAAAATGGAAAGGAAAAGCCTCATAATCAAGTTGTTACATCCGAGAAGACATATCCACATAAATTTTCAAAGAGTCTAGAAGAGGGTTACTCAAATCAATCTCAACATAAATGCGAGCAAAAGTCATTACCTTTCTATCTTGTATTTTCTGAGAAGGACCCATCGGCTTCCCTAGCAACAAAGTAACCATTTGCAAAATGTCATCTCGCCTATATTCAATTAGGAATCATGGAAAGCGCACCCACATAGGAACATGATTCAGGAGCTCATCCAATAGGTTAAAAACAATGTGTGAGGGCTTGATGAATAAACCATCTAGTTGTAAAAATAAGGCCCTCCTTCAAAAACTCTATTGTGATTGACCATGCAGTTAAAAACAACCATAAATTAGCTATTTGCTAATAGAATTACTTCTATTTCACCTTCCTGGGCCTAAGTCTGTTGAGTCCACATCTCCAAGAATGAGAGTGAAACACATTCCAATGAATTTTCAAATCAAAGCATGCTTTGAAAAGTACTCCACATCCTTAGTAATTGATTCTAGTTGAACCACCAAAATAGGTCTATCCTTGCTCCTCTCTAGGAAACCATTTATTTTTGGGATATGAGGGCCACCAGATGAGACAAGCCCTCCCACACCCGAACCACTAAAAAAACTATTATTTTCAGCAACCTTGTTTAAGGGATAAAATGATTTTGCACTCAAGGAGGCTCAAAAATCCGTGGCAGGTTTATGTCCCGAGGCTTCGCCTAGATCCATTGTTGAAAGAAAAAAGAAAACAAACCCTTATACCTCCATACAAAACAAAGTCCAACCACGAAATGGACAACAACTAAAGGAAAGATAATATTAAATAAAAACCATGCTAAAAATGTAAACACCTTGTTACATAGATCAAAAATCCCAACATCTCAAGCGACCCCCCTCACACATGCAACCAGGTCTATGCATATGCAGACCATGGTCTCTAATGGTCGGAGGTCTAGAAAAACACCTGCTCGACTCCAACGCCCTCACCATCATTTTGTCCCTATTCATAATCGATGAGTTGTGTGATAATAGTGATTATGGGACACTTGAAGATAAATAATTTTAAGCCTTGAAAGCAAGATTAGGAGTCATAAAATCTAAAGAATCAATTTGTCTCTCTATAGAAGAGAAGCCTCAATGTTATCACAACTATTTACTCTTATATACATTCATCATATGGTAGGTTATTACAATCATCAAGGGGTAGAAGACTATCCATAATAGGATTATTTGAGAATAGAGAGAGATGCAAGTCTCCAAATATCTCCAAAAAGTGAGAATTCTGGAGATATTTTATGTGAGTGGATGAGGAGAAGCCTCAATGCTATCATGATTATTGATACCTACCAAATAATTAAGTTACTCTTACATATCATTATCACACAAAATTTTATCACAATCATAAAGGGGTAGAATACTATCCATAATAGGATTATTTGAGAATATATTGAGATATGAGTCTCTAGTATCTCAAAAAAATTGAGATTCTAGTCCAAAAGTGCATGGGAACTCAATATGTGAGATAGAACACATAGTGTCAAAATCAAAACTACTACCAATCAGTTAAGTACATGAGCATTTTTGATATCCCATACTTTCTTTCAATTAGGTGTACCTACTAAAAGGATAAGTGAATATAGATGTGGCAAGAGATAAAGTCAAGTAATATTTTTTAGGATGTCATCTTATCAAGACTTATAATTCTCTTTATTTAGGGTAATTATGGAAGGATGAATTGAAAAACCCATGAGTTTACAATGATGTAGTCCTCATATATAGATTAGAGATCATAACATGTGAAATTGGAACCCTCATAGTGTTGGATGATGTGGTTGTGTTGCTGATATATTGTTGTCAAAACTATTAGCATTTTAATTTGCTTAAGGTTGTATATGCCGAGAAGATTGAGAAAATATAGTACAGGTAGCCAAAGGAGTTGAGAAGGTCAGAATGTTGGAAAGATCTATGTGTTGAAGATCTGAAGGTGCGATTTAAAGGGCTTGTTGTTGAACCTTTCTAGTATGTTGTCTGAAAGTTTTAGAGGCGCGCATAAATTTTTGTGGAATTTATGAAGATCTGTGTGCCTACAGTTATTCAGTTTATGTAGATGATGTCTTGGTCAAAGCAGATGAAATTATGGTAATTTCATGTGTTGTGCATGTACCTGTGATGATCATGGATGAGTCTAGGTTGTGCTCTATCCCTGTTGTATGTCCACATTGATTGGAGTGTTCATGATCAAAGATTTTTCCGATATGTGCTCGCGTGTTCATGTTCTTGGTTGACATTGTGGTGTTAACATGTTGCAGATCCATGAGGATTAATATTTTATTGTTTGGAATTTTTGGAGATGTTTGTTTGGGTCCTCACTATGCTGTGACGAACTTTTATTGGTACGCATTGTAATTTATTCATGTATCAAGGCCGACAGTTGTAATTTATTCTTTATTTGTGGCCAACTGAATAGTGGATGTAAATCCATGTAGCGGATATATATAAGATTGCTTTCCTCATTTATGGGGTGTGATCAAGTGTACAAGTGATGTACAAGTGATGTACAAGTGTGAATAAAGGTCAGGTCATTCAGAGCAGAGTGTGGAAGAGTTTGAGCAGAAGGGTGGAAGAGTTTGAAGAAGTTTTGTGTGCCTAACTGGAACTGTAATCAAGCTTTTTTAGAACCTATTTTCTCAGTTCAAATTCATCATATGGATTTAATCTGATTACTATATGTAAGGCAGCGAGCCTTACCTTTGAGCAGTGTGCTCTAGGTAGTGTGCCTGAATGCAAGTGCATTCTCTTTTATTCTTCATTATACTTCTAACAAGGTATAATCTTGTTGACTAACATCCACCATGGTTTTTACCCTAACAAGGTTTCCACGTATAAAATCTTGGTGTTCATGTGTCTCTAATGTGTTGTTCTTATGATTACACTATTAAATATCAAATATGTGATATAAGGATTGGTTAATATTGTATAAGTTTTATTTTGGTAACAATTGATTCACCCCCCCTCTCAGTTGTCTATCCTTGTTTTGCCAACAATTGGTATTAGAGCTAGTTCCTTTGAAAGAAGATTAACAACTTGAGGTGATCCAAGATGGCATAATTCAAGAAGGATAGTCCTAGATTCAATGGTACAAACTACTATCTATGGAAGGTCAAGATGAAATGTCATTTGAGGTGCATTGGTGAACCTTTTTGGTAGATGACACAAATTTCATATAATATTCCTCAGAATGGTCACTCCTTTGAAGATGAGATCAAGCACGCATAAATTAATACCAAGTCAATAGAAACACTAGTGAGTGATTTAACAGATTCAAAAATGACAAATGTGATGGGATTGAAGACTGCATATCAGATTTGGAAAAAGCTGGAAATGAAAAGTGCTAAGCTACAAAGTCTAAAAGGTAAATGGGAGACCTTGAAGATGAGTGAAGATGAGAACATATTTTCCTTCTCGCATAAGATAAATGAATTGGTGATGGACATTAGATGTGTCAGTGGAACTATGGATGATGATGAAATTGTGGCTAAGATAATTAGATTTGTGCCCCCTTCCTGCACGACAAAGGCTCATGCTATTGATGAACTCATAACAGTGACAAATATTATAAAAGACATGTTGATTGGAAAACTTGCTGCATTTAAATTAAGTGAATTCAAGGAGTTTGCTCCTAAGACTGAATTTGCTTTCAAGGCTATTGTATCCGAGAAAAAGTGATATGATTTAGGAGAAAGTTCCTAGAGAACATTCAGATAAGAAGATGAGATGAAGCGGATTGAAGATGAAGAAAGGGAATTGGAAGAACTGGAAGCATTGATTGTGAAAAGAGAATCAAGAGGTTAGGGTAAGTATAAAGGAAAGTTACTTATTAAATGTTTTTCTTATAGTAAGATAGTTCATTTTGCTTCTAGGTGTCCTGAAAGAGTTTCAAAGTATAAGCTTGAGAACACTAGATTTCAAAGAAAGTGTTATTATGCCGAAGAAGGTTTAACTGATGAATTTGATAAAGAAACTCGAAATGAAGATGAATGGGTATTTATTGCTATCAAAGAAAATGGTTAGGTGTCCACTGAATCTGCTAGTAATGTAAATATTGAGAAAGCTCTTGCAACCAAAGTTGAAGAGAAAGATGAGTGGGTAATTGATAGAGGATGCTCACATCATATGACTGGTGACAAAAGAAAATTTGTAAGCTTGGAAAACTATGATGGTGTTGTGAGGTTCAGTGACAACACTTCTAGTGTGATTCGTGGAAAATACACTATTTCTTTTTGTGGTAAGCACACAACTGATGATATTCTTCATGTAGAAGGCCTAAAGCACAACTTGTTGAGTGTTGGAAAAATGGTAGACAAAGGCTACAATCTGTAGTTCAAGAATGGTAAGTGCAAAATAATAGGAAGGTCGGGAAATATAATTGCTTTAGGAACAAAGACAAAAGGTAATATCTTTCATTTAAGTACTGCTAGTCAAAGTTGTTTGATTGCTCAAATTGATGTAAGTTGGTTACGGCATAGGAGGTTATGTCATGTGAACTTTGATAACATTGTAAAGATAAGTTCTACTCAAGTAGTCATAGATTTACCTAAGTTAGTGAAGCCTACTAACACTATGTGCAAGGAATTTCAGATGGGAAAGCAAACAAGAAATTCCTTCCGGAGAAAATAGTATAACTCTAATAGAGTACTGGATTTGACACATAATAATCTATGTGGTCCTTCTAGAATCAAAAGCCTACAAGGTGAAAAGTACTTTATTTTACTCATTGATGATTATTCTGGAATGATATGTGTCGCTTTCTTGAGAGAAAAACATGAATCATTAGAAAATTTCAAAAGTTTTAAAGCTATGGAAGAGAATGAGATAGGTCAAAGGATCATATGTCTAAGGTCAGACCGATGTGGTGAGTTTACTTCACGAGAATTCAATTCTTTTTGTGAAGAGCATGGAATCCAAAGACAACTATCTGCTCCTCAGACCCCTCAACATAATGGAGTTGTTGAAAGAAAGAACATAACCATTCTAGACACTGCTAGAACCATGATGTTGGAAGAAAACGTTCCTCATTTCTACTGGAGAGAAGCTATAAGTACTGCTATGTACACTATTAATAGGGTAAATGTCAACAATAATTCTGGTAAGACACCTTTTGAGCTATGGTTTGGTTATAAGCCTACTGTCAAATACTTCAAAATTTTTGGAAGCAAATGCTACATCAAGAGAGATGATGATATAGGTAATTTTGATGCTAGAAGTAATGAAGGAAGCTTCCTAGGATACTCCACTAAAATAAAAGCTTACCGGTGCTTTAATAAAAGGTTGAAGAAAGTGGTTGAAAGTACAAATGTTAAGTTTGATGAAGATATTGGTAAATCATCCAGTGCTATCGATTATGATTCAGATGATGAATATGATGATGCTAAAAATGATGCTTAGACATAGAATCAACTTCAAATTGTTTCGGTCAACCAAGGAAATCAAGAAGAAGAAGCAAGCAAAAGTGTAGAAGAAAGATCACAAGAACAAGAGGTAAGAGAAAACTTCAAAACTCCTAAGTATGTAAGAAGAAATCATTCTGATAGTTAGATCATAGGAGACAAAAGCAAAGGTGTGCAAACTAGAAGAATAATTCTAGAAGAATATTGTCTAATTTCTAAACTTGAACCTAGAAATATAAGTGAAGCATGCAAGGATGAACATTGGATGGAAGCCATGAAAGAACAACTGTTATAGATACAAAAGAAATACAAAAGAATAATACATGGGATCTTGTTCCTAGACCTCAGAAAAAAAATGTGATTGGAACCAAGTGGGTGTTCCAGAATAAGGTGAATGAACAAGGTGATGTGGTTAGAAACAAAGCAGGATTGGTTTACAAAGGTTACTCACAGATGGAAGGTATTGATTTTGAAGAAACTTTTGCTCCTGTTGCTAGAATTGAAGCTGCTAGATTATTTCTTGCTTATGCTACACTACTATATTTGATTCCAATTTCCGATGAACATTTGTTGGAATATCAACAATATATTGTCAGCATACTGACGAACCACTGAAATAATTTTCGTCGCTAATTTTTTTTCGCTTTCCCGACTAGCTTTAAAACGTCGAAACACAGCTTCGTTGGTTGCCACCATAGAAAAGGGCCCTAGTGTTCGTCGGAATATCGATGGACATTTTGTTGATCTAGCGACGAACCATAGCTAGAACATAAGTGGTATGTCTTTTCCAAAGGGTCAGATCAACAACAAAATTTTTTTGAACTTGCGACGAAGTAGGCAAGTCATTATGATGAAAGTCTTGTTAGATGTATTGCAAATTCATCAGATGTTTTTTGGAGGTTCGTCAAAAGTTTGACGAAAGTGTGATGAAATAGGAAAGTCAATACGATGGAAGTGTCCTTGGATGTATTGCAAATTCATTAGATGTTTTAGGAGGTTCGTCGAAAGTTTGACGAAAGAATGCAGTTTAAAAAAAAAAATCATCCACGTGTCAACATTCCCTTGATATCGCTATCGTTAACCATCTTGCAACTCTTGATCATGTGATAGTGGGAAATCATAGATCTTGATCTTCAAAAAACTTGCTCGTGCGGACGGTTGACAACTTTGACTTTAATTTTTGAGTACCTTTTCTATTTAGATTAAAACATCTCTACCAATTTTAAGCACGTTCATTTTAGATCCACTTTAGTAGCTCACTAGTTAATATATTAAGGTCAGCTTAATATATTAAAACATTCATAGTGTTCCTTTGGCCTCTTCAAATGTGATAGATGGTGCCTTCCCCTGATATCACGATCGATCAATACTCTATGGTTGAACAATCGCGATATCATGGGAAGGTGCCATCTGTCACATTTAGAGAGGCCGAAGGAACTTAATGAATGTTTTAATATATTAAGCTGACCTTAATATATTAATTGGCGAGCTACTAAAGCGGATCTAAAATGTGTTAGAGTAATAATTTATTACGCTTAATTAATTATATCATACTGGTTAATTAATTAAGTCACTTATTCCTCTAGTTGCTTAAGCTAAACTTAGGCACATTAATAATTGATTAATTATTAAGTGTGCACACTAGGGTTTCATTTAGGGTTTCCCTTTTAGGGTTTCTTGATCTCCTTCATAAGGATTGATCTCTTTGTAATATTAGAGATTCTCATAATGCATTTTACACTTTGAGGTTTGCAGAACATCTTGTTGGTTTTGCATGTCTTTTGCATGTGATAGGTATCCATTTGCATGCAGGTGATCTTGGATTCTAACATGGTATCAGAGCTCCAGACCTGCAGCTGCCTGTTCGTGATCTGAAGATATGGCTTCTCAGTGAGTTTCAAGTGCAAGGGTTTCCACAGGCATCTTTTTTGCAAGATCTGGGGGTAGCCAACTTTTCGGCACACTATGGGCTCAAACGGACGTCACCATCGCGTTCGCAGCACCTCAAAACCCTAGGAACGCCTGTCGTTTGGTTGATTTTGGTGAAGTTGATCTGGGAGGCAAAATTTTTTTGCCAGGGAAGCCGTACGGCGTCCCTAGCACGCGTTCCGAGACACGAAAATCGAAAAAAAATCAAGAAAAGGCCGATCTCGGGATTTGCGCCGGCGCTCATTGTGCAAAACGGCTCCGCCACCGGGCGGCCACCCGTCCGCCACCACCGCCGGTGGCTGCCCCTTCTGCTCCGCCAGGCCTTCAGCCCCCGCGGGCCCAAACAGCCACGCCAGGGTCATATGGGGGACTGGGAGCTCCGCGCCCGGCCCCTGGCCCAGTCCAGCCCCCGCCCACGGTCATATGGTGACCAAGGGCTTCGCCAAATTTTTTATGCAGGGGTGTTTTTTTGCGGCGACGGCCTGCAGGCCGTCAAATTTATGCCTGTGAACCGCTGACGTCAGCATGACGTCAGCGTCCGTACGGTGGTGTTTGTCCCCTCCTAACCCTAGTTTTCTCTAAAGAAGCAGTTTTTTTCTTTTTTGTATAACTTGGGCATACGGTATCGAAATTGGGCAAACGAGATATCGCCGGAAAGCTGGTTCCGAGCACTTTCATTTGGTGCAGTTTATTTTTCAGTATTTTCCTGTTTTACTACATTTATTGCTGGTTGAAGTCAGATGTACTTTTTATGCTTCCGAGCTCATAACTTTTTGCCACGATCTCCGATTTTCGCTATCTTTGCGGCGTTGGAAAGGTATTGAGGAGCTCTATGTTGCTGTCCATGCACTTTTTTCTGTATCTATCCCAGGTTTTTCATTAATCCAGATTTGGCCCGATGGGTGTTTTGGAGATTACCTGGATATTTTGGCAGTTGGGAGAGTGCATCTTGCATCTTTGCACTTCATTTTCAGTGATACATCATTCAATAATCGACTGCTGCTTCATAGATTCCAGCGTTGTTCCCGTTTGGAGTTTTCGAGTGTTCCGTGGCATCGGGTCTGCTGTCACATTATGATGATTCCGATATGGTTTCTTGTAGACAGAAGTATCTTTCCTTGCTTGCCAGATTGCGGTTCCAGTGTTACTCTACAGTGTTCTTCCAGTGCTTCTTTGCAGCATGTCATATCATTGTAGGGGGGTTTTGTCCCACTGGGTTTTCCTCCTCTACCTCTTTCTTGCATTTGTAAATGGGTACCTGATCAGGCCTAGTTGTCGGGACCCATCTTTGCTTGCATGCATCTTCTTCTAGTGTTTTAGCTTCTTCCTAAGTTCATCTTAAGGGGGGGTGTTAGAGTAATAATTTATTACGCTTAATTAATTATATCATACTGGTCAATTAATTAAGTCACTTATTCCTCTAGTTGCTTAAGCTAAACTTAGGCACATTAATAATTGGTTAATTATTAAGTGTGCACACTAGGGTTTCATTTAGGGTTTCCCTTTCAGGGTGTCTTGATCTCCTTCATAAGGATTGATCTCTTTGTAATACGGGATTCTCATAATGCATTTTACACTTTGAGGTTTGCAAAACATCTTGTTGGTTTTGCATGTCTTTTGCATGTGATAGGTATCCATTTGCATGCAGGTGATCTTGGATTCTAACAAAATGCACATGCTTCAAATTGGTGGAGATGTTTTAGTCTAAACATAAAAGGTGCTCGACATTTGAAGTCAAAGTTTTCAACCATCCGAACAAGCAAGTTTGTTGAAGATCAAGATCTACGGTTGCCCACTATCACGTGATCAAGAGTTGCAAGATGCTTAACGATCGTGATATAGGGAATGTTGACACATGGATTTATTTGACTATGAGGGAGATGGTGGGGCCAAAAATGTGAGTTGTAAGGGTTCCTAAGGTAGAATGTTTTGATTGGAGGAATTGTGGGCCATTTGCTACGATGGAATTCAATGTCAGATTGACTAAAGCACAGTCGTTCGATGATCCATCCTAGATGAAGATCAATGATTAAGATTCAAACTTGCATCAAATGTGATTGGAGCCATTGGTGAGGCACGCGAGCGAGAAGTAATGGAAGATGAGACGTATTCCTGCCTATTTTGGTGGAATAAGAGGATATTTCCCTATTTTATTGTCACAAAAAGTGTTCAAGGAACTTCACATAGTAGTTTTTAAGCCAAAGAAGAAATCACAAGCTGTTGTAGTGAATAATTAGGGTTTCTGCAAGTCAAAAAGTTGTAAGTTAATTTCTACATTTCTTGTTGAAATTTTTAGCCTGAATTTATTAGAATTTGTAGTGTAATTGTTGGGAAATTGTTAGAAATTGTATTAGGGTTGTAAGTGAAGTTGAAATTTGTTTAAAAATTACAAATTACGTGTTTGTAATTTCACATCCTTGAAAAGCCCTAGTTTGTTCTAAAGTCTGTAATTCAAGTAGACCCTAGTTTATCCAAAATGGCACCATCAAAGCACCACTCTGACCAAATTGATTATTTGAAAAGGAACCTATATGATGACTTCTTGGATCAACTGCCATTGTCGACAACTGATGCTAAAGTGTCGATGAGGGTTTGGAGATGTTCAGACTATGGTTTGGAAAAAGGAATTTGCTTCACCCATTCTCAAATGGTTGGGTTTTCAACATGGGAAAATTGGTGGTACCCAATGTGTTTCTAGATGTGGATTTTCTCAAGGAAGTGGCTACAAGGTATGATCCTATCACACGAGTGGTCAGGGATAATGATGGAAGGGTTTTATTAGGTATTAACAGAGAAGAATTCCAACAAGTTTTTGATTTGCATGAACCCAGTGACTTCATAGTACCTATTGAGCTTGAAAAGATGAAGCAAGAATATGAGAAAAGTAAGCCTCTCTTTAGAGTTAAGATGCTCCCATCTGATTTGGCCAAGGAAGGAGGTTCAATAATTCATATCAACCCTAATGATAAGGAGCCTTTCAAACTGGATATTTTTTCCAAACACTTCTTGACTACCTTTTACTCACTATGTCAAATATTGGGATTTAGCCCTAGCACTGTGATGCCAATAGAATTCATGTTCATGGGGGTGCAAATACAACATCCAAATTTCTCTATAGTTTATGGTTTTACTCCTTTCCTAGCCCAAAAAGTACATGAAGGGTTGGTGAAGCTACAAAAGAATGATAGAAGCACACCTTTCTACTGGTATTCTATGCTCATGCATATGTTTTTGTTCAAGAATGCAAAATTTTTCTTTGAGAAGATGAAACTGAATAGATTTGGCTATGGAGAAAGGCTGCCAGTACAAATTTGGACTACTGACCTTTCATATAATAGAAAAAGTGCTAATTATGTACAGTTTGATAACTTTTTTGCATCAAGATTAAGAGCAAGGTTGACAGTAAATCCACCCAGGGTTCCTATGGAGTTGCATGCTTTTCTTAGGCCCAAGGAGATGAAACCTGATTTGAAGGTCTGCCACAACTAGGTAAATATCATCCCATATCCAGTCAGTATTGTTTTGAGAGTTTATGGATTTTAGGGGAATCCACACATCCTGCCTTACAATGTGCCACCAAGGATTGGATTTGTTGTCATGTGGAAAATTGGCTACATTCATGAGGACAATCTCACTAGAAAAGGATAAGGGAATTTCTATCCAGATTACACAGTAATTTCTGGTTTTGTTATTACAAAGGGAGGATGGGTACACTTTGGGAAATTCTTTGATTCATAAAATTTAAGTTTCACTTTTAGGAGGTAGTGTGACCCTGAAGGATTCTTCACTTTGTTCAGACAAAGAATAAAAGGAGCAAGATTTGTTCATGAGCTCAATTTTCCTAAAGACCTAATCAGGAATGAATTTGATTTAAATAGGAAAAAACTAAATAAGGAAACATGGGTTGCCTATGACAAATTATTGGCTATTGTACACAAAATGGATCCAAAATATGATCCATTGATGGAATTCACCCCTTTCCACAAGAAGATTGATTTCTTGATGAAAAAATTCAAGGAAATCATGAATAGTTCAATGACAAATAAAATCAATTTGGAGTTGAATTTTGGTAAACATGAACAAGCTACAAGGCCATTGGAAGAAAGGCCAACTTACCAGCTTCCAGAAGACAAGAGGGTAAGGGATGATAGTGATGAAGAAGAAGAGAAGGGTAGAAAAGGAAAAAAGATAATAGAGCAAGAAAATCCACGAAGATCACATCTCAAGCCACTAGGAATCGTAAAGATAATTGATCTTGAGTCATCACCAAAAAGGAGTCCCTCACCACCACCATCACATCCAGCTCCCAAAAGGAAAAGAATTGAGCAATCCCAAGAGGATCTAGGGGATGAAATTATTGTTACAGACCAAGACCTACAAATAGGAATGCCATCCCCTCCATGACCATCTGAATTGGTCTTGTCAGACCTGGTCATGAAGGGCAAGTGTGTATAAGATACAAGAATGGAGGCTTGTAAGGAATTCTTAAATGATGAGAATTTTGTGAAAACACCAACCTTCTTGCAACTGGTATGGAGGATGAAACTAGGAGAGTACCAAGAAAAGTGAAAGGAAAGAAGAGGTCAGAGGCCAGACAGGTCAGATGAGGAGAATGATGATGAAGTGAAGGCTGAAATGATGAGTGAATTTAAGAAAATCACTCTAGAAGAAGGGAGAAAACTGATTGATCAAGTTGGTGTCTTGATCTTACCTGAATGGGACATTGTTGATGCAGTGGCCTTTGATGTTGTTTTGAAATCCAAGCATCCCCTCTATAATTCAAAAGAAGAAGTCAGGTCAGCATTGCAAGGCTCTACCCTGCAGTGAGGAGTATGAGACCTTGACAATATGGGCTTTGGCCCTGGGAGGAAGAAAGCCAAGCATAATAGATATTAACCCTAATTTGAGGGGAGGGTTAATAATAAAAATATTTTCAAAAACTTCAATAGTGGAGGCTACAAGTTTGACTGTGGATGTGGGCAAGTTGGCACAAAAATTAGCAGAAAGAGAGGAAGCTGAAAAAAGGAATTATATGGAGAAATACAATTTTATGATTGAGGAATATAATAAGGTGCAGCAAATAAATATTGAGTTGCAACTAGAGGTGGAAAGGCTTAGGCACAAGAAGATAGAGGCAACACCAAGTGCTGCTATGCTTCAATCATTACTATCTACATCAAGGTCATCACTTCCTACTACCCCCATTGTCTCCACACCGAAGTCTCCCATTGAGACTCCTGCCCTTAGTCCCACATTATAACCAATTGAGGATGAGCTAACCTGCTCTATTGATCCAACAAAGAATCAATTAATACAAAAAATCATAGAGCTAGAAGATTCTTTGAAGAATAATGAGGAGAGGGTAGCTCTAAAGCAAAAGGAAATTATCACCACAGTTTTGTAACATTTAAATGAAAAAGTTGATAATAGATTACCAAGTATACATTCTTCTTACTCTTTATTATTAGGTGTAATAAAGAATTTTGACAGGGATGAAGAAGTAGCAATACCATTGATTGAGAAATGAATTTGTAGGGCCAATGAATTGGATATAATGTATAAAGCCTCAAGATTTGATGTTAATAATAGGCCATAGTCATTGAGACCCACTCAAATATTGGTTAAGTCATTGCAAGGTTTTCAAGCCTTACCAGATAATTTGAGTAGGAAGATAAGGGAATTGGTGAAAAGTTTTGATGAATGGAGTGATACACTATTGCCAGATATAATTGATGAGCAAAGTAATATTATATCTCTTCAACAATGGAAGGATTAGGCTAGTAGGGTCATTGATGCCCAAATTGATTTAATGTGTGATGACTTGGATTTAGATCTATTAGAGAGCTGCATGGACAAAGTCATCAACACTAGTTCATTTTCTGAGTCTTTTAAAAAGGAGGCAAACTAGGTAGCAGTTAAATATACAACCTATAGAGCCAATGTAGAGGAGGTAATCAACTTCAATTGGATGAGTGATGAGGAATACACGCAATGGGTGGATACATATTTAACTGAAGAAGAGTCAGAGCAGGAGTAAACTGCTAACAGTTAATTAACTAACTATTGCAGTCATAATAATTTCAAGTTTTGTTTTATAGTGTCAGTCTAAATGCGTGGGATTTTGAAGATTCACGTCTATATCAAATCATCCTCAATGAGAAAATGGAAAAGAACAAGAAGATTCTCTAAAGGGAATATCAATTGTAATTGAATTTTGAGATGTCACTAAGCGGTCCAATTGGTTGGTGACATGTGTAATTTTTGGCTCGATGCTTGTTTGCTCCTTTATTTTCTATAAGAAGGATTTCAAGGCTAGAAGTACGGGTTAGCAAGTTATAAATTTTTGGTCAATTCTAGGTGAAGTTACAGAGAAATCGTAAAGTCTGATAGTTACAAAGGAAATGAAAATTAGGTTTTGAGTAATTTTTTTTATAGGTTTTGAATTCATTGAGATATAATGTTGTATAACAGTACTAAAATTTGAATCAAATTGATAAATTCAAGCTCACGTCTCTCCAATGTACAAGTGTATTTGAATTTTGAATAAAGTGATCAAGGGTTATTTTGTTCATCTCATTGTTTTGGTGTGTGCAATTCTTATTTTAGCTTTGATTCAAGGAATTAATTAAAATGCTTCAATGAGATTGTAGGTTGATACATTTTGTACAAAGATCTGATAAGTAGTATTGAGTTAGGGTTACATATTGGTGATACTGTAAGGCGATATTATCAAAGATCTTATATGCTACGGGTTGAATATGTTGTAAACCCTTAGGTATTTGTGAATTTGACTCCTCCAATGGAAATAAGGCACTGATCTAAGTTGCATTTATTCTTTGTGGTTTAGTATTTGTTTGTGTTCACCCAGAGCTTGCTACAAATTGAAAATTAATGAATATCTTTTACTTTGAAGTATTGTTGTGATTATCTCACGCTCCAAATGGTTGATAATTATTGATGAACAACCAATTCTATTTAGTTTTATCCCATTTTGTTGAGCTATTGAGTGAGATTATTTGTTATTTTTAATGTTGCCTATAATTATGGTGTAGAGGTTATAAACACATTAAGGGATCACCCTCCTAGGTCTTTTACAACCCAAAGTGTAGGAGGTCCTTAAAATCCTTGTTAGTTGGTCTAGGTCCTTCGAGCTTCCCTTAATTGGAATTGGCAATTTCATAGGTAGATTAGAAGATCAACCTGGTTGCAGTAAAACAAACCAACAAACAACACTTCACAACACTTTTGATCATCACACTGATTTCATCACATGCAACCATCCATTAATGACAACACTTATAAGAATCTCTATTTTGTTGACATCAATGACAATACCTACAACATGAAAAAAAGTGGATTTTTATCTAAGGTAAGGCTAAGATTGAAGGAGGTTTCAATCTAAAGGGATTTGATCAAAGGATGGTTTTATCTAATCCCCTCTTCTATTTATAAACAACCCATTATATCCCTTTCTCACCATTCTAGTGTAGTGATTTTCTCATGCATGAAAAGTGATTCAATTTAGGCCCCCTTAGATTAAAGCCCCTTGCATAGTACCTATGTGGTAACATTTCTCCTCCAAACCACATGGAATAATTTCCTTAGACTAAATATTTTAATTTAGATCATATTTTGTGGGATCAAACAAAATTCAATACCATTAGCCTAACAATGCTTCATCGGCGGAACCCCCATCACAATCTCGCCGATGGCTCGATGAAAATAGCTCACAATCTAGTATCGGTGTAACAATACTCTATCGGGATGACTCCTAAGGTGCTCTCCCAATATACTGATAGAGTCAAGTTGTCAACAAAAGTAACCATGAATTATAACCATGGGCATGAATTATTGAATGAATCAAGTATATCGGGGGAACTATGGTGCATCAGAGAAACATTATCTGGCGTCCCACTGATAGAATGAAGGATAGGTGTCCATCGATGGAGAGGGTGGCTATCGGTGGATGAAACATCTTAGGTCTACAAGTTACCAATTTTTAACCGTTGATCTTTCTAAATCTAATGGTTATAGGGGTTATAGGGGGATTCCGAAGGTTTATTGGAAAGCCCATCGATAAGCTTTTAAATCAGACGACTGCCAGTTGATTCCATGACCTAATACACATGTGCCTTTTCAAAGGCTTATTGAGGCCCAAAATTTGTTTTGGGCCACATGATTAGGGTTGGGCACTATATAAACCACTACTATCACAACTATCACAACTATTGAAACATGCTCAGGTACTGGGTCCTCTCCCCTAGATTAAATTAAGGAAAACATTATTGTAAACTCAATATGTATAGAAGAATATGAATGTAAAGGAAAATGGATATTAGTAAAACATATATGTAAATAAAAGTAGTGTGAGTAGAAAATGAATCTAACTGGTCTTGAACAAATAAAATTATACCCAATTAACATTAAGTTATATTGACCTTGTACTCATTGCCATTGTCAATCTTGAAGGTTACTTTGATGCCTTCTGCAAAAACTCTTTGGCCACAAGGCAAGAGAAGGCGGGAAAACCAAGTGTATATTGATGACTTCCTGACAATAAAAAAGAAACAAGAAACTAGTCAATCCTATTAGAACAAAATAATCTTATGAATTGATTTTATTTGTTTTATTGGCTAATGGATAGTGGGCCTAGTTCTCTTGAATTGAGATACTACTAAGATGTGTTGACAGGTGATTTTAGACTACCGATATTCTGCTTCAATCTCTATAAGTTACTTTTATCTTAAATATATTCAAGATAACTTTGCAAAAAAATTATCTGATCTCTTAGAAATTATGCAGATTATTTTGTTAATACTTCTCCATTTTGATATTTTCTTTTCAAAAATTCATAGAAAGATATGTAATTCCATATTTGAAACTTACATATTTTAATTTTACTAGTTTTGTATTATAGGGTATGATTCCAACAATTGTGAAATGCATTGGAAATATGTTGGATGAATGAAGTAAACTATGCAATTGGTAGGTGTAAATCCAAATTCCTTAACCCTTTCTAGCATCCTTCTTTCCTGTTCTAAAACAAGTGCTTTGGAACATGGCATGAAAATCCATCTAAGTATAATGAAAAGGAGATTTTTGTCAGATATTATATTACAGTAAGTTGAATGAATGTAAGTAGAGAAATTTTTGAATACTTGCAGATGGTACAAAATTTCATGGATAAGTGGAAGCCTTCCATCAGCAACAAGATCCAAATATCCGTGTATTTATCTCAATCGAGCCTCTAAACCCTTTAGAGCTGTCAAATTTTCCACTAACCTTTTATGCACAAAAGTCAAATTTTAGAGTTATGTCACCACTAAAAACAAAAGAAACAGAGCTTTGAAACCAAATGCACACACAACACAATGTTCATAGTGAAAATTTAACACTTTATTTCATCTTTGCATATTGGTTTGATTCTTCAAATGATGTATTTCTTATATTGAAAAGTGCACCACCTTATTGATCTTCTCTTTGTTTTGAGAATAGTTTAATATTCTCTACTTAACAGGGCCAACCATGTGAAGGTGGAAGCTCATTTGGCCCCTCCCCCCTCTCACATCACTCTTAATTCCCCATACCCAATCATATAATATTAATCATTCATTCGTCCATTAATAACATATAACATTCATTCACTCATCCTACATTAATAACATATAACATTCATTTATTAACATATTCACATTCATTCATTCATCCATTAAAAACATATAACATTCATTCATTAACATATTCGCATTCATTCATTAACATATAACATTCATTCTTTCAATTTTTACATATTATCAAAAATATGGTTGTCATAATATGATTACAATCACTTTTTTTTTTTTTGTAGCTAAAAAAAGTTGAAGTGGACTATCGTTTTCTAAATCATATGTCCTCCCTTTAGTTGTTTTGCCCTTTGCTCATGATCTTAATATATTCCTTGTCATGTACTCACAACGTGTATGCCGTTGCAAGGGGGGGTCTACTGCAATAGAAAATAAATGTTAAATTGATATGTTTTATTATTATTGTTACAAGTATTTCATTAATTAAAAGAACATTAGAGTGGTAGTCTTAACCTGATGGGGCCACATCATGTTCCTAATCTTCTCTTATAGCCTGATGGTCAACATGTTGAACACCCTCTAAATCTTGATCTAGAGTTGAAACACAAAAGGTTACATTAATTAATACACCAATTACAATTAAATATGTTTAAAAGAACATTAGAGTGGTCCGCTTTACTTGATGGGGTCACATCATGTTCTTGATCTTGTCTAGCTTGATCATGCTCAACATGTTGATCACACTCTACATGTTCTAAAGTTGAAACACGAAAGGTTACTGTAGACATCCAAATTTGATCACTTCCATATGATCAAAATCGTCCATTCTATTCATCTATTTCATTAATAGTGATTAAATAATTTATTTAATCATTATTTAATTTTCTGCCTAAGGTTCCTAAAGTATCTAATTAAATAAATTAAATACTTTACTTTACCCCCTTGTCTTCTCTAAATTAAATAAACATGACAAATTATTTAATTTAGTCATTTAACCTATTTGGATTAAAACCAATTTTTAATTCCTCTTTTTCTCTCTCCTTGTCACATTCTTCATAACCCTCTTTTAATCTAGATTAAATTAATTAATTTGTGATTAGGATGTGCACCACTTAATCAAGATTAAGTGTCACATCCTCCATAATCTCCCACTTGTCCTTAATCTCTCATTAATTATCCTAATCCTGTGTTTGCACAACCTTAATCAGAATCATTAGCCACATTTGGCTTACCTTTTCTGGTCAACCTTCCCACTTACCATTTTTAGCCTGGACTCCCTTCCCCATGTGAATTTTTAATTCACATTTATTTAACCAAGGCTCTCTTCTTCCCCATGTGAATTTTTAATTCACTTTTATCTTCCCAAGGTTTTTTTCATCCCCCATGCAAATGTGACATGCCATTTTACATGTGCCCAAGGCTTCTAGAACCTTGGACTTGTCACATCTCCCACATGTGACAAATCTCCAACTTTTCTGAGACGTCCTTTTATCCAATGAACCCTCCATTGAATGTAAATTTACATTTATTTTTTCCACACACTTCCCCTTTTCCCATGGAGGTTTTTGAGGAATTCTAAAATTGCTCAAAAGTTTCTTTCATCCTCATTTGGGGACAAGAAGTTCCTTTTTGAGGAAATCTTCTCATCCCCCAAGATCCACCTCATGTACTTCCCTTCCACATCATTTCCACATCACTCCACCCTAGGACATCTCACCTTTCACATGTCAAGATGTGAGGCCTTGTGAGTCCTCAACTCACCATATCCCTTCATCTTGATCTTTGTTGGATCAATCCCAACCGTCAAATTCTCTAAAGAATTCCAATTAGCCTATAAATATCCCCTCATTTCCCTCATTTTGGGGATCAAGTCTTTTGCAAAAAAACTCTTGCAAAATTTTCATTCAAGCTCTCATCCATTTTAACACTTATATCATCAATCCATATTGCATCAATTCATCTTGCATCCATTCAACTTCATTGCCATCCAAAGAGCACACAATTCTTGAAGAATCAAAGGGCCAACTAAGGAAGAGTAGCAAAGGAAAGGTATAACACATTTCAATCATCATTTTTTTTTATCTTACTCCTTTGTTTCACCATTTTCTTAGGCTAATCTTATTGAGGTGCCCTTTTATATTGTTACTTATTCGCATTGCACTATTAGTTTTTTATCTAGCATTTCACATTAAGAGTAACATTTTATTAGGATCACAATTACATTAATTAATATACCAAATGCAATTAAATATGTTTAATTTTATTAATCCATACTGCATTTTGTATAACAAATGAATACATCCAGTACCGGGATGCACACCATGAACTTTATCTATAGGTTGTGATCCACCCTCACCAAGCTGCATTCCAATGTCATGTGAAGTATTATCATTGCTTGTCTATTTAAAACAAATGGGCACATAATTACTTTATGGTGGAAATTAATATTGAATAGATTGCACAAGTATTCAATTTTAAATAAACTTTATTGAGTTTATTTACCTACATGTTAGATGCAATGGAAGATTATGTTTTCCTAATCGAGACTCTTAAATATTCAGCCAGGGCTCCATAGCCTTGCTGGAAGGAAATCTTCAGGTCCTCTTCTGTGGGCACTCTATTGAATTCAGAGCCTTGAATTTTTGCATAAGATCATGAATTTTGCTTCTATGGTGTGATAAAACCAAAATTATTTGCAATTTATTATTTGGATGCAATATTTCATTTATTGATACTTACAATTCGTGCAACTAATTTCATATAACCACTAGAGCCAAGTTTGTGTTGCCCACATTTTTCTAGTCTTGCCTTTGTTGCCTTCGATGTGCTAGGAAGCCTATGAAAAGTTTAAAATACGTTAGATTATGTAAAAAGAAGGAGTAATCAGTATATAATTACATTTTTGATAGTATCACATACCTTCCTTGGCCCGGTGATGTCTTTCCCTTTTTCTTTTCAGCCTTCTCCTTTCCATTCAACACCAGGTCCTTCCACTCCCTCTCTGGAATCATTGGGGGATGCTCGTACTTTTTGTTCTTCTCTAAGTTTAACCTATATTGGTCCCTCACATACTTTAGATAGGTACCATATTTCTTAAGGACCTTGGTTTGGTTGAATGTTTTATCACCGAATAGCACAACTAAATGGTTAATGAGCTCATCTTTTAAATCTTGATTTTGGGCATTCCATCATGTACGTATGGTGGGCCCGAAGAGCTCCAATGTAATATCACTTAGATGTTTATAAAAAAAATCATTTCCTACAAAATGATCATGGGATCATCAGTCTAAAAAGAGTGATCAATAAGTAAATTTCAATTGGATTATATATAATAATAATTAAAACATTTTAAAGTACCTGGGACCTCTATCTTTATGGGAATGAAATCCTCGGTCACCACAAATGTGACTGGCGATGTTCCCGTACTAGTAATACGGGAATATTTAGGAAATGCTGCTAAAACATCACCAATATTAGTGGCCTCTACATCCCCAGGTACATGTCTTGACGCATGTTCTGGCATGTGTTCGTTGCCAGAGGGTGCACTACTGGATGCCTACATGGTATGTGTTGTCGATATTTCAGTTGAAAATATAGGCACAGATGATGGGGTCGGATGATGTGATGTATGCGTAGGAAGATCAAGATTGACACTTGTACCGACCCCTACTCTCCGGGCAACACTTGCAGTACCCTAATCATGGCCAACAACATCATGAGGACACAAATAATCCTATAAAAATAACACATATTTTAGTTCATGACATAAAATAGTAAAAAATATAAATCCATGAATGAACTTATGTTATAATTAAAGATCTCATGACAATTTAATTGCAAGTTCTGTGTTCTCTCAGTCAATATTTTAACCCTTTGTCTTATCTCATCTGTTTGAGGCACTATCAATACCAACTTAAGGATTTCTTCATTGCATTTTTTTTGGGCCTTCCTCATCATATCCACAGGGTTTGTAGAAAATGTGATGTCATCATTGCATAATAGTGACTGCACCTCCCTATGGATGCTCTCCTCTACTACTGGTGCCTTTCCCCGATCAACCGACTACAAAAATAATATTAAAAGCATTATCGAAATTAGCCCAATAAACTCATGAAAAAACATAATAATAAAACATTTTGTTCGTATCTAATTTGTACAATTACAATAAGGTAAACCTGTTAGAGTAATAAGTTATATACTTAATTAATTATATCAAACTAGTTAATTAATTAAGTCACTTATTCCTTTTGTTGCTTAGGCTAAACTTAGACACATTAATAATTGATTAATTATTAAGTGTGCACACCAGGGTTTCATTTAGGGTTTCTTGATCTCCTTCATAAGGATTGATCTCTTTGTAATAATTGATTCTCAATAATGCATTTTTACTTTGAGGTTTACAAAACATCTTTGGTTCTGCATATTGATTGCATGTGACAGGTGATTGCATGTAGGTGATCTTGGTTTCTAACATGGTATCAGAGCTCCAGACCTACAACTTCCTATTCGTGATATGAAGATATGGCATTTCAGTGAGTTTCAAGTGCAAGGGTTTCCACAAGCATCTTTTTTGCAAGATTTGGGGGTAGCTGATTTTTCGGGACACTTTGGGCTCAAATGGACATCGCCATCACATTCAGAGCACTCAAAAACCTTAGGAGCTCCTATCAAATTGTCCATTTTGGAGCAGTTGGTTTCTGAGGCAAAATTTTTTTGTCAGGGAGGCCGTATGGCCTCCTTGGCACACTTCTCGAGGCACAAACTTCACTTTTATTTATTTTTAGCAAAAAATGCAAGTTTTTTGCAAAATTTATGCACTACTAGAAGAAATGGCGAATGTCGCCACCATGCCACCTGGCGGCCACTAGGAGCGCCACCTACCTCCTTAGCCCTCGTGGGCCTTCTACAACTCTGCCGCGGTTGTATGGGGGACCAAGAGCTCCGTGCCTGGCCCTCGGCCGAACTCAGTACCCTGCCCCTGGTTATATCAGTGACTAGGGGCTCTGACGGATGTTTTTGCAGGGGGCACTTTTTTGCCGTGACGGCCTCCAGGCCGTGAAATTTATGATCATGAATCTATGACATCAACATCCATACGATGCTCTTTTGCCCCCTCCTAGCTCTGATTTGCCTAAAAGAGCAGGTTTTTTGTTTTTGGCATAACTTGGGCATACGGTATCGAAATTGGGCAAACGAGATATTGCCGGAAAGATGGTTCTAAGCACTTTCCTGTGGTGTAGTTTATTTGACAGTATTTTTATGTTTTACTATATTTATTTCTGTTTGAAGTCAGATGTTTATTTTATACTTCCGAGCTCATAACTTTTTGCCATGATCTCTGATTTTCGCTATCTTTGTGGCATTGGAAAGGTATTGAGGAGCTTTATGTTTCTATCCATGCACTTTTTTTGTATCTATCCCAAGTTGATTACTTATTCCAGATTTGGCTCGATGGGTTGTTTGGAGATTACTTGGATGTTTTGGCAGTTGGGAGAGTGCACCTTGCATCTTTGCACTTCGTTTTCAGTATTACATCATTCAATAATTGAATGTTGTTTTATAGATTCCAGGGTTGTTCCCGTTTGGAGTTTTCGAGTGTTCTGTGGCATCGGGTCTATTGTTGCATCATTATGATTCCGATATGGTTTCTTGTAGATAGAAGTATCTTTCCTTGCTTGCCAGATTGCGGTTCTAGTGTTACTCTACAGTGTTCTTTTAGTGCTTCTTTGTAGCATGTCATCTCATTGTAGGGGGGTTTTTCCCACTGGTTTTTTCTTTTCTACCTCTTTCTTGCATTTGTAAATGGGTACTTGATTAGGCCTAGTTGCCAGGACCCATCCTTGCTTGCATGCCCTTTCTTCTAGTGTTTTAGCTTCTTCCTAAGTTCATCTTAAGGGGGGGTGTTAGAGTAATAAGTTATATACTTAATTAATTATATCATACTGGTTAATTAATTAAGTCACTTATTCTTTTAGTTGGTTAAGCTAAAATTAGGCACATTAATAATTGATTAATTATTAAGTGTGCACACTAGGGTTTCATTTAGGGTTTCTTGATCTCCTTCATAAGGATTGATCTCTTTGTAATAATTTATTCTCAATAATGCATTTTTACTTTGAGGTTTACAGAACATCTTCTTTGGTTTTGCATGTCTTTTGCATGTGACAGGTGATTGTATGTAGGTGATCTTGGTTTCTAACAAAACTTGTTGGGTAGAAGCACCTGAGGATGCATTGTGATCTATGCTTTGGGCCGGAGCCTTCCTCATATGATCAATGTTCCATTGTGACAAAAATTAAATATAAAAAAATATTACCGAAATGAAACCAATAGACTTACGAAAAAAACATAATAATAAAATGGTATATTGGAGTCATTAATTGGAGGTTGGGTAAAATGGTATATAGTACATACCACCCCCATAATAACTTTATTTATATCTAAGAGATTCAAATTGTAATCGATTAGCAACTCTTCCCCTACAGTTATTGATTTTATCGCACATATGAATACACGGTTTCCCTTGTGCACCTCAAATATGCAATTGAGTTGCATTTGTTGACCCAGGTCATGTACTGTTTATAAACCCTACAATATTCCTTGATGCTTTTGGCCTTCTATAAATGTACCTAGCCACTGCTTTATTTTGATCCTTATCTTTTAGCTGCATGTAATTTGCTGACAGTGCATACCTATGCATACTTCATGTATATCAAACTAGCTGCATCCAATCTTTGTAATTATAATAGGGTCTAACATACTCCATCAATTCAGTAACTTTGTTGTAACAAACCTTTATGCTGTCCATGAAAAATAGGCCCAAACCATGTAATGACGATGGTGCTATGTGATATATCCTCTCGTTGACACAAAAATCAATGTTTATTGGAGGAAGTTCCTTGGATACCCATTGTTTCCATAGATGTTTGTACCTTAAGGGCACCTCGATGTCACCTATGCTCTCATCATCATAAGAACATGACCCCCCTTCAACAAGAAAAAATTCCATGCGTTTACAAAATTTTCTTGTAATCTTTTGATCTTTAGTTGATCTCCCTCTTTTAGACTTACTACACGTCTCGCTTTCCTCTTCTCTTCCTGAATTTCCCTTGCTCGAGGAAGCATATCTGAAAAATACCTATTTAGTGGTACCTACACTCATAAGGATGTTAGATGAAGTTCTTTCATGGTAATGTGATCCCAAGGTGACATTATGGTTAATATATCATTTCATCGCTAGAATTTGACAGGTTATAAGGTAATCAAGTCTTGATAGATTGCAAGTTATTGTTACTACTGTCCAAATGTGTCCATCACAAATCAAATATACTTAACATTTTAACTCCAAAAATTTGTAACAAGTGTTAAATGTGACTATGGTCCACCAGTTACACAACCAAGGCCTCAAATGTATTCTCTAATTGTAATCAAAGGACTTTTTCTCTTCATTCAAGTGAATAAACTTGAAGGGAAACACCACCAAGTGGTTTATTGGACATCTACATGACTAAAAATAGCAGAAAATTTACATTTAATTTCCATATGTCTAAGTGGTTAATGGGGAGGGAGTGTGTACCAGGCCTATTTAAGTCATCATAAGTTTATGCTTTGGTAATAAAAATTGTTTAAGTCATCTTAAATTTTTCTATGTCTAATTTCAAGGAGACTTCTGGTATGTTTTAAGGTAGGATGTGTGGTTGCATCAATGTTCTAGTTCTCTATGACAAGGTTTCAACATCTTCAAATAGTGAAAGTTAGTGCTCATAGTCAATTGAAACAATAACATTTTTTATGTATGATGGTAGGATTTGATAACTTAAAAGAATTGGCTACCCAATAAACTTAAAGTTAAAAGAAACTTTTTCAGTTTAAGGGGTTAGCACTTTCTTTCATCTTTGCATATTGGTTTGAAGCTTCAAATGATGCATTTCTTATCCCACTTCTATCATATTGTATTCCCATCCCATTGCAATTGTTGCAATTGTTGCAATTGTTGGAGGAGTTGATACCAAAATTTCATATCAAATACCACGTTTTTGAAGCAATTTTTTGTGTTTTTACAATTTTTCTTGAGTTCTTTTGTGTTGTATGGATTTTTACAAGCTTGAAATGCTTTGAGATCATTTTTGTAGATAAATATATGTGTTCCCTTTCATTTTAATTTTTTTTGAAGTGCCAAGTCATTGTTTTGTGGGAGAAAACAATCAAATATAGGGACTGTCGTATTTTGCCAATGTAAGGGTTTGAGGGCTAAATAGAAATGACATCCACCAATCCACCCACTGTATTGAAACTATAACTCATTGGATTAGTGTGAAACATGGTATGATATAGGTTCATTTCATTTAGGGGTTTGTTAAAGCAAGAAACTTGGCATTGAATTGATGCCCTAGGGCTGACAGGGGCATTTTTCTTGTGAATTTGTGGTTGTTAAGTCACAGTTTATAAATTTGATGGATATCTTGGTAGAGTCATGGTGAGACTATTTGATGGTCCAATCTCTACTTCAAAAAAAAAAACTCTAATAAATCTAAGATCTATAATGGGATGGAATTAAAAGAGCCTTCATAAGAAAGATCTTCTAATGAAGGACCTTTGAATTAAGGTCTTCATGCAAAGGTTCCTTTTATAAAGCATTTTGGACATGAAATATTTAAAATAAAAAATATCTTCATTTGAAAGTCTTGACATGGAATCATTTTTGAATGAAGGTTCTTCATTCAAAGGTTGTGACAACATCACCTTCAAATGAAGGTTCTTCATTTAACCTAAGGTTTTCTCATAATGCCATCATTGGAAAAGTATGATAAAATTCTTCTATTATGAAGAATTGGTCTATGTGCCTCTAGTAATCACTATAAATATTTGTAAGGATAAAATGACTAAATATTGCATCTGGTAGGAGAGAATCAACTTTTATTTTTTCAAAGATTATATTCCTCTATTCATAAATTTTAAGGGTTGTGTGTGGAGGAGGTTATCACTACGAAGAAGGGAGGAGACCTTTCCTTGCATATATTTGTGGTGGAGGTATTAAAGAAGAATTGTATGCCTCTATTTCCATTCATTAGATCTAGATTAGCCTAGCATATACTTGGGCTCCTTTTCCCCTATAAACTTCCATTTGTTTGAGTTTATGTTATGTAAGCGTAATTCCATGCTAGGCATGAAAATTGCAGGTTAAAGAGAATGGGGGTGCCAAACTTACAGTACTCATTGTCCCTTGGTCATCGATTTTCCTTGAGTGCCCTCAACCTCATCCTCGGCGTTGGTATTGACCTTGTTTTCACTCCTCCATACTCTTCCTCGATGCTAGTATTGACTTTGTTTTAACTCCTCCAAACTCTTTGTCGATGCTGGTATTGACCTTGTTTTAACTCCAAACTCTTCCTCGACATTGGTATTGACCTTGTTCTCACTCCTCCAAACTCTTCCTCAGCACTGGTATTGACCTTTCACTTCTCCAATTCGACGAGCTACAACCTGGTTTTGTTAGGTTTTAGAGTATGTTAATTAAATTCAAAATTATGGTGCCATTTAGCTAGGTTTTAATATATTTTACAATACAGTTAAGTATATATTAGCTATATTTTACATAATAAATAATATAATTATTCGACTTTTTTTTTTTTTTGATCAGTAAAAGGTTATATTATTTTATTGAAATAAAAATTGAAAAGATTACAAATACAAATCTAGTACAACTTCAATGAAAGACCTTTCAAGCCCCAACAAAAACCAAGATGACATCGAGACCCCAAACCCCCCAACATCAGCATAAACCCATCCAGCCATAAGAACACACCTAAATACATGTTAGCATACTTCAACCCAACAACCTCAGAGATATAAAACCAGCTCAAGAGCTTGAAACTATTTTAAATCTACCTTTGGACTGAGAACGCAACACCATTGCAAAATATTTATTTTTCCCTTTCTTTGAGTTCTTTCCCAAAACTGTTTGCCACCTGTCCTCCACTCGTGCTGCCTCCCGTTTCCAATCCATAAGAGGTTCTTGTGGGCTCCTCCAGGCACCTACCTCACTGCAACCAGCATGCTGATGCTGTTCAACAGCCATCCGTACTCCAACCTTTAACTCCTTTGAGCTCATCTCACCTCTCTTTTCTCTACATTCAGGTGTTGCAACCCCATTTTTGGTTCTTTCTAAATCACTCTTCTCTACCACCGTTTCCTCCTATATTGGGGTCACTTTCTCCTACTGTATCTCCTTTTGTCTAACCTCCTATCTTGGGCTCTTCCCATCCTGCCTTGGTACCTCTCTTATCCGAGGCTCTTCTCCTACACTTGCCTGATTCTCCTCCACAGTATGTTTAGGTTGTGGGCTCACTTATTTGTCCCCCCGATTCTCCACCGTGTAGTGCTGGGCAGAGGCATCTTTCCACCAAGAAGCAGATTTTTTAGTTCTATTTTTTGCACATTCAGCTGCCATATGGCCCGTTTGATGACATATTCTACACCTAAATGGTATCCGTTCATAGTCCAAAGGATGCACCCAACAACCCTTCGAGTACTTCAACCGAATCTCCTCCGGAGGCACCTTGGACACATTCATTTCAACCAAGATTCTTGCATAAGTCGAATATAAAAGATTTGAAGAATCCTCATCCACCATTAAAATGTTCCCTAGAGAGTTTCCAATAGCTTCTAAGCAAGAATCAAACCACAACTGCAATGGGAGATTGGGAAGTCTCACCCAAATAGGAATACTCTCAAAAGTTTCAGTGGCTGTGTTGAAACCCGAATGCCATAGCTTTAACATCAAGATGTGTTTATCATTCCAGTCCCAATGAAAATCACAAAGGATCTTCTTTCTGTCCATTTATTTTTCAAAAACAACAATAAAAAACCCTTTGGACATTGGATAGATATGAACATACCCATCCAGAAGAGGTTTCCAAAAGTTTGAGATCCATTGGTGAAGGTCATTCAATCATGGCCATAACCCCCAAACCTTCCAATCAGCCCCAACCCAGAGAAAACCTTTTCATTACTGATGACTTCTTGCTCCACCTCCCCAGCTAAATCCATCATGATTGATTTCGACATTGGATGGGAGTCATGAACCCATCCTTTCACCTCCCCAGAGCACTTGTTTTGGCTCAATCTCCTCTCTGATCTGGGCTCTAATGGCACCTTGCCCGCGGAAAACCTTTCCACTGTCGACAGTTTCTGGTGTCCCTGCATTTGCTCATTGTTCCCTGTGGTTGAGACTCCACCGCAGCTGACATCTTTCCTACGCAGATCTCCCTTCACGCCGCCAATGCCACCAATGCCGCCACTGTTGCTGGATGTTCCACTCGTTTCAAACACACTGAGCTTCCCCTGCGAAGCCCTAGTCTAGCGCAACAAATCTGGCAAAACCTTCTCTGCATCCGCAGAGGGCAGATGCCCGTTGGAGCCCGACATCCTGCTTCACTTAAACAACAATTTTTTTTATTCGACTTATTATAATTATATATTATATTCTTTAACAAAATTATTAAATACATATAAAATTATTATAATTAATAATTAATAATATGTATATTTTTATATAATACAAAATATAATCAATATAATATATATTTAATATAATAGTAATATTAGATTAAATTATATATAATATAATTAAATTTATTATTATATAATAGTATATATAGGCTTTTACCTCATATTTTAGAGGATTTTACCATTACACTATAGATGGTTTACCATTAAATGGCAGTTGAAACTTGTTTTCCAATGACACAATAGTGGTTTCTAGGCATGAGATTTGTTTCCAACTCAAATATCACAATATATGTAACCTATTAGCTAATACAAAGAGAGATAGAAACTAAAAAGATAGAGAATGAGAGAAAGAGATGAATTTAGATAGATAGAGAGAGAGAGCATGAGAGAGAGAAATACAAGAGATACAAAGGAAAAGAGAGAGGGAAAAGAGAAACTACATTTTGATTGGCTATTTCATGTCAACAATCCAAGGATGGCATGTGTCCTTGGGGATTTATGCTCAAGGTAGCATGTCATTTGATTAAAGATATGATAATTCTCCTTTAAGACCTCTTCAATGTACCCATTGCACACTTAAGGAGACAAAGATAAATATAGGGAAGAATATATAGAGAGAGAGGGAGATAATGAGAAACATACAAATAGAAAGGGAGATAAAGAGATAGAGAGAGGTAGAGAGATAAAGAGATAATGATGAATAGATAGAGATATATGAAGGGTGATTGATATATCTCTCCCTGTTGCTCTCTATCTCTCCATATGTCCCACTATCTATGTCACTCCCTCTTCCTCCCTCTATCTATTGAGCTATCTCTCCCTCTCCCCCCTTTCTCTCTCATTCACTCCATCTCTCCTACTCTATATCTCTATCTCTATTTCCATTTTTATCTTCCTCTCACTCCTCTCTCTATCTTTTTCTATCCATATCTTTCTCTACCTCTATCATGATCTCTCTATCTCTTTCACCATCCCCCTATCTCTATCTCTCTATATCACCCCCTTTCTATGTCTCCCCCTCTCCCTCTATATATATTGAGCTATCTCTCCTTCTCTCCCCTATCTTCTTTTCTCTCTCTCCCTTTCTACATATTTCTCTCCCTCTCTCCCTTTTCTACCTATCTATCTCCCTCTCTTATCTCTCTTCCTCTTCAACCTCTCTCCCTCTCTTCTCTCTCTTCCTCTTCAACCTATCTCTCCCTATCTCCCCCTCTTCTCTATCTCTCCTCCTCTACCTATCTATATCCCTTTCTCTCCCTCCCCCTCTCTATCTCTCACCATATCTCCCTCCATATCCCCCTATCCATCAACTCTCTATCTCCATCTCTCTTCCTTTATCTTCCCATATATCTCCGTCTCTCTTTCTCTTCCCATATATATATATATATCTCCCCATATATTAACTAAGAATCTGTTGGTGTTTAAAATAACAACCCAACTAGACTTTGAAACTCTCTAAGAGGTAGCCAACCTCTATATTAAAGAACAACAAAGACTAGTTGCCAACTGACAAGATTCAGTCAACGAATGACATCTCCTACACTTCTGGCTCTGTAGGACCAAGGTAGGTAAACCTAAACAATGCTCAAAACTTATTTCACTCATACACTGACATTGTTTTACAAAGCAGATAATTCCTAATGAAACAACACTAAGGGAAGCATTGACAACTTTAAATTTGTTTAAATTCTTAGCAGCTCAACCCTCTCTCAGCCATTGGAAAGCAAGACACACAATAACATAGTAAGATTAGAAATGATTTTTGATTTAAAATTGTTTATGAGATGCACAAACTGAAAAATAGATCAGTGCCAGTTCTGGGCCATGGAGTCAAACACATAAAACGAATTCCCCAGCAAACAGTCTTCAACCAGTGGATTTAACTTGCTAATGATTTACATTAACTGTTAAGACCTTGCACCAACAATCCTTCTCTTGATATCAATCAGATTCTTCTTATCAAATCCTATCTACACACCTGAAATCACAATCACATTCTCAAAACATTTTAACCATTTCCTTGAAACAGAACAATGAATATACAAAACAATCTCATGAAACTTGAGATGATAAACTCAAATACACTTTGTATTATTGAATTTATATAACTGAAAGAGTACAAATGTGTAGAAAATCTAATGACATTCATGAATGTGGAAACACTTCATGATGTTAATTGCATAAACTGGCTGTATCTACTCATGAATTCATAAAATTACAGTTTATAGACTCAAACAATGACTCCAAAAAATACAAATCTCTATCTACCCAACCCAATACAAAACTTAGAACCCTTTACAATGAGAGAATAATAGAAGATATAGAAGAAGAGATGCAAGCAGGAGCAACCCTAAACTTGATTTGCAATTGCCATTTGGAAGCTCTATTTATCGTTGATCATCAATTAGAAAGAATATCTCTTCCTTCCTTTGCAGCAACAAACTTATTCCCTAAAAAACAACATCAGCTCATCATTGCCCAGTAATTGAAAGCATGCCCATGTGGAGAATCTCCAAATTCAGCCAGCTAGAAAATATCCTCTTTCCCTTGAAAATTTTGTTTTTGCCTTTTACTTTTTATTTGCTGCAGTTTATTTTAATCCAAATATTAAAGTTTCATAGCTTTAATATTTCTACTTTGATAATATTTTATTTCCCAGCTCAAAGTCTTTTGCATAAAATGAACAAAGAATCCATTCTATAAGTTCTCCACATGCCCAGACCATTTACCATTTACCCTCTTCAGCAAAATAATACTCACTTACACAGTGAATAACTTTATTCACCCCATCAGATAAAATAAAATACCCATGCCATTTTATTTTACTCATTTTGCAAATAAAATGATTTATAAAATAATTTTGTAATATTTCCCCGTGAATATTTTATTCACCTTCCACTTACTTGGGCAAAAACAAAAATTTACACCCGGGCATGTTTTACCTCTAAATATTTTGCCACTTAAAAATTGCAACGGGCCCACCCCAATTTTAATCACAAACCATATAACTCCTTTTGAAAAATTAAAATGGGCATTCCCGTGATTGCCAACCTTGCACCATTTACTTGATGTCACCAAATTTTCCACCAGGCTTGCGAGGTTGGGTTGAAAATGCTTGTGCCTTATTTCACCCGGGCCCACCCCGTTTTACTCAAACACCATTTATTTTTTTTGAAAAATTTAAAACGGGCTCCTCCCGTGCATTTTGGCCAACCTCACACCCTTTTCATGATGTCACCATTTATTTTGCGAGGCTTGCGAGGAAGGGTTGAAATTACCCTAATTTCTGTTTGGTTGAGCACTCCCGAGCTGCATTTGGCCGCCATATCTCCATATTATATTTGAGCCCAATTTTCTGAAGAGAAAACCTCTTTGTATTGGTGTGTCCCATTTCTTCTATCTAGCACAGTGGCTGCTCCAAAACAACATTCCCTCAAACAATTGTGATACAGACTACTGATAGTGCAAACCTCCCCATACTTGCTCCAAGCCGTGCCCTGCCCCTATTGCATTTGTTTTAAAGTTTCTAAGGCCTTTTCAATTAATACATTTTGCTGCAACATGGTATTCCATGAGATCACATTATTTTTTATGCTCTGATGAATCTCCATACCCTGCTGCAATGTGCGCACCCCTCCTTTGCCAATTTGTATTTTCTGGAAAGTTTCTAAATCTTGTGCAACATATTCATTTTGTGTGCACCAGTCATGGGATTCCATGAGATTACATTTGCTGAGGCGTCGTTCAATCAAAAGCAAGAATTAAACGTGCTTATGATTAAAAACATTTGAAAATACACTTATGCTTGCCCTAAATGCCTCATTTACAAATACACAATATTTAAAATATTCACACTATTTTAAATATTGACATTTGAGAACATTAGAAAATAGGCAAATTTTAATTATGCCTGTGGGCTATTTGAAGAAATTGATTGCAGGAAAACCGGGATATCTTGAGCTGATATTTTTTGTGTGCACCCATAATCAATTATTTAGAGAAAACCCATTACCTCCAATTTGTACCGGTTCCTAAAATTCAGGTACCTCCTTTGTAAACTGGCTCCTGGGACGTCTTTCCGCAACTAAAACACATTAAAATAATGCATCATACGACCTCCAATCTTGATAAAAATGGATATTTAGAGGGTTTAGACCGAAATAAGAAATGGGTTGTCATTAGAATTGAAAAATTTGAAAATTTTCGGAACACCATTTTTGGCCCTGTTGCGATCAAAAAACAATTAATTAACCCATCTAAACTCATCTTGAGACCCCGTCACTGAGTAGGAATGCACACATTTGATCTAAGAATTCAATGCAAAAGATGGCTCAAAAAAAGGAAACCCAAGGAACCGGATATTAATTGGAAAAGTTGCCCAATCAGACTTTTTTGAAACAACAGCCGTTCTTAACCAATACAAACTGATCCAACTGCCAATTTGTAAAAATAGTGAATCAAATCTTGGCGAGCTACCATAAAACATAGTGGAACATTAAGATACCTTGAGCACGTCTACAAAAGGAATTTCTTTGAAACATCGTTGATCAAAAGTTATTTACGGTCGAAGTTGGCCACTCAGAAAGGTTGTCAGGAATGTAGAGCAAAACAAAAAATACTGCATTTGGTTTCGATCTGCTAAAAATAGCAAATCAGATTATGAAGTTCTGAAAACTAACACCCGAGATCCTTTAGGTGTGGAGAATATAGAACAACATTCGTTTTGACATAACAGTGAACTGGTTGTGAAATCCAAGCTCAAACAGGAAGCAACTTTGTAAAACAAACAGTTTGCAAACAACAAAACAGTGTGAAAACCCACCAGTTTCACTTTTCGAAACTCGATCAAAAATTATCATTGGAAGCTAAAAATTGACATGCCTGCTCACATAGGTCAACTGAATATGTCTGTAACTGGATTTTGCATGAAAATCAACAGACTTTAAATTATAAGCCTCCAAAGTGGGTCAATCAGGACTGATTTATCAGGTTCACTTTTGAAAGTGCAGAGGTGCAATTTTGTAATAGGCATCTCAAATTCGCACAATTTGAGAGTGCCAATAGAACCCATGCAAGCATACAATAGTATATGTTGGTAAGACTATAATAGTGTTTTATTAAACTATAAGTAACACTTATCTTTCTAATGTCAAGCCTTCTTATAAAAATAGTGTTTTATTAAACTATAAGTAGATTATTGTCACCACTCTTCATTCCACATGAAATGCCAAATGTAGCAATTGTTTTGTTGCTTTTGTCAAGTTTCATTAACCAAGCTATTTAGTGGGTTAAATAAAGTTGTGTTATGACCCTTGGTCTGTTTAAAATAATTATACAATATTAGGGAGATCAAGAAGGGAAAAAACTAAACTCCTTCAAAATAGGGGTAGTTGTGGGTTTGTTGGATTTCTTTGTATACTATATACTTAATTCCTCTAGGATAAATAAGTCACTGTATAAATGAAAGATGTTTAATTATCTACCTAATATTGTTTTGTGTTTTTGAAATGGAAGAGATCTACAACTCTATAGAAATTGCTATATGCTAATGGTCAAATTATTAGACTACTTAGATCATTTTAATTGACTACTATATAATAGTTTATATGTTGAAAGAATTGTTTCCATTCTTTGTAGTTTTTACATTGGAATACAAATCGTATTTAATTTCACACTAATATACTTCTTTCATAAAATATATTTGTTTGATTTTTCCTTGCTATTTTCATCTTAAATTTTTTTAAAATGTATTATATAATATAAAATTATTTTCAAATTGGGACAAAAAAGATTCTGAGAGATATATTTAATCATAAATTTTATAATCATAAATATCATTTAATTTGTATGTTATAACTTCAGTACTTTTAGTTAAAATAAAAATAACTTAAAGTTATATATACATATAGTTAAATTGGCAATGTTTTTTGTCCATTTTATTTTTTACATTTGTTAACTAAACATATTCTAATATTACACATACACTTTATTAGGATTATATCTATTCAGTGTAAGATTTCCATTGTGAATAGATTGTTGTAAACAAAATCACATCACTTAAGTCTGCTCAGTTCGCAAAGGTAGACCCACCTAGGTTTGGCAACACCTAAAGAGAAGACGGTTCAAATCATTTGGCCTTGTTTGTTACCCTAAAATGTATCAAGATATTGGAAACCTCTTGAGGTATTCTTACATGTGTTTTTGAGAGCTAAAAGCCTCCAAACCTCTAAATCCACAAAAATATTCCACTTGTATGACCAAATTCTTGCCAAACCCAAAAACCCTTGTTTTAGGCCAAAATCATGAGGGTTTATTGAATCTCCTACTTCCACAACCTCCCAGACCTCAAAAACAGCTCAGACACAACCCATTAGGTCTGCACATGCATAAAAAATCATAAAATCAGATCTCCCATACATATTTTGTTGAAACCTAGGCTTGAACCTCTTATTTCACATGCTTTTCTTCACAAAACTCTTGAGGACAACAACTATACTTTCTTTATTTGTCATCCTACACCCTATTCATGCATCCTAAAATTACAAAAATATCCATGGGGCCTCTTACACAAGCTATAGTAATTACAAAAAGTGTAAGAGACCCTTTATATCATGTTTGGACTACAAAACCCTAAAAAATAGGGTAACTGGGTTGTATGCAAAGAAATGAAGCTTTCTAACTCAAATCAATGTCTTAAGCCATCAAATCAGATTCAAATCAAAGCTAACATATATCTTCATGACATGTAATTGATTTAACATCAAAATATGGCTGTATGTGACTATACAGTGCTGCAAAACAAGAAAAATACATAAATTTTGAAGAAAAACACAAATTTTGGAATGTCAAGAGCTTGTATTTTAAATCCTCAACAATCAACAACCTTTACAATGATTAATTTATGCCTTTTAAATTCCTTTACACTTCAACTACCTCTACAATTGACTTTTTAATCTTTTATGATTACATGAAACATAAAACACACTAATTTCAAGGTTGTTAACATCACTATTGAAATGTTCTAATTTTTTAACCTTTCAAATGTATTGAAACTCTATTCATTATGATAATATGGAAATTTCTAGGAGAGATAAAATAGTTGTAACATCATGAATTAAAATTAAACATTAAAAAGTACATCATGAATTAATTATGTAATGGCATAAAAATTAAAAACATCATGAATTAATTATGTAACCACATAAGTCAAATATAATTCTATCAATAAATTAATATGAAATAGATAATACAATCGCATAACTCATAAGTTTCAATGTCATTGATCTTCTTCTTCATCCAAATCTTTGTCTGTATCATCTGATCCAGATTCGACATTGTAAGGATTGGTCATATCATCATCATCGTCATTGATATCAGTTTCAATAATGTCATCATCCACACGAATATCATCTTCATGAACATTAACTCCTACATCATCATGATCTAATTCCTCATCTTCGACATCTTCGTCAGGCACATCATCAACTAACTGTTGATCCTGATCATCATCTACATCATCTTCTAGTTATTCAATATCTTCTTCTTCCACCACATTAAACTTTACCAACCTTCCTCTTGGATCATGTCTAGCAACATATGACCAACGAAGTTCACCTGAAACCTTTGAGTAAAATACCTACTCACATTAGCTTGGAAGAACATAGGGCCCATTTCCAACTCACCTGAAATACCTTGTATTAACCATGGTAAATACATTATCATGTTCAATAATAGTTCTCTCAGGATAATTTTCATTCAATCAGAGCCTGTACCATAGGACGATGAACAAAACTAATTTGAAGGACTTAAAGTCACACTCAAGTATATCATCCAAAATCCCATAGTATCGATTTTCTGAGACTTTTGGATGTATGCTGCTTCTAGATGAAACATTAGTCACCTGAAAGACTGTAGTTATCCCATAATCACAAGTTTTCTTCATGTCATCCAACTTTTTGATTCAAAATTTACGATCATTGCACCACATAGCCTTGTGGTGTTTCACCTGCAATATGTCAAACATTAAAAAATTATTGCAATACCGTCAATTGATAAACATATTTATTCTTGGCCGAATGTATGCAAAGAAAAAAATCTTAACATATATATACATCAATATAATTGAAAATAATTAAATAATATGGGTGATTAATATATTTATACATACCTATTTATCTCTTAAACCATATGCTAAATCAATTTCCCTTAGTGTAACATTGAAATCTCCATTACGATGAGCTTCTTTAACCAATGAAGCCACACTTTCCCATGTTAATGTATGACCATATTGTTGACATTGTTCAATCCATACCATCATCCAATCAAGATTGTTTGCAATGTACAAATGTAGTGCATCCCACTCTTGACCAACTGTATTAAACAAAATTGAAATTCACAAACGACATATAATTAGTTAATTACCACAGTATACGACCTTAATTTATAATTGATGTATATTGAAGATTAATAATAAAATAAATACAATATACATAAAAACCAAATGTAAAATGTATTCTAATTAATCTCCATGACCATCTTATTATTACTTCTCACTTTCGTCAATCTACCTTTCCCCATAAAGTACTCCCCTTCAAATTTGTTAATAGAGTTGGGATCCCAAATGTGATCTACATGGATCTGTGCTGCAAACTTAGGAAGATATTCAGTAATGTACACCATGGTCTGGAATACCATATATCCCTCCACCATAGAACCCTCAAGATGTGCTATTTTTCTAACCAAATCCTTAAAAAATTTCAAGTGCCTCTCAACCATCCACATTGATCTTGTGTGTACTGGTCCACACAATTCAATCTCCTCAACTTGGTGTATGAGGTAGTGTTCTTGTGCATTGAAAAATGTCGAAGGTACACACTTTTGCATTTCACACATTAGACGAGGAATTTTTCTCTTCCAATAATTTATATCTTCTTTAAGGATTTATTTAGATGACAACCATCTACAAGTGATTCAAGACACAAATATACTAATGAGATTTAACAAAAAATATACAATATATTACATAACAAGTAAAATAAATGACAATTATAAGATCTATACAACAAATTGAGAAAATATCGCTACTAACCTCATGTATTTTCCAAGATCATATATAACTTTCTTGACATTGTTGTTGAAGTTGTCTGGGAGAGATAGATGTAGAACGTACTACAACAATTATAAGATGATCTTTTCATTATTTCTCAAAAAGTAGTAAACATAATACAATGAAAAGTACATGCAATATACAAATATACGTATAATATACCAGAATAATTACCTTAATGAAGGTATGCCAATCATGCATTTTCACTCGTGACCCAAATTCACCTTTCTTTGTTATGATATTGTTTATGTTCACAACAAATCTTGTGGGAAATCAAATTTTTCGTATGAATTATTTTATAGCATTGCTTTGCTGCTCCATTAATAACCAAGGAAGGACACATATTAATTTGGTCTCCATCGCTATTTAATTGAATGGAATTTTTCATTGCATGATTGACTTCCTAAATGTCACTACAAATTTTGACAATTTTTTCTTTGTCATGCCTTCCATCCAATATTTTCCATAACGTTTCTCTTATATTCTTTTTGATATGCATTGTATCAAAAAAATGCATAATTTATAGTTGCTCATAGTAGGGCAACCTACTAAATTGTCTGGGATAACTTTTCAGTCCTTGTGGAAGCCGACCATTAATGCCTTGATGATCTTCATGAAGCATATAAGTTAAACAAATTAACAACGATAATCATTGTTAATTACAACATAAGTAATCACAACACAATATAAAAATATAAATTCCAAACATATCATATATGATAGATAAACAATTTGATTCGATATATAATCTTGACGATTAATTCTATTATATTCCAAATTCCATAGGCGAGGTGTCATTATTCGTAGTTTTGATGTAGTCTCTTATTTCCCATTGAAAATATGTTTTTTAGTAGTTCGATACTTATGATTTATGTGCAAGAAGTTCCTATACTCATCAAACACTTGCTTTCCTAAACTTGTTGAATGACGAGATTTCATCTTTGGACCACAAATTGGACATGCAAATTTTCCCTTTGTTTGAAGACTTGCAAGATCATATATAATTGGATTAAATATGTCAATTTTTATAATTATATATAATGAATGTATTATTTAAAAAACATGCATGATATCTACTTCATAAAATTAAATATCATTAAAGTCATGTAGTCGAACGCTATAGCATACCACAAAAATGTGTTAGCCCCGGGGCATCATGAATTGTCCATACAAGCATTGCATTGCATGGAATTGAAATTGTCTTTGTCCTATTGGTCTAGATACGTCATACTTAGTGATGCCATTCCATAACTTTAGTAACTCGTCGATAAGAGGCTCGATATATACATTCATATCTTTAACTTGGTACTTACCTAGTTGAATGAACATAAACATTACATAATTATTATAACCATTTTACTGCAATATATATAAATTAATGTACATGACTATTAAATGAAAAAAATATAAGTCATTACATAACAAATTAGAAAAATTAGATTGTACTATATTAAAGAAAATGGATGTAAACAAATACCTGGAACAATCATTGCCAACATTATGTTCTCCCTCTTTATTTGACATCTATGGAGGAATGTTATTGTTGATAACAAAAATAGGCCACACCGAGTAAATAGATCTTAGCTCTCCAAATGGATTGACACCGTCTACTGCCAATGAAAGCTTGAGATTACGAGGTTTTTCTTTAAACTGTGGACATTTTTCCTCCATGTCCCTAAATGCAGAACCATCTATAGGCATTCAAAAAATTTCATTTGTACTTCTATTCTGTGCATGGTAATCCATAAATTGTGCTGAGATTTCACACCTAAATAATCGTTGCATACATGGAATAATGGGAATATAACAAAGAATCTTACGAGACACCTTTTTTGTTAGTTAATCTATTCGATATCTATTGATATGACATTTCGGGCATTCTATTGCAAATTCATGTTGTTTATGATATATAATATGATCATTGGGACATGCATCTATTGCTTGATACTCCATTCCAATATTTTTCATAATTCCAGATAAATCTCAGTATGAGTGAGGTAAAATATTTGATGGTGGTAACAAAAATTCACCAATCAATCTACAACAAAAAATAAATTTTTAATATAAAAATATTAATGGTACATATTTATCCTTTATTTACTAGTGATGAACTAAAAACAATTAAAATAGATGAAAAAAGATGACATATATGACATACCTTAACATCCGTGATATTACTATATTGGATAAACCATTCATAACCTTCAAGTTCATCAACAAAAATACAATAGAGAGAAGAGTTGTTTGGGAGCCTTCATAAAGGGGCTTGTATGCCTTCTCAAGTACAGGTAAATCATGAACATCATCAAAGTCATCTCGATCATCATGATCAACTGTGCCATTAAATGTGTCATGGATCAATGTATTTGTACCATCATCTTCAATTGTATTTTCTGGTGCATGATCATCTTCTTCCAGAGTATCATTAACTTCATCTTCGATATTCACAGCTCCATGTTCCTTTTCTTGCAAAACCACATTCTCCAGGCTGTGATAATCCATATCATGTGCCTAGGGCACCCCACCTTTATAACAATGATAGACACAAATAAACCATAATCATGATCAAGTGATTTTTTTTTTATATATAAAATGTTAAAACAATATAAACATTTACAAATTCAATCAATATAAACACATATAATGAACAACTTACCAATGGACGATAATCACGCCCCTTCAATGTGACCATGCTGCCTACAATGTTTCTCAATAGTTGTGATTAAAAGTCTTCTCATCTTTAACCCCTTGCAATTATTGCAAGGACAATAACATTTCCCATCACCCTTTCTTTTCAATCTAGCCCACAATCTATCAAGTGTCTCTTCATTTTGTTCTGGACTAATATTATCTGACATGATTTTTCTTTACCAAGCTTGAATATTTAGATCTTCAAAAAATATCAAACTGACACTTCGATAATTTTTAATCATAGATAGGTAACAAAATATAATAATTCTGATATTTTACACCAAAAAAATATGGAGTGCAACCACCCCTGCAAAAGAGAAGATAGTTTGAAGTTATTGAGCCCAAAAAACACTATAAAATCCTAATTCTAGAATTTATTAAATTCTAATTTTACTATGATTTCCAACTGTTAGACTCCTAAAAGAAGAATATTGAACTTGTACAATAAAATCTAGAAATGAAATTCTGAAAATGCACAAGTCTAAAAATGAAATATGATGAGATGTTGCTTTAAAATATGATTTCAAACCTAGAAGTACAAATCTGAATGCTATGACCAAGTCCTCAATGATGCCCTCAGGTTCCATTGTTGACCTATCTACCAACTATAGAATAGTTTGTGTAGGTCTAAGGTTTATTAACAACAATATCAATTTTTTTTCCTTAGTCATAACATTAATGGTTATACCCAAGTCAATCAAGGTTTTTTTTTATGAGGGTACCATTCACAAATGAATTCTGAAAAAAGACAATGACTACCCTCAACCTGGCGATAATAGAAAAATTATATAAGACTAGCTCTCATCCACTCTATGGTTAAGCAACCTCTCTAATCCCACTAGCAAGATCAATTAGCCTAATATTCACAACAGCCTACCCTATGGGTCTTTTTCCAATTTATGACCCTCCTTCATTGATGTCTTTGGATGCACCCTCCATGAACCTATCATGAGTTATTTTCTCTCCTTTAGACTTTGCAGATACTTTAGGTACATCTGGCTTAAGTTTAGGTGTGTCATCTTGGGTTTTAGGTTTCTTAACTCTCTTTTGTTTAGGTTTTCTTTTTGGTTTGGCACTAGAATCACTAGGTTCACCTATTTTGACAATGTGACAGAGCTAGGGTTTCAAATTTTCAATTGATGGAAAAGGACCTACTAGTTTAAATTCTTAAGAAACAAACCATAGAAGAAAAACCATCCTAGACTTCATAAAATTCTCACCAGACCAATTGAAAATGCATGACATACAAATCCTAGTAAACCCTAGGATATTAGAGCTTTTAGAATTTTCACTAATTCTCTATACTAGCTTAATTCAATGCAATTGACACAACGAAGTGTGATTATTTTCTTACCTATATGGAAATTCGATGTTAATGCCTTCTACCACTATTCATCGGAGCTCTTCACGTCGTTTCCTCATACTTGATCACTTCTCTACTCTTGAACGGTTGCAATTATAGGGAAAAATGATCCAACAACCTTCTTTATGGCCAAGGAATGGAGCGTATAACCATTAATTTCTTATAGAAATCTCATGCAAGCAAGCTAACACTTAGTCATTTGAGTTCAAATTATGGTCGTTGATCATCTTGTTTTAAAAATTTATCAGTGGCTCTCCTTCATCACTTTATTTATTTTTGTTGAACTCACTTTTATTTATTTTCGTTGAACTCACTTTTACTTATTTTCTCCGAAATTTCAATGAAAATTCAGGTTCATCGTAATTTCAACGACTGTCGGGGTAATTTTTTTAAAAATTGAAAATTACACATCAAATATCACAAGTACCCGAAGATCATCTCATTTTACATCTTTCGTTGGAAATTTTCGTCGGATTTTGCAATCAAATGAGTTAGTGCTACTTTCGAGAACTATAAAGTTTATCAGATGGATGTGAAGTCAACATTTTTGAATGGTGAACTAGAAGAAGAAGTTTATGTTGAACAACCAGATGGATTTCAGTTGACTGATGAAAAGGACATGGTATGCCAATTGAAGAAAGCTCTTTATGGACTAAAGCAAGCCCCTAGAGCTTGGTATGCTAGATTGGATAAATACTTGTTTAAAATTGGATTCAATAAAGTTACTGTTGACAACAATTTGTATTTCAAATTGGATTAGAGCAAAGAACTAATCATTGAAGTCTTTGTTGATGATATTATTTTTGAAGGTAATGATGATTTGTGTATGAAGTTTGCCGATGAAATGAAAAGTGAATTTTAAATGTCAATGATAGGAGAGCTAAAGTTATTTTTAGGATTGCAAATTACTCATTTAGATGATGGAATCTTTGTATATCAATCTAAGTATGTGAAAGAGTTACTAAATTTTTTTGGCATGGAAGATTCAAAACCGGTTGGTACACCTATGGTGATCGGATGCAAACTTACACAAAAATATGATACTCCCAAAGCAAATCAGATAAGATATAGGTCAATGATTGGTGGACTAATCTACTTGACTCAGACCAGGCTAGATATAATGAATGTTGTGTGCACGGTTGCTAGATTTCAAGTTGATCCTAAAGAGTCCCATGTGATTGCTGTGAAAAGAATATTCGAATATCTAAAAGGGACAGTTGATCTTGGTCTTTGGTACCCCAAGAATGATGATATTACTCTAAGTGCTTTTACTGATGCTGATTGGGTAGGAGATGTAGATGATAGGAAGAGTACCAGTAGTGGTGCATTCTTCTTAGGTAAGAAGCTGGTATCTTTGTTAAGTAAAAAACAAAACTTAGTTTCATTATCTATTGCTGAGGTAGAGTATATTACTGTTGCAAACAGTTGCACCCAAGTATTATGGATGAAGCAAATGTTGAGAGATGTCAAAATTGATTATGGAGAACCCATTTCTATATTCTGTGACAATTCAAGCACCTTTAACATTTCTAAGAATCCAATATTGCATTCAAAGACAGAATATATCCATCAAGTATCACTTCTTGAGAGACAAAGTAAGTGCCAAAGAAGTCAGACTGGAGTACATACCTAACAAAGAGAAAATTGCAGATATCTTTACAAAGCCATTGCCTAAGGATACTTTTGAGTACCTCAGAGGAAAGTTAGGGGTAATTTCCCCTCCTAAGAAGAACTAAGATGAAGGTATTTGTATTAGTCTGTGAATTTATCACCATATCATATTCCAGATTGATGTTGTGGTGATTGCTACTCAATGGGAGTAATTAGATGTTTTCAAAATTGAAATCAGAGCATATGTACCTTTTCCATTGATGTCAAAGGGGGAGAGAAGCAGTGTGAAAAAGTAGGAAAGAAGAGAAATGAAGGAAACAAGAAAAAATGCACAATATCAGGGGGAGATTGTTGGAGAGTTAGTTGGGTTGATGGTATTATTTTTCACATCATGTGTTGCCATCAATTCCAAAGGGGGAGATTTTTGGATTATGTGGTTGTGTTGCTGATATATTATTGTCATTGATGCCAACACTATTACTATTTTAATCTACTTAAGGTTGTATATGTCGAGGAGATTGAGAAAATTGTAAAAATATAGTACAAGCAACTAGTGGAGCTGAGAAGGTTAGAATGTTGGAAAGCTCTGTATGTTGAAGATATGAAGGTGCACTTCAAAGGGTTTGTTGTTGAAACTTTCTAGTATGTTGTCTGAAATTTTTAGAGGTACACATAAAGTTTTGTGGAAGTTATGAAGATTTTAGTGCCTACATTTATTCAGTTTCTGTAAATGATGTTCTTGGTCGAAGCAGATGAAATTTCGGTAATTTCATGTGCTCTGCATGTACTTGTGAAATTCATGGATGAGTTTAGATTGTGCTCTATCGCTATAGTACATCTGCATTGATTGGAGTGTTCGTGATCAAAGATTTTTCTGATTTGTGCCCACGTGTTCATGTTCTTGGCCGACATTATGGTGTCAACGTGTTGCAAATCCATGAGGATTAATATTTTATTGTTTGGCATATTTGGAGATGTTTGTTTGGGTCCTCACTATGTTGTGACCAACTTGTGTTGGTACAAATTGTAATTTATTCATGTATCAAGGCCAATAGTTGTAATTTATTCTTTATTTATGGCCGACTGAATAGTGGATGTAAATCCGTGTAGAGAATATATATAAGATTTTTTTTCCTCATTTATGGGGTGTGCTCAAGTGTACAAGTGATGTACAAGTGCGAATAAAGGATAGATCATTCAGAGCATAGTGTGGAAGACTTTGAAGAAGTTTTGTGTGCCTAACTATAACTATAATCAGGCTTTTATAGAAGCTATTTTCTCGGTTCAAATTCATCAGATGGATTTAATCTGATTACTATATGTAAGGTAGTGAGCCTTCCCTTTGAGCAGTGTGCTCTAGGAAGTGCACCTGAATGCAAGTGCATTCTCTTTTATTCTTCATTTTACTTCTAACAAGGTATAATCTTGTGGAATAACATCCACCATGTTTTTTCCCCTAACAGGGTTTCCACGTATAAAATCTTGGTGTTCGTGTGTCTCTGATGTGTTGTTCTTATGCTTGCACTATTGACTATTAGATTTGTGATATAAGGATTGGTTAATTTTGTATAAGTTTGATTTTGGTAACAACTAATTCACCCCCCCTCTCAGTTGTCTATCCTTTTGTTTCCAACACAAAAAATAAAATTGGCCCCATATTTTTTAAGATATCCAAAGTACAAGCCAAAATAGAATGAGTGATTTAAAACTAAAATAATAATTACTTAAGAAAAATATAGAAAAAGAAAGTGGATGTTTGCATAGTGATCAATACCATCTTTTCAAATATCATTTTTTAATGAAAATATGATATAGTATGCCCAAGTTAAGGATCTAAGATGAAATTCCCCCCGAATAGCATAAAAAAGGCACAAATCACTCCAAGTATTAGTCACCCACATGACCGGAAACTTAAACATAGGGTTTGGTGACTAGGGAAATGGTTTGGTGGAGAATATGGGAGGTGTCAACCACCTTTTTAGTGGCTAATTTATCCTCTTTGTTGGAAGTTGATGGCCTGATGTGTTGGTTTTTAGGTCTAGTTTCTACCATGAAGATAAGCTATGATTCGAATATTCAAAGATCTTGGCTAAATCAAAGTGTGAAATATTTTATGTGGACTAGTTATGACTTATGGATGTTTTGGCCAACCTAATTGACAAACAAGATATTCATACATATATATAGAGACTCCCCGAAAAGAAAAGAGAGATGACCATGGAGACAAAAAAGAGCATGATAGTAAGAAAGAGAAAGAGAGAGTGCATCAGAGTAGAGTAAGCAAAGCAAGTGCAAACAATATAGTGTATGATCAAAACAAAATTATTGAGTGAAAATTGAAATGCAGTACTACCAAAATAAATATTCATTTGGAACTAAACTCTACACAAGTAAGGTGTAATCTATTAGTTCATGCTTTTAGCTATAAGCCTTAACTCTTGTATTTTGGCAGTTAGCCATCTTGGTATCTCTATGGAAGTGAGCCCTCTAGGTTGTAGCCCTGTTGGAAAGTGAGTCCTTATTGTAGGCATTGAGCCTTATCTCAGGTAGTGAGCCTTTTTGTAATCGGTTTTGATATTATCTATAGTGTGAGTTATTCCTCACCATGGTTTTTCCCTCATTGGGTTTTCCACGTAAATTTGGTGTTATTGTGTATGTGCGTTGGATTTGAGTTTCTACATTGGCATTTGATGATAAATCATGTAAGAAGTTTATGTATTAGTTCTGGTAATTGAATTAAAGGTTATAATATGTGACAACTGATTCACCCCCCTCTCAATTGTCCCATTCAATAATTGGTATCAGAGCTCAGTCCTTTGGAATAATTTTAATAGATTGAAGTAGATCTTGGTAGGTTGAACTAAATGATGAAGGGATCCGAATTAGATGAAGAATTAAGAACAAATAATTTAGAGTTTGAAAATGAAGATCTAAAAGAAAATGTCAAGCAAGCAGGGGAATGCATTCAGAAACTAAGAAATCAGATCTAGAAGTTCAAGTTGAAACATAAAGAAGTTTACTAGGAACTAAATTAAGAAAAGGAAACTTTTGAAAATATAAGGATGAAACTTGAAGAAAGAAAAAGAGTGGAAGAGAATTTGAAATTGGAAATTGAACAAAGCAAGGTAGAGGAAGGATGCCTAAAAGAAACTATCAATCAAAAGACAAAACTATGATAAGCTTGAACAAGAAGTAGTAACCCTTAAAGCTGATCTAGAAAAAGAGAAAGCTCATGAAGAAAGGTTCAAGATAAGCTCCAAAATGCTTGATGAATTGATTTCATCTCATAAACCTTCAAAGGATAAAGGTGGTTTAGGACTTGAAGAAGGAAACAATTCAAAGACTAATCCAATTTTCAACAAAGAGGACAATCAAAGGAAATTTCAATTTATTACTTATCAAGGAAATAATCGAAGGATCAATACTAAAAGAATACCCATCTGACAACCTAATGCTCAAAGGTACCCATATTTTAATGGCTTTTGTTTCTAATGCAATAAATTTGGACATAAATCAATCAAATGTAGAAGTAGGATGAAACAAAATAGAATGATTCAGAATGTTAGATTCCTTGCTGGAAAATGTTATAGTTGCAACAAGTTTGGACATAGAGCTACCAAATGTAGAAAAATTATGATGATAAATAGATTTGATAAAAAAAGAAGAATTGAATCCTTTCAAGCTACTCTTACATATGGAATATCTTTGACACAAGGCTAATTGGTGTAGGATAAAGAAAAAAAAATTCATTTGATCTTGGATATGTTATGTGCTACACTTGCAACAAACTAGGATATATCTCAAAAATATGTGAAAGCAAAGTTGGGAAGAAACCGAATCCAGAACAAAAGAAAAAGCCTATGAACAAGGTAGATCCAAAATAATTAAGGAGAGGAATGGAAAAAAATTGGAGAAGGAAGAACCTAAGAAAAAGGATAAATCAAATGGCCTTGTATCTACATCTGGTGCAGATACCTCTTCTAAGGACTGAACCCAGTAATGATTTTAGGGGGAGCATTCATAGAAAAATCTATAAAACCCCTAATATATGAGGTGTCATGCAAATAAAAATGGATATGTGATGAGAATCTCTATTTTGAAGGCATTGAAGAAAATTTTGACAGAAAAGATGCAAATCAAGAAATTTGCAAAGCCCCTCTTGGGTCATAGTGTTTCTCAAAGATAGTTGTCAAATTAAAATTTGAAAAAGAAATAAATAAAAAATTGATCCAGTAGCTTTGGTAGAAGGAGGTACTGATAGGATGAAGTATAGATGCTGATGCCACAAGCAATAAATTACCTCTTATGATGAAACAATAAAAGTGACAAGTTAAATAAGGAAGATTAAGTAGTCATTTTTATTATGAAGTGAATGAGCTAAGGAATAAAGAGCAATTGATAAATAAAGAATTAGGGTTATTGGAAAGAAAAAGTATGGAGAACAAGGTTGAAACAATGGAGTCAAAGGAAATGATGGTATTTAATCCACATAGCAACGAATTGTAAAAATTGAGTAAGTTACAGATTGATAAATTTGGTCATGAAAAGATTTGAAAATTTCAAGACTTCTCTTTTAGTTAAGCAAATGTAAATGGTCAAGAATTTAGGGCACAAGGGTTTAGACATTTGGAGTGAATTTCCATACGTTTCAAATGTGGACATTGTTTGGTTTATCTTAAGTAGAATTCAAAGTAATTAGATGATCCTTGATAAACCCTATGAGATCACGAAGGGAGAAATTGCAACAATAATAGGATTATGCAATAATGGACCCGTTCCAGTGAAGAATTTAGTAAAGAACAAGGACATTGAAGCCATAACTAGGGTAACAAGAGATCAAAGGGTACTTCTAATTCATACTATAATCGACCCGGTGATAAGGTATGCGACATATAGCATTTCATATAATATTTATTTCACAAATAGGTAAGGCTCCACTTCGATGATTTTCATTTATGTTGCACATCAAATGGTTAAGAAGAAAGAGGATTTCAATTTGTGTGAGTTACTGAGGAATCAATTAATGGAGAATATAACCATGACAAAGAATTTCAATTATCCTTTTCATTTTGGATCTCTGGTTATATGTTTGATGATGCATTTTTTGAAATCGTTACCATTGAAAAAGAATGTTGTGTGGAAGTCAATTATACCAGTTGGAAAGAAGGTCACTAATATCTAGAATGTCTAGTAGAAAAGGAAAAGGTTTGTAAAGAATACTTTGAAAATAAAATAAATATATGGAGTTCTAACATGATTTCCAATCCGATTGGGATGTCTGAAGTAGGATCCTCCTCTAGAAAGAGGAAAGAAAGAAGAATTATCTCAAGTTATCCTTTGGAAATAAAGAAGTTGAGGTTAGAGGAAAAGGAAGAAGAAAAAGAAGAAAATATTATTGAAGAAATTGATTTGGCATCAACTAATGATGAAGAAGACTTTACTAAGGAAAAGGTGTTGAAGATTCTTGAGAAATTTGGTGGATCGAAGAAGATTGGAGATGAATGGTTGTTACAAGAATCACATGAACAGGATGAGATTACAGATGCCTTGGCTACTTAAATAATTCATAATGATATTGACCTAAGTAATGTGACAAGTGCTTTACCAGAATTATTGATTGAGCATATTGAAGAAAGACTAAAGGCATAGTCACCTATTGAAACAACAAAAAGAGACGAAATTCAATTAGCCATGGAAGAAAGATGCCAAAATGCACAAAATAAATTGACTGAGAGCATAAATGAATTGAAAACCTGCATCAAGAGTGTAAATAGTGTGTATAGGTATTGTCTCTGGTGGCCTACTTCTATTAGAAACTACAAAGAAAAAATAAATTCTATTGAGCTTGAACTAAATTCTATTGGAAAAACTTATGATATCCTTAATGACAAGGATGGAATGCAAAAGAAAAGGATCAATTCCTTATAATCTGAACTTGTAATCATTATGGTACAGAGGGATGGTATTGTGAAAACCTTTTGGAAAAATAAAATAATTGAGTTGAGATTGGAACAAATTTTTGGTTTCCTAGTGGAAGTTGAGAATAATGCAAAAAATATTTCTATTCAGGATACTCTTCTAGAAACAATTGATTCAATAGAATAGAAAATAGTATTTTTTTAAACATCAAGTTGGTAGTGGTTTCCTGGAAGCCATGTCTTCTAGAAGTGAAAGAAAAATACAAGGAGATATTTTAAGGGAAAAGGATTGAGGTAAAGAACCATTTTTGATATCCTTTTTGAAGGGGGAGAGATTTTTTTTTGTCATTAATATCAAAGGGGGAGAGGAAGCATGTGAAAAAGAATGAAAAACATATCATCTTATCAAAATTATCACAAAGGTTGTTGTTGTTGGCTTTTCACATCTTATGTTTCCATCAATGACAAAGGGGGAGATTGTTGGAAGATGAAGCTTACGTCAAATGGTTGCCATTAATGTCAATAGGTTGTCATTGATGTCAACACAATATTGAATTTATGAGTTGTTTACTGGAAGCTATTTCCAATCAAAGATGAACGTTATAGGTGTTATGTGTGTTGGTTTTTAGGTCTGGTTTCTATCATGAAGACAAGCTATGATCCAAATATTTGAAGATCTTGGATGACTCAACATGTGAAATATTTTATGTGGACTAATTATATCTTATGGATTCTTTGGCTGACCTAATTGACAAACAAGATATGCATACATATATATAGAGACACTCCGAAAAGAAAAGAGAGACAAACATAGAGACAAAAAAGAGCATGATAGTAAGAAAGAGAAATAGAGAGTGTAGTAGAGCAGAGTAAGTGAAGCAGGTGAAGACAATAGAGTGTATGATCAAAATAGAATTATTGAGTGATTACTAAAATGCAGTACTACCTATATAGAGCTTCATCCAAAAATGAACTCTACACAAGTAAGGTGTAATATATTAGTTCACACTTTTGGTTGTAAGAAATAACTCTTGTATTCTGCCAGTTAGCCATCTTGGTATTTGTATGGCAGTGAGCCCTCTGGGTTGTAGCCCTATTAGATAGTGAGTCCTTATTGTAGGGAATGAGACTTATCTCAAGAAGTGAGCCTTATCTTAGGTAGTGAGCCTTTTTTAATTAGTTTTGATATTCTCTATAGTGTGAGTTAATCCTCACTATGGTTTTTTCCTCATTGGGTTTTCCATGTAAATCTGGTGTTATTGTGTTTGTGCATTGGATTTGAGTTTCTGCATTGGCATTTGATGATTAATCATGTAAATAGTTTATGCATTAGTTTTAGTAATTGAATTGAAGGTTATAATCTATGACAACTGATTCACCCCCCCTCTCAGTTATCCTATTCAACACTCTCTAGGTTGGTTATGTCCAAGGGTTGGGCATCATGTGACCATCTCCTAATTCTTTTGTAGTGAATTATCAATTGATATTATCCATACAAGTTATACCCTCATTGAATATTTTATTTAAAAAACAAATTAGTTCATTTTTCTATCATATAGATTCCACAAAGGTGGCACAAGTTGATGTGGAAAATAATACTCCAATAAATTATGATTCTATGTAGTGATGGTAGCTAGATATGATAGTGATGGTATAGTAACTATATGACCATATGAAATTGTACATATCCATATAGTCTTTATGTATTTTTTGACAAAAAAATGTAAACCCAAAAAAAAACTTGAAATTTCATGGAACCAAACCCTATAGAAATTTATATTGATTTATAGGGTTTTGGGGACTTTTGAGCTCAACCATGAGATCCGTTTAGCACTTAGAAGTATTGTATGAAATATCTTGACTAAAAAATTTCAAAATGAGGGATGAAAATTACAAATTTATAGATTTAATACTATGTAAGAGTTATTGATCAACCTCACAATAGCCCAATGATCATCTACAACCAAAATAACCTTCTATACAAAAGAGAAGCAATAAAAATTCTTTGAAGCTAGAGAATTTATCAGATTAAAATAAAACTGGTATAATATACAATGATAAAAATATATGACATACTAAGATCATGAATTTTTTCTTAATCCTATGATATGAGACACAAAAAATAAATGACCTAAGTAAGCTTAAGTAGCTAGGTTTTATTATATCCTAAAGTGAAACTAGCTAGGTAATAAATCATGTTCACACCAAAAAGAAATTGATGTTGAAGGTTATATGGATGCCTTGCATATTCAAGTAATTCTCAAGGATAAAATTGGTTCTAAAAGGGAGCAAAAAATGTCTAAATCTAATTTAAAATTATGGTCCAAAACTCCTAGGAAGAGGAGTAAAATCTTAGAATTATGGAAAGAGGGTACATGAGAAGAAAGAATGTTAAAACAAGAAGAGTTTCAATGATTCCTCCATAAAAAAATCCTCTTATGGTAGTGATAATGATGCATTGTTTATTTTTTCTAATATTAACAATGATGAAATTTGGTTCATTAATTTAGGTTGTCCACACCATATGAATTATCACAAGGAGTGATTCTTATCTTACCTAGATTATGATGGAGGATAGGTTTTCCTTGGAAACAATAATACATAATATATTATTGGTAAGAGAAATATAAAATTATGTTTTAGTGATGTGAGAGTGAAATTTTTTTGGGGTGTTTTGTGTTGGATAATAAAGGTGAAACTTGCATCAATATGAACTTAATAATGTGGTTACAAATCTAAAAATATGTATTCAAGATTATCAATAATGTGTTATGTGATTAGAAATTCCAATAATGAGAGAAAAACAACAATACCAAAATTTGAGAATCACAAGTGACACAAGATATATGTGGAGAAACCCTTGTAGAAAAAAAAACCACACCCAAAGAGATAAAATTATTATATTAATATTCAAATGAAGTACACATCAATATAATACTCCTCTCTAAATCTCGGCAACACTTTGTTACTCTGGCAACCTACAAAAAAACTTATCAAAACACTAACACAAGGCTCTAATATATAGATATTTGTGGGAGAGAATAACACTTGTGGTATCTCAAAAAAACAAGTAAAACCACCTAGAAAATCCATGCCCCTCTTAGTGGACAACCCACAAACATAGTGAAAAATGTTAAATGATCACATGGTCTTCACATGTGTGCCTAACCCATAGCCAATTACAATTGGTCAATTCTGAGTGCTCAATTATTTTCCGACTCTAATGGCTCATACCTAGAACATGTAAACTTGGTCGCCCAACTCAAGATAACATGCAAAAAATACAAATGAACATGAAAGATCATGCACTTCAGGGTGGTCCCACCCAAAAATTGGATGCCTAGAAGGAATATTCCCCCAGAATGCGTTATAGCCGTCACCATAGTGGGTCCAGCTCTATGAATGCAATTACAAACTGTCATAGGAAAATAAATAAAATATTTTTCCTCTCATGTCTGTTGAAGTGAGCAACCCAAGATCTTCAATTTGCAACACCAAATAAACTCCACAATAAATAGAGAGAAGCAAAAATGGAAGATGCTATTCCACCAAACAAGAATTGCAGTATGATAAAATGCTTACAATACAATGCAAAATATCTTAGAGATGCCTTGCTTATAAAGGCAAGGATGAGAGATAGGGTTAGATAAGATCATGACAAGTGTCTTTATCCTATCACATGAGACAACTAACTCATAACTACCTAGGAAAGTGTAAATCGTAGATAAGACAACTAATACTTCTAGAAGGAATCTTTTATCCTAAGTAAACTTAACATGTGAACTAATTCCCCTAAGTCCCTAGTAAAGGAATAAACTAGGTACAAGAATTATTCACACCAACAATCCCCCTTAAGTGCATCTTAGGGAGGAACAAACTAATGCAAATATGCAAAATACGGGTCCCAACAACAAGGCCTAATGAGGTACCCATGTACAAAACAAAAAAACTCTCACAAGCGGAGAAAAGGAGAAAAACCCTGTGGGAGAAAAATCCTCTCCAAAAGAGAGAAAAAGCTGCAAAGAAAACTAAAAACTAAAGAAGGAAGGAGGAATCCTCAAGAACCCCCAAGGACAACTTGCTTCACCCCAATCATCGATCACAACTAAAGATAACATGGTGATGCCAAAGGTTTAATGAAGATGTATGCAACTTGTTGATCTATAGGAAAATACTCCAAGCTGAGAACACCATCCTAGATGAGCTACCTGATGAAGTGCATGTGGATCTCAATATGATTAGTACACTGATGCTCCACTAGGTTGTGAAAGATATGAATGGCACTCTGATTGTCACACCAAAGAGTAGTGGGATAAGTGGAAGGGTATCCAAACTCAGTCATCAACTAACAAAGCTACAAAACCTCCTAACTAGCCAAAATTGTACCTCGACACTCAATCTATGTCAATGATAATACAATAGCATTCTACTTCTTGCATGACCATGCAATCAGACCAGAACCAAGGCAAAAGACAAAGCCAGAAGTAGACTTCCGATCATTGAAATCACTAGCCTAATATGAGTCAATGAAGCCCACAATCTGAGATGCCCTTGAGGAATAATGAATGCCGAAATGAGTAGTGCCCTAAGTGTATCTCAAGATATGTTTGGCAGCCTTCCAATGACTCTCATGAGGCTCCTGTGAGAAGCGAGAGACAAGTCCAACCATAAAGGAAATATTAGGATGACTATGTGTCAAGTACAAAAGACTGCCAACCAACTATTGATACAAGGTGGGATCAATTGTAGGAGTAGTGAAATTGGTAGATAGTACAACACCTAATTGGAATGGAGTTGGAGCAGGCTTACAATCAGCCATGCCAAATATCTAAAGCAAATCAAGAGCATACTTTTTCTGGAAAAGGAAGATCCCCTCAGAAGTTTGATAAACTTGAAGACCAAGGAAGTAATGCAAAAGACCAAGGTTGGTCATATCAAATAGCTCCATCAATGCTTGCTGTGTACTTTGAATCATAGAAGTAGAACTCCTTGTGAGAATCAAATCATCCACATAGAGCACAGGTATGAGTAGATCCTCTCCATGTCTCTGAGTATAAACTGTGGGATCAAAATGACAACAAGTGTAGCTTGAAGCAAACAAGAAACTATCCATCTTCTCATACCAAGCCCGAGGGGCCTGTTTGAGACCATACAATGAATGTCGAAGGTTGCAAACAATTGAAGAGTCCTGCAAAAAACCTAGTGGTTGTTCCATATAGATCTCCTCATGAATATCTCCATACAAAAAATCACTCTTCACATCCATCTGATATACTGACCATCCCTATGATGCATCTATAGCAAGGACAAGGTGAATAGAATCCATCTTGGCAACATGAGAAAAAGTCTAAAATAGTCAATCCCTTCAACTTGAGAGAACCCCTTTGCAACAAGACGAGGCTTGTACTTGTCAATGGAACCATCTACTACATACTTGGTACGATACACCCACTTGCACCGAACTAACTTTCTTCCCTTAGGAAGAGGCACAAAATCCCAAGTATAATTCTTCATCAAAGAAGAATGCTCATCAACCATAGCACTATCCCAATCTGGAATACTTGAAGCATTTGAAAACTTTTGAGGATCATCTGAAGTTGCATGACTCAAAAAATTGATTCCTGAAGTCTGAGAATGAGTGTGGCGAATGTCTCTGGGATCACCAACAAGAGGACCAACCTCCTGAAGAGTAACTTGAGCCCATTTTGGCCTAGTGGGTGAATGAGGAGGAGGTGGATCAAAAACATCATCAAAATATTCCTCAAGTAGTAAAGCATCATCAAATGAAGAAGATTGAGTAGGTTGTGATGAAGAAGAATTCAAAGCAGGATTTGATTGGATGAAGGACTCAGAAAACTGAACATCACATCGAAAATGAAACTCTCGTGTGTCAGGATCAAATAAATTTGTATGTCTTCACATCCTCACAATAGCCAAAAAAGATGTATCGCCGACTCTTCTTCTCCATGGATTTACGTCGACTATCTAGAATGAATTTCTGAGCCTTACTACTGAATACTTTGAAGACGGATACATTAGGCTTGCGATGAGACCAAGCCTCCTCAGGGGTCATATTCCACACTACCTTGTGTGGCATACGGTTCTGAATATAGTTAGCACAATTGATAGCTTCAACCAAAAATGCTGGAGCCATTGACCTAGATTGAATCATATAATTGACCATTTCCCTGAGAGTCCTATTCTTTCTCTCCACCACACCATTATTTTGAGTGTAAGGAACTGTGTGCTAATGAAGAATACCATGCTCACTGCAAAAATCCTAAAATGCCTAATTGATATACTCCCCCCCATTATCTATGCATATCTATTGAAGAGAAAAACCCAACTGCTTCTCCACAAATATTTTGAAGGTCTTGAAGTTGGTGAGAACTTCACTCTTGAGCTTTAGAAAATAAACCCATGTCCTTCGGGAAAAATCATCAATGAAAGTGAGCACATACTTAGCCCCTGGAAAAAGGAGTTGGGAATGACATGAGATCACTATGAACCAACTCAAGGGGTGTGGTTGTAGGAGTAGCTTGACCCTTAGGAAAAGGATCTTGATGTTTCTTCCCAAGAAAAAAACCTTGACAAACATCTGTGCAAGAGATCTTTGGAGGATAAACCACTAAGTTATGTGCTTGCTGAAGATATCTATAGTTCAAGTGCCCAAATATTTCATGCCAAATTTTTCTCATTGAATCAACATGAGCAACAAAACATGAACCTGATGAAGACTCAAAGCCATCAAATTGATACAAACGGTTCTCATGATCAACTATCCCTATAGCAACAACCTTCTCAGGATCTTGCAACTATCTAATAGTCATATTTTGTGGAGTAAAATCAACCGACTTTCCATATCCAGAATGAAAAATATGATATATGGAAAGTCAATTCATTGAAATGTCAAGAACACGAGGAACATCCTCAATGCACCCATCTAGCATCTGAATGAAGCCTATCCCCAAAGCTGGAATCTGTGAAGAGTTCCCAACCACAATCTAAGAAGTAGAAGTATGAACAATGGAATCAAGAAGATCACGTGAAGTGGTCATGTGATGTGAAAGACTTGAATCTATAATCCAACTATCTGAAGATGAATGAATAGCCTATGTTGAAATATCTTGGCCTTTTCCCATGGAAGAAGGCTTAGGCACTAAAATGTTGTGCTTCTTCATAGCTTCCTCCAAGACCTCTATTCTCTTAAAGAAATGATCTTCATCATACCCAATTTTTCCAAAAAATGAACAAGGATCTCCTTTCTTTTTCTTGGAATTGGAAGAAGAATCTCCAGAGGTAGAAGAAGAAGGAAATGGAGTGGACTTTTGATTTTTCTTTTGCTTCGGTTTGGAGGGATTCTCACTACCTAAAGATGGTTATGTCTTGGGCTTCTTCTTATTCTTTCCTTTACCCTTGGATGATTGATCCATTAGAGCATGATTCTTATAATTAGGTATGGCATCTAACTAAAGGGTAAGTGCAAGAAGTTTGGTCCACGAAGAGGGGAAGTTTCGGCCAAAAAAAAAAATCTCGCAAAAAACGCGTATGCATTAAAAAACGCGTATGCATTAAAAAACGCGTACACGTTATTAAAAAACGTGTATGTGTTATGCATTGGGTACCCGAGCCTAAAAAAATGTGTATGCGTTATAAAACGCGTTATAAAATGCGTACGCGTTATAAAACACATACGCATTTTTGAGTGCATACAAATCATTTATTTTTAAAAAAATGCTTTTTAGAAACGCATATGCGTTTTAAAACGCGTACGTGTTTTGCTTTTTAGAAATGCGTATGCGTTTTAAAACGCATATGCGTTTGTCTTTTCAAAATGCATACGCGTTTCTAAAAAGCATTTTTAAAAAAAAAAAATCAAATAAATAAAGAGCACATATGTGTTTTGTAATGCGTACGCGTTTTTAAAAATGCATACGCGTTATTAAAAACTTGAATCTCCAACCCACTTCCAGCCTTAGTTTTAGGCTTGGGAAAGGCTTGGCAATCTGAGCCTTAGCCTTTGACCTGCAACTAAAATACTAAGGCAGATTGAAGAAGAATGTCCATCTTTGACAATATGGTTGATGGACTTTTTTTCTAAATCAATCTATAAAATTAAAACCCATTATAGAACACGATTTCTAGTTTCCAAATATATAATTTTTATTAATATTGGATTATATTTGATATTTTTAAATTAATTTCAAAGCAAACTAGTCCTTAAACATGAAATATCAGACTTTTTTTTTTTTTTAATAACTATTTTTTGGTGAAGTTTCTTGTAAAAAAAATTATATGACATCAATCTTTAGACAATTCTTTACAAAATGAAAAAAAAAATTCAAAAAATGTTTAGTTTAGGTCAAATTATGTTGTCCGTACACGTTGATTTTTAAAAACAACAATTAAGGCCAATAAAAAATTAATAAAAAAAAAAATATTCAACAAAAAATTACAAAAAAAATTCCTCATCAATCTTCATGTTGTTAGCTCTCTTTCCTTAAAAAGAATTAGCAAAATACTTTTATTTGGGTCAAAAAGTAGTGTCCGTACACGTGCATGGTATGGTAAAAAAATAGGGACTTTTAAAAAGTGGTTTTTATAGATCCCTATCAAAATTTAATTTCTACAATTTGGGTATTTGAATAATTTACATATTTAGAAACTAGATTCAAAATTCAAACTTTCATATTACTGATTTTTAAAAAAATTCATTGTGTAAGTGCCTCAAATTTTCAGTCCAAGTGTGACAAATTATGAAAAACAACAAAAACACTTCCACTTTTTGAGCTTTTTGTGGACCCAACTTCTTGCATCAGCCCTAAATTAACTTGGCCTCCTCCCTAGTAAGACACTCAGAAAACAACTCAAATGAAGATATTTTGTAATCTTTCCCCATGACATCCATAGTTGAATAGAAATTAGAATAAAAATCTAATAAGGGCCTCTCAACTTAGACAAAATCAAGAAGATAATTTTATCACTAGATATATCATTCCCGCATCCTTTCAACTGTGAAAAAACAATTTGAATTGTGCAAGAAAATCCTGAATTGAAGGAAACACATCTAGAGAGAGTGCTTGAAGATCTAATTTAAGTTGCAAGACTTTGAACTGATTTGTCTTACCATACAATTGTTTAAGTTTATCCCAAACATTCTTAGGTGTTTTACACTTTGAAATATGAAACAAGAAGTTATCAAATATATGTAAGCCAATGAGTCCTTTTGCTTCATCCATTTTACATCTATGGACAATTTTTTCATAATCCCTTGTGAATTCAGGTTGTTCTACATCTAACATTGGTCATAGACCCTTAGATTGTAACAATTGAGTCATTTTTAGCTTCCATGTATGATAATTGTGTGGAGTGAGTGGTTCAATTTACCTTAAATCTATCATGAACACCAAAAGAAAGAAGACAATGTGGCACTTAAATTGTGTCTTTCACTCCCCCAAAATGTATTAAAACTCAATTTGCAACCCCCCAACAAATTACAATGATTTTTTTTGCAATTTGTACAAGTGACAAGCTCAAATAAACCGTTTATAACTTGGTGATTTTTTACAATTTTTAGAAAAAGAGCTTGAAAAATTTGAGAAAGAAGGCTACAAATAGATTCCTTGTGATTTTTTGAGCAATTTAAAAAAGAAAGTGCCAAATTTTGACTTTGTATGGAAAAGTTATGCCAATTACAAGCAATAAATGCACCTATACCTTTGGGTTGAAAAAATTGTTAAAATTTTTTAAAATATGGAAAAACCACTTAAACCACTACGAATTTTGTCAAACCAGCTTTCCGACGATATCTTGTTTGGAGAAATTCGACATTGTGGCCAAAAGTTATGAATTTTTTAAAAATGTTGAATTTAGTTTGTAGGAAAACAGGTTTTCTATCAAAAAAAGTTTACTTCTGATTTGATTTTTGAAAAATCTACTCACTTTTTGTAGACAATAATAAAAACCCAGAAATATTTTGATGCTTAAAATAAAACCCTTAAATCATTTTTTGATCCAACAAGCAAAAGATGAAAAAAATATTTTTTTAAACCTTCAACTACTAAAAAATTATGCATGACGCTTTTTGGACAGCGATTTTCTTTAGATCTGTGCAAGATTTGAAAAATCTAAAAGATACCCAATTTAGATTTCGGGCCTAGCTAGAAAACCCAAAAAATGTTTTTCCTACAAATGAGCAAAAGTAGGATTTTTGAAGCAAAAATGAAAATGAATCGAATACAAAATGACTTGCATCAAACCCTTGTTTGCCAAAAATGAAAATGGTGACCAAATTGAGTGAAACAAAAACCAAACCCGACTTTCTTGAGCCTCCTAGACGTAATGGGACAGCCAAAAATATTGCTACTATATCCAAAAGTGCTGCAATCACTAGATCTCTCCAAGATGCATGCATGCAATATAGAATTAAAAAATCTTTGCAAACCCTTTTTGATTTGCAAGATCGTACAAGAAACTCTAACCACAATAGAAAACTTGATGAAAACTCTCTAATGAAAAAATGGAAGGGGCTTTCCATATTCAAAGCTCTAGTACCATGTTGCAGTGAGCAACCCAAGATCTTTAATCTGCAGCACTAAATAATTGTTGAAATACACAAGACAACTGAGAGGGGGGCTGAATTAGTTGTATCAAATTATTTTACTTCTTAACTTGATCAATTCCACTTTATCTTCAATGTCTTATTAAGTGTGAACATGAAAATGTAGATAATAGAAACACAACACCATAGACACCAGATTTAAATGGAAAACCCAACGAGGGAAAAACCATGGCAAGGATTAACTCACAGTATAGTAATAATGCAATACCAGATACAAAAGGCTTACTGCCAGAGGGCTCACTACCCAAATACAAAGGCTCACTACCCAGATCAAGGGCTCACTGCCTTAGGACTCACTATCCAGAAAGAGAGGCTCATTACCTACAAAAAATACAACAAAATTGGTAATGATCCACCACTAGGAGTTTCACACACTTTGCAACTTGATTAGAAGATTATGAATACACTGAAGTATTGTTGCCACAATTTTCTCTTCCACAATATTCTTTTCGCACTTGTTCACACACTCTTCTCTTGCTCAGATCAAATGATGGATGGATATGAAATCCAATACAACTTAACTTGTATTTATACCATCTTCAACCTTAGGAACATTCTCCAAGGTCGACTATACAATTTTAATTTTAAAATTCAAACTAGGTTGGATAATCAACATTCTTGCGATGGATAAGAATGTGAGGGGACCAAATACATATTTAACTTAGGACCCAAAAAACATCTTGGATCATGCACATGCTTCCTCAAGTCAATGCAAAGGCGTAATGTACCGTGTAAACACTAAGTTGGACAAACCTAATAAAAATATAAATGAAATTTGAAGTACGTGCATCTTCAACAAGATACACACACTTGAATTGGTCAACATGCTTCACCAATCATTTTACCATCTCTGAGAACAACTCAGATACATCCACAATAACTTCAACAAACTTCATTCATAGAGAACACTTCACCAGTTCAATTGAGACAACCAAAAAAAATATAGAGACTCCAGAGAAAGTCTCCTAGAGCACCAAACCACAAGCAACTTTGTCAAAACACATAAACCACCAGAAACAGTAATCTCCCAGATCCGCAAGATCTAAGGCCAAATATCAAAAGAATCCAGAGAAAAGACATTTCTTCTAGTCAATAACCAGATAACTCTATCAAACCAGTTCACACACTAGTGAACATAACTTTTCTCTCTCCATCGAATGAGAAGTTGAAACTCAGAATATATAATCCATTTAAGCTTATGAACACACCTCTAAATCCATATAGGCATTGGGTCAGCGCAAGAGAAACACGAACCACAATACTGGAGCACATTCAAAAAACACTTCAACAAAACTTTCATTATTTCTCAAAATTTCTCAAAAGTAGTTGACAAAATCCAACTTACTCAATCTGTACAGTGTTAACATCACTGATAACATTAATGAAAACACCACCAAGCACATCCATACTTGCAACAATCTCCCCCTTTGTCATTGATAGCAACACATGATGTGAAAAAACCATCAAAGACAACATACATGGTTCCTAGAAGCGACAACCTACCAAGCATAAAATTTTCACATTCGCTTTTCCACAACCTACATGGTTTTCAGAAGCGACAACCTACCAAACATACAATTTTCACATGATTATCTCTCCCCCTTTGACATCAATAGAAAAGGACATTATTTCCACACAAAGCTTTGTTCACTCCCCCTAAGGAGTACATTACATACTGCAACAATGGATTTCTCTACTCCTTGATAAGGTACAAATAACCTCATCATAATAATACCAAGGAAGCCTATTCATGTGTGCATAACCTTCATCCTCTGCCAATTAATTAAACTTTAGGAGAAATAATTGCTTATCGTTAAAAAATTGTACAAACTATTTCTTATGATTTATTGAAGTAATCTACCAATACGAATTTAATGAGTTGTTTTGAATATTTTGTAGAGCAATAATTGGACATCATGCAGTAGTTGCACAACATTTAACCGACACATGGCTTAGTGAAGATTGAAGATATACGTTGGGAACTTGCTCTTGAACTTTAGGCTGATGAACCAAGGATATAGTTGTTGTTAGTTTAATTTTTGTTATGTTTTTAAGTCAAAGAATTCATGGCTCAACTCAAGCCTTTTTAATGTTTATGTAATGGGTTTTAAAGACATAAAAGTTTATTGTAATTTGCTAAAGACTTTCAAATGGTTACCCATGCCATCTGAAATCTAGGACTTAGTTATAAGTTTTTCTATAAAGATGTAATTCTCAAAAGTAGAAGATAACATAAAATAGTAAATTTATGCTGTCAATATGTTTCCTGAATACTTATGAGTAAAGGGATTAACTTATATCAATTTATGATTTATTGAGTTATGGATTGAAATTATATGCAATGCAAGAAATTTTGAATTAGTTGTGTATGTGATCTGAGAACAACCATAGTAACCCGCGAGCTAGCCACTTGAGCGAGGGTAGATAAAATAGATGAGTATTTAATTCCTGTTATTTTATTGCATGCATGAGAATTAGAAGTTTAGTTTATTGCACATGTTAATCTTGTAGAATTTTCTAATATAGTCATTAAAGAGTCTGAAGTTTCAGAGCACTCATTGTTGTTTCTTTCTGTAGTATGTTAGTCATTGTTAATTATTACTTTCTATGCTAATTAGATGTTTCCAAGTTTATTCACAAGCTTTGCTACTTCTGTAGTTCATATGCTTTTTAGTTTAATTGTTTCCATGCTTTCCTATTTAGTTATCATGTTTTCTAGGTTAGTTATTTTATGCTTTCTAGCTTAATGTGTTTTCAGTTTTCTTTAAATAAAGTTGTTCATCAGTAGATAGTTAGGTGGCCTTAGGTTAGAAAGTTAACATCAGAAAATAGAAAATCTAAAGGAGATAATTGAGTTTCTCTCTTCTATTGAAAACTGCCTTGGACACTGCCTAGTCGACATATTGACTTTTATCTTCTAAAGTAATAGGACTTAATGACTTCCTATCACTTTTTGGCGCCATTGTTGGGGAGTTGCTTTTCGCTTGAGTGTTAATAGAAGACACCTCAAATACCTCTTTTAGGACAAAAATCCTATCTTCAGCTTCCTTTTCTACATGGTCAGGAAAATAGGCCCTCACAGAAGATTTATACCCAACCCCCCCCACCCTCCCAAAAAAAAATACATACCCATCATACATAGGGAACCTCAAGGCTCAAAGGATCTTTTGGTTGATGAAATACTTGAGCCTAGTCCACCTGAAGCCTTCCATTATCTTTCTGAAGACCACCCAGTAGAACAACCCACCATCGAAGAAATTATTCTAGAGGAAAATGTTCCTCTCAACATCATGGGTGACCGTAGGGCTAAGGCTAACCAAAATAATGCTAGCCGCAACAAAAATGATCAACAACCTCCTAGAAAATTCATGTATCCTATTACTCTGGATGCAGTTGATGATACCACAATGAAAAAAATCTCTCCAAATTTCCTGCCAACCTGTCATGGTTTATCCTCAGAAGATCCCGACCAATTTATTTTTGAATTTAAGGTCCTATGTCAAACCTACGACTATAAAAATGATAACGAGAAACTGAAGGTATTCCCTTCTACTTTGAAGGATATAGCTATGTGTTGGTTTATGGGATTATCTTCAGGATCCATTACATCCTAGGAGGATATGGAAAATGCTTGTCTACATAAATAGTAGAGTTATTGTAGGGTGAGTGATAGAAAATAGGAGTTGTTTAAGCTGTGAAAAAATGAGGATGAGAGTTTGGAGGACTATTTAGATAGATTTCTTTTCTTGACCAAGTGATGTGGCAAAGAGACTATTAGTGATGATATTCTCAAAACCATATTCCTTAAAGGACTTGACGAGGATGCAAGGTGAAGCCTTGAATTAATGGGAAAAGGAGATGTGTCTCAAATGGCTCTGGATGAAATATGTAAGTTATGTCAGAATTTATCACGTACCCATGGAGGAATTCACAAAACCACTCTTTTCAAAGGGTCTAACGACATAGGAAAACTCCAGGAGGAAATTGCTAATCTTAAAATGGACCCACTAATTGAACTCAATACTACTTTAGACGACATACAAGCTAAGACATGTAATCCAGAGACATTGTCTATTTACTATCCTAGATGCCGAAATAAAAACCTATTGCGAGAGTGTCCCTTAGAAAAGGTTAATGTATGTCTATTGTGCAAGAAGAATCATCCTACCAACCAGTGCGAGCTCCTTACTGATCTTAAAAATTTCAAGAAAAGGATTGCACACGTTGAGGAAGAAATAAATATCATAAATCAATGTCGAGGGAAGTTTCCTTATGGATAGAACTCCAATCCTATGTGGAGACCTTAAAACAATTAGGTTGGTAACCAATGGACCCTAGTGTGGCCTCAAACATTGCCTCAACAACCTAATTGGGGAGTTTCCTATTGGGGACCCCCTAAGTGGGCGTATCAATCATGGCGAGCTCAGCAGTGGCCAAACCAAACCCAACAATAGTGGTACCCACAACACACTACTCCTCAATGGAATCAAGGGCATAACCAATTTTGTACTAGGACTTGTAGGAACCAACAACAAAATTTGTTACCTCCTTCGCAAAAACCTCCTTAGAATGAACAGATAAACCAACCTCAACTCCCAGTGCAACCACTTCCCAATCCAAAGAATAATCAATAGAATACTTCGGTATATTCTACTGAACAAGATAATGTCACTGGACTCAATGCCATAAATTGTGGAAATGTTTAGTTGCACACAGGTTGAACAGTTCAACCACCTACTATTGAAGAAATTGTGGATGAGCCTACTCTTAATACTCCTGAAAAGAATAATCAACCAAAGCATAACACTTCTCAAAAGAGTGCAGTGTCATCTTTAGCAACAGGAGCTGCTGACTTACCTCTAGAGGAGGAGGAGGAGGGCTAGTCTCTGACTGATCTTAGAAAGGATACTTCTTTAAAAGAGAAAACTTAGGCACCATTCCTGGAGCGGTTGAAATCGACAATTTTGAAAGACACTACAAAAATGGATTTATTGTCTGAGACTACATTAATTCAAGAAATTAAACAATTGCAAATAGAGGTTCCCTTGCTGCAAGCCATAAAATAAATTCCTGAGTTAAATTAGCTGATCAAACAACTGTGTATCAAAACCTCGAGGAGAAAACCAAAGAAGATAAACACCGTGCACATAGATGGCTATTTAGCTAACTTTTTATCTGGAAAGACTATGGCTCCAAAATATGATGACCTCGGTAGTCCACTCATAATGGTCACAATTAATGAAGTAGCAATACCAAATGCATTAGTGGATTTAGGAGCAACCATTAATGTAATGACTATGGATGTAATGGAAAAATTGGGACTTACTGATTTATGCCCAACAACTATAGTCGTACAAATGGTGAATTAGTCTATAGCCATTCCAAAGGGTGTTATTGAAAATTTCCTTGTTAAAGTAGATGGATGGGAATATCTAGTTGAATTTCAGGTCATCCAGTCGCTTATGCCTAAAGATAGCTACCCGATAATTCTTGGAAGACCATGGTTGGCCACTATTGCAGCAAAAATTGATTGCAGAGAATGAGGAATGACCATTTCCCATGGTCTAGATAGTAAATGTTTATTTTTGTACCCTCCTGCTAAGCCCACTGAACATAATTTTTTTTGGGTTGATGAACTGAAAGATGTCAATAGTCGGGATAGTTTGGCCTCACTAGCTATGGTAGTCATTAAACAACATGAGGAATAACTAGAGGACAAATTAGTGGGTGATATAGAGCATCTTTCCATAGGTTTGAGTGACGAGGAAATGGTTGATGCTCTAGAAATTCTAGGGCAACCAATTGATGTACATCGGATGAAACAGACTTATACTACTATGGGAATGCCATATCCTTTTGCCAATATGATTCCCAGAACTAGATATTTCTCTGAGGATATTAATAAATTCCATTTTCTGACACCTCGTAGCTATTCGATCAACACCTTGTTGTGACCAATTCATACTATAATTTTAGCCTATTTGGGAACAAAATCAATCATTTTGTTGCTAGGAAAAACCTTGAACATTAATAGTTGGCTGATAGAGATAAAAGAGGATCGGTTATTTAATGTGCTGGTGAAACGGTCTAAAGATTTTTCTTGGGACTAAATAGATATGAGGGGAATCCATCCAAGTGTGTTCACACACAACATTTATACTTACCCTAATATAAGACCTATACGTCAACCACAAAGGAGACTCAATGCCGCATTAAAAGATCTCGTTAAAATTGAAATTGAGAAACTTATTCAAGCAGGATTTATTTATCCTATCTCTGATAGTAAGTGGGAACCACCAATGGTTGTAGTGTCAAAGAAAAATGGGAAATGGAGAATCTATGTAGATTATAGAGAACTCAACAAAGCCACCAATCAGGATTATTTTCCCTTACCATTTTTTGATCAGGTCTTGGACAATTTGGCTGAGAGGAAATATTTCTCCTTTTTGGATGGATTTAGTGGCTACAACCAAATTCAGGTAGCACTAGAAGACCAAGATAAGACAAGTTTACCTGCCCCTCAGGGTTCTCAAGCTCCTAAAGATCAAATTCCCACAATCCTTGGTAAAGAAGTGTCAGGATCTTTGATTGAAGAATTTAAAACCCCTGATCAGTCGAAGGATTTAGAAATTATTTATCCAAATGTGAGCATTCCCTTGAGAAAAAGAAAAACACCTGTCACCTTCCAGAATATTCCTCCTATGAGGAGAAGCAAACGTTTATCCTCTGAGTCCACATAAACCCTAGTATTGAGTGTAGGAAGTAGTGCAAAGAAAAAGAAGTCCAGGAGATAGACAAAACCCATGAAAGCTTTTGATCCTACCAATGATGTGGAAATGTCTTTAGAAAAAGAAAATTATGTTGAGGAAATTCCTTCCCACTCAGAATATGTAGAAAAATCCCTTGCAGAGGAAATGCCTTCCCACATAGGACATGAAGAAGAAGCCTATTATGAGGAAATCCAAGAAATAGGAAAGGAACAATCACCACCTTCCATGGAAGTTGAGGACAGTGTTTTAGGAAATTTATCCTCTATTGTAAATAGAGTTGTTGAAATGGTTGAAAATGAAAATTCTCATGTAGAACTGGAAAAGATAAGCTTAGAAATTAGTGAGCTGGAAAGGAAATTGCATGAGAACATGGAACAAATTGAATTGAAAAAAGAAGAGCTAATAGTACACATTACTCTGATAAGTAAAAGAGATCAGGAAATTCAGGGCTTGAAGCTACAAGTACAAGAAAAAGATACAATGATTCATGAATTGCAGAAAAAATTGAGAAGTTGACTCCAGAAAATAGGACTTATAATGCTAATATTTTTGACAAAAATAAAGAAATTAAAATGTTGCAAAAGAATTTTATGCTTATGTTTTTAGCTTTTGAGGAAGAAAAGAAAACATAGAAAGAAGAATTAAATGCCTCTCTTAGCAAAAATGTGGAATTAGAATAGGACTTACAAGAAAGTACAACTAAACCAATAATGGAATCAAAGGAAATCCAGACTGAGCCAATTGTAACTGAATGGTTCCAGGTCCGAATCCCTTCATTGTTGATGAAATGGATGGAAAGGTGCTATTTCATAAGAGATGCTAAGATTGAAAACTATAGGTTAAAAAGGGAATTATTACTTCTAAAGGAATCATTTCATAAAGCTTATAGAAGAAAACAAGATGCATGTCAGCTGGTAGAATGTTTGCTATCCTATAGAAGGCCATCAAGGCTATATTCAATGTTCCTCAACGAATAATGGATAAGATGGAAATTATTCAAAATTTATAATGATCAGCCATATGAGCCTAATGATAAGGAATTTGTTAAAATATTTTTGGAATCAACTCTTGGAGATCAAGATTTTCTTTGTGAATTCTATGTTCATGATCTTTTATTAGAAAATCGTACTGATTTCTCCATTAATCTATTTGTTGGAGAAGTACAACTAAGGGATTTGTTGTCCACTATGTAGAATCAAATTCATTGGCAGGAACACAACAAAGAATATGCTCAAGCCAAGAGAAATATGGGCCTTCAAATGATATCTCCTAATAGTAGGCCTGCAGATTTTAAGGATACCTTTTTAGCTCTGACATTAAATGAAAAAAATGAAAGGAAGATATGATAACAGTCTCTGACACTGCTACAACCATTTCATAGATCATGGAAAAAGTTAATTGGAAAATCTTGGCATGCTTGTGAAGAAAGATATACTCTACTGTTAGCTCATCTAAAGGAAAGAGAGGTCATCTCCCATCTTAATATTAAATGGTCTTTCAGAAAGGCAGATGCTTTAGCTAAAATCCTAAAAGACCTCAAGACAAATTGGATAGAGATGAGGTATAGACCTCCTTTGCTGCTCAATCCACCCCCTACTTTCTACATCAATATAAATTAGAATGATAGAGTTTTCAATGAATGGAAAGAGGGAGTTGATTTTCATAGAGGCTTCATTCATGAGCCTATAACATTTGATAAAACAATAAAATACGAGTATGATATTAGTGTCAGATATGAAGAATGGAACATAGGACAAGGCTACAACTATGGGGCAGGAGGACCTGCTAGGAACTAGGAGGGGGAGGAATGATAAGGTAAAAATAACCTCATCATAATAATACCAAGGAAGGCTATTCATGTGTGCATAACCTTCATCCTCTACCAATTAATTAAACTTTAGGAGAAATATTTACTTATCTTTAAGAAAAATTGTACATAATTTATTTCTTATGATTTATTGAAGTAATCTACCAATACAAATTTAATGGGTTGTTTTGAGTATTTTGTAGAGAAATAATGAGACATCATGCAGCAGTTGCACAACATTTAACTAGCACGTGCCTTAGTGAAGATTGAAGATATACGCTAGGAACCTACTCTTGAACTTTAGGCTGATGAACCGAGGATATAGTTGTTGTTAGTTTAATTTTTGTTATGTTTTCAAGTTAAAGACTTCATGGCTTGACTCGAGCCTTTTTAATTTTTATGTAATGGGTTTTAAGGACATAAAAGTTTACTGTGATCTGTTAAAGACTTTTTCAAACGACTATCCATGTCATCTGAAATCTAGGACTTGGTTATAAGTTTTTCTATAAAGATGTAATTCTTAGAAGAAAAAGATAACATACAATAGTAAATTTATGTTTTCAATATGTTTCTTGAATACTTATGAATAAAGGGATTACCTTATATCAATTTCTGAGTTATTGAGTTATGGATGGAAATTATCTGTAATGGAAGAAATTCTGAATTAGCTATGTATGTGATCTAAGAACAACCATAGTAATCCATGAGCTGACCACTCGAGGGAGGGTAGATAAAATAGATGATTATTTACTTGCTCTTATTTTATTGCATGCATGAGAATTAGAAGTTTAGTTTATTGAACATGTTAATCTTGTAGAATTTTCTAATACAGTCATTAAAGAGTCTGAAGTTCCAGAGCACTCATTATTTTTTCTTTCTGTAGTATGTTAGTCATTGTAAATTATTACTTGTTGTGCTAATTAGATGTTTCCAAGTTTATTCGTAAGCTTTTCTACTTCTGCAGTTCATACACTTTTTAGTTTAATTTTTTCCATGCTTTCCTATTTAGTTATCATGTTTTCCAGGTTAGTTATTTTATGCTTTCTAGCTTAATGTGTTTTCAGTTTTCTTTAAATTAAGTTGTTCATCAGTAGATAGTTAGGTGGCCTTAGGTTAGAAAGTTAACATCAGAAAAGAGAAAATATAAAGGAGATAATTGAGTTTCTCTCTTCTATTACAAACTGCCTTGGACACTGCCCGATTGACATATTGACTTTTATCTTCTAAAGTAATAGGACTTAACGACTTCCTATCACTCCCCCTTAGGAGTAGACATCAATCATCAATCCTAAACAAAAGAGTCTATGAATCCACTAGACTAATGCACCTCCATGTGCACTTAGTTCAAATAAGGAGGGGTAGAAACCCCTAACTTCCCTATGAAATACTCAAAAGTATCCTTTAGAAGGGATTTAGTGAATATGTCTACAACTTGTTCTTTGGTAGGTACATATTCAAGTCTAACTACATTCCTCAATAATTTCTCCCTCAAGAAGTGATACTTGATAGATATATGCTTTGTTCTAGAATGCATCACTAGATTCTTTAAAATGTTTATAGAACTTGTATTGTCACAATAGATAGAAGTAGGTTCATCACTCACCACACCTATGTCCATCAAAGTCTGCTTTATCCAAATTACCTATGTATAGCAAGATGTTGTTGCAATATATTCTTCTTCTGTAGTAGATAAATAAATTGAATCTTGTTTCTTTCTTAACCATGAAACTAATATTCCTCCAAGAAAGAATGATCCTCCACTTTTACTCTTTCGGTCATCTACACATCCAACCCAATCAACATCAGTGTAGGCATTCAAATTTAAACCAATGTTCTTCGAATACCATATTCCATAGTCTGGAGTTCCTTTAAGATATCTAAATATCCTCTTCATATCTTTAACATGTGCTTCCTTTGGTTTTGCTTGAAATCTTGCAACTAAACATACTACATGCATAATGTCCAGTCTAGTAGCAGTAAGATACAAAATTCCACCAATCATGGATCTGTACATGCTCTGATCAACTTTAGCATATTCATCATCCTCACTTAACTTGCATCTAGTTACCATAGGGGTACACATCAGTTTAGAGTCATCCATCCCAAACTTCTTTAACAAATCCTTAACATACTTAGATTGTGAAATGAATATCCCTTTGTCATTTTGATTAACTTGAAGTCCAAGGAAGAAATTCAGTTCACCAATCATAGACATTTCAAATTATTTTTGCATCTCTTTAGCAAAAATTGATGCAGGAGCATCCAGTGGTGTAAGGGCAATCCTACATCACCCAAAAATATATTTACTTTCATTTATATTTTTTTAATTTTTTTTTGTAGATGTTTTTGCATTTCTGGATACCCTTTTCGTTGAAGAAGAATTCCCAACTTTCAGAACTACTTTTCTGCTTTTTCTGCTCGACTGCTATTTTTAGCAGGTATGATTTTGAAGGCGTGAGGAGACAAAAATTTAAGGGAAGCTTCAAGACAGAATAATAAACACTTTGGTGAAAGAATTAGGCAAAGATCATTCCCGGTTCAAAAGTTATTCAAGTTTCAGTTTCTGCTTTTTGCCCTACAAAATCTTCGGAGCTAATTTTGAGGGACTTAAAGGCTCCGGATGGGCCCGAAAATTGGCGGAAAACGAAAGTGGTTGGCCTTTAGGGCCCACTTTCTGGCACTTCATTTTCGCAATACCTTTTCAAAAAGCTATTATCATTGAAGATCCGACAGTTATATTTTGATTTAGGGCTTCCGGAAGTTTGTGCATAATTAGAATGTTGTTTTTGGCTCCAAATAGAGAATTGGGCTATTTATGGGCTAGTTTTTGATTTTTGTGAGTAGGTTTTGGGAAAGAAGATCACATGTTGCGAATAGGGGAATTTATGTAATTTGCATGTATTGCAGAACTCGAGGATTGGAGATCCTCTACATGTAAGAATTTCATACTTTGAAAATAATAAGATTTGTTAGTTTTTTCTGTGTGATTTTCTATGTCTCGGGTTGCACCCTCATCAAAAATATTACACATACCTTCATTTCCACCAAAGATAATGTCATCAACATAAACTACAAGGATCAAAATATTTTTTTCTCAACCTTGAAGTAAAGATTTTTATCTGTGGACCCTTTGTTGAATCCTTTCTTTGTTAGGTGTCTATCCAATCTTGCATACCAAGTTCTAGGAGCTTGCTTCAGTCCATATAATGATTTCTTTAACTTACATACCACGTCTGGTTTATCTGACAATGAAAAACCTTTCAATTGCTCTGTATACACTTCTTCCAGTTCTCCATTTAGAAATGCAGATTTGACATCCATCTGATATACTTTGAAGTCTTAATGAGATGAAAATTCCAAGAACATTTGAATGGCTTCCATCCTTACTACAGGTGCAAAATTTTCTTCAAAATCTATTCCTTCAACCTGTGAATATCGTATGCATACAAGTCTTTCTTTATTTCTTACGACTTCACCATCTTCATTCAATTTGTTTATGAATACCCATTTAGAATCAATTACATTCTTGTTTGTAGGTCTAGGGACTAGCTCCCATATCTCATTTTTCTCTATCTATTGTAATTCCTCTTTCATTGCTCTGAACCAACTTTCATCATCACATGCTTCATTCACAATCTTAGGTTCTATTTTAGAAAGTAAACACAATTTCCCTACAACCACTTTGATTCTTGTCTTCACTCCTTCAATTTTTTCTCCAATTATCTGCTCCTCTGGATGATTTATCTGAACATATTTAGGAGTCTTGGGTGCACGTCCCAAATTTTCTTCTTCTTCTTTACTTTGTTATTTATCTTCCTTTTCTTCTTCTTGTGTTTGCACACAAATAGGCTCATCAATTTCAAATTTAGTTATTTCCACCGGTCTATACATAGCTTCATCAACCTTCACATTAGTACTTTCAATGATTTTTGTCAGTCTCTTATTAAAAAATCTGTAAGCCTTGATATTATTTGAATATTCAAGGAAAATTCCTTCATCACATCTAGCATCAGATTTTCCAATATTTTATTCATCTCTTCTAATATAACATCTACTTCCAAATACCTTAAGTTATTTCACAGTAGGAGTCTTACCAGTCCATAACTCATGAGGAGTTTTAGTGTTGTTCTATCTGATTTGAACTCCATTGAGAATGTAAAAAATAGTGTGAATATCTTCTCTCGAATACATATCAAGAACATTTTCTTCTTTCATCATAGTTCTGGCAGCCTCTTGCACAATCTGGTTCCTCCTTTCTATAACTCCATTCTATTGTGGGGTTCTAGGAGTAGAATAATATATTTTTATACCATTTTCTTCACATAATGCATTGAACTCACCATATGTAAACTCTCCACCTCTATCAGATCTCAAACATTTTATTCTTAGGTTTACCTCATTTTCTACTCTTGCCTTAAACACCTTGAATCTGTCAAGAGCTTGAGAATTTTCTCTAAGAAATGTAACCCATTTCATCCTAGAATAATCATCAATTCAAAGAATAAAGTACCTATCACCATTGAGGCTTCTTGTTCTTGTAGGGCCACAAAGGTCTGTGTGGATTAATTATAGAATTTTGGTAGATGATTGATCCTTTGTTTTAAAACTGTTCCTTGTCTATTTTCCCATCTGACAACTTTTGCAGATTGAATTTGAAGGCTTCATGATTCTAGGAAGATATCTCACAACTTCTCTAGAACCGATCCTAACCAAATTATCAAAATTCACACATCCCATCCTCTGGTGCCAGAGCCAACTCTCACTGATCTAGGAAAAAAAAACATTTACCATCGCCACCTTTAAGTTGATAGATGTTTCCATGAGTTCTTCCAACTGTAATAACAATTCCAGATCCTTTTCTGATATCATAAGTGTTATCCTAAAAAACAAGCTTAAAACCTTTTCTAGACATTTTTCCAACACTTTAGATATTATGCCTTAAACCTTTTACATAATAGACATCATCAGTGTTATGTTTTCCATCAAAGATAATTGTTCCTTTACCAACAATCTTAGCACCAGAATCATCTCCAAACATGATTATACCTCTATCATACTTCTCAAGTTTAGTGAACTTACTCTTATCTCCCATCATATGGTTTGAACATCCACTGTCAATTACCCAAAAGTCTTCATCTTGTTTGGCATGAAAATAGTTAGTAGAGTACCTTCTAATTCATTCTTCTTACACTCCTGACTAGGTTCTTTTGCACATTTCTTTTCTAGGGCTAGAAACAAATATTCATCTTTGTCTTCCTCAAGGTTAGATTCATCATCAGAGATTCTTACATCTTCCTTAACATAATACAACTTTAACTTCCTATATTTCTTATCCTCGTAATTATTATTATCCTTATTCTTCTTTTGTGTAGCTCTATTAGGACATCTTGATGCATAATGACCAATATTTCCACAACTAAAACACTTAAAAGGAAGCTTACCTTTATATTTACAATACTTTTCTTCAATCTCCTTGTGAAATTTGCTTCCAAATCTTCTGCATCATCATCTTCAATCCTCATGGCTTTAAAGGTTGTTTCAGTCTTCTCCTTATCTCTTGCAAATTTTCTCATCTCAAATAAAATCAAGACACCAAATAAATGTTAGTAAATTTCTTCAGATCATACTATTCTTCAAGTATAGATAACTTTTCACTGTAATTGTCTGGTAAGGTCATCAAGATCTTCTCAATTATATCTTCATCCTTCATGGTACCACCTTAATTCTTGACTTCAGTTGCTATAGTTTTAACTCTTTGATAATAGCTTGCAAAATATTCTCCATCTTCCATTCTTATATTCTCAATTTTTTTCTTAGCAATTAGTTTCCTTGAAAATTTTACTCTCTCATTTCCTTCATAAATGTCTTTCAATTTTGTCCACATTTCATTTGCAATAATTAAAGAAATAACTTTTTATCTTTTTGTTTTAGATAATGCACTGAAGATAGAAAAAATTTCTCTTTCATTCTCTTCAAATGTTGCAACCTAATCAGCAGAGGAAGGTCCGACTGCTGAAATCACATACTTTGTCTCCATAGTTTTCCAGGTATTAAAACTGAGTGAAATCAAATCACTTATCATTCTCTCTTTCCAATCACTATAATCAACTCCATCAAACATAGGAAGCTACAACTTGTGTGCCATATGATCTACCTCAAGTGGTTAAGCTTTTCACTAAGTAAACAAAGCTATGATACTAATTGTTGAAATGCAAAAGACAACTGAGAGGGAGGGTGAATCAACTATATTGGATTCTTTTACTTCTTAACTTAATCAATTCCACTTTATCTTCAATATCTTATTAATTGTGAACAAGAAAATGCAGATAACAAAAAAACAACACCAGAGACACCAGATTTATGTGGAAAACTCAATGAGGGAAAAGCCACAGTGAGGATTGACTCATAGTATAGTAGTAATGCAATACTAGATACAAAAGGCTCACTACCCAGATCAAGGGATCACTGCCTTAGGACTCAATGTCCAGAAAGAGAGGCTCACTACCTACAAAAAATACAAAGAAATAGATATTGATCCACCACTAGGAGTTTCACTCACTTCATAACTTGATCAAAAGATTATGAATAAACTATAGTACTATTGCCAAAATTTGCTCTTCCACACTCTACTTTTTGCACTTGTTTGTACACTCTTCTCTTGCTCAGATCGAATGATGGATGGATATGAAATTCGCTACAACTTAACTTGTATTTATACCATCTTCAACCTCAGGAACATTCTCCAAGGTTGGCTACTCAACATTCCTATAGTGGATAAGAATGTGAGGGGACCAAATACATATTTAATTTAGGATCCAAACAACATCTTGGATCACACACATGCATCCTCAATTTTATGCAAAGGCGTAATGTACCGTGTAAACACCAAGTAGGCCAAACCTAAGGAAAACACAAATGAACTTTGAAGGACGTGCATCTTCAACAAGATAAACACACACAAATTTCTCAACATGCTTTACTAGTAATTTTACCATCTCTGAGAACAACTTAGATACATCCACAATAACTTCAAAAAACTTCATTCGCAGAGAACACTTCACCAGTTCAACCGAGAAAACCAACAAAAACACAAACTCCAGAGTAGGTCTTCTAGAGCACCAAACCACAAGATATTTTTTTAAAACACATAAACCACCAGAAATAGTAATCTCCTAGATCTGCAAGATCTAAGGCCAACTATCAGAAGACTACGAAGCCAAAACATTTCTGCTAGTCAATAACCAGATAACTCTGTCAAACCAGTTCACACACTAGTGAAGATAACGTTTTCTCTCCATCGAACTAGAAGTTGAAACTTAGAATATATAATCCATTTAAGCTTATGAAAACAACTCTAAATCCACATAGACATTGGGTCAACACAGGAGAAACATGGATCACAATACCAGAGCACATTATTAACACACTTCAACACAACTTTCATTATTTCTCATTTTTTCTTAAAATCAGTTGGAAAAATCCAACTCACTCAAACTATATAGTGTTGACATCAATGACAACATTAATAAAAACACCACCAAGAGCATCCATACTTGCAACAATAACCTCCAAAAGAAATAGAGAGAAGCAACAATGGAAGATTCTATTCCACCAAACAAGAATTGTAGTATGATACAATGCTTACAATACAATGTAAAATATGCTAGAGATGCCTTGCTTATAAAGGCAAGGATGAGAGATAGGGTTAGAAAAGATCATGAAAAGTGTCTTAATCCTATCACATGAGACAAATAACTCATAACTACCTAGGAAAGTGTAAAGTCTAGATAAGAAAACTAAGATTTCTAGAAGGAATATTTTATCCTAGGTAAACTTAACATGTGAACTAAGTCCCATAAGTCCCTAGTAAAGGAATAAACTAGGTACACAACTTATTCACACTAACAATGTACTCTAGGACACTTTCTAAAGAATGTGGAGACACATAAAATCAAAGTAGAATAGAAATTATAATGTCACCTATCCTAACATTCTCCCACTTGACATTATACATTGCAACTACATTCATGAGATACATTAAAATTTTAATTAAAATATAGTGATCAAAGCCCATGTACTTCCTACATCAAGAGAACTCATTTGTCGTCACTAGCTTTGTGAGAGAATCTACAACATTATCTAAAGTGTCAACCTTCTCAATAAATACCTTATCATTCTCAACCATTTCTCACACAAAGTGATATTAAACATTATAATTCTTAGTATAGGCATGATACATAGGATTTGTGGCCAAAAAATGACACTCTAATTATCACATCCAATCCCCACTATCCTACAATCAAAACCAATGCTTTTACCAAGTCTTTATAACCAAACCACCTCCTTAGAGGCATGTGTAGAAGCCATATACTTGGCTTCTATGGTGTAAAATGCAACCGTAGGTTGTCTTTTACTCATCCAGATCAGTGCACCTCCAAGAAAAGTAAAAACATAGCCACAATTGGACCTTTGGCTATCCAAGTCACCTACCCAATTTGCATCAACAAAACCCTATATGTCCAATGACTTAACCAAATAATTAGTACCATAATAGACCAAACAATAATCAAAAGGACCATGCAAATATCTAAACACCATTTTAACAAAATTCTAATGCTCTCTACCATGGTTAGATATAAACCTGCTCGAAACTCCCACTGCTTGGGCTATGCAGACCATTGCATAAATCATACTACCAATGATGCTAGAATAATAAAATTTAGATATATCTTCAAAATCATTATCAGAATAAGGACACATGTCTAAAATAAATTTAGTACCAACTAGAAATGGAATATTTACTAGTCTACAGTTATGCATATTAAATTTTTTCAAAATGGTATCAACATACTTACTCTAACTTAACCAAAGTGTTCCATGAACCCAATCCCTAATCATCTCCATCCCAAGAATAAATTTAGCAATCCATAAATCATTCATATCAAACATGCTAGAAAGTGTAGTCTTAAGCTCCCTAATCATCACCTTGATGTTACCATAAACAACATGTCATCAACATGCAATATAATGATTATTATTTGTTAATCAATAATCTTAACATGAACACAATGATCCTCTTCGCTTCTAAAAAAACCAAAATTCAATGAAAAGGCACCAAAATTCTAGAACCACATCCTAGCTGACTATTTCAAACCATATAATGACTATTTTAACCTACAAACCAAATGTTATTTTCCTTTCACAACAAAACCATTGGGTTGTCACATATAAATTTCCTCCTCAAGATGCCCATGCAAGAAATCAGTTTTAACATCCATTTTCTCTATTTCAAAATTATAAGTAGCAACAATAGATAATAGGAATCTAATCAAAGTTAGCTTATAAATAGGAGATAAAATTTCATTGAAATCAACTCCCTCTCTCTAGGAGTAGCCCTTGGCTGTCAATTTGGCCTTGTACCAATCTAACTGACCATTTGCTCCAAATTTATTTTTAAATACCCACTTGTAACCAAAGGGCTTCCTTCCTTTGGAAAAACTAACAAGATCCTAGGTATCACAACTATCCAAATCCACCATCTCCTCCTACATGGTCTGCATCCAACACTCACTTTCCTCTAAAGAAAGAGCCTCCCTAAAAGATATAGGTTAATCATCAGTACTCAATGAAGAAAATACACAACAATAATTCAATGGGATATACCTATCAACTAGATTATGTTGTCTTGTGGATCTTCTCAAGGTAGGAGTAAGGGGATCTTGCTATTATTCTTATTTTGTATGCTCATCCTACACATCATATGAACTCTCTAAATCCTCCTCTTCTTCTTCTCCATCCTATAATCCATCTAGTTGTTCTTCCACATGCACATGCATGCTCCTATTTTTCTATCTTTGTCTCAAAGTGCACTATTTTTTTCTTATCTTTCTCCTTTGGTTTTTCACCCGAGTAAGCTCTAAAATCCCTGAAAATCACATCTCTAGAGAAAAAACATTTTACAAGATAGTGGATTCCAAAGATTATAACCTTTTACATTCTCATCGTAACCAACAAAGATGCATTTATGTGCTTTTGGATCCAATTATATCACTTCTCTTGAGGCACATGAACAAAAACCTCACAACCAAAGACCCTTAAATGTGAAAAAGGAGGATTTCTACCTATCCATACTTCATAAGGATTTTTATCAACAAGAGTTGAAAAAGGAGATCTATTAATAAAATAACATATAGTACTTACAACTTCTTCCCAAAAGCATCTATCAAGCTTAACACCACTCAACATGGTCCTAGCTCTTTCCATGAAGGTTTGGTTCCTTCTTTCTACTACCCCATTTTTTGGGGTGTAGAAAGATTAGTATTTTTTCAAACAATACCTGAATACTTATAGAACTCATCAAATTCCCTAGAACAATATTCACCTCCATTGTTAGATCTCAACACCCTTATCTTATAATCCATTTACTTCTCAACTAAGGCTTGAAATTCATCAAACTTAGTGAAAACCTCAGATTTTACATAGATAAAATAAATCCAAATGTATCTTGAGACATTATCAATGAAAGTAACATAATAACAAGATTTTCCAAAAGATTCAACATCCACTATTCCAAACACATCTGAATAAATAATCTATAATAATCTCTTAGCTTTGTTAGTTCCATTAGGAAATGATGATCTATTCTATTTACCGAACACACAATGCTCACAAAAACCATTTTTTTCCAATAGAATAATTAGAAATGCCATCAACTAAATTTTTATTTAAAAGTGTCTTAAGACCATTTTCAATTATGTGGCCCAATATATGGTGCCACAACATACATGCATTTTCAATGCCAGTTACATTGGAAGAGTTAAAAAAAGTGGAGGCATTAAGCCTAAAAAATCCATATCCAAGATCCTTTAGCAATCACCAAACTCCCTGTTACCAACCTACAACAAAACTTGTCAAATTTCACATACATTCTAGACTAATTCAACTTGGATACTAAAAGTAAATTTCTTGTAAGTCCTAGAATATGCAAAAAATCATCAAGGCTTTTAACCCTTCCATCACAAAAACACAACTTTACCTTTCCCTTACCAATAATCTTCTTCATGTTGTTATCACCAAGGAAAACTTCTCCCCCATCATAAAATGAATATGAAGTAAACCACTCCTTGTGAGGAGTCATATGGTAGGAGAAAATTGAATCAATAAGCCAAGCATCATTACTAATAGTGTTAGAAGAAATAAACAAAGCATGAAAATCACCATTTTCTGAGGAATGTTCCATAGAAGTATCTGAACTCTTTTTCTTATTTCTACACCCCTTCTTCATACTCTCTCTCTTACCATAATTCCAACACTTTACTTTGCTCTTCATGGGGGTTTTAAAACATCCTTTAGACTTGTCTCTCTTTTTATCCCCTTTAGGCCCTCCTTTTTCTTTGGACCTTCCTCGCACATGCAAGGAATATTGGGAGCCCACATTCATGGTGATGAAGTAAGAAACCAATCCTCATTCACATACTCACAACAATATGAAAATTCAACTTAGAAATTGTTTAAATTAACACCAAAAATTTGAAAGTAAGGTTTTGTGTTTCTTATTCAAAACTCATGAATTGATACAAACAATCTTATTTATATTGTAACACACCTTCAAACCTGAAACAAAAATGTCTCCATGGTCTTTGTCAACCTTATTTCAGTTGAAGCTCTCAAGGTCACTTCACATGGACTTCACTAGCTCAATATCTTCCAAAGTGTAGAGCTCACTAGCTCCCAAAAACATGGGCTTCTGTGCAAATAGAAATATGCAACAATGGAGTCTTCAAATCTCTCTAAAATTTGAAAGCATCTCCCCACCTCACCTACAAAAACTCCCAAAGCCATCTTCCCAAATGAAAAGGTTTGAATATATAGATTTGTGAATAAGAAAAACCACCATGGCTTTCCAAAACCATAAGAAAAACACCTCCTTGGAAAATCCATGCCCCATTTGGAGAAATAATCATAAAATAATAAAATTATTCAATGCTCACATGGCCTTCACTTCGGCACCTCAACCATGGCCAATTAAATTTGGTCAATTCTAGAAAATTCATTGATCTCTAGTGGCCTTGATAGCTCCAAATATGAACATTCACCAACATGCAAAGCTACTGGCACAACATGCAAATACATGCAAAGAATGTAAAAGAACATGCATGCAAAGTGGCCCCCACCTAGAAATGGATTCCCCAAAAATATTATTCCAATTTAAATGCCTTGGAAATATTTTTCCCAACACATTTTCTCCAAAAAATGCATTTACATATCACCACAAGGGAAAATCAAATTATTACAATTTAAAATATTTATTTTCCACACACCTTATCCCCTATTAAAAATAACAAAATATATATAGAAATATTTTTGGTGATGCAAGATTGCTTTACACTTTGGATGCTCCTACATTAGACACCCTAGATAGGAAATTTTTTGTCAATATGGATTCACAAAATGGTGTTGAGTGGTAGTACCACCCTTTCAAGTTACAATAAAGCCTCAACAAACTCCATCACTGAATTTGGTAGCTTCAATTTATTCTTCTTTCTCCTCTTCCAACACTTAGCTGGAACAAGTAACTTCATCATTTGACAAATCCGCATTCCATTCTTCTCTCATCTCATGGACTTGCATCCATCACGTACCATATTCCTCCTAATACCATATATTCTCCTCTCTACTCTTGTGGGATTAAACCCACCACAAACTGACCACCTCAATTAAGTTCCTCCTACACCATCATTTATAAATTTTACATGCAAATATGTATTATCTAAAGAATAATCAGAATCTACTATACCCTTATACAAATATGCAATTAGCACTCCATATAAATTATTATTTTACATTTGCATGCTCTCTTCCTATTCGAAATCCTCTTCTAACATCACCAAAGAAGGTATAGAATCACCACAATTAAATTCAAAATTAAAATTTACCTCATTCTTGTTTTTTGTCCCAACATATTTTTCCTCATTCTTTGATGCAATATCCATCTTCTCACTTCCAATAACAAGTTTTGCAAACTACTCTTTGTGTTTTTCCATCAATTCTCCTTCCAACAACTTTTTGATTCTTTCCATCTCTTCATTAAACAAGAAATCATCTTTATCTTCACAAATTTGTTCATCAAATTTTGGACCATTTTTATTCACAATTTCTTATTGCAAACCTTCTTCATATACTGCACATAATGCACTCCATTCACACTCTATCTCGACAACTTGTTCTTCATTACCTTCTCCATTTGTGTGGGCTGCCCCCACATGTTCTTCCTTGCATTCAATCCCTAACAAATGGCTGCAATACATTTTATCTTTGTTCTTCTATTCAATATCCTCTTTCATAAGAATGTTCTTCCCATGTCTCTCATTTCACGCTCTCACTTGCTCTTTAATACTCCTTTCCAATACATTTACTTCAGTCTAAAGCTTTTCAAATTCTTCATGGTAATTTCTATTTTCCACTTCACCCTAATATTGTTCCCAGAATAAAATTCTTACGAGCCTCCTCATGACCCATCCCATCCTCCCTGGTATAGACTATCTCACATCTAATGACTTGTGTACACACAAATCACACACACACACAACCACAAGTCCTAGTGAAAAATACCTCACATCGGTGCTTTTTTCAAGAACTCCCACTTTGATACCACTAATAAAGTAAGAAACCGATCCTCATTCACATACTCACAACAATATGAAAATTCAAATTAGAAATTGTTTAAATCAACACCAAAAATGTGCAAGTAAGGTCTCATGTTTCTCATTCAAAAACTAATGAATGGATACAACAAAAAAACATAAATGAATTACATTATTTTACAACAACATGAGATGATGAAAACCATTACAAAACTGAAATAATTCTATTGTATAACAACAAATATCAAATGTAGAATTATCTCCTTCAAACTATTCTTTTCACCCAATTCTAAGTCCTTCAACTTGCAATCTTCATTAGAAATCATTGTTGCAGTCAAAACAAAAAATCACCAATATTTTTACTCCTATATCACACCTTAAAACCTGTAACAATTTTTTTTTCATGGTCTCTTTCAACCTTATTTCAATTGAAGCTCTCAAGCTCCCTTCACATGGCCTTCACTAGTTCACTATCTTCCAAAGTGTAGAGCTGACTAGCTCTGAAAAACATGGGCTTCTATGCAAATAGAAATCTGCAACAATAGAGTCTTAAAATCCTCTCTTCAATCTGGAAACATCTCCCAATTTTTTCAATTTGGGTACATTTGCCTCTTAAGATCAAATAGAGGTGCAATTGGGTATGAGATAAATATTTAATTTTATATGTTTATAACTCTTGTATTTATGCTTTGTGCCCTCTTGTTCACATAAAAAATCACCTTAAATCAAGATGTGGTATCGAAATTTCAATATTTTTGTATTGAAGTTGGGTATCATTAGAACTAAATAAGATAATTGTGTTTAATTTTTTTTTTTTTGATGAATAGGTATATATCTATATTAATTTAAAGATAAAAATACATATTCACAAAAAAAGGGGCAAGTGGTAAGAAGGCACACCCCGAAAGTCACATGGGCAGAGCCCAAAAAAGCCAAAATAACAAATCACATGGGCCTAGCCTTGGCTGTTTACATTTTTTAATGATTATATTATAATTATTGTATATATGTTGATGATATATATTTGTAATAGTAAGGAAATTATTAGGGAGCTTAAAACTATTGAAATGAGAGAGAGAAAATGAGATTGCTCTCGAATTAAAAAACTAGCATTCACATTACATCAAAAAAACAATTACATTGTATTGCCTTTAAAAGGCCATTATATTGTATGAAAATAATTATGGGAATATAACTACCAAAACCATAACCAAATTTATTTAAATTGACAATAGCATGTTAATTAATTTATTTAAGAAATCTATGTTAAGCACTAATTCCTAACACCCCCCTTTAGTGTTAACATAAGAAATGATGACATTCCTAGATACATTCAACCCAGATGAATACAAATATGAGAATATTTGTTATTTGAGTGTCTCCAATGTTCAAAATAGATGGTGCTAGTAATGATGGATGTGATCTGTTGTGAGCAAGGATGACACAATCTGAAGTATATGCATAAGTACAATTCTAGTATCGGGTTCTCTCCAAACTCTTCTAATATTGAATGATTCTATGTATAGTGAGAATGCTATAACCAACAAGAGTTCCTGATCCTCTATCAATCATGCTTATATAAATGGCTCCTTCCGAGCACAACCAACCTTGTGATGAGAGGATTTTTCGTATTCCACATTAATCCCCAAACAGTTCAAACAACATATATTTTTATTGGTGCCAATGGAAGCTGCCTCGAATAGCCCATCTCAATTCTAGAAGTTGTGAATAAACCTTCAATACTCTAATAGACTCAACCTTAGAAAAATGATAATATCTGCATTCCTTTTTTGCAAGTTCTAGAGATTGCTATCAGTATGAATGATATTTAGAGTACACGCCCATAAATGAATCCATCAGAATATCAATTTGATCAACTGTTGTGTTCTGGAATCATTTGCAAATGAAGAATACAATATATACTTTCAGGGAATAGATACGATTCCAGAACATGATTATAAGTTCCCTCAGAATGAGTTTCACTTCCAAATGTTAAACAAAGACCTTTGAAGAATCACTCCACACTTTTGTATTTCAGAAAAAGAAAAACTCATGAAAAATCCCTAAACAACACTACTGCCATTAACCACCAATGTGTTCATCTATGATTGAAGTACCTTGCATATATTGTCTCAGTGGATGCATTAGCTTGGAGTGAGGTCACAAATATTAGTTACTACCTTGAAAGAAAATTCATTGTCTTGGGCGGAAGGTTGACGAAATGATATCATTTCCTATCCTCTTTGTAGCGTCCACTTTTTCCTCCCTATGCACTCTCTCCTTTTCTCAATCTCACACTTTTTGTGTGCAAACTCAAATTCCAAAAGAAGTGGGAAGCCTATTGTGTGCTTCTCCTCAATTGTTTGCACTCTTCTACAAAAATTTAGATATTATTTTTTATTTTTCAGATTTTGAATATGAACATGAACAGAATGGAGGAAAAACAATGGAAGGAGTGACCAAGATGGAAAGAGAGAAGAAGTTCAAATGAGTGATGAATGCCATAGATTTTCACATGGTCTGCACTACTCCTCTGTAGATAAAATGCAAGAATGGTGGAAAAACATCAATGGTACGTTGTTACACGTGGTCTACACTTCTTGACCCTTGAATGAACTGCTTTGGATGAAGAAAAATGAATGGAAGGAGATTAGAGAGATGTACGAGAAGTAACCTACTCTAATACCATATTGAAATGAGACAGAGAAAATGATATTGATCTTGAATTAAAAAATTGTCATTCACATTACACCAAAAAAATAATTACATTGTATTTCCTTTAAAAGGCCATTATCCCGTATAAAACTAATTATGGGAATATAACTACCAAAACCAAAACCAAATTTATTTAACTAATCTATGTTAAGCACTAATTCCTGACAAAGATTCTCTTTTTTGGTGTGCTTGATATCAAGGATCTAGGGGCATAAAAAAATATTTTGGGAATGGAAATCAATAAGGATGAGATTCATGAAAATATTTGGCTTTCTCAAAGTAAGTATGTTGACATTGTTTTTGTTGGTAGATGGTCAGCGCTTGCCTCGAGATTCGTGACATAGACTAACCATCTCTTGTGGATCCGTTAACTCTGGCGGTTGCATCAGACATTAACAGGTCAACATTTTGGTGCAACGACAACCGTGGGGCCAACAATTGGTATCAAATCCAAAGGTGCTAGGTTAGAATCCCCTCGGGTAACGTTGAGGGGGAGATTGTTGGTAGATGGTCAGCACTCCGCTTGGGATTCATAACATAGACTAATCATCTCCTGTGGATCCGTTAACTCTAGTGGTTGTATTGAGCATTAACAAGTCGATCTTTTGGTGCAATGACAACTATGGGGCCAACAATTTTTGTGGTGGTTTGTTGTGAAAATTATAAAATAATGAATATTTATTATCTATAGGCACTAATATTTTGTTGAATATGTTTCATAATTTATATGATGATTTTAAGGATATGTGTAATGTGCCTTATGTTAGTGTTTTTGGTAGCATGATGTATGTAATGGTTTCTAATAGATATGAAATCACCCAAGTGATGGGAATTCTAAATAGATTTATATCTAACTATACTAGAGAGAATTTGACTTATGTTAAAAGGGTATTTAAATATTTGTGAGATAATTTTAATTGGTTCTTATGTGAACATAATTTTAATGATATAAGAAAGTTATTGAGAATATTGGATTTTGTTGAAGTAGATTGGGTAGATGAATTACATAGTCAAAAGTCCACTAGTGATTATGTGTTTTCTATATTTAGCGATGCAAATATTTGGATGAGTAAGAGGTAATCCATGATGGATTTTTCCACCATCAAATCATAGAATATAGTTGCTACACATATTAGGGTAATTTAACTATGTTCAAGAGTTGGTTTTGATTACAAGGTGGTTCAAACCAGATGCGAGTTTGGTGCTATATCTATTTAGTTGGGAATTCCATATATGCATTTATTGTACTAAGAATATTGATGTTCATTATCACTTTGTTCATGAGATGGTAGAGAATGGTATGGTTATGATTAAAAAGGTTGACATTTTAGATAATGTTTCATATGCACTTATGAAACTAATATGTATTTATAAAACAATTTGGTGTAAGGAGGCCATGGGCCTTGTATCATATACTTGAATTCATGTTAAGTTTCGTGTTTATGCCATTGCAATGTCTAATATCAAGTGGGATAATATTAGGATCAAGTTGATATTAACCTTTCAAATCCTATGTACTTAATGTGTTTCCAACACCTTTGGAATATGTACATGGATGTCTATTGAGTGATTTGGTGAATTATTTATTCATTATTTTCTCTTAGTTGACTTGAATATTGGTTGTATAATTCCATTAAATAAGGGAGGTTACCCATTAAGTGAGAGATTGTTGAGGATAGTTGTAGTTATGGTGTGGTTTGAATGCATTAACACCACTTTTTAATTCCTAGGAAATAAGAGAGAGAGAGTGGAGCATATTTGTTATGATATACTTGTCCCACATAAGTTGTAGTCTTAGAAATGGAGTACTAATTTTGGTTATGTGTACCATGGACTTATTGGTCAAAAATGATGTAATTATCGTTACACTACTAAAAGTTTGTAAGAATGAAGGAAGAAAGTTGAATGTATTGATCTACCATTATTTATTGGATTAATACAAATTGTCTTCTCTTTGATGGTGGAGTTTTTCTAATAAGGGGTTCTCCACATATATATGGTTTTATGAGTTTTATTTTATGTGTTTGCTAATTTTTTTGCTGATATTTTTATTATATGTCTCTCAATGATATTAAATGATCACATTTTATTTTAACCTATACATTAGATGTGTTCACTATTTATTAATCTTTCATTTGTAGTAGTCTACCTAGTTTTACCAACAAAGAGGATCATATGGGAATTTTTTTAATTTAAAACACTATGGAAAATAGTTTTAGATGAAAGATAAATTATTCCTAGTTTGAGAAAAAAAGGCTCCAAAATTATTTGATTGGAAAACTATATAAGAGCCAAACCTTGACATATAATTGCTTCAAATATGATTGTTTGAAATAAAGAAACCAATAAGCACTATAATTATAGAGAAATATTATTTTCTTGGGTGAATTATATCAACCATTCCCATGGGGAACAAACCAATAGTAGTAAAATCCTCAAAATCCAAAAAGGAAAGAGCTATCATTAATTAGTTTATAAGAGGGAAGGTTTCTATAGGAGTGTTTGGTCTATGAGCTCACAAATATACTGATCTTGTTTGTAAATAATATTTTAAATATATTTTAAAGTGCTAACTATGAAGGATCGACCATTCTCATAGACCACTATTTTGAATCCAATGTATAGTACAAGTAACTTCCTAAGGCTAATCACAATATTTTATAATAGGTCACAATATGACTGAAGGCTTCCTAGGGCTAGTTTTACAAATAAACCATGAGGATTTCTATATACCTAAAGTTACGTGAAAGCTTAAAGTCATATATAGAGGTTTCTTCAAGTGTAGGCATTTGAGTCTAACCACCCACCACTTCACTAGACTCTTTATGGAGATTCTATCTTAGCCAAATTGATATCTTTTCTAAGGATATTTGAAAACCCTTGGCAGAGGGTTTCTAGCCTAGAAAAAATACTAACAATGTAAAAAAAATTGAAGATTATTAGCAAGATGCTTAGGTCCACTACTTCAATAGCTAATTTTTGATTACCAATACCCTAAGAAGGTGAGGGAAAAACATATATTGGACATTCATATAAAGCCCTAAAATTTTAATTCTACTACATTACATAATCATGCAAAGAGCTTTAGAATGAGATGTGTTGATTCCTTCTACAACAAATTAGTCCAATACCAAAAATATTGAGGATACATGCATTAAAATGAATAAAGAGAGCAATATTATATTAAAATCACTAAATCACATTATAAAATATTGCAAGCCTCTTTAAGGGGAAACTCCCCTTTAAGCAATGCTCAATAAAAAATATTGAATGAATTATCATTCCTCTTGCCAAAGTCCTCAATTTATATTGATTATATTATAGAGAATTACTACTTCCATGCATGTGGGATAGTTGTAAAATTAGCTAAATCACAACTTTAAAGCATTTGAATATAATATTTTATTAATAACACTTAATACAATAGTAAATAGTTAGGATTAGGGGTTCTAAAAATTTAACTTTTGTGAGTTGGAGAATGAACACAAATATATTCTATGACTTTTGTTTTTTCACCATCTAGTATTTTTCTTTATTATCATTTAAATTTTAAAAAATAATTTTAGAGAAATACTTTCCTCCTTATGGGATAATAAGAAAGGTATGTTAGTTTCTTCTTCAATTCATTGAAACTCAACCTTAGGATAAGGGTCAAATAGGTCATCTTAACCCCTGCATTCAATGCATTTGTATCATTGAAAAATCCATCCTTCATCCCAACATGACAATAAACCTTAGAAAATTATACTCTACCAACACAATACCATGACCATAGACATCATCCCTTGGTTTTTAGTTAGTTATAAATATAACGCATAGCTAGCTCATCAATTTAAGATTTATCTCCTTTTAGAAATATCAATAGATTGTGGCAAGTGATTAGCAAATAGCTCACTTGGTTTGATCAATCTATTCAACATGATTTAGTCTTTTCCAATTCTTCTATTTGGTGGAATTATTTAATATAATTCAATTATTTTCATCTATTTTCCTATAAGAACTTAAAGATAATTGATAATTTTCTAAGGTTATTTAAAAATTTCATTATCTATGGGATATTCTAAATATCTATTGGAAGGATTATCTCAAATCTCACTTTGAATTCTAACTTGCCTTCTCTAATAGATTAGATATAATTGAGATCCCTTCACTAGAGGCTCACTCTCTATCAAATTTTCCACTTCTACCCTATAATTTTCTCAAAGATTAGAGATAGATAAATGGTAGTCAATCCCTTTACTTCCCCCTAAAATCCATATATGGAGCCTCACTTCCTATATTTTAACCTAATTATACTACCTTGACTCATTTTATAAATAATGTAATGGTGCACATGCACAAAATGAATGCATAGTAGAAGGTAAGGGTGAAATATGATAGACAACAAATTTAATCATGGGCACAATAATACCCATTACTACATTAATGAATTCAAATTTGATATCTATACCTTAAATTATATATAATAGCTTTATATAGTTCCAACTAGAATGTGAACTATGAGGTACAATACATGTGGAATAAATCTACCCAAAGGAATATTAGCACATTCCAACATCTCCCCTTAATACAAAATTGGAGGATTTACAAGTAAAACATGTACAAGTAATATAATTTCAATATGAAAACCATGTTGGACTCAAGGGAACACTAAGAGGGGGGGTGAATTAGTTTTCTATCAATTTAACAATGATTAATCTGAAACTTGAAACCATTTCAACATTGCATTAAAGAAAGGATGCAAGCATTCACAATAATCATTCAGAACACCATAACACAAGGATTTTTGTGTGGAAACCCTATTAGGGGAAAACCCATGGTGGAGGTTAATCCACAATTTGAGAACTCAAATATAAATCTTTACAAAAGGGAATGCACTTGCATCCAGGCTCACTGCCTAGAGCTCACTGCTCAAAAGGGAAGGCTCACTACCTTACAAAAGTTTAGATTAAAGCTATTGGAAGGTTGAACTGAGATAGTAGCATCTACTTATGCTAGGTTACAGTTTCGGTGAAGCTCAGAGAAGATATTTTGAGTCCTATGTCTGACTTTGTACTTCGCTCTGCTCTGATCTTCCCTTATCTGCTCTTCACATCACACAAAGATGAATTCACACTATTACTCTGCTAAATTTCACACCACACACTAATATAATTCACATTCGCTCATATCCACTTCATGCCACACATCAAAATGATAGAACCAATCTCATATATATATCCGCTAACAAGGATTTGATCATTCATAAGTGGACTTCATAAATAAAATATTAAGTTATTTTCAACTTGTCGGCTAGATCCTTAATTAAATCTTAATGTGCATCCTCCAAAGTTGGTTAAGACATAGAGAGGACCAAAATAAATATGTTTTGAACATAAGAAAATTTAATTAATTGCCCCTTATAAATCCATAATTGCTATACTTGACGAGTCAGATTTTAACTAGACATAACCAATAGATTAATGTGTCGGATCTCCTAGATCACATAATAGTGAATGCACATCAAAACACTCCTTCAGTAAGATATTCCAAACATCAAAAAACCTTTTCATGAGATCGACAACTCAAAATACCAATCCGATGAGGTGGTCAGATCGACATTTGTGCTTTTAACCGGATGCCCTATTCTTCAGTTTGTTTTGTTGCTAGAGACCAAAACTAGACTGTAGACTAGATGCATGACTTAGGTTTCCATTAATGAAAACACTTACAAGCCATATTCCAACAATCTCCCCCTTTGGCATTGATGACAACACTTAGTGAAAAATGATTAAGTGTTAGAATCAAAGTATGTTGCCAAATTGTACTATACTCTCTCCTCCTAAGATTTATAAGGAATTTTTCACTACATTATCTCCCCCTTTGACATCAATGAAAAAGCATAGAAACCATATGCCAAAAGTGACAAAAAGTGACAAAATTTCAAAACATATATGCCGACAGTTCTCCCCCTTTGACCAAAAATTTAAAATTTTGAAACAGTTTTGAAAACAAGAAACTACTGCTTTAGAAAATTATCTTATGATTCTTCTTCATTTTCGGAAGAAATTTATTTCAAGCATCTATTGTGATTCCAATGATAATGATCAAATTGTTGTTCTTGGATGTTTTGTTGATAGTTTCAGTTAAATATTCTGAAATTGTAATTGCTTCTTCCAGTTTCTCACATTTTCTTAGTATCTCCACCATCTGCTCCAATCTGCATTTGGTTAAGTCCTTTACCTTTTAGAAGGTGTCCACAAGTGTGTTCTTTGAAAATTAAACTTTTGTGTGTTCAGATTGTAAATCTTGAATCCTTTTACTGATGGTGCCATCCTGATCTTGAAACATGTCAAAGCTTTTTCTAATGCCATTCATCTCTGTTTCAACCTATTCCAATTTCTCTTTGTAATTACTAATAGCATGGGGCCAATGGATGCAGTAGTTGTAGATTTTAGTGGCTGCATTGATGTATTGTCTCAACTCATTCATTTTCTTCTTAAGTTTGGTGAGAGATAGCCTGAATTGCTCCTTCAAGTGAGAGATAACTTCAACTTCTTTCTCTTGAGCCTTAGAGTTCATTGTTTCTTTACTACATTCAATCATTTCATCAAGAAGAATGTTCTGTAAAATTTCCAATTTGATCTTGCATTTCTCAACATGAGCATTTAGCACACTCAGAATCATGTACTGATCATATGATGGTCTAACAAACCATAACTTAGCTATTTTTTGTATTCCACCTTCCTGAATAAGTTGTAGCTTCTCTTTGGTTAGGTCATCATCTTCCTCACTAGCCTCTAACATTTCCTTTTTCCATTCATTTTTTCTGTGGATCCTCAGTTTCTTCATTAGATTCTTCATCTAGAATATCCATAATTTCCTTTTCTTTTCGTTTTCCCTCGATTCTGGGAACTTTGCTGATAGGGTAGGGTTGGAGGAATCACTTCATGATTCCTACTCTAGGTCTTCTTGGGTAGACCCCTATGGTGTTTCACTTCACCACCTAAACCTATAGGACCTACCACATGACTAGGCTCCCTTGGTTCTCCTTGCCAACCCAGCTACCAATACATAATCTTCCAACCAAGTCAACCTTGGTGCTTCCTTTGCAATTCTTCCCTTAGCCCTTAATCCACCCTAAAGGCTAACCTATTCCCAAATCTAAATTTTATCTTTGTAGGGGTGTGGAGATGCTTCCGATAGGTTCACATCATCACTACATGGTTCTAGAGAGTCCACCTAACTTCCTTTGACCATCGCTTTCACCAAACCCTCATCTAGGGTTAGAAAGGCTACTAGCCCTAGGAGCCCAATTAGCCCTCCTTCTTCGAGAGAACACACTAGCACTCCAAAGTCTTCCAAAGAACATTGAATCTTTCTTTGGGGCTCCTAATCCTCATGCCTATCACTTGAAGATTGTAGTGGTCTTAACATTCAATTGCCCGTACACAGACTGAACCTTCATTTTGGCAAATTAGGCCTCTTGCTTAGATTTTCCTGTCCACACAGAAAATTGTCAATTTGTTCTCCCTCCAAATGGATTGGTGGAGTCTCATCCTTCATGCCAAGCCTTTTCAAGGAAACTACCTACCCTCTCCACACCGTGAATTGACAGGGAATGATCACCCCTGCAAATCAAGTGCCATGCACTCCATGTCTTTCCTAGACGGACACTATCAGGCTCACCTAGGAGAAGACTTTCAAAGTGTTTCCTGAGCTATTCATGATTCCTACTCCTACCTTATATACAACCATGGATTCTAGTCACAATTCCCAAGAGGCCGTATGTTATGTACAGGGGGAATGTGATCTAAAACTCCATTTCCAACTCACAAATTGTCAAATCAACAGCTAAGAAAGAAACAACTAACTACAAACAAAAACTCAATCGAATTAAGAATCAAAACTACTACCACACAAAGATTAGTTAATACTCACATGAAACTCTACACCACCTACATAATCCTATTCAATCCATTTAAGCTCTCTTTTGAATCAAAACCAGAAATTCACATTAAGAATCCACTGTTTTTACTTGGAATTCAAAATTTCAAAACAATGTAAAAGCTTCTAACCTCTCTTCCATGCCGAGGTCTCCCTTATATAGGGTCACTAAAGTAGTTACGCTCGACCCTAACTACTCCATGGCCACTTGTGGCTTCCAATAAGCCTTATTTGCAAATTTTTAGAGATTCTAACACCTAGAAAGGTCTACAAAGGTCTTAAACCATCCTTGTAGTCAAACCTCAACCTAACAAATGGTCAACATGACCTTTACCAACATAATACATGATCTCAAATGCCTCTAAGGCACAAACTCAAAGAAATAGGAAGAGATTGCTACATTTGGCCTAAATAAATTGCCAAATCATGACCTTCTAGTCAACTTTCCTAGGTGAACTATGGGGTGCTCCTACAACATTCTCCCCCTCTACACAGACATTAAGGAGCATGGGGAGAGATTAGAGATGGGTCAATACCCTAATTCTTGAACTGATCTTCATCCACCCATGTAGCCTCAGATTCATGTTTGTTCTTCCATTTTACAATATGCACCAATTACACCCTATGCCTTGTAGACTTCTTCACTCTTGACTCCAAGATGCTCTCTACTTGTAGCTTGTCTTGAGTAGGTAAGGCTATGTTGCTTACATCCTTGAAGATATCCCTACTATTTAGATCCATGTCATTGACTATTCCCTTATACCTGATCAGATCAGCTACATTGAACACTGGTGAAATCCCTAAATCTGCAGGTAACTCCACCTTTTATGCATTCTTCCCATATTTGGCTAACACCTTGCATGGTACCACTCTTTTCATCTACAATTTGGTTTATTTTCTCTTCTGCAATTTGGATTTGTTGAGGTGGACCATGACATAGTCTCCTACTGCAAATTGTAAATCTTTTCTAGACATATCCACCTTATCTTTCAACTTTTGAGTAGCCTCGGTGACTATCTTCTTCACTTGCTCCTGAATCTCCTTCATGGTCTGAGAGAAATCCTCTAAATGTCCACTCCTATGCTCCATAGCTCCTAGATCCCTAAGCTCACATACACCTCTTGGGTGCATTCCATACACTATTTCAAAAGGACTCTTCCCTATTGTCTGGTTCACACTGTCATTATATGCATACTCAACCTGTGATATAACCATGTCCCATGTCTATCCATAATCTTTGGTTAGGCATATTAGAAGGTTACCTAACACCCTATTAACCACCTCTGTTTTCCCATTGGTTTGAGGATGGTAAGCTGATCCAAAAGACATGTTGGTACCTAATATGCTCCATAGAGTCTTCCAAAAGTGACTCATGAATTTCACATCCCTATCCGAGACAATATTCAATGGAAATCCATGGATCCTTACAATTTATTTGAAGAAAAGGTGAGCAATATAGCTAGAATCATGGGTGGTTTTGCAACGGATAAAGTGACTCATCTTACTGAATCTATCTACCACCACATAGACACTATCAAACCCTGTTTTGGTCTTAGGGAGTTGTACCATAAAGTCCATGCTAACACACTCCCATGGTCTTAGGTATGGGTAGGGGTTGATATAAACCTACATTACTATCTCCTCCCTTGGATTTCATACATACTACACACTGCTCCACATACCTCCTGACATCCCTTGACAACTTAGGCCAATAGTAGAACCTTTGCACTAGTTCCATTGTTTTTTTGATGCCAAAATGTCCACTAAGACTACCATTATGCTTCTCCTGGATGAGATTCTCTCTCGTTGATCCTCTTCGAACACATAATTGATTCCCCTTGAATAAAAATCCACTTTGCAATGTATACTCTGAGTATTGACTATGAAAGTGATTCTCAAAGTCAGAACATACCTTGTAGGCCTTCGAGAAGTCTTCATCTTCCCCATAGAGATCCTTGAAACTCTCTATTCCAATGCTCTTGATCTGTATCTCTTGCACTGTTAGCAATATTCTACTTAGTGCATCTGCTACCTTGTTCAACTTTCCCTTCTTGTGCTTGATGGTGAAATTAAAAGCTTGGATGTATTCCATCCATTTCAAATGTCTATTACTCAACTTCTCTTGAGTGTTGATATAGCTAAGTGCCTGATTGTCAGTAAAGACTACAAACTCTTTGGGTAGAAGGTAATGCCTCCACTTCCTAAGTGACTTAACTAAAGCATAAAGTTCTAGGTCATAGGTAGAATACTTCTTCTTAGCTTCATTGAGCTTTTCACTAAACAAAGCTATAGGACTGCCTTCTTGACTTAGCACCCCTCCTACTGCAACTCCACTGGCATCACATTCCATAGTAAACAACTTGTCAAAGCTAGGTAACAAAAGTATAGGTTGAGTTTCCACTTCTTGTTTTAGTTTCTCAAAACCTTTCTCAGCTTCTTGAGTCCACTTAAACTTAGTCTTTAAACCACCTTTAATTGTATCTAGGACTGTTGCACATATGCCACTAAAGTTCCTTATGAATTTTCTATAAAATTGAGCCAATCCATGAAAACTTCTTACCTCTGTCCCTGTGGTTGGTGTAGGCCAATTTAGGATAGCTTCCACCTTGCTTGGATCCATCTTCAATGATCCTTGGGACACCACAAGCCCCAAATACACAAGCTCCTATTTGAAGAACTCACATTTCTCTAGGTTGATGGCTAACTTCTCTTCTTGCAATCTTCTAATAACCAACACCACATGCTTTAGGTGTTCCTCTGCTGTCTTGCTAAAGATGAGTATATCATCAAGATATACCACCACAAATATCCTTGTAAAGTCTTTGAGCACTTCATTCATGAGCCTCATGAATGTGATAGGGGCATTAGAGAGGCCAAATGGCATAACTCTCCACTCATACAACCCATCAGTTGTCTTGAATGTTGTCTTCCACTCATCTCCATCCTTAATTTTGATCTGATGGTATCCACTCTTGAGATCCAACTTGGTGAAGTACTGAGCTCCTCCAAGACAATCCATCAAGTCCTCAATCCTAGGAATAGGGAACCTATACCTAATTGTGATTCTATTTATAGCTCTAGAATCAGTACATAATCTCCACTTGCCTGCTTTCTTGGTTGCTAAGACCACTGACACTGCACATGGATTGATGATCTTCCTAATTAACCCTTGATCCAATAACTCCTACACTTGTCTAGCTACCTCTAGATTCTAATCCTATGTAAGCTTATAAGCTGCTTTATTTGGCAGTGAAGCTCCTGGTATGAAGTCAATCTAATGGCTAATGGCTCTCTTTGGAGGTAAGGTTGCTGGTGTTCCATCACTCACTATGTCTTTGAACTATTCTAACAACTTTTGGACTGCTCCAGGTATGATTATTTTCTTAGCCTTGTCTTCTTCTTTGGGTCGCAACATAACCACATATCCTTCACCTCCTTGTTTTAGGTTGTTAATGAACTCTTTACCACTGCTTAACAAGACACTAGGGGTCTTTGACTGTCCTTCTTCCTCATTTGACAGTGATTGTAATTTAAATGTCTTCCCATCCTTCTTGAAAGAAATGGTGTTCTCTTTCCCATCATATATGGAACTTCTGTCATACTGCCATGGTCTACCCAATAGTAGATGGCATGCATCCATGGGTAACACATCACATAACAACTTATCTTTGTAACCTCCAATGGAGAACTCCACCGTTGTTTGTTCATTGACAAGAACACTCTGCCCTTTGTTCAACCATGTTACTTTGTAAGGGTTAGTGTGGGGTACCTTCTCCAATTTCAACTTCCTGACTGCCTCTTCTGAGATTATGTTATCAGTAGACCCTGAATCCACTATAACCTTACACACCTTACCAAGGATTTTTCACCTTACCCTAAATAAGGCTCTCCTTTGCTTTGGCTCTTCCTTGATCGGTTGTCTGATCAAAACTCTCCTAAACATCAGGTTCTCCCTCATTTTAGATTCAATGTGACTGACCTCTGGTGTTTTGGTACTCATGGTGTCCTCTTGAGCATATGCCACTCTCTTCTCAGTATTTGATGAAGATGCTTTCTCTGGGCACCTATAAGCTGGATGTCCTACTTGACCACAATGATAACACTTCATATTAGCAATGTATGAGTTGCTTCTGCCTGCTCCTCTCCCTCTATTTGATCCTCCTTGAGATCCTCTACCTCTTCCATAACCTCCTCTAGAAGGTGTTTCACTTCCATGCTCTGTGAGTTTAGACTCTCCTTGGTTTCTTTGTTCAGTTCCTCTACCTTGGTAGCCACCCCTATGTCCTCTTTGATCTCTACCTTTGCCTCTACTTTTAGAAGCTTGGTCTTGTTTTCTCTTGCTTCTTTCCTCAATCTTAATATCCAATTGGTAACATTGGTGTACTGTCTTGGGACTTAGAAGAGTCATCTCCTCTTGAATGTTCCACTTCAAGTCATTAAGATACCTAGCCACCTTGAGACTTTCATCTTCTGAAACATTAGACCTCATACAAAGTTTTTGAAACTCCTCGATGTAAGTGTTTACATCTTGGTCTCTTTGCCTCAAGCTTTGTCTCTTCTTATGTAACTGAATCTCATAATCATCTGGTATGCATGCTTCTCTCAATTTTGCAACCATACCCTTCCAAGTTGAAATAGGCTTCTTGCCTTCCTTTTCCCTCTCTGTCTAAATGAATTTACAACATGTCAAGGAAGATCCTCTCAATCTTGATTTGGCCACCTCCACCTTCTGTGCTTCAGTGACTCCATCACACTCAAAATGGTTTTCCATACCCTCTATCCAATCCATGACTAGATCAGCTTCCAATTTGCCACTAAACAGTGGTATGCCTTCAAGTGCTTTTCCACTCAAAGATTTTAATGCCTTCAAGAAAGGATCCTCTTGTAGAATAGGGTTAGGTTCAGGAATCTTGTCTTCCTCTACAACCTCTTCACTCTTTGGTACCCTGCCTTCCAATCTATCACTGACCTCATTGGCCTTGATCTGCACATTACTCAATGCTTTTTCAAGTTGAGCTAGTCTTTCGCTCAATCTCCTATTGTCTTCCTCTTGATCTTTGACCTTATTTTCCAACTCAATGTTTGTCACCATGTTTGTGGAACCACTGGATTCAAGGTATATCATACAAGTTTCTATCCCAAATCTTTAACTTGCTCTGATACCAATTTGATAGGGTAGGGTTGGAGGAATAACTTCATGATTCCTACTCTAGGTCTTCCTGGGTAGACCCCTATGGTGTTTCACTTCACCACCTAAACCTATAGGACTTACCACATGACTAGTCTCCCTTGGTTCTCCTTGCCAACCCAGCTACCAATACATAATATTCCAACCAAGTCAACCTTGGTGCTTCCTTTGCAATTCTTCCCTTAGCCCTTAATCCACCCTAAAGGCTAACCTATTCCCAAAACTAAATTTTATCTTTACAGGGGTGTGGAGATGCTTCCAACAAGTTCACACAATCACTACATGGTTCTAGAGAGTCCACCTAACTTCCTTTGACCATCGCTTTCACCAAACCCTCATCTAGGGTTAGAAAGGCTACTAGCCCTAGGAGCCCAATTAGCCCTCCTCCTCCGAGAGAACACACTAGCACTCCAAATTCTTCCAAAGAACATTGAATCTTTATTTGTGGCTCTTGATCCTCATGCCTATCACTTGAATATTTTAGTGGTCTTAACATTCAACTGCCCATACACAGACTGTACCTTCATTTTGGCAAATTAGGCCTCTTGCTTAGATTTTCCTGTCCACACAGAAAACTGTCAATTTGTTCTCCCTCCAAATGGATTGGTGAAGCCTCCTCCTTCATGCCAAGTCTTTGCAAGGAAACTACCTACCCTCTCCACACCATGACTTGACAAGGAATGATCAACCCTACAAATCAAGTGCCATGCATTCCATGTCTTTCCTAGTCGGACACTATCAAGCTCGCTTAGGAGAAGGCTTTCAAAGTGTTTCCTGAGCTATTCATGAATCCTACTCCTACCTTATATACAACCATGGAGTCTAGTCACAATTACCAAGAGGCCGTACATTATGTACAGGGGGAATGTGATCTAAAACTCCATTTCCAACTCACAAACTGTCAGATCAACAACTAAGAAAGAAACAACTAACTACAAACAAAAACTCAATCGAATTAAGAATCAAAACTACTACCACACAAAGATTAGTTAACACTCACATGAAAATCTACACCACCTACATAATCCTATTCAATCCATTTAAGTTCTCTTTTGAATCAAAACCAGAAATTCACATTAAGAATCCACTGTTTTTACTTGGAATTCAAAATTTCAAAACAATGTAAAAGCTTCTAACCTCTCTTCCATGCCGAGGTCTCCCTTATATAGGGTCACTAAAGTATTTAAGCTCGACCCTAACTACTCCATGGCCACTTGTGGCTTCCAATAAGCCTTATTTGCAAAATTTTAGAGATTCCAACACCTGGAAAGGTCTACAAAGGTCTTAAACCATCCTTGTAGTCAAACCTCAACCTAACAAATGGTCAACATGACCTTTACCAGCACAATACATGATCTCAAATGCCTCTAAGGCACAAACTCAAAGAAATAGGAAGAGATTGCTACATTTGGCCTAAACAAATTGCCAAATCATGACCTTCTAGTCAGCTTTCCTAGGTGAACTATGGGGTGTTCCTGCACCATTTGCATTCTGGAGGGCTGTATTCAACAACTTCTTTTTTTCTTTTCTGCCTTTTATTCGTGCCACCGGAAGAGGAACCAACTTCAATTGTTCTTACCGAAAGGGAAATATTGACTGAACTACACTTTCCAAGCACATTCTTAAAGAAATTTTCAATTTCTAGATCCCAACCAGCCAAGCTCCTAGAATATGAGTATATTTGTTTCTATACTGATTCATTTTCTTTCCACACCACATTGTTGATTTTTGGAAAAAATTCAAGAAACAAATTACTAAACATATAATCAGAATTCGAAACCTGAAAGGGTAGCCTGTTTCTTTTGTCAGTAGCACATTCTCCATCAGCTGATCCTTTATCAATCTACATAGGTGAAAGTCCTAATCTTCAATTATCATCTTGTGAGAATTGTATACTGTGCCAATCGATGTTGCTCCTTCTCAATTTATATAGAAGATTTTATATGTTATCCCATGCATAATGTACTTTGTAATAGGATTCTTGATTGTCACAATTATCAGTGGCCTCTGATCTTCAATTATAATGGTTAGGGTTTCAACCTCTTTGTTTCAGATGGATTTCTTCCTCAATATATCTTTGACTTTGCATAATCCAGTCAAATTCTCAATTTTTTCCTTCAAGATGATGTAGGGTTTGTCCAAAGTTAAAGCATCATCATGCAATCTTCTCAAGATGAATTTAACAAATTCTACATTCTCAAAGTATAGAAACTCATTCCAAATATCCAAATTCCTATGTTTGGCTTCATTTAATTGCTTTAATTCATCTAGAAACAAAAAATTTCTCATAGACCTAATATTTGCACTGTTGTATTTGTCCAAAATGATTGACCTTTTGATTTGTTCCATTTTCCTTTTCGTAATTAGGTTTAATAACCGCACACAAAATTGTATGAATATTTCAAAAATAATTGAAATACATAATGGATTTCAAGTTTCAGCGACAAATTAGCTTTTTTGATTTGAAATTCTGCTACCAAGTACTCTCATCCTTCTTTTCTTCAATGCAAAGTGATAAATGAGAGTTACAACTTATCTTTTACAGCTCACACACTTGCAATAAATGTGCTTGCCCTAAATTTCTGGATACTTTGTTTTCTCAGACAGTGAGAGAAAAAAATTTCTACGGACCTATGAATTCTCTGAGTTCTTTTGCAAATGTTCACCAAAACTTTTGTGTATTAATGATACACCTTTTTGATAATTGTTCGTGTTCTAGTGTCAGCTACGAATAGGGGAGGAAGGATTTTCTTGAACAAATCCCCCTAGGCCAGTGCCCTAAAATCTATTACCAGAAGCAGGTTCCGGTGTAGTACCATTTTCAGTATTAGATTCGTTCTTCCTCACCCATGTCTTCTTTGTCTGATCTCTTATTTCATCCTTAGTCATTTTTCCTTTCCCTTTATCATTTTTCTCTATATTTCGGCCTTTGTATACCAGACCTCTTATGTCCACATTTTTGTTTCTACATAATCTTGCAATGTGGTCCCATATTTATTGCAATTGTAGCACATAATACTTCCTTGTCCTGACCAATCATTCCAATGATTTCTTCTTGATCTGCATTGATTAGCAATATGCCCAAATTTTCCACCTGTATAAAATTCATCATTCCTTCTATCAACAGAGTAACTTGACACATTTCTACATTCAATTGATTTATGACCAAACTTTTTCATTTGAAACACTAACCGAAGAATGATGAATTTTTTGACATCACATTATTTCTACACTGAGTAGCCATATGGCTGAATTTGTTACAAGAAAAACAATGTCCATTAAACTTCTAAGCATTATGTTGTCTTACCGGATACCTTCCACTTCTTTTCATCTAGTTGCCTTATCTAAAATTATTGTGTTCTAATCTAGAACTTTCTCCCTTTTCATATCCAAGACCTTTCTTATCATTTCCACTCTTTTATCCTTGAGTTAGCTCATCAAGCTTCACTGAGCTCATCTTAAAAAAAATCTTTGTATTCATTTGCAATGATAGGATCATTCCTGAGAGTAGAAATTTTCTTACCAAATTCTTCTTTATTGTTTCTGGATCTTTGTAATTCACTTTCCAACTGAGTGAATTCTTCATTTATTCTTCTATATTCATCAGATTTTTCTTTCAGGGCCTCAGCAAGGTTTTCCTCATTTTTCTTCCTTTCTTCAATCTCTTTAGTCAACTTCATCATCATAGATTCTATTTCATATTTTAGGTTTGCATTGTCTTTGGCAAGCTTTTCACATTCTTTAGTGATTTCCTTCAAGGTTTGATTTAGGTGAGCATCATCCATATTTTTGTTCTCCTTCTGTTGTATTTGATCACAAAGATCCTTTCTCTTCTTCCTAGATTTAACAATCCGATCCTTTAATGACTGAATGAATTTCTCTTTATCTTTAAGATTCACTCTCAATTCCTTGACTTCTACTTTAGATTGATCAATGTCATCAAGTGCTACCAAAATTTGTTGAGGACCATCAGAGTCCATTACATTCCAAGATCCACCTCAAGCTACTAAAATTCTTCAAAGGAACTGAGCTCTGATACAAATTGTTGGACTCAAGGGAACATTGAGAGGGGGGGTGAATCAATGTTCTATAAATTTATCAATTATTAATTTGAAACTTGAAACCATTTCAATATTGCATTAAAGAAAGGGTGCAAGCATTCCTAGTAATCATTCACAACACCATAACACAAGGATTTTTGCATGGAAACCCTATTAGGGGAAAAACCATGATGTAGGCTAATCCACAATTTGAGTACTCAAATATAAATGTTTACAAAAGGGAATGCACTTGCATTCAGGTACACTACCTAGAGCTCACTGCCTTACAAAATTTTAGATTAAAGCCATCTGAAGGTTGAAATGAGATAGTAGCATCTACTTATGCCAAGTTACAGTTCCGGTAAAGCTCATAGAAGCTATTATGAGTCCTTTTTCTGACTTTGTACTTCGCTCTGCTCTGCTCTGCCCTTATCTTCTCTTCACATCACACAAAGATGAATTCACACTATTACTCTACTAAATTTCACACCACACACTAATATACTTCACATTCTCCCATATTCACTTCATGACACACGTCAAAATGATAGAACCGATCTCATATATATATCCGCTAAAAAGGATTTGATCATTCATAAGTTAGCTTCATAAAATATTAAGTTCTTTTCAACTTGTCGGCTAGATCCTTAATTAAATCTTAATGTGTATCCTCCAAAGTTGGTTAAGACATAGAGAGGACCAAAATAAATATGTTTTGAACATAATAACATTTAATCAATAGCCCCTTATACATTTGTAATTGCTATACTTGACAGATTGGATTTTAACCACAGATAACCAACAAATTAATATACTGGATCTCCTAGATCACGTACCAGTGAATGCGCACCAAAACACTCCAATAATATATTCCGAACATCAACAATAATTTTTATGAGATCCACAACTGAAAATAACAATCGGGTGAGGTCGTTAGATCAAAATTTGTGCTTTTAACCGGATGCCCTATTCTACGCTTTATTCTGTGGGTAGAGACCAAAACTAGATTGTAGACTGGATGTATGAATTAGGTTGCCATCAATGACAACACTTACAAGCCATATTCCAAAAAGTCATCCTTAATGACAAGCTCTTTGAGACACAACTACTCCCAAAAGTTATAAAACTCATTCTACACCAAAGGCTTTGTGAAGATATTTGCTACTTGGCCCTCTTTCTCAACATGTTGAATTGTAATCTTCTAAAGCTCCAAAAAATTATGAAATTTATAGTAATTGATCAAGATATTCTTGGTTCTCATATGAAATAAAAGATTCTTGGAATCCCAAAGGGATATTTAACGCTACTTTACTTCTACTAACAATGAAAATGAATACATTAAAGGAATATGTAGTTTAAGTTTGAAAGCTAATATACAAAAAAATGAATCATGGGGAGACTGGGTACTACTCATCTGATTAATCAATTCATAATAAATCTATGTACCTTATTTAATGTACAAATAGCCTATATAACTCCACATGAGGTGTCAACTAAAAGGTAGATTATATTAGTGATTGAAGTTGCGAGCCCCAAATCCCTAAGGTGTGATAGTATTTTGGGTGCCAAGGGTGTCAAACTTGGAAAATTACCACAAACCTATCTTTAGTTTGGGTAGCTAAGGAACAATGATTGGGGTGGGTAGACCTCCACTTCTAGCTCTACAAGACCAAAGGGGTTTTCCCTAAGATGTCGAATTGATGATTTGAAACACTAAATAATACCTTACAACAAACTATACCCACTGCACAGTGTATCTCAATACTAGTGTCGTAGTATACCTATGTGCTAGTTTGGACAAGTAAGGTTGATTGTCCTACTAATAGATAATATACTGTATAATGTTTTGAGAACAAGTTATGATACACCCTTGTATTCATTCAGACATGGTAGTAGAACACATAAAAAGTAAAAATTTAAATATTTTTTGAGTTGTTGTGTTTGGAGTGTGTTGAGGATGATAAGAGAAAAATTCAATCACAAACCGATGACTTTATCCATTGGGAAACAAAGTCTCTAGATTTAACCAAAGATGCAATAATTGTAAAACAAGGGAATGAATTAATCAAGTCATCTTAAAAGACTATGCCCTTTGAAATGTATAGGCAAGCTGGGCTTTGCAAATTTATTTATACAGATAATAGATAGTTATAGAATATTAAGAGAGCCTACTTATTAATCCTCAAGAATACCCACACATTTCCTTTATTATATTGAAAATATGACATGCAAAGGCTTTACACATATTTTACAAACTTTTGGTCAAAAACTAATCAACTATACATCTGGAAATACATCCCATACATAAGGAGACACTCTTCTAAGGTTGATTCAACCTTTAACCACATAATCTTCAAAGTTTCCAAATGTTATTACAAGCTCAAGATGAAAACTAGATCATTACAATACAAAATGGATATACCTAGAATTGGAAGTTGAAACCTAGGGTTTCCTATGAATATCTTTCTTTTGCTGGCTCTGTAACTGCTTATCTCTTTTGTTCTTTATTCCCTTCCTCTCTTTTTAATCCCTTTAAAATAGGAATTTGTCCTCTTTACCTCATCGAGATACATTGGGACTAGGAGCCAGGATGTCATAAACTATATAGACCCCCATGCTTGTGTGTACCACACACACCTAGTTTCCATGATGAAGCCATGCCCCTAGATTAATGAGCAAACAAACATGGAAAAAAATCCCCATGAAATCTTCATAAAAAACATGTCAAAGATTAGATATCCGATAGAAAGGAGGCTTCAGAACCACAAAGAAGCATGGGTGTCACCTTATCCCACTTATAGTTATTGATAAATGAATTTAACATCATCCATCTAGCCCCACGAATCAAATATGTAGTTGAGAGAGTTGTTACAACATTAATGGAAAAAACATGAAAACTTCATAGAATGTCCAAAAGTTCAATTAGTTCTCGAAACCTCAACATGGTCCTAAGGAAGAAAAAACTAGAGGGCTTGAGGAAAACCAAAAATCGGTTTTGGGCTATTAGGATAAAAATTTGAAAGTCAAAAAACATTTTGAAGTCCTGATAAGGAATGAAATTGGGTATGGGAAACCAAAATGCATCTAGAATTTTGGACCCTTAGTGCAAAAGTCCAATCAGGTCCCAAAACCTCAATATGAAACCATCAAAAAGTAAAAAGGGATTAGGATTGGAAGTCCCAGCTAGCTATGGACCTTCCTGAAGTCTCGGTGGGATGAGAGAATAAATTTGATCAGGTCACAAATCTCGATCAAAATTGAAATTTTTAACTAAATTCCAACATGCCATGTGACATTATTTTTGTACTTCCATGCCTTGAAGAGGGACCCACCAAAATGACTCGGAAGACTCATGAAAAAGGTGCCATGTGGTAGCTTTTTGTGCTTTTGTGAGTTAAAGAGGGACCCGCCAAAAGAACTTGGTAGACTCACGTAAAAGGTGCCACATGGAAAAATTTTATGCTTCAATGGGCTGAAGAGGGACCTACCTAAATAACTTGGTAGACTCACAGGAAAGGTGCCAAAAGGAATATTTTTCATGATTTCATGGGCCAAAGAGAGACATGTTAGAAATATTTGGTAGATTCACAGAAAACATGCCACATGGTAGATTTATACACTTCCACAGCTAGAAACTAGGCATTTTGGTAAGGCATAATGCTCATGGAAATCAAGTTTGATGGTCTCATTAGGATTGAAGTCCCAATGGGATGAGAGGAAAAGGATAGGGTGGGACTTCAAAAAGGTCACAAACCTTTCAGACTTAGGTCTGAAAGTTTGATCAAATCCGAAGTCTTGAAAAGATAGAAGAAGAACAATGTCAATAAGGATCGAGAATCTTGTACTCAAACTTTGACATTTAAGACATTAAGTCCAAAAGTTTGATTGGGACCCGAAATCTAATTGGATAGAAGAAGATAAGGGGAAGAGTGGGGTTGGAAGTTCAAAGTGGACTTGGACCTTAGTCCAAGTGTCCATTCAGGACCCGAATCCCTGACCGAACAAAAGCAAATAGAAGTGAGGATTGAGGAAGAGCATGGATATTTGGACTTGGTCCAAATGCCTGTTTGGGACTTGAACCCTTGAAAGGACCTAAAGAAGGAAAAAAAGGCTATCTTTTAGACACTCTATAAATAGGTACTAAACATAGCCAGAAAAATGGGTTATTCAACCAGTAGAGGTACTTGAGCATGGTATACCTTTGAGATTTCTTAGATTGTCCATAATTGATGGAAAACACAAGGTGATAAAAATAGGGCACTATAAATTCACTTAAATTTATAGGTGCCAACATTAGCTCCAATTGGGGATGTGTATATCTTGCGATCACAACAAGAATCTAGATCTTTAGGAAGTAGACCAAAAAGGGGGAGCGAAAAGGATCGATACCGACTTACACAACATCATGACAAACAAGGGTCATGACTACAAACAAGAACACAAAATAAAAGAACATATGATACAAAGGTTCAAAGAACCTCACATTTATGAGAAATAGTTCTTGACATGTTATCCATGAACAAAAATCTCCATAAAATTTCTATCAAGTCTCTTGAGGTAGAATGTTCCTTGACCACACTTCTCAGTAATTTGATAGGGCCCAACCCACAAGGCATCAAAGTTTCCATGGTTTCTTATGTATTCTAGCCTATAATTCCACATGGGGACAAGATCCCCAATCTGAAACTCCCTCTTGATAGCCCTCTTATCAAAGAGGCACTTTACCTTTTGTTGGCTCAAAAAATTTGTCTCATGGGTAACCCTCTTGGTTTCTTCAAATTTAGTCAACTCATGTATTCTTTTGGAGACAACACTGTCTTCTTCTCCTATCTTCTGCAACAACTTATAGACTATAAATTTAAGGCTAATTGGAAATTTGGCTTCAACCCCATACAATAGTTCAAATGAAGTCTTCCCAATAGCCTTCTTATGGGTTACCCTGTCTACCCAAACAACAAACTTTAACTTATCATACCACCTTTTCTTGTTTGCATCCAGAGTTTTTTAAATTATATTCATGACGTATTTATTGCATGATTCATCGTATATATTTCCTTGTGGATGGTAAGGTCATGAATGTGTTAAAGAGATCCCATATTTTGAACACATGTCAATTAAATCCTTGGATTTGAAACACAATAAATTTTCATCAATAATTATTAATGGCACCCCAAACCTAGTGATTATGTTATTTAGCAAAAATCAATCACTATGTTTGAGGTTGTATTTCTTGTAGAAATTGCTTCCACCCATTATTTGAAGTATTCAATGGCCACCAATATCCACTTATATCCATTGTTATACTTTTCTACTATTTCCCCTATGAAGTTAATACCCCACTTTAGGAATGGAGCCTCTACTAAAATGGTTGTAAGGGGATGTGTACTCAAAAATTTCAACTTGATAGAAAACCTTTGACAAGAATCACATCCTTTTAAAAATTTGACCACATCCCTGAATAATGTTTACCACCAATAAACCATCCTCATAACCTTATGAGTAGTGATATTTGACATATAATGTCTACCACATAATCTATGGTGACATTCCTCTATAACTCTTATTGACTACTCATTTGAATATTTCAGGAGTACACCATCAGTGTTTCTCCTCATCAATTATCCTTGGAGCAACACATACCTTTGAGCCTCAAGATTGAAAATCCTCTCTTGGCAATCCTTCAACTGACATGAGATGAAATAGGGGTCAAAGTTAACTTGGTGAATCTCAACAACATCAAAATTTTACTCAATCATTGATTTTTCTTTCCCTTGACCTCTAACCAATTTGGTTTTTTGTATCTCCATGTCACACTCTTGGATCTTATTGATCCGCTTGCATATTTTTCCTAATGCTTCCTACTGGACAAAAATATCCCTAACAATTGTATGTGGCACAAAAGTAGCAATCTTAACCCCTATAAGGTAAGGTCTAATATTTTTCATATATTTGACAAGATAATATGCATGCTTCTCCATCATATAATAATTCAATTTAGAATCTCTCAATGATTTTCTAAAGAAATCTATTGGTTTCTCATAACCATCTTTAATATTGTGTGGCAGAACTGTAACAATAGTGTAAAAAATGAAAAAGAAAATAATTAGAAAGGCTTCTAGAATAGTTTGGAATGACTAGCACTAATGCCTTCTTAAGTGCATATTTTATATCTAAGAAGAATCTATTGTTTTCTTATCCTAACTAGAAGATTTCCCTTTTCTCTAACACTTTAGAGATGGATTTTATTTTCTTAGCAAAGTTTGGAATGAATCTTCGAACAAAGTTTATTTGACCTAAGAAAGATTGGACTAGACCTTGACTATTTTGGGCTATGTGATAAGGTCAATAGCTTTAACACATTCAAGATCAATTTTTACCCAATCCTTAGACACAATGTGCCCAAGGACCTTACCTTATTCCACACCAAATATGTAGATCTTGGGATTCAAATATATCCCATACTCTGAGAATCTTTGGAAGACTAACCCCAAGTGTTTGCAATGATCATTTCGATCCTTGGAGTAAGTAGTTAGGTAATCTTGGAAGACAACCATTATCTCGTTTATAAGGCTTGCAAAAGCTATAAAGAAAGAAAAGGTGCAAAAATGCCTTCCTAATTGTTGATGTAATTAAATGTGTTGTACCATGTCCTAGGTCATAATTACATCTTAGTTAAGTTTACTTAGGGACTACATAGGAGGTAGTTGGAGCTTTTCCACCTTTGGTGAACTTATCATGTTATTACTTTATCACTTCCACCTTTTGTAGACATATCATATGATTATCTCTCCACCTTTTGTGGGTGATCCACCATTTGTGGTGATTATCACATTGTCACTTTTCCACTTTAAGTGGAGTGATAGCCTTTCATAGTTGTCTCATGTCATAAGAATACGACACTTGTCATAATATTATGCCCTTCTATGTTCTCACCTTGGTTATATAACCAAGGGGCCTCTCTCATTGTACATTAACAATCATCTCATATCATTGAATCATATTGATAAGAATATAGTTTATTTTTGTCACATTTTATTCCCTCTCTATTTCTTTCTTTCCATTTGGTCTAAAGATCTTGGCAGCCATAGCCAATTCTAACATGGTATTAGAGCGGGTTGGGTGCCATTGGAGAGTCTTTTTCTAAAGAGAGATACCATATTTGGAAAGGTTCCATTTTTGGTTCTTTATTGCAGGTTCATATCGGAGCTTGTTGGTGCAAATCTAAGCTCACCATTGCATCCAGGAGGCTCGAGAAAATCAGATTTGGCTTTTCTTTCACTCAATTTGATCACCATTTGCATTTTTGGAAAACAAGGGTTTGTTGCAAACCGTTTCTTTTTATCCATCATCATTTTTGCTTCAAAAATCTAGCTTTCACTCATTTACAAGAAAAACGATTTATGGGTTTTGTAGTCAAGGTTGAAATTTGAACTCGATATCATTTAGATTTTGCAAATCTTGCACAGATCTAGAGGAAATTGTTGTACAAAAAGTGGCATGCATCATTGTTCTCTTGGCCGAAGGTTAAAAAAATCAATTTTTCATCTTTTGCTTGTTGGATCAAAAAACGATTTATGGGTTTTTTTTTAGCATTAAAACATTTCTGGGTTTCTGATTTGTCTACAAACAGTGAGTAGATTTTTCAAAAATCAAATCAGAAATATTTTTTTTTTGCTAAAAAACTCGTTACTTGCAAGTTAAATTCAGTTTTTTTGAAAAATTCATAACTTTTGGCCACAGTGTCCATTTTTGGCAAACGAGATATCGATAGAAAGCTAGTTTTGAGCACTTTGCAGTAGTGCAAACTATTTTTTCAGATTTTTTCATCTACCCAAATTTGAGATTATTTTTCATCATGGAGGAAGATGTGAACATTCATCAATGCATACACTATTTCCTTTTTTGTGCATTAGGTTTGCATTTTCTATGCACTTCATTTCAGTTCTAGATCATTTCTCAATCGATTGTTGTTTCATAGATTCTAGGGTTGTGTCAGTTTGTGAGTTTTCTAGTGTTCCTTGGCATCGGGTCTATTGTTGCTTTATCATGATTCCACTTTGAGTCAATTAGTGACTCACATATGGTTTCAGTAGCAAATAGAAGTATCTTTCTTTGCTTGTTGAATTGAGGATTCCAGTGTTACTCCATAGTGTACTTCTAGTGTTTCTCTTGCAACAGGTTATCTCATTATGGGGGGGCTGAATGGTCTCTCTTTTCATCCTTTGTGTTGATAAAGATTGATTGGATTTGTGATGGATATCATCATTTTTTGTATTTCATCTCTCTTTTGGGGAGGAGTTTTGTCCCATTGGGTTTTCTCTTTTTCTCCATTTATGAGAGATTGCATTGCATTTGTACATGGGTACCTAACATGGCATAGTTGTCAAGACCCATCTTGCATTGTTTTTTTTTGTGTACATTCTCCCTAAGTTGCACTTAAGGGGGGGTGTTGGTGTAATTAAATGTGTTGTACCTTGTCCTAGGTCATAATTACACCTTAGTTAAGTTTACTTAGGGACCACATAGGAGGTAGTTGGAGTTTTTCCACCTTTGGTGGACTTATCATGTTATTACTTTATCACTTCCACCTTTCATGGACATATCAAATGATTATATCTCCACCTTTTGTGGGTGATCCACCATTTGTGGTGATTATCAAATTATCATTTATTTAGTTTAGGTGGAGTGATAGCCTTTCATAGTTGTCTCACGTCATAAGAATACAACACTTGTCATAATCTTATGCCCTTCTATGTTCTCACCTTGGCTATATAACCAAGGGGTCTCTCTCATTGTACATTAACAATCATCTCATATCATTGAATCATATTGATAAGAATACAATTTATTCTTGTCACATTTTATTCCCTCTCTTTTTTGTGCTTTTCATTTGGTCTCAAGATCTTGGCAGCCATAACCAATTCTAACACTAATGTTAATTCTAAGAGGAATAATGTAGATTACATATTCAAATTTAAATTACTATTCATTAAAGATGCACATTACTAGAATTAAAAAATAGACAATTAAGATCACACACAAAATTGAACACCAGTATTTCATGTGGGAAAACCCTTATGAGAGAAAAAACCCACACACCAAGTACAACTTCTTTGTATTACAACAAAAAAATTACATACAAAGATCAAACTTCACTTTCAGATGTCAATTTTACAACATCAACATTTCCTTGATCAACCTTGTACAAATCGAATCCTGATTACAGTTCTATGACTCACTGTTATAATGCTTGTATGACATACAATGAAGAAAACAATCTATCAAAATGTTCAAAACCTTTCACTATTCTTGCAAAGACCTTTTGATCTCCAAGAATTTTTGTCCAAAATGATTCAATTTGTTCAACTATCAAGGAAGTCCAACCATCAACCATTCTAAATTTTTAGGATTACATTATCCCACATTTTTGTAGGATAGAAATGGTCAATAGTTTAAATCCAAAAGCCCAATGACTTTACATGTCCATGAGTTAGCCTTTTATTACTTACCCATTCAAACATCCACAACCTCAATACACCCATCGACATAGCTCCACCGATATGAAATCCCATCGGGATAACTCCCTACATCGGCGAAGGAAATAGAGATCATTATGACAATCTAAGTCACACTGATAGAAAAATCATCAGCATAACTACAGTTAGGTTACACCAAACTGATCAATAAGATCGATATGGCAATTGAACTCTCCATCAGTGTAACATCTTTGGGTTACACCAATGTTCAATAGCCATCAACAAAACCACCAAAATCGGTATAAAATTCTTAGGTCCAATCAAAGGCCAATGTCACCTCGATTCCACTGAGATCGGTAAGATTCTCCCCATTGGAACTTCGTATCTAGACCTCTAGCATCGACATGAGGTAGAAAACTCACATCAATAGTTCAGGTCACACTAACGGATTTCACTCGTATCGACAAGAGTCTCCCTGATGGAACACTTCGGTCAAACTTCTAACATCGATAAGAGATAGAACACTCACATTGATAGTTCAAGGTCACACCAATAGCTTCCATTAGCAAGACCGACCACATGTCTCACCGGTCTGACCACTTCAAGCCTTTAGAGATAAACAACCTATCGGAAAGACATCCCACGTGTCTCCCGATTTTTCTCTTTTAGGAGGTTTAGGTTAGAAGATTGAGGCACATGTTTCCAACAAACTCTCACTTGACGAAGATCTTCTAGCACCTCCAGAGCATTCAAGAACTACTGGGATTCATGGGCTCCAAGGCCTATCGAAATAACACACCACCTATACTTGTTTGTGCTCATTGGTTTCGTCAATGCATCTACAACATTTTCCAGAGTATGCAATTTTTCTAAATAGACCTTTCCATCCTCCACCATATCTCGTACAAAGTGACACTGCACATCAATATGTTTCATCCTAGGATGGAAAGTATGATTTTTCACCAAACAAATAGCATTGACTATCACAAAAAATTGTAATTTTCCCTGGACTGAACCGAATATCAGAACACAAACATCTAAGACAAACAAATTATTTGTAGGCATGATTTGTTGTCATGTACTCTGCTTTAGTAGTGGATAAAGCAACTACATCATGTCGCTTGCTCATCCAACTAACTGCACCACCATTTAACATGAAAATATATCCACTAGTGGACCTTCTACTATCAATGTCCCCTGCCCAATAAGAATCCACATAGCTGTGAATGCTGAGTGATCTCTATGAACTAACTGAGTTTCCATGATAGCACAAAGTGTACTGAAAGGTACCTTTTAAATATCTAAAAACTGTTTTCATAGCATCCCAATGTGGCCTTCCTGGATTTTCCATAAACCGGCTAAGTACTCCCATTGCTTGGGAAATGTTTAGCCTTATACAGACCATTGCATACATTAAACTTCCAAATGAACTTGCATAAGGCACTCTGGTCATGTCCTCAATCTTAGTAGGAGATTTTGGACAATCTTCAACTGATAGCTTTGTTCCCTGCAACACTGGAACAACTAGCTGCTTACAATCATTCATACCAAATGTCTCTAGAATAGTGTTAATATACTTACTCTGGTTGGGCCAAAGCTTTCTGCTTTTTCTCTCTTTGGCTATTTCCATTCCCATAATATACCTAGTTGCACCAAGATCTTTCATTGCGAACTTTGGCGACAACTGATTTTTGAGATTAGAAATCATAACCTTACTATTCCCTATGTATAACATATCATCAACATAAAGGGAAATAATAAGAATACAATCATTTTCAATTTTAAAATACACACAATGATTTGATTTCGATCTTACAAATCCCAATGACAAAACAAATGTGTTAAATTTATTGTACCACATTCTAGGTGACTGTTTCAAACCATACAAAGATTTCTTTAACTTGCAAACTAGATTTTCTTTACCTTTTTCCTCAAAATGCTCAGGTTGGGACATATAGATTTCTTCTTCAAGATCACCATGAAGAAAAACTATCTTCACATCCATCTATTTAATTTCCAAGTCATACGTTGGTGCAAGTGACAAAATAAATTTGATAGATGCTAGCTTAGCTACAGGAGAAAATATTTCTCCATAATCTATTCCCTCTACCTAGGAATAGCCCTTCTCAACCAACATCACTTTATATTTTTCAACACTACCATCCAGATTGATTTTCTTTTTAAATACCCATTTACAACCAATAGATTTCCTACCTTCAGGCAAGGGCACCAAAATCCAAGTTTCATTCTTCTTAATTGATGCCATTTCTTCATTCATGGCTTACAATCCCAGGCTCATTAGTGCTAGTAATTAAAGCATAAGCACAATTTGCATCCAACATGGAAAAACCATACCTTTCAGGTTGTCGCTTCTCATGTGTAGACCTCCTCATAGGCTGAGGCTAAGGTTGTGGTTCTTCTTCAGAACTCTTAGAGCTGCTCAAACTCTCCTTAGATTCAGGTACACTATCAATTTGGTATTCCTTTATTTCTAGTACTGGAGGAATTTCAACAACATCATTTTCCTCCTTGACTTCTTTCATCCCTGAGTGTAGATCCACTGAAGAAGGTTTCAATTCATAAAAAATAACACTTCTATTGTACGCAACTTTTTTAGTCACATGATTCCGAAGCTTGTATGCTTTCACACCAATGTCATAGCCAATGAAGATACACTTAACAAATTTGTTCTCCAATTTAGATCTTTTTATATTAGGCACATACGCATATGCCTCACAACCAAAGACTTGAATGTCTCAGAGAGGGCTTCTTACCAGACCAAGCTTCCATATGCATTTTTTCAACAAGTGACAAAGAGGGAGATCAATTTACCAAGAAGCATGCTATAGCCACAACCTCAGCCCAGAACTTCTACTTCAAACCAACATTGCTCAACATACTTCTCTCTTTCTCCATCATCATCCTGTTCAACCTTTCAACAACTCCATTTTTCTGTGGAGTGTAAGGTGTTGTTTTATGTCTTTTAATTCCATGGTCTTTACAATACCTTTCAAAATATGTAGAACATAATTCACCATTGTTATCTGTCCTCAAGCATTTTATTTTCTTACCAGTCTGATTTTCAACCAAGTTCTTGAACTCTTTAAACCAAATGAACAGTTCTAATTTAATTTTCAAAAAATATACAAATGACCTTCTTGAATAACCATCAATAAAAGAAACATAATATCTTGACTTCGATAATGAAGGAACATTTACTAGACAAAAAACATTAGAGTTTATATAATCCAAAACACCAAAAGATTTATGAGGGTTAGAGTAAAAAGACACATGATGATGTTTTCCATAAATACAACTTTCACAAAATTTAAATTCCAGGTTACAATCGTCAAACCCCTCAACCAGGTTTTTATTTTTCAAGGATTTTAAACCTTTCTCACCAATGTGATAGAGCCTTTTCTGCCAAAGCATAGTCTTCTCAGTTGGAAGTTTAACTTCCAAATAGTTTGCACTAATAGGAATGTTTTCCTCCTTCTCTTCACGGACAACTGTTTGTGACTTTGCAGAGACACTGTTACATTGAACAAAAAGTGTGTCCAACTTGTACAAAGTACTAATTCAAGCACCCCTAGCTAGCACCGTCGAGCCTCTAATCATTTTCCAACGATTTCTTGAGAATGAGACTTGCACTCCAACATCATTTAGCTTGCTTACAGAAAGTAAATTCTGACCCAGACCTGGTATATGCATTACACCATCAATTCCTTTGATTCTTCCATCAGGGAATTGAATTCTGATTCTTCCACGACCAACTATTTCCAGAGATGAATCACTTGCCAAATACACCTTTCCACCATTATAATATTTCATACTTTGTGAACCAATATCTATGAGATTTCATGTAGAAAGATTCTCTAGAATCAATCAACTAGGCATCATCTAATGCTCGAGTTGCCAAGGCTGCAATGAAGGCATATGCATCACTCTGAGAAGAATCATTATCAAAAGAGTTCTTTTTCTCCTCTTTGCAATCCTTTTGGACATGACTAGGCTACCCACAATTCCAACACTTCACGTTGGACTTCTTGTTATGAGACTTTTATCTCCCTCCTAATTTTGATTTGGACTTATTATCCTTCTTTTTTCCATTTTCTTTCAATCTACCACGAACAACAAGAGCCTCCTTCACCATCTCAGAAGATTTTCTTCTCATCTCTTCTGATAACAAAGAAGCAACCACATCTTCCATCTTGATTGTGGTTGTCATGATCATGTGAACCCTAATTTCATACCTGCACAAATAAGGCAAACAAACACAATATTAGATCATATGCAAGCAAGAAACAAGGATTCCCCATGAAATCCATTTACAAAACTTAAAATAAGAAAATGAGCAAAAGATGAACAAAGAAATAAATTAAATCCTAATTAAGTGAGAAAACTAGAGATCCCATGGGGGAGTTTGTGCCAATTGATGTGTCGAAATTAGCCCTTTCCCAACTCCTTTGTAAGCTTTGATGATTTGTTGAAGATTGATCCACCTTGGTTGAATTTCTACATAACCTAGCTAAGAGCTTGATAAAACTAGATGAAATGGCTATGCTTGGAGATGGATTTGAGTATAGTCAGTTTACTCAAATTGTGGATGATAGAATGAGAGGAAGATTCTCTCATTTATAGATTTCCAAAATGGAAGAGAGAGTGAAATTGAGCAATGTGGGATCATTCAACATCCAATGGCCAAGTGTCACTTGTCAAGATGTGAATGGTTGAAAGTTGAGCACATTTTGATCAATGTGCAAGTTTGAATTTTGAATTTGATGAAGTGACATGTTTAGGGGGGATGAAAGAAATGGAGCTAATGTCACTTGGCTCAATGCACAAGGACATGTAAGAGAAGTGAATGCCTTGTTGGAAGTACCCATCCACTTGCATTTTTGAATTCAAACTTGAGGGAATATTCCCTTTTGATGCCATGTGAGGAAAATAGAGATTTAATAAATGAATTAAATCTATGTTCATGTGCAAGTTGCATTCTCTAGAAGATTTTAGTGATAGGGATTAACTTAATCAAGAATTTGACTAATTTAATGAGGGATTAGATGATTTGACAATTTTGACTTAAATTGATGAATTGATTTAAATCAAATTGAGAGGAAGGGTTTAATTAAATAAACGATTTTGATTTATTTAACTAAAGGGGATAATGTTAGATTAAATCAAATAATGTTTAATTTATTCAATTTAATAAGAAGACTTTAGGGATTTAATTAAATAAAATGAATTATTTAATTAAAAGGAGTTTTACATAATTAATTAAATAAAATTGATTTATTTAATTAACAGGAGATGATGAATTAATTAGATAAAGTTGATTTATTTAATTAAGAGATGAAGAGCGATGAATTTTATCAAATATAGATTGTTCAATTAAGTGACTAGAAAAAGAGATGATTCAGGATGAAATAGTGTTAGTAAATCAGGATCTAGTGTGCCAGATCGAAATGTATATTTTCCATGTCTACAGATCCCAATCGCCATCACTAAATGATCCCAAGAGTCAGCAAAGGAACATAACAAAAGCATACAATGATCATCGTCATCAATTTTCACACTCACAGATGTCAATTGAGAAATCAATGTGTTAAATGTATTCAAGTGATCAACAATAGATGCTCCTTCCTCCATCTTCAAGGAATACTTCTTCCTTAAGAATAACGTATTCACCAAGGACTTGCCTTGATAAATGTCTCCAAGCTTCTTCCACAAAGAAGATGCAGATTTCTCTTCATGAACATTCAGGAGAATAAAGTCTGCTAAATAGAGCCTTATTATCCCTTTTGCTTTTCGATCTACCGAATCCCATTCTTCTTGCTTCATGCTAGAAGGTTTCATTCTAGACACAACAACCCAAAGATCACGATCCACTAACAGATCTTCCATTTTAATTTTCCATAACTCAAAATTGCTGCCATTGAACTTTTCAATTTCTACTCTTCTAGATGTGCTTGCCATTTTAATCTATAATTTCAATTTACCACACTCCTACAAGACTCCCACTTCAAAATTGACACAAAAGAACCAACCCTATCCACAAGGATAACAAAATTGTCCAGGCTCTGATACCACTTGTAAAGAAACCAAAGGTGCGGAAATGCCTTCCTAATGTTAATTCTAAGAGGAATAGTGCAGATTACAGATTCAAATTTCAATTATAGTTCATTAAAGATACACATTACTATAATAACAAAATAGACAATTAAGATCACACACAAAATCGAACACCATTATTTCACGTGGGAAAACCCTTACGGGAGAAAAAACCCACACACCAAGTAAAGCCTCTTTGTATTACAGTAAAAAAATTACATATAGAGATCAAACTTCACTTTTAGATGTCAATTTTACAACAGCAACATTTCCCTGATCAACCTTGCACAAATCGAATCCTGATTACAGTTCTATGACTCATTGTTACAATGCTTGTACAACATACAATGAAGAACCCAATCTGTCAAAATGTTTAGAACCTTTCAATGTTCTCACAAAGACCTTTTGATCTCCAAGAATTTCTATAAAAAATGATTTAGTTTGTTCAACTATCAAGGAAGTCCAATCTTTGACATTCTGAATTTTTGGGATTACATTATCCCACATTTTTGCAAGATAGAAACAATCGATAGTTTAAATCTAAAATCCCAATGACTTTATGTGTCCATGAGTTGTCCTTTTGTTACTTACCCATTCGAACATCCATGACCTCAATACACCCATTTACATAGCTCCACCAATATGAAATCCCATCGGGATAACTCCCTACATCAGCGAAAGAAATAGAGATCATTCTGACAATCTAAGTCACACAAATAGAAAACTCATTGGCATAACTACAGTTAGGTTACACCAAATTGATCAATAATATTGATATGGCAATTCAACTCTCTATTGGTGTAACATCTTCAGGTTACACCAATGTTTAATAGCCATCGAAAAGACCACTGAAATTGGTATAAAATTCTTAGGTCCAACTGAAGGACAATGTTACCTCGATGCCACTGAGATTGGTATGACTCTCCTTGATGAAACTTCTCATCTAGACCTCTAGCATTGACATGAGTTAGAAAAATCACATTGATAGTTCAGGTCACACCGACGACTTTCGCTCGGATCGACAAGAGTCTCCCTAATGGAACACTTTGGCCAGACTTCTAACATCGATAAGAGATAGAACACTCACACTGATAGTTCAAGGTCACACCCACAACTGTCATTGGAAAGATCGATCACATGTCTCACCGGTCTAACCACTTCAATCCTTTAGAGATAAACAACCTATCAAAAAGACATCCCAACTATCTCATTGATTTTTCTCTTTTAGGAGGTTAAGCTCAAAATATTGAGGCACATGTTTCCAACAAAAGCTACATCCATTATAGCTCTCTGAAATGTGGCCCCTAAATTTTGAAGTCTAAATGGAACCTAAACATATATAAAAGTTACCCACTATGTAGTGAAAGTGGTCTTGTGTTGCTTGGACTCATTGACCATAACCTAATTGTAACCTGAGAAACTTTCCATCATAGACATCAACTCTGACCCTGTCACCTACTACAACAAATGATCCATGTTGGGAAAAGGGGAATTGTCCTTGAGGGACTTGATATTCAAATTTATAAAGTCCACACACAGTTTGATGTCCCCATTCTTTTTTCTAACTGGAACAAGGTTAGGCACCCATTTTTAATGTCTAATTGGTTTAATAATACCACTTTCTTTAACTTTCATCAATTCCTTTGGCATCTGAGGGGCAAGAGTAGGGTTGATGGGACACTTCTTTTGTTTGAATGGATTTGTACCAAGCTCCAATAGAATGATATGTTAGAACAACTCTTCTCTATAAGCCTTCAATTCATCATAAGACCAATCAAATAGTTTTTTATATTCTCTTAATAATGCAATTAACATCTTATTCTTTGTTGGTCTTAAGTTCTAACCAATATAAACTATTTTGGGAGATGATTAAGTTCCTAAGTTTAGTCCCTCTACATCTTCTTCTTTGACAGGCTTACTCCTTGTCTTATGCCAATCAACATTGTCAAACATTCTCTCTAAAGCAACAAGACCTCTAGGAATGGTATTGGTTTTGAGCTGGATGTTTTCATTCCCAAAAATATTATATTTACCTTTCTTATCCTTCTCCACCATGGGTTCCTATTCAATTCATTGGTTTTCAAAATGATTAATGCAATTCAAAAATTCATAAATCTATTGGTCATTATTAAAAACCTACCAATTATATATGTTATTTGGAATACTAGGCCTGATAAGAATCTCAAGTTCATAGGTGTAGTATGGGGAATGAAAGAAGCATTGAATTTTGAAGCTAATGTAGTAAGCACATCAACAACCATACTATTTTCTCTTTCAACCCAAGTGGTGTTAAAAGCATCAAATGCCTCAATAGTATCCCAAACAACATTCCTATACATTCTTATTCTTCTTTCCTTTATAGCTCATATGTGCCTCTAGCTTGAGACACCACAAGTTTTGAATCACCATACACTCTAATGCATTTGATTCCATATTGTGAAGATATATTTTACAAAGTAACAAATATTCATACTCACCCACATTTTTGGTGCACTAAAAGTTCAATCTAAAAGTGAACTTGTAATATTTTCCCCCAAGGGGCATCAATATAATTCCTACACCATTACCTTCTCTTGAACATGCATTGCCAAAATTCATATATTCCAAAGTCCTTCATTTTTTGGATGAGGATGTGAAGGCACCCAATTAGAATCAATTTGTTTATCAGATTCATCATCATACTAGTCTACCAAATTATCAGCTCTACATCAAGGTAACAAATCTCATTCCTTAGTTCATTATGATTCACCACAATGATCATCATTTTCTTTTACCTATGTAATTGGACATATGTTTTTCACATTGGGAAGGTAGCATAGGATAAATCCATTTGAAGACTACCACCCATTGAAGTTTCCCATTTCCTTGATAGTAACATACCCGATTTAGCTAGACAATCAACTATGATAATATCTATTGAAAAGGATTTCTCGGGGTATGTAGCAAGTTGCACAAGAACATTGTTTACTATCCAAATTACATTTACCTCATGAGAATCCATAACATAATGTTTATCAAAGGATTTTGAAACATGTAGTCCTAAATTATTCATAACTTCTAATGGTCCATCACATTACTAGATTCTCTAAAATTTCTAACATACAGTTATGAACTAGCTAACCATTTAATAATAGAGATGTATAAAATGGATCAATGGTTTGATTTTTACCTATGGAAACAATGGCAAGATAAATTTGTAGCGGTCTCTTGATATTGACTTTTTCTACCCCATCAATGGGAACAAATGCAACTTTATTCAACTGATAAAAAATGGTAGGGGAATTGAGGTATGACAATTTCCTCTCCCTATGCTCAAGGATCCTTAGTAGCTCTCTTATTGGCACTTGAAATTTTAATTGAATAAAATATTGAGCCATGTCAATCAACCAGTATGCATACAAAGGAGTAGAAGAGGGGACTATCACAACACTAGTATCAGGTATGAAAGGAATTGCATGATCATTAACAACAAGTTGATTTACATTTACTACTTTTCCAACCTCTTCTGTCACCTTTTATTTGAAACCTTCTCCTATAATCTATTGATTTCCCATATGGTTGGTTGATATATCAACCTCTTTCATCTTGGGGACATATAATTTTTGTTGGGATGTGTTTGGTAAATGCATCTTATTCCTTGGAGACTTTCTTGTAGACCTATTTATTGCTCTTTCTACATCATATTCCTTTTCCTTTCCTTTACCTAAATGTGTGGATGATATATTTATAATAGTTGCACTATCAAATTTATCATTGGAACCTACTTTTCTCTTTCTTAGCTAGTAATCACTTTTTACTTAAGTGACAACAACTTCAACATGATTTTTGATATCCTCTTTAGAGGGATTTTATTTGTTATACCTCCACCTCATTTGTTCCTTGAGTTGTCCAAACTCTCTATTTGCAATTTCAAAAGGAACATGATAGTTATCATAATCATTTTGAAAAATTATTCATCCTCATAGGAATCCAACTGATCTACATTGGAATCATCATAACATTTGGGTGTACCCTCATTCTCTTGGAATTATTTCTCTTCATCAAGTGTAACTACAACAATACACTTGGGTTGATCATGACACAAGTAATAGATATCACACCAAAATCAATCTTTCTAAAGATTCATGTGATCCTTCCTCAAGGGATTAGGGGTGTGTCTCTCATGGTATTTTTGGTTTGAGTTCCTTAGTGATTTTTATTTATCATTACCTCTAGGTCTCTTGGACCAGTCATTATTGTAGGGCTTGTTATGTAACCTTTGACCCTCATTAAAATGTATAGGAGCAATATTATATGGCATAACTTTTTCATTTTTTTCCACCTTGTATGAAATAGCCTTCATAGCTTCCATTAGTTTGCCTATTTTCTCTTTAGCAGTGAGAGGCTTGTTGGAAGTTTTTGTATTTGGTTTTAAGAGTTTTATATCAGCTCTCTTTTTATCTTTCCCAGATGCTTTCACATTACTTTCTATATTGACATCCATTTCACATGCCTCCCTCAAGGTCTAAGGGTTCTTATCTCTCAAAAGATAACCGAACTTTGAATCAAAAGATCCACAATATAGGACAAGGAACCTAGGCTTATTTGGCCTTGCCTGGGGAGGTCCTTTCCTCATTGTAATAATGAATCTATTGTTGAAATCAAAAAGTTGATTTACCCCTTTTCTAATGGTGGTTAAATCATAGATTTCAAACTTGGGATCCACTCTTTCTCCATATTGTAATAAAAAACCCTCTTAAATCATCCCATGAGTCTATGGTACTGTTTGAAAGAATCGTGTACTATTATTTTTCAATTTTCTCTAATGATTGTATAAAAAGATTCATCATGACATGCTCATGTTCAATCTCACACTCATCAGTGACATCTATGAAATTCCTTAAGTGGTCCTCACCAGTGATAAAATTGTTATCTTGGAATTTTGATACCTTGCTTCTAATCTCAACTAGAATTGGATTAGGGTAATTATAAATACCACAAAATCCAATAGTTTATATCTTTGTAATCCCAATAGTGGTCTCACTACAACAAACCTTTGAGCTTGCCATCTAGGTTTGACCCCTGCATTTTATATTACATTTTGTTGCGGGGGATTATGATAATTTTGTTGAATGGAATAGCTAGTGCCACATTTTGAGGTTGAGTAGTATTTGTTTGTTAATTCACCAGTAGGGTTTTTTGAGCTAACTAGGATTGTTGCAATATAATTTATGCCTTCATTTCACACTACCTTTCTCTGAGATGATCAATAACATCAATGTGTTGATCTAATTCCTTTTCTTTGCAGTTATTTTCTAATTGAATGATTGGGTCAACATCTTGCTTAGAAGATTAAAGGGTATCATGTCTTCCTTCTCTTTGATTTCTAAGAGGTTGAAGCCTAGTGTTTGTTTGAGGTGTGACTTTAGGTAAACCTATTGTGTAGTTTCTGCACACATTCCCCACTAAAATTAGGGACCCTCTTTTGCTTGGCCTTTTAGCTCTTTTATGTGGCCTTCCATTTTTTTTTTAAGCTTATCTTTGAAAATCTGGTGTTTTTGGTTTTTGGTGCTTTGGTACTTTGGTCCTAGGATTTGTGTTACTTTGCAATGTTCCTTGATGCCTATCTTGCTTGTAAAGTTCCCCCATTATGCTAACACTTTGAAAATTCTAAGTCTTTTGGACAATTTTGGGTTTTTCCCTGTTTTCAGGATTTTTCCCCTTAGGTGGATTTCCCAGGCTACCTGGAAAACTTGACGAGGTTGGTTATGCACTGTCTTCAGAGATTTTGGTGTTTCGTGGAAATCCCTATTCCCATGTTTTTTCGATTTTCCTTTGTCTCTTTGTTTCCCTATTTTGCATCTCGGGGCTAGTTTTGCGCTGTCTTCGGAAATTTTGGTGCTTCACGGATTTCTATCTTCCCCGTTTTTTTCTGATTTTCCTTTGTTTCTTTATTTCCCCGATTTACGCCTTTGGGTTGTTTACCTCGATACGGCGAGGGCTTTGCATCTAGGCCGTAGTTGTGCGGTGGTACCACCTTATCACAAGGGGCTTTCATTCCCGTTGTGGTAGCACGGTGGTCCCACCATATCGCAGGAGTCTTTATTCGATGGCACGGTTGCCCGATGTTGGTCCATTTGGTGTGGTAGCATAGTTTACCTCAGTACCATGGGTGTCTCCGAGCTAGCTTGCGGTTATGCGGTTCACCACCATATTGAAAGGAATTCGTGCTTGGCTTGTGGTGTTGTGGTTTACCCTATTACCTTGGTGGTTGAGTAAGTGGCTCGTGGTAGCACGGTTTCAGTCACTTTGGAGGCATTGGGAGGCCAGATTGTCGATCAATGGTGTGAGAAATGTGTTGAATTTGTAGGATCTCATTGCCTTGGGAAAATTTTAGAATTTGTTCCTACTACATTTTACTGAGGTATGTTGGGTGTTACTGGTTTTGACAATTTTCGTCCCTGTCGATTTTTTCCAAAAGTTTGCTATTTGTCAAAGACTGAGGGGATTCATAAGTTGATGATTAGTGGTTATGCATTGCATGATGGATTTGGATGATTGCATGATATGTGCAGAAATTTCTTGAGTTTTGACTGACGAGTGCTTGGACTTTTGGTGATTTTTGTGCTTCCCTTGCTAAAATTTGCCTGGCCCAGAATTCCACAAAATTCCTTCTTGACCTAAGTTTCGTGAAGGGGTGAAAATCCCGAGCTTTGACAGGGGACACTTTAATGATGTTTTAATGGATTCTGATGGCTATTTTGGATTCCTTTGATGATTAGCATGTTGTTTATGACTGATTAACCTAGATTTTTGATGCTAGAATGAATATTAATGGTGGCCATTTTGAATGCAGGTTGGATCAGGCAGGTTGTTGTTGTTGAGGCCAAAGGGAAGGATGAGCATACTTTAGGATATTGTAGGATTCGTAGGATTGCATCCAGGTATATTTTGTGGCTATGGGCAAGTGAATAAAACTCGTACACAACTAGGTCGATGCGCTCAAGGGACGTTTATCCAAGTTGGATGCTACATGGAGGATTCAAACTGGTTTGACTCAATCAGAGTTGTTGGAGAGGCCCAGCTCGGCTGTTGGTCGGTGACTCGTATTCACACTCATATGATAGACGCATTACCATTTTTTTGCTTCACACCGGTGGGACATTAATGGCAAAGGGACCTGCGAGGTTTGTTTGATCTGAATTGGGATTTGTAGAGATCCTAGGCTGATCTGAAGGGACACCTCATGCATTCATTGTGGGGTGGTGATTTATTACGGGCTGTCTAGGCTGATATAGTTGGTGGCCGACCTTCTCTGTAACCCTAGCTCGGGCTAGCACGAGACAAGATCTCTATAAGTATGGCATTTCACCTCATTTGTATTGGCTATTTAGTTAGAAAAGTAGGTTATTGTTGGAAAGTAAAGGGTTAGACAGTCGATTAGAAGATTTAGGAGTTATTTTCATTTTTAAGCAAATGTTGTAATACAGAATATCAAAATTGTTGCTATTACTGGTGATTCAATACAAGTGAAGACATTGTGTTATTATTGGTTCCTTCTTTGGATTGATTTTTCTTGCATGGTTCTTATTCTATCTCTGAAATTTCTTGGAAATGTTTGAATGCATTTTAGGTTTTAGAGCTAAATAATTTAATGGTGCTTGTGATTTAATGCTTGGAGTATTGTAGCAATCTCTAGTTCATACTTTGGGTAGTTTCTTGATTGTGGGACTGTTGTGCAAAGTCAACCTGTACCTATTATTTATGTGCTTAGTTCAATTGTGGGCACTTTTCCATGTCAACTACAAAACCAAGGTTGGCTTGGATGAATGTGCATAATCTAAAAATCTTTAATTCCTTAGAAGATTGCATTGTTTCTGTGAGATTGCAGGTTTAGCCTGGGTTAAATAGAAAGTAGTTTTAAAGGGATTGGTTTGTTCCAAGTATTTCTTCATTGGTATTGTTGATCTTAGGAGTAATATCAATCTTAGGATTTCTAAAACCCTTACCTTTTCTATTTCGTTGAACTGTGGTTAAAGTAGGAACTCAAGTATCACCCTGTTGCAAAATCTGATAAGTTTAGAGTCTCCAACATTTGTTTTGTAAGGCCCCTTTGTGATTACCAAGATTTTCACACTTATCACCGAGTGGTTCCACTGTATTGTCATGAGATGACACCCAAGAGACCTTGGGGTTATCTCTTTGTTCATAGAGATCAACCTTTCAAGAGAGATATGATATCATATATTATGTGTGAGTTTTTGTTGTGCAAAAAACACCATCAACAAGATTGGCGCAAGAAGGAGGGCCCTGAATAAGCAAGCTAGAGCATTTTCTAAATGCTCTTTCTCCTGAGAGATTTAGAAGGAGAACCAGATCTATGCCAAGAGAAGAAGAAGAGTTTCAAGAACTGCCACCTCCAACTAGGTCAAGAAGGACCAGAAGAAGGGAGGATTCATCATCCAATCCATTGTTTCCACCATCCTCACCCTCATCTACCTCATCTTCATTCGATTTTGAGGCTGGATCCATTCAACAATCCCAACTAGTCATCACTCAACCTTTACCACCTCCACCTCCACCAATGGCTTTCTTGGAAAACAACCCATCACCTCTATCCTTCAACAACTACAATGTTATGCCCAAGAACCCTAAGCATTTTTTCTCTAAGTTTCACATGAGTGATCCTAATAGAACAACAAAGGAGCATATTAGGATTTTTCAGAATTGTCTAAGGGATAGAGGGATTAATCATGAATATGTTGCATGTAGACTTTTCCCTTACTCTTTGGGAGAGGAGAATTTTTACTGGTATAACCACTTGTCGGAAACATCCATCCATAACTAGGTTGAACTTGAGGCTGCATTTCTATAGAAGTTTAAAATTCCCATCAGTGCTAATGAGATTTATATACAGTTTATCAAAGTAAAGAGAGAAGTCAATGAGCCTATAGGATCATTTAGTAATAGGTTCCACCATGCATACACTAGATTGTAGACACCTTACATTGTGGATGATTCCACTACCTTAGAAGTTTATTTTGAGGCCCTAGATAGTCTTACATCCACCTTCATTAAGTGGAGAACTAATCCTCCAACTACCCTACTCACCGCATATACAGAGGCCGTTAAGGTCAGTACTGATTTGAGACAACACTTGTCAAGACCCTTACCATCTCTAGGACCAACTGCTCACCTTGAGCAAGTCCAAGCTCTTAACTAGGCACTAACTAATCACACTCCCATTATGAAGCCCATTCCACAGCTGCCTTTGGTTCCACACCTAGGTCACCCAATAAGTCAGGCTCACCCAATGTCTAGTTATCTGCAGTAGGGTGCCAATCACCCCCTTTATCCATAGCACAAGCTGGTTTCCCTACATATTTATAGAACTCAAAAGTTTTAAATCAGTTTACGGATCCTCGAGGAGTGTCAAGATACCCCCAAACAATGTAAATTCAATGCCTTACAATAGTCCTAATAAGGAAAGGTTAGATGAGCTAATCAATCAAGTGAAGAAGCTAAATATGGAGGTAACCTACTTGAGGAGCCAAAACAACCAACTCCAAGTTTCTCAGAGGAGCATGCAATCAAATTACAATAGGGAGAATCGAGATGTTACATGAAGGAAACACTCTGACATAAATCATAATTTTGAAAGAGGCCAAGGTTCTGGTCAAAAATTTGATAGAGGTCAACAAGGTGGACAAGGGTTTGAAAGGAGACAACCACCTAGGAAAAATAGGCCATGGAATACTGGACCTAATAATGGAGGAGTCCCCACTCCACTGGACCAACCTTCCAATTAGGATAAACCTTGAAGTGGAGTATACTTAGTTGAAGCAGCTTTGTCAGGGTGGTGCAGGCTTCACAAGACAGGCCAACACTCTGAACTGGATTATTTTGAATTTCAAATTGTTGCTTCCATCTTTTGGTATGAAGATGAAAACAACTCCACTGGTTGATATTTGGTACCCTCAAATCCATATGATTCCCCAGTTTTGGTGTTGAATCATGCTCCTTTCCCAAGGGATGAAGAGAATGAACTAGAAGAGGAGTCAAGTAGCCAGAATGAGGAGGCTGAACAAGTGCTCAATGAAGATGAAATCTCTCAACTATTTAATGAGGGAACTAAAAATGATAATGGTCCCTTGGATGAAGAGGAAGCTGGTATTGAAGAGGTACAGATGTTTCAGCAACCTACAAGAAAGTATGATTTGAGGAATAGGCCTAATGAGAATCCACAAGATGGAGGCCCATTTACCACATCTATTCCTCCAAACAATTTTACCACTCCACCAAACCCACATGCCAACAATAATCCATCTTACCCCCAAGTACCAACACAATACTTTCCAAAAGGAGGACAAACTGATATGTCCAAAGGAAGCAATGTCGATGAAGCAAAGGATAAGCAGATTGGTCATTCTAAGGAGACCCACATTGACAGGAATGTGGGACAATTAGGCGAATATGTGATTGAAGAACTCAGGAAAGTAAAGGCGAGTCTCTCTGCTTTTGAGTTGTTAAGGGTTCCTAAAATTGAAAATGTAGTCCTAGGGTCTTTCAATTCAAGTACATCATCACAAGGAGTAGCAGTCAACAAGGCAATCGACATGCCTCCTAGTTCACAGGCACCTAAAGGTCCAAGTCAAGCACAACCTGGAGATAGGGGTAAAGAAAAGGATAAGAACCAAGTTGCACAAGTGGACACTCAATTGAGTTTGTTCCAGGTCAAGATGGAAACCCCTCCCTTCCTGATTTCTATTCGTATCTTTGGGAAGAATTTGCACAATTATCTTCTGGATTTAGGGGCATCTACAAATGTTATGCATTTTTTTGTTGGTAGGGCTCTAGGTATTACCCCTGCAGCCTCTTAGAAGAAGGTCATACAATTAGACAAAATAAAGGTAAATATAGTGGGAGAATTGAACATGATCCCCATGCAAGTTGCTTTAGATCCTAGAGTGCAACAAGTACTTAATATTTAGGTGGCAAATATTCCCGACACTTATGGTTTGATCTTGGGTTGAGATTTCACCAAGGCACTAAATGGATATACATCCACAGATCATTCTCACATGTGGCTCCCCTGGAAAGGAGTCCCAAATCAAATTAGAATTGAAAGAGAACCCAAAATGACATATGTGATCAGTGAATATCATAATACTTCGAATGAGATATTGGTGTCAGAGGTCAACATGGGGAACTATGCCCTGATCGCCCTTGTTTTGGATACAAAAGAAGTCTTTATGTTGCAAAGCTTCTCTGATGAATCCACATTAGGAGCCAATAGTTTTGAAGCATTGCTTGAATAAACAGAGGGACTTGATGATCAGGAAGATAGACAACTTAGCTTGTTGGATAATTTCCAAGAGTTTATCTAGAAGTGTGTGGAGGATCAGATTCAATTGGGTAGACATATGGATTTTAAGGAATTTTTGCTCCCCAATTGGTGCAGAGTTCACAATGCCCCTCACTCTGAGCTGGATGTTTCCTGTGCCAAACTACATTGGATCAGATATAAATATGCATTAATCTAGCCCCATCTGTCAGGATAGATAGACAAAGCATTCAAAATGATCTAAAAGGAAAGATCCCAAGGCCTCTTGAAGAGCCTCCAGGTAGTAGCAAGGACCAGGTTAGTTCGAAGAAATAAGGAGTTGATGATTACTAGATATTGAGATTTGATGGATCCAAATTGAAGCAAGGTGTTGGAGCAAGATTTGAGTTGATCAACCCTAAAGGTCAAACCTATTTTTTTGCTCATAGACTCCATTTCTAGTGCACTAATAATGTAGCTAAGTATGAGGCTTTTGTCCATGGATTATTAATGGCATTGAGAAAGGAAGTCAGGATCTTGCAAGTGTTTTAAGATTCTGAGCTAGTAGTTAAACAAGTAAGGAAGCAATACTCGTGCCATAAAAAAAGAATGGCCAACTACAGGCATAGAGTATGGGATCTCATTGAAGGATTTGATACATTCAACATTCAATTGATCCACCGAAGTAAGAATCAAACTGTTGATTCTTTGGCACAAGCAACAAGTACATTGCAGCCCTTATCGCTCTCAGGTTTGAAGAAGTTCATTGTGGAGCTCACCCCAATACCTAAAAATGTCACCAATTTTCAAGTGTTTGAGGATGACAAGCATATTATTGATTTCATCACTAGCTGTGATGTGTTTGCTTCTCAGGTGATTGATGAGGCATAACCTCAAGAGGCTGAAATAGACCTAGAAGGGGTCATTAACCTTAAAACTAATACTATCCCAAGGGGGATAGTGCAATTAGAACAAATTTTTGACCTGGATAAGATAAAATATTGGGAACAACAAGTGAAAAGGGAATCTCTCAATAGTCAGTGTGAAACATACAACATGGGGACTCGGGAGGGTGTCAAAAATGTCTTTATTGGTAAAGTGTGCACTCCATAGGAAAGGAGAGGAATTATTGATTCCTTTCACACTTATGAAGATGTGATAGCATGGAGCTATGATGACTTAAAGACATATGATACTTTAGTCATTACACATACTATTTCCCTGAAGTCAAAAGGCAAGCCATTCAGGTAAAGACAAAAGCCAATTAATGCTCTAATAGAGCCCATCATTTAGAAGGAGGTGCAAAAGATAATTTTAGCATGAATCATATTCCCGATAAGACATTCAACATGGGTTACAAACTTGGTTCCAGTAAGGAAGCAAAATAGAGAAATCAGACTATGTGTTCATTTTAGGAACCTTAATAGGGCATCAAAGAAGGATAATTATCTAGTCCCTTCACTAGATGAAGTACTTCAGATTGTTAATGGGTCTTAGATGATGTCTTTTCTAGATGGGTACTTTGGATACAATTAGGTTATGGTACAATATGATGATAGGTACAAAACTACCTTTACTACAAAATGGGGAAATTTGTCTTACAAAAGAATGCTCTTTGGATTAATCAATGTCAAGGCTACATTCGAGAGAGCAATGGATATTGCTTTCAAAAACATTGTTGGTAGGTGCATCATCATTTACATGGATGATTTGACAGTATTTTCTAAGAGGAGAGGTGATCATATTGCAGATTTATGCAAAGTATTCCAAAGGTGCAAAGAGTTTGGCAACTCACTTAACCCAAAGAAGTGCATCTTTGGAGTAACTGAAGGAAATTTGTTAGGGAATGTTGTTTCAGAACAAGGTATTTCCATTGATCCAAAATGAGTAGAGGTTATACTGAAAATTCAGTCTCCTGCAAGAAAAAAGGAAATGAAGTCATTCATTGGGAAAATCAACTTTGTCAGAAATTTTATCACTCGATTTGTAAAAATAGTAAAGCCCTTGAATGCCATGCTGAAATAGGAAGCAAAGGTTGAATGGAGTGTTGAAGATAGGGAGGCATTTGTAGAAATCAAAAGAGTTATTGTTGAAGCTCCAATATTGATAAGTCCTGATTATGCCAAACCCTTTTACATATATTCATTTGCTTTAGAACATTCCTGTGTTGGCATGCTGACCCAAAAATATGACCAAGGGAATGAACATCCCATAGCCTTTATGAGTGCCCCTATGAAGGATGTGGAACTGAGGTATTCTAATGTAGAAAAATAGGCTTATGCCTTGGTCTGAGTAGTAAAGAAATTTAGACACTATATCTTGAGGAATAAGGTCTTTGCTATAGTACTTGACCCTATAGTAAAGTTGTTATTAATGCAGAATGAATTAGGAGAACATAGGGCTAAGTGGATAACCATGTTATAGGAATATGATATTGAGATCTAGCCCATGAAATTGGTGGGAGGGAAGGGACTAAAAAAGACAATGGCTGAGATAGGTCTTGACCTCACAGCTCAACAATATCACCTCCAAGAAGTGTCTCCAGGAGATTGGTATGATGAAATCATCTACTATCTGTTGAACCAGCAATGTCCTAAACACCTTATTTCAGTACAAAGGAGAGCTTTGTGTTTGAAGAGTGGAATTTTTATGATGAAAGGAGTTGTCTTGTACAAGTGAAATCATGAGGGGGTTTATTTGAGGTGCCTAGGGAAGGAAGAAGCTGGAAGGGCGATGTCTGAATTTCATGGAAAATATGGCATAGGCCATGGCTCGGTAACTTCCACTATAAATTAGATCCTGAGGGAAGGCTATTATTGGCCTACCTTGTTCAAAGATACACATAACCATGTGAGGACTTGTCATGTATGTCATATTGCAGCAAGTAGGGAGAAACGTGCAGCCCTTCCACTTCAGCTAGTCATAGAGGTAAAACCATTTGCATAATGGGAAATGGACTTCATAGGTCCAATCAATCCACCTTCCTCTACAAGCCATAGGTATATTTTTACTGTAACTAATTACTTTACCAAGTGGATTGAGGCTCTTGCATGCAAACAATGCACTTCTGAAGTGGTAATCAATTTCATAGAGTCGGGTATTATCAATCGCTTTGGATGTCCATTGGCTTTAGTTTGTGATAATGGTCCTACATTTTCATCATTGAAATTTTCTAACTAGGATTTTGATCATGGAATTTTCATAAAATTTGCATCTAATTACTACCCATGGGGCAATGGTTTGGCTTTGTCTTCCAATAAGAATCTATTGACAGTCATCCATAAGCTGCTAGAGAAGAACCCTAAAGATTAGCACACCCAACTTAGATTTTCTCTTTGGGCAGATCGTAGCAGATGAAATACATCCCTAGGAACCTCTCCTTATTACATAGTGTATGGCTTGGAACCTATATTTTCCATCTAGCTAAAGATCCCTACCTTGCAATTTATCAATGAATATTATGATGGAGAGGATAAGCATAAAGCCCGCTTAACTGAACTGTTACACCTTGAAGAGAGAAGAGATGAAGCCTTAGAAAAAAATTCCAAGCATCAGGGTGTAGTGAAAAGATGGTTTGATAGGAGAGCCAGGGTGAAAGCCTTTAGAATATTTGACTTGGTTCTATACTAGGATAAAGCCCATGACCGAAAAGGGGAGCATGGGAAATTCGATAGACTTTGGCTCGGCCCTTATCAAATTGTAGAGATTCTGGGAGATAATGCTTTTCGTTTGAAAACTCTCACTGGAGACTGTATCACACTGCATATCAATGGGAAATATTTGAAGCACTATTTCTAGTCCTGAGCTGTTTACAACTCTTTCCATGTACATAAGTAGATTAGGTTTCTTTTTTGTTCTATTTTTTTCTTTTGGTTAGAGTAGGTCTACTTCGGTTGGTTTTGCTTTCTGCTCTGCTCCTGCTTTGGGTTTTCTTGCTTTCTTCTCAGCTTGTTGCATCTCTATGATTGACTGCTTGCTTGGGGTTGTTCTAAGAATTTCTTTTAGAAACTCCAATCATCTTTTCAGAGTCAGTTGGTGAATTTCCTTTGTCTGATGTTGCATATGCTTGGAATTGGAGTCACTTGATTAAGTCAAATTTTGGAATGTATTTGGGTCTCATACGTACACACAAATCTTAAGGTTTCCAAGGTTGCATATGGTCCTTGTGATGTCTGATTGGGTGAAAAATCTTATATTTTGCTCCAGTGCCACTATGGTTCTCATCCCTGAGTGCGGGCTTCATTGCTTGCAAGGTGAAAGAGAAGATTTAAAAGATCTCAAAGAGAATATCAAAAGAAAATAAAAGAAAAGAAAATATTAAAAATCAAAAGAAATGTTCACCTTATTAGGGGTATCCTAGTATCTCTACCAGGGCTATGGACACCTGGCTAGTAGTAGAGCTATACTAGGGAGTGCCATAGTGATAACCTCATTAGGGCTATGGACACTTGACTGGCAGCGAGGCTCTATCCAAGTTTCTTTTGGAGTTGGAATCCTTATGTAGCCCCATCAGACTAAGTTCGGTCCTTGTTGCCACTGAGGAAAAAGGAAATGAATGCATATACACACACTTTGACTCTGGTACAGAGAAGGTTTGCTTGTTTTTTATTTCTGAAACCTTGTCCATAGGTAGCCTGATCCATCCATATCTGGTCTATGAAACCAAAGATTCTGGGTTGATTCCAGTTTTTCATTGAAATGCTCTGGAGCATTTCTCTAGAAGAGTCACCATTTGTTGTGCAGTTTTGCACACACACCCCACTGAAAGTAGGGACCCTCTTTTTCCTGGCCTTTTGGCTCTTTTTAGTGGCCTTCCCCTTTTTTTTGAAGCTTGTCTTTGAAAATCTTGAGTTTTTGGTTTTTGGTGCTTTGGTCCTAGGATTTGTGTTACTTCGCAATGTTCCTTGATGCCTATCTTGCTTGTAAAGTGCCCCCATTATGCTAAAACTTTGAAAATTCTAAGTCTTTTGGACATTTTCAGGTTTTTCCCTGTTTTTGGGATTTTTCCCCTCAGGCGGATTTCCCCAGCTGCCTGGAAAACCTGACAGGGTTGGTTCTGTGCTATCTTCGGAGATTTTGGTGTTCTGTAGAAATCCTTCTTCCTCGATTTTTTTTTATTTTCCTTTGTCTCTTCATTTCTTGGGTTTGCGTCTTGGGGCTGGTTTTGCGTTGTCTTTAGAAATTTTGGTGCTTTGCGGATTTTTGTCTTCCCCAATTTCTTCTGATTTTCCTTTGTCTCTTCGTTTCCCTGGTTTGCGTCTTTGGGTTGTTTACCTTGATACCACAAGGGCTTTGCATCTAGGCCACAGATGTGCAATGGTACCACCTTACCGCGAGGGGGCTTTCATTCCCATCGTAGTAGCACGATGGTCCTGCCATACAGTGGGAGTCTTTATTCAACACGCAGTTGCTCGGGGTTGGTCAATCTGACATGGTAGTGTGGTTTACCTCGGTACTGTGGGTGTCTCCAAGCCAGGTCATGATTATGCAGTTCACTACCATACCACGGGGACTTTGTGCTTGGCTTGCGGTATTACGGTTTACCATGTTACCTCGATGGTTGAGTAAGTGGCTTGTGGTAGCGCAATTTCAGTCACTTTGGAGGTGTGGGAGACTAGATTGTCGGTCAATGGTGTGAGAAATGTGTTGACTTCATAGGAGTTTTTTGCCTTGGGAAAATCCTAGAATCCGTTCCTACTGCATTTTACCGAGGTATGTTGGGTGTTACTCGTTTCGGCGATTTTCATCCCTATCGAATTTTTTTGAAAGTTTGCTATTTGTCAAAGACTGAGGGGATTCATGAGTTGATGATTAATGGTTCTACATTGCATGATGGATTTGGATGATTGCATGATATGTGCAGACATTTCTTGAGTTTTCACTAATGAGTGATTGGCCTTTTGGTGATTTTTGTGCTTCCCTCGCTAAAATCCACCTGGCCCGAAATTCCCTGAAATTCCTTCCTGACCTGAGTTCTGCGAAGGGATGAAAATCCTGAGCTTTGATAGGGGATGCTTTAATGATGTTTTAAAGGATTCTGATGGTTGTTTTAGATTCCTTTGATGATTAGCATGTTGTTTATGACTAATTAACCTAGATTTTCAATGCTAGAATGAATATTAATGGTGGCCATTTTGAATGTAGGTTGGATCGGGCAAGTTACTATTGTCGAGGCTGAAGGGAAAGATGAGCATACTTTAGGATATTGCAGGATCTATGGGATTGCAACCAGGTACATTTTATGGCTACAGGCAGGTGAAACTCGCTCGTACATGGCTAGGTTGACATGCTCGAGGGCCATTCATCTGAGTTGGATGTGACATTGAGGATTCAAACTGGTTTGACTCAATCAGAGTCGTTGGAGAGGCCTAGCTCAGTTGTTGTTCAATGACTCATATTCACACTCATATGACATGTGCATTACCATTTTTCTACTTCGTACCAGTGGGACATTAATGGCAAAGGGACTTGTGGGGTTTGTTCGATCTGAATTAGAATTTGTAGAGATTCCAGGCCGATTTGAAGGGGCACCTCATGCATTCATTGTGGGTTGTCTGGGCCGATATGGTTGGTGGCCGACTTTCTCTGGAACCCTAGCTCGAGCTAGCATGGGACAAGATCTCTATAAGTATGGAATTTTGCCTCATTTCTAAGGGTTGGCTAGTTAGAAAAGAAAGTTATTGCTGGAAAGTAAAGGGTTAGACAATAGATTATAAGAGTTAGGAGTTAGTTTCATTTTTAAGAAAATGTTGTAATACAAAATATCAGAATTGTTGCTATTATTGGTGATTCAATACAAGTGAAGGCATTGTGTTATTATTGGTTCCTTCTTTGGATTGATTTGTTTTGCATGGTTCTTATTCTATCTCTGAAATTGGTTGAAAATGTTTGAATGCATTTTAGGTTTTAAAGCTAAATAATTTAATGGTGCTTGTGATTTAATGCTTGGAGTGTTGTAGCAATCTCTGGTTCATACTTTGGGAAGCTTCTTGATTGTGGGATTGTTGTGCAAGGTCAACTTGTACCTGTTATTTATGTTCTTAGTTCAATTATGGGAACTTTTGCATGTCAACTGCAAAACTAAGGTTGGCTTGGATGAATGTGCATAATCTAAAAATCTTTAATTCCTTAGAATATTGCACTATTTCTATGAGATTGCAGGTTTAGTTTGGGTTAAACAAAAAGTAGTTTCAAATGGATTGGTCCATTCCAAGTATTTCTTCATTGGTATTGTTGATCTTAGGAGTAATATCAATCTTAGGATTTCTGAAACCCTTACCTTTGCTATTTCTTTCAACCACGGTTAAAGTAGGAACTCAAGTATCACCCTGTTGCAAAATCTGATAAGTTCAGAGTCTCCAGCATTTGTTTTGTAAGGTCCCTTTGTGATTATTAGCATTTTCACATATATTATTTAATGGTTCCACTACATTGTCATAAATTGACACCCGAGAGACCTTGAGGTTATCTCTTTGTTCATAGAGATCAACCTTTCAAGAGAGATAGGATATTATATATTATGTCTGAGTTGTTGTGCAAAAAAAACCATCAACAAAACCCACATTTATATTTTATGCTCTAGGGCCTATTATATTTTCATATCTATTATAGTCATGTCTGAAATTTCTTCTAGTAGTTCTAACCCTATTTTCAACTAAATCATCTGATGTGTGTTGATCAAAATATTTAGAAGCAATTCTTCTACCTGAAGTACTCATTTTTTCATTGTTTCTTGAACTATGTAAAGGAGACTTGAACTTTTAGCTTTCCAGTGTTCTTATTTCCTTCTTGCACTAGTAGAGCTAGCTTCAAGAACTTTTTGGCTATTAGAAATCTAATCTTTCTCCATTATATATCTTCTCACACAAACTTCTAGATCTTTCTTTACAAAATTGCCACTCCTTGAAAGAGAAAATACTTGAAACTAACAAACCTCTTATTTCAAACCAAATCCCAACACTTTCCTAGCCTATCACCAAATATTTTAAAAATATTATTTTATCTTTTATCTCCCCAACAACGATGCCATTTTTGTTGGTGATCGAAGTTGTAGGCTCCAAATCCCTAATGTTTGATAATCTTCTAGGTTCCAGTGGTGTCAAAGTTGGAAAATTACCATAGACCTATCTTTAGGTTGGGAAAATAAGGACCAATGATTGAGGTGGGTAATACCTCCTTCACTTTGATCATTTGAGACACTAAACAATACCTTGCAATAAAATCTACCCACTACACAATGTATCCCAATATTGTTGTCACAATATACCTTTGTGCTAGTTTGGACAAGTAAGGTTGATCATCTTACTAACAGATAATCTACCACATAAGTGTCTAAGAATGAATGATGATACACCCTTTATTTGTGTATTCATTCAAACATGGTAGTAAAACACACAAAAAGTAAAACTTTAAAGGTTTTTTTGAGTTGATGTGCTTGAAGTGATCGGAGAAAATGCTAATCATAGATCAGTTCCTTTATCCATTGGGAAACAAAGTCTTTATATTTAACTAAAGATGCAATAACTAAAAACAAGGCAATGACTTAATCATGTCACCATAAAAGACTATGCCAAGGTTCGAAATGCACATGCAAGCTAGGCTATACACATTTATTTAGAAAGACAATAGATAGTTGTAGAATATTAAGAGAATCTACTTAGTAATCCTCAAGTACACCAATAAATTTCCTCTATTATATTGAAAAGATGTCATGCAAAGGCTTTGCATAGATTTTACAAACTTTTGGCTAAAAAAATAATCAATTATACACCTGAAAAATGCATACCATACATAAGGAAACACTTTGGTAAGGTTAATTTTTTCTTTAATCTCACAATCTTCAAATTTTTAAAATGTTGTTACAAGCTTGGGATCGAACCCAAATCATTACAATACAAAATGGATATACCTAGAACTGGAAGTTAAAACCTAGGGCTTCTTATGAATATATTTCTTCTATTGGCTCTATAACTATTTCTCTCTTATGTTCTTTATTCCATTCCTCTTTTTTTGGATCCCTTGAAAATAGGAATTTGTCCTCTTTTACCTCATTGAGATACATTGGGACTAGGAGCTAGAATGTTAGAAACTGTATAGGCCCCCATGCTTGTGTGTACCTCACACACTTGGTTCCCATGATGAAGTAATGCGCTTGCATTAATGAGAACACAAAGGAGGAAGACAACCCCCATGAAATCTATAAAAAAATACATCCAAGATTGGATCTTTGATAGAAAGGAGGCTTGAGAACCACAATGAAGCATGTGCACCATCTATCCCACTTATAGTTATTGAGAAATTCATTTAAGACCATCCCTATAGCCCCAAGAATCAAATTTGGTAGTTGTGAGAGTTGTTGTAGCATTAATGGAGAAAATGTGAAAACTTCACAGAATGTCCAAAAGTCCAATCAGATTCTAAAACCTTGATAGGATCCTAAGGCAAAAAGAACTAGAGAGCGAAAGTGGAAAAAAAAATTAGATTCAAACTATCTAGCTAAAAATCCAAAAAATTTAAAAATGTTTGAAGTCCCAACAAGGAAGGAAATCGGGTTTGAAAATTTGAAATGGATCCGTCAGGTCCCCAAACCTCGATAGGAACCCATTAGAAAGAAAAAAGGAATCAAGAGCAGAAGTCCCAACTAGATATGGACCTTTTAGACCTTTGGTCCAAAAGTCCCATTGAGACTCGAAGTTTCGATAGGATAAAAAAGAGGAAAGGGGAGGGGTATGTGCAGGATCATGATGGGCCAAAAAGTTGCGATATCTAAGTGATATGATGGCCCATGTGGCCGATGACTTTTTTTTACCCAAACTTGATGAAATAAAAAGGGTTTTTAAAGGAGATTCTTAGCTTTCCACCAATATAAATTATGCTTTAATTTGAATTTAAAAAAAAATTATTATTCATTTTCTATTTCAATTACGACTAAAGTCCTGATTGATAGGTTGATTGAAAAACATCTATAACTTTCAAACAGTATCAAATTTTTTGAATTAAAGCATGTGTCACATTCTATGCTTCACATACTATAGGGTTAAAAAAAATAAAAAATTCATGAAGTTTTGACCAAGTTAAGGTGGTTAGACATATGAGTTTTTATATTTTTTAAAATTTGTAATAAAAAAATCATAATTAATTATTTAATTGGAAAAAAAAATTAAAAAATATACATCACATCAAGACATGAGTGCCCTAATTATATCTAAAATCTTATAAAAAAATATTATCATTTTATTCTAGTTAGGGTGGTCAAACAAACACCTACTTCTTATTTTTTCCCTGAAATTTAAGTACTATTGCATTGAAGTTTCAAATTTTCACCAAATAGATTTTTTATTTTATTTTAAAACCTAGTAGTTTAGAAACTACATTTAATTTTCTACATATACTATTCTTACATATTTTTGAAATAATATAAATAACTTATTCAAACTTTTACATCTAGTTGCCTAACTTTGATTTTTTGAATTTTATTGCCACTAAAGGGCCTATTTTTTCCATGATGATCCTGCACATACCGTAGATCGATCAAAATTGGGAATCCTGATTGGACTTGGAGCTTTTGGATCTTAGGTCTAAAATTCTTGTCGAGACCCCAAGTCCTAATGGGATGAGAGAAGAAAGTTGATCGAGATTGGGAATCCCGATTGGACTTAGACACTTCAAACCTTAGGTTTGAAAGTCTTGACAAGGATGGAAGAATAAATTTGATCAGGTCAACAATCTCGATTGGATTTGAAATTTTTGAGTGAATTCCAACATGCCACGTGGCATTCTTTTTGTGCTTTCACGACTTGAAGAGGAACGGGCACCAAAAGAGCTTGGTGGGCTCACAAAAAAGGTACCATGTGGTAGCTTTTGTGCTTTCATGGGATAAAGAGGGACCTACAGAAAAGGTGCCATGTGGTAGCTTTCCTCGCTTCCATAGGCTAAAGAGGGACCCTCCAAATGAACTTGGTGGACTCATGGAAAGGTGTCATGTGGCAACTTTCCATGCTTTCGTGGGCTGAAGAGGGACTCGCCAAAAAGAGTTGGCTGACTCACAAAAACATGCCACATCGCAGCTTTCCATGCTTTTGCAGTTACAAACTAAGCATTTTTGTGAAGGCATGCAAGGTCACAAAAATCAAAATGGATGGTCTCATTGGGATGAGAGGAAAAGGTAGAGGTGATACTTTAGGAAGGTCTTTAACATTTTAGACTTAGGACGTCCAAAAGTTTGAATGGGACTGTTAGGACTCAGAAACGCAGGTTTGAACCACGAGAGGCTTCCAAGCTCTCACAACATTTCTAGCTATTGTACAAGGCCATATAGTGAATTTAAACCTTCTACTCTTCAGGCTCTGCTAAACCTAGGTGGGTAAACCTATATACATGAAGCAAATTTGAACTATATATCACCTTTAAACAATCTAACCACAATGGAAATTGGAAGTGGAGAGATAAAATCATAACAACTATTCCTACTGCATAAAATGAAAGCATTTATATATGTTGTTTTTTTATGAAATTTATTTTTTGGGGTATGATAGATCAATGATTTCTATCCACATGGGAAATGAAGTCAAAATTCAAGAATGATATGTGTTTCCCTATTTTTGGCTTGACTCGAGTTGCTAGGAACTTTAGAAAAGGAGGTTCTATGACTGGCATAAAACTTCACTATATTTATGACTTGCATAAATTGTGCTGGAATATTTCTTCACCAGGTTCTTCTTCAATTATCCAAAAAAAATCCTTAATCACTATGATTTACTCAAAAGAATTTAAATTTAACTTGCAGACACCAACTAATTAAATAGCACAATGAAAATGCACTTTGATAAATCAGGAACATACTTGGCATACTGATTTAAATGATTAAAAATCTCAAGTCAGAGACAACTAGATAAAAAGTAGAAATAATTGCATCACAACAACTAAACACCAAAAGAGATTTCACCAGTTTAAAGTATTATTTCCATTGCTTTGCTTCAGAAAAGTCTATATGTTATTTGCATCCCCCAATTTATTCTCTACTATTTTCTAACTGTTCTCACTTCTAACCCTCCTTCAGTCTCGAACTCATTCATTTATATCATCAGAAAGTTCTCTCGTGCCTTTCGGTTTCTGGTCTGTTCACATTCTCATGAGAGGCCAAGATTCGCGCTGTTAGAAAAAATATAACTAAAATATGAAAATAATAACAAACACAACAACAACGGTCACTTTACAGCATTACCTCGTGCCTACATTTCCTTTGTTGCAGTGCTGCGGTTACATTTTATGCTACAACTCCATATAATTCCCTACTGTGGTTTGTCTTTCACCTTCCCACAGTACCACAGTGACTCACCCCTCACTATCATCTCCACCTCTCTACCGTAGTCTCTTCCTTTCATTTCTCTCTACCGCCCAACCACACACCATATTTTGTCTTCCAATGGTATCGCGGTGACTGTCTTTTCTTTGCTCTCCTTACTGCTCTACTGTGAGCCTTGTTTCATCCCTTCGTAGTGTGGTGGTATCTTCCTATTAATTCTCCTCTACACACCGCACTACTGTGGGCTACTTTTTGACCCTCCACGATATAGCGGTATGCACCTTTGTCAATGGTACGCTCCTTCTACCACTCTACCGTGGTGCTTATTCTGTCCCTCTGCGGTATGGCGGTATTGGCCAGGGCTGTTCTCCCTACCGCTCTACCACAGGCCAAGTTCAAACTCCTTGCGGTATGGCGATATACCTTTATAAAACGCCCTTCACTTCACCACCAAACCGTAGGCCAAGGTTCTACTCTACACGGTACAACAGTAAGGGTATGATGTGACTGTTCGTAAACGTGATACCATGAGCCATTTTGCAAAGGGTTGAAATAAGGAGGTAAGAGGTGTTGGCTAAGAAGGGTGAATGATAAGGCATCGGTATGGCAGTAAAAGGAAATTTTAGCATTGTGGATGGTGGTAAAGTTATTTTTCATGAACAAGATAGCAAAATATTGGGTTCAAATGGATAAAATCCTTTAGAATTTTTATGAAAATTTTGGTTCTAATAGCAGGTCCTGTTGGGGATGAGTGATTTTCCAGTCACTGCAAGAAACTAGAATATCACTGGGGGAGCGGACCAAGACACCAAAAGATATGAAAAAATGAAGGAGGTGGAAAATGGAGGAAGTGGAAATATGAAGGAGATGGAAAATGGAGGAAGTGGAAATATGGAGCATGGAAGTGACCCTACACTACTGTACATGGAAAGAAAACATTATTTTCAAAGAGGGAACCCTGGGATTGTCCATGTACTAGCAAGTCCCAACCCATTTTAAATTCCTAAACTACTATGCATGGAAAAAGAATGTTTAAAGAGGCCTATTAAGAATTGTCCATGCACTAGCAATCCTTAATCCTCTAGTACTCCTCAAGAGAAGAAATGCTTTAGGAACTACCCATGTAGAGGAAACTCCTGCTCCTCTCCATACATGTTCTATAAGAAATAAGAATCCTCCCCTCCCTTTCCAATGATCACAAAAGGATCCAACCACAAAGCTTCAAACTTACCATGCTTTCCCTTCTCTTGACATCAAGCATTCCACATCAACACTAGATCATTTTTTCAAATTTCCGATCTCTGGCCTTTTTATCAAAAAGGTATTTCATTTGTGATTGGAACTTCACATTCTACTTCTGGGCCATTCTTCTTATCTCATCAAGTTCTGCAAACTACTCCATTCTTTCCTCCATTCGTTTAGAAATATCCAAATCCTCTTGTAGAATAAAATTATAAACTGGTAAAAGGTTATGTAGTGGCATCCTGGCTTGTGTCCCATACACCAGTTCAAATGGAGACTTTCCAATTGCCTTTTTTACTGTAATCCTATCTTCCCACACAACCATTCTCAACTTTGAGTCCCATGCCTTTTTATTTGTATCCTCCTTATTATCTTCAAAAGACTTTTATTACTTGATTCTGCTTGACCATTTGCTTGTGGATGATAAGGGGTAGCATAGGAAACACTAATGCCTTATGTGTTGCAAAAATCTCTGAACTCATTAGATCTAAAACACATCCCATTATCTGTGATCAATCTTATCAGTGTGCCAAATCTAGTTATAATGTTCATCAAAAATTTCACCACCACCTTGCTTGTTGCTTGTTTAGTTGGGATAGCCTCCACCCACTTAGTAAAATAATCAATGGCCACTAGTACCCATTTATGTCCTCCACTTGATTTTTCCTATATTTCTCCAATGAAATCAATTCCCCATTGATGGAAAGGGCTTCTACCTACAAAGGTCTAAGTGGTAAAGCTCCTTGATACTTCAATTTCCCTGAAAATTTCTGACAAGCCTCACATTTCCTTACATGTGCAAAAGATTCATTAAACACTTTAGGCCAGTAATTTCCAGCCCTGAGAATCTTATGTGCAGTAGTCTTGGCAGAATAATGGCCTCCACACACTCCTTCATGCATCTCCCTCAAGACATTTTTTGCTTGTGATTCATCTAGACACAACATCAACATTCCATCCCTATTCTTCCAAAATAGGTCCCCTTCTATTAAAACATACTTAGATGCTTGCAGCTTCAAAGTTCTCTTTTGATTATCATTCAACCCCTCAGGGCATTTCATGTGCCTGAGATAATACATTATGTTTGTCTACCAAGAAGTATGCTCAATACTTGCAACAACATTCTCCTCACCTTCTATATTGTAGATTTGATTTGCTTCAATGTTCTTTTTTGCCATTAGCCTAGCCAAACCCCGTCCTCTTACCAACTTGGTAATCTGAATTTCCATGTTGAATTCTTGGATTTTATTAATCCATCTACATATTTTCCTTGTCACCTCTGTCTATACCAGGATATCTTTCGCAGCTGCATGTGGGACATAAGTAATTACTTTAGCTCCAAAAAGATAAGGTCTGAAAGCTTTTTCTGCGTTCACCAATGCATAGGCCTATTTTTCCAGAATGCCATATTTCAATTCTAACCCTTGCAAAGATTTTCTGAAAAAACATACAGGTTGCTCATGACCTTCATCATTTTTCTATAACATAATAGCTGCTATGGTGTGAAATGAAGAAAAAGAAAACATCTGAAAAGGCTTAGCAAAATTAGGAGACTTTAGGATGGGAGCTTCCTTGATAGATCTTTTTATAAATATGAAAGCTTCCATGGCTTGAGCAGTCCAATCCAACTTCTCTCCCTTTTTCAACATCTTGGATATAGGTTTAACAATCTCAACAAAATTTGATACAAATCTCCTAACAAAGTTAATTTGACCAAAAAATGATTGGATTGCTTTGACAATTTTGGGAATGGGGATTTTATATATGGCATCTAGTCTCTCAGGGTCTATCCTAATCCCATCTTTTGATACAATATGTCCCAAAATTTTACCCTTTGTAACAACAAAATGACATTTTTTAGGATTAAGAATAATACCATATTCCAAAGCCTTGATGAATATCTTCTCCAAGTGCCCCACATGATCCTCTGGCTTTTTGGAATAAGCAGTAAGATTGTCCTAATACACCACCATTATAGCATTAATCATATATGCAAATTCCACATCCATGGCCCTTTGAAAAGTGGCCCCTGCATTTGTGAGGCCGAATGACATTCTAACATAGACATATGTCCCCCATGGTGTAGTAAATATTGTCTTGTATTGCTCAGAATATTTGACTTTAACTTGGTTATATCCAAAAAACCAATCCATCATTGACAGTAGCTCATACCCTGTTACTTTGTGCAGTATTGCCTCCATATTTGGGAGAGGATAATTATCTTTAAGGGAAGCAACATTCATATTTTTGAAATCTACACACAATCTAATATCCCCATTTTTCTTTCTTACTAGAACCAAATTTGAGACCCATGTTGACTGTCTAATGAATTAAATAATACCTCCATCTCTGAGTTTTGCCAGTTCCTCCTACATCTCAGGTTCCAAAGTTGGGTTAATAGGCCTCTACCTTTGTCTAAATGGCTTTGAGTTTGGTTTAAGTGGAATCTCATACTGGAAAATGTCTTCTTTGCATGCCTTGAGATCCTCCTAAGACCAAGCAAACACATGTTTGTATTTTCTCAATAATGCAATCAACATTCCTTGATGGTTGGACTTATCTTCTTTCCAATGTAGACCCTTTTTCGTGCTAACTCAATTCCTGTATTTACTTCTTCAATATCTTCTCTTGATTGGCGTCTGCTTCATGAGAGAGTGATCATTCCCATCATATACTCTTTATAATGCCACAAGCCCTTTGGGGAGCTTGTTGGTTTTAAGTTGCAAGACTTCCTTCCCAAAAATAGTCTGTTTCCCATGCACCTCTTCCACAAAACCATTGAAGTCAATCTCCTGTGCCTCATACTAATCTATACAATGAAGAAACTTCAAAAGCTGAGTATCATCATTAAAAACCTACCAACTGTATATGTTGTCAGGGATAGCAGGTCTTATTTTGAACTCAACCTGAGATACTCTAGCCAAAGTGATATCATCTCTTTTCAAGGCTATGTTAGCCAATAAATTTGCCATCAAATTTTGATCTATCTATCCAATCAATTGAGACAGCATCAAATAATTCAACTATGTCCCACACAACATTTCTATATGGTTTCAACCTCTTGTTCTTTATAGCATATCTTGATCTGATTTGTGAGACAACCAGTTCATAATCTCCCAGGATAGTTAGCAATTTGATGTTGTGCTTGACAACCATATTTAAACCAATCAATAAGGCCTCATATTCTGCAACATTACTTGTACACTCAAAGGTTAGTGAAAATGAATATTTGAATGTTACACCTTTTGTTGATGGTGTTTTTATGCACATCACAACACAGGTAATACATAGGCGCATTACCTCTCTTGAAGGACAATTTTCCACAATCAGATTGTAGAACACTATCCCAAGGTCTCTCGGATGTTAGGTCATGACGATGCTTGGAATATTTCAGTTGTTTATGTGATTTGCTGGAATCACAAGGTGGCCTTACGTGGTTGAAGCTATAGGGGAATTGAGTCAATAAATGGAGTTCTATAGGTCTAGAATTGATATGCTTTGCTGCAGGTTCAAGCAGTAGTCTTAGACTCCATTATTTCATTGGATTTGGCTTTATAATGTGCAAAGAACCTCAACATAAGTTGATTCTAAAAAAAAGGAAAAAAGGAAAGGGCAAGGAAGAAAAATGTTTCTTGGACCTGCAACTACCGATGAATAGTGATCATGGAGGTTCCTGCTGTGGACAGTTTCCTTAAACGAGATTTCACTTAACCAGACTCCTCACAATATCATGAAATCTGTGCTATCTCCTAGGGACTATAGATGTTCATCATTCATTCACCATGGAAACATGAATAAAAGATAAAGTTCAATGAGCAACAATGGAATCAAAGTCCAGACTAACTTTGCACAGTCATCTACCTTCAGCAAATGACCAAAAGTATGGACAAGGAAAGCATACACACAACAATTACTTCCAAAACCAGAAATGACATTATAAATCTACTAAGTCTAATTTGAAGGAGATAGAACAACAAAGTAACTTAAAGCAAAACTATAACTAAAAGGGAGAGGAATCATGAAATATATTGAGAAACCCAGAAAATACACCAATATGGTTGTATCTGCTATTTATAATTTCTTCAGCATGTCTTTACAACAACTCAACTCCCTTAGAATGAGAGGAGGAGAGACCTATTTATAGTTTTCACAAAACAAAATGAGTGGCCAAGATTTGATTCCATTATGTGGCCAAGATTCATTTTACATTAGAGTTTCACCTACCCCTCAATATATTACATTTATAAAATACTTTCTTGTCTCTTCCTATCTTGTCATCTAGTGACAGCACTGTAGCAAATTTGTCTTTTAGTGATTTTCCCTTTACTGTAGCTATTCTTCAAGGAACTGTTCGTCGATGACTAGGTTGCCCTCTCACTTCTTCAACGTGGCATACTCCATGAAATTTAGGATTAGAGACTGGAACTTTTCAATCTCCACTATATCAGCCTTCAAGATCTGATAACTCCACTCCTAGGAATTGCTGCCAAGCTTCGTCCAATCTGCCTCATATTTGACATCATTCTCTTGGTAGGCTTCTGACTATGCAAAGGCTTGAGCTATGAAGCACATGAAATCAATGGTGATTTTGGCGGACATCCCATCTTCCATAGCCTTGAAGAAGTGGGGCTTGATGTTCTCGGAGTTGATCTCAACTGCGGGCACTTCATACCTAGTCATCAGTTTGAGGTACTGTGTACAATCCTCTCTGGATTCCCTTGCCCATTCAATATTGGGCACTACTCGCTCCAAAACCTACTCTAGCCACCTCTTTCTATGGTCATAGTCTCTCTTCCAGGTATCCACTAGCCAGTGGTCATCATCTTTGAAGGCAAGGTCCCTCTCCCAGATATCACTTGGTAAAGCGAGAATAGCCTCAATCTTTGGGTAGGCTGCATTGTATTTCATGGGGAACCTCTCACAGATTTGCCTCGTGTCCTCTAGAGTTTTTTGTACCTCCAGGAATCTATTCGCTGCTCGTACAACCACGTTGATACCGGTGTTTCCTAGGTCCAAAACCTGTCGGAACCAATTTTCCATAGTTTTGCCCAAGTTTCGCCTCTTTTCTAGTTTATCAATTTGCTCCCTGGACAGTAGCTAAGGCGGGGCCGTTGATGTTGTGGGGTGATCATCCAGAGATGACCACTACTGAATATATGTGGTTAGGTCCGTCACCTGCTCCTTCAACTCCTCCTTGGAGATCTTATCCTACTGAATAAGGTGTACTATGGTGGTGACCGACTCCTAGAGATGCTCTACCTTCTGCTCCCTTGTGGCCACTCTCATTTCGATTGTCGAGACATTGTAAGTGATACCTTGTTCTCCAACCATTAGTGTTGCTAATTGGATGACCCTTGATCTCGAGGCATCCATGGTTATCCTTGATCTGATCTTCAGCTTCTTCTCTTTTTTGGTGCCTATTCTTGCTCTGGCCATGATGGCTTCTAGCCTTGCCTTGGGATCCTTTATCGTGGGAGTCTTTTGTTTGAGTGGCCTTTGCAGCCAATCAGGCATTTGAGGTTCTTTGTTTGGTACCTCACCTTGAGTCGCGTTGTCTTCCTTGTTGAGTTCGACATCTTGGATGATAAGTGCCTTGTCACTTGTTTCTGCATCCTCTTTTCTTTCATCAGAAGTGTGCTCCAATGTTTCATGCCCGGCGGGGGACTTAGTTTGTAGCTGTTGCTTGGGTGAATCTACTTTCTCAGCATCCTCCTCCATGTTCAGAGTATCTTGATGCTTCTCAGGGCTTTCTGTTTGCTTGCTCTCCTGGAGGAAATTTTCCTCACCATGTTATGGGGTTTGGCCATGTTCCTCAATGGGTGACCTATGACCTTCTACTTCTGAAGCAGCAGTCTCCTCATCCTGTGCAAGCCGATCCTCGGCCTCCTTGTCCTCAATTTCCTTAAGATGTTTACCCAATTCTTCATTGAGTTTGGGATCATTTGACTCTCTGATCAGCTCGGTGTCAAGGTCCTCACTACTTTCACTTTCCCCACTGGAAGATTCACAGACTACCTCATCAATTTCCCAACGCTCGTACAAGGGATGTTCTAGATACTCAAACTCTTCTTACTTTGGCGCCTTCTCAACCTCTAGCTACTGTCATTCACACTCTTCTAATCTTTGCATGGTGGCCTCCATCTTCAGTGATTTGGTAGAGGGAGATGCCATTGGAGTAGAGGCCATAGCTTGAGCTATTCCTACCTGGACTATTGGATTGGCGAGCATCCCCAAAAGCTCAGAAGGCACATTCTGCATATACCTCACAAAGGAATCTAGAAGGCTTGGGGCTGGCATTGTGGCAGTGGAAACAGAAGGGAGAGAAGGAGACATGGAGGGAGAGGTCATAGGAGAGGTGGCGGCGGATGATGAATCCACGGGAATGACCTGTGATACTGGAGGAGACTGAGTAAGGTGGACGAAGATATCCACCATGGGCGGGGAGGAAGCGAAAGCCGAAATTGAGGCAAGTAGGGTCGCAGCGGTGATTATCATGGGTGGAGATCCAAACGAGCTTGATCCTTTGCTCGTGATCTTGAGGGGCGAGCCCTTAGGCATCACTAATGTCTTCGCGCTTTTTGTTGTTTTTCTCTTCTTTTGAGAGGGCTCTGGCTTGGAAGACTTACAGGCATAGACCCTTGGTTTAGGCAGCTGTTGGCTAGCCTCTTTTCTTTTTTTGGTCCTTGGAGGTGGTGGGGTCTTAGATGTCTCTCCAATTGTAGCAGCGGCCTCTCCACCTTCGGAGCAACTTGGCTCACTTACATGCTCTCTTGCGAGCTCGGTATATGTCAAGACGACCCCTTGTTGTTTCAATTGGGCCACCTTTCCGTCAATCCATTCCCTTGTTCATACTTCGACGGCCCTGGTGAGCACACTAATGTCATTGAGTTCTGGTGTATCCCAGTTGATGGCGGGCAACGGTAGGTTGGAGACTGTTTCATACACTAGATCCACTATTGCTTCCTCATCGTCTTCTAGCTGATCGAGTACCAGGCATAAGTTGACCCTTTGCACATGGAGGACGGTCATGTGCATGTAATACCGCAATCGCACCTCGAGATCGTCTTTGCAGTTGGCCCAGAAGTCCTCGATGTTATGGAGGTGGGCATATCCGCGCCCTAACACCTTTCTGACATGGCCATAGGGGTCCATCTGTGGCCTAGCTGTGTATTGTTCAAAAGTATATTCTGCCAACTCCTTTTCTGAATATCCAGCGCACTGGGAAGTGTGGACCTTATACATCCCCTACCCAAGGTTCATGGGGTAGACAGGGCTTGCCAGATGCTTTTCACTCAGGACACTGTGAATGTGTCGTAACTACTGAGTCAGTTCCAGGAGGACAATCCGATTGTTTGGGTATCGGGGCAGCTTGTTTGGTCTATCCGAGAAGCCTTCTGCATGGATGTATGTGAACCTTGAAAACTGAATATACCAGAATGCATATTGTCTGAGGAGGACCCTAGCATTGTGAGATGCTCTTCTCTGGAAATCTCCTCCTACTGATCAGATCACATGGGCAATGAATGCGTCATTCACCCTGCAGTAGTTCGTGTTGAAGTTTTTGTATTGCAATTGAGGCTACTTGTCATACGGTTTGAGCTCTGGTCCTGATGGATCACGTGGCATTACTGTCAAACCCTGATAATGTTGCCGATTGGCGAGGGAGTAAACTAAGCATGATGTCATGAAGAACTTATTAGTTCTCTTCCCGGTAGTGAACTGCTCATGGAAGCAGTCGCTGATGATCTCTCCCCAATAGAAGAAGGTTTTCTTTCCCCAGAGAATCTGTTCTATGAAATAGAACATCCATTCCTGGAAGAAGACCGTGCTAGGAAGGCCTCTGATTCGGCTGAGGAGGGTTACCAAATTGTGGTAGTCCTCAGAGAAGTCACTGCGGTAGAGCTCCTGAGGAAGCTTCCCAGCACTAGCACGTTTTTCCTTCAACCAGCAGTGGTTGATAACCCTTTTGCACTCCAGCGGGTCCTGCTCCCACAACTCCTTACAATCCTCCAAGGTGGGGATCTCCATGCTCTCAGATGTGGGAATGTGGAAGGTCTCGGTTATGCCTGACAGAGACATATCTGCAAGGATATTCCCCTCGTGATTTACTATTGTTCTAGTATCGGATTGGTATGCTTCGACACATGCCATTACCAGCTCCGGGGCCACTAGGGCCGGTGAGAAACCTACAGCCTTGGAAAGTCCACTACTCTTTATCAATTTGGCACCTACAGTCTTTGTGTTCATTCTGACCCTTTTGCATAAATTCATCAACATCGACCTGTCCGATGTTGGTATCTGTGACATCCCTCCAAAGGGTAGTGATCCTGGATTGAATGGGGACCCCTTAGAACTTATACCTCATTAGTTCCTTGTCTTCCTTCCCCCTTATTGGCTTAGCTGGTCCTTTCCCCTTTTTGGAAACATCGGAAGTCTCTGGGCCAAATTCCATAAATCCTGCACAACGAATGAGAATTAGCAACAAGGAACTGATAAAATGGCTGAGGTCGAGTACCTACATGTCAAGGTTAGCTTGATAATCAAATTCATACTTTAGCAATCACAGAGGAAAGATAATTCATCATTAAAAGGCAATGTAGGCAAGCCAGAGTTCCTGGGCCGAAAATCCCTTGGCAGAATGCCATTCAAAATGGCAAAATGAGAATGGAATTCCCATATGCACTTCCCGAAGTTAAATTTGAAGATTAGAGGTTGGAAATGGAAGAAAACCAAATTTTAGCAAGTGGGTATCACCTGCAGAGAAGCCATTGGAAACGGCGCAGAGGAGATGGAATTTCGGGCGGCAGAATATGGGTCTCGGATTGCCATCCCCGGGAAGCTGCAAAGTGGACGGCCGTGTGGAACGGCAAAACACAAGGGGAAACCTAGAAGAAGAAATCCGATAGAGGAAATCCGGAAGCAGCCGAATGGTTTGGGAGAAACGGATGGCAAACGGGACACCGGGACCTGGAGGTCGGAAATACGCTTCGTGCCCGCCATTTAGAACGGTGCAATAGGAAAGGAATGCCAGAGGCTAGAATTTGGAGAAAGATCAGAGGAAAAGACCAAAGGATATTGGTTTTGGTGGACAGGGGACCGGGGTCCGGGATGGGGGAAGACACGAGGTGGACGCTGTTCGAAATGGCAAGATGAGGAAAGAATTCTGAGAAAGGAATCTGAAGGAAAGACTTCCAAGAAAGGAATCCCAGAGGGGGAATTTTGGGGACGAATTCAAAGAAAATCATGAAGTTTGATGGTAGACGAAAAAGGAGGGCCCAGGATCCGAGGGTCGGGAAGACGCTTGGACGGTGCAGTTTAGAATGGTGGGGGCACAAAGGAAACCTGAGAAAGGAATTCCGGAGGTAGGAATCCGAAAGGTGGGAAAGGTTGAAAATTTGAAGAAAGAGGCGGTACGGACGGCCACGGGAAGACCCGGGCCCGGAAGACGCCGGTGCCATTCCGAAGAACAGCCGCGACACAGGAAGGTTCTGAATCAATTTCCTAGGTGTTTGATGGTGGATTCTTAGATTCCAAGACATGGGTTTTGCACGCAAGGGTGAAATCTACTTAGTTTATGTCTCATTTTACAACTTTACCTAAAAAAATCCCAAAAATCATAAAAAAGAAATGAGGGTGTGCGGACGGAAAACCTACCTCGAAAATCCGAAGAACAGGTTGTCGCACGCATGAAATTTGCTGAGAAAACACCTAGGAAATTGATAGGAGGAGAGCCCAAAATCGTTGGGAGCACTTTCTATCTTTCTATCACTCGAACTTTGAAAATGACAGTCGAAAAAAAATGTTTTTATAGCCAAAGATAGCCATTAATGCCGCATTAATGACTCCGTACGGTTGCAGGTTCGGTTGGTGAGCTCCGAAAAATGCAGAGGCGGCGGGAGGTCCGAGGTCCGAGGTCCGGGAAGCCATCCAAAGATAGCTGTTGGAAACGGAAAAGCCCGAGGGGAAACCTGGGAGAGGCAATCCAGCAGAGGAAGTCCAACAGGGGAAACCCGAGAGGGGAAACCCGAAAAAGGAAATCCGGAAGGGGAAACCTGGAAATTGCCACAGATGCCAGAATTTCGACAAGGAAAACCCAAAAAACCCGAAACTTAAAATACGACATTGGGGAACATGCCACCCCCAACATTTGGGGGCACAAAAATGGGAACGCAAAATGAGGCAAAGCGAAAGGGACCAAAAAAGGAAAGAGGAAAAAGAGGGTCCCCATTCCTAACGGGGCGTGTGTGCAAAAGGCACAACAAATGGCAACTCCACTAGGAGAATGCTCCCGGTGTTCTAAAGATAAATATTCATTCCGAACACAGATCTCTAATTTCGCAGACCTAAGACAATTTTCAAAGCTGAACTGAGGACACTCTAAGGAAGGCATGATTGAATCGGACTGCAAATTTATCATGGGGGTGTGTGCATGGTGGATTTATTTCCCCTCCTCAAAGAGAGTGCGGATAACCATTGGTCGGAAGAGATAAGCTACGTAGTTCGCCTAATCCCAACAGTAACCTGGACATCACTCCACTGCCAGTCAGGCATCCATAGCCCCGACGGAGTTGTCGCTATGATCTCATGAACATAGCTCTACTACCAGCCGGGCTTCCATAGCCCCGGTAGAGATATTCGCACACCCATACAGTTGATTTATGCAATTTATTTATTGCTTGTGCTGGATATTTCCTTTTAGCACCTTCTTTTTCTTTGATTTTTCGTCAACCGTGTGAACAGCGAATTTCACAATGGGCTTGAGAATCATAGTGGTCATTGGAACCGGCTTTAGATTTTTCACTTATCTCTGCTTCCCAGTGATCACCATACCATTCTTCAGAGATATTTTCTTAAATTTGATGTGTGTTCCATGATAAGAGTAGGGATTCAAGCAGATAACCATCCTAGGTTAGTACAAAGTTCGAAGGTTGAAAACTGACATTTAGGATTTTTTAGAGGGTAGCAATAGGGAATGATGGCTTATCTAGAGAACAACACGAAAATGGGTAGCAAAGTAAACGTTCGCTGGACCAGGCATGACCACCACAATAGAATAGAGAGACACCTTCCAAAAAAAATGGCCAAAAAGGCAAACAAAAGAAAAGGACAAAGCGGGAAATCTATCTTAACTTATGTACAAGTATTTACATCCGACAGCTCGCGAGGGCTTAGGCCTGGAAGTAGTGCTTGAGGTGTTGCCCGTCGACCGACAACGGGACGTCTCCACCAATAAGAGTTTTTAGACGGAAAGCATTATCTCCAAGGATTTCGGCAATCTGAAAGGGGCCAAGCCAAAGCTTGTCAAATTTATTGTGTCCCCCTTTCTTTTCGTGGGCCTTGTCCTAGTAAAGGGCCAGATCAGAAATGCGAAGGCCTTAACTTTGGCTTGACGTTCGAACCACCTTTTGACTATGCCCTGGTGTTTGACAAAATTTTCTATTGCACGGTCTCGTACTTCTTCAAGGTGCAGCAGCTCAGCGAGGCGAGCTTCTCTGCGGTCTCCTCCTTCATAAAAGTTGTTGATGAACTAGAGGGTCAGTATTTTCAAATGTATGGGGAAGACGGGTTCTAAGCCATAGACTAGATGGTACGAGGAATCTCCAAGGGTAGCCTTATGGTGGGTGCGATTTGCCCATAAGGTGAAATGAAGTTGGGTATGCCAATCCTTAGGATTCCTATCTAACAGCTTCTTAATCACCGTGATCAAGTTTTTGTTGGTGGACTCAGCAAGGCCATTACCTTGAGGGTAATAGTTAGAAGAGAATTTGAGGGCGACACCATAATCAAAGGCCCAACTTATGAATTTCATCGAAGTAAATGCAGGGCCATTATCACATACTAGGGCATACAGACAACCGAAACGATTTAAGATAAAACTTTTTAAGAAATTGATTATGACTTCAGTTGTACATTGCCTACAAGTTATTGCTTGTTTCCATCTAGTACAATAATCAGAGGTGGTTAGAATGTACCTGTGTCCCGTAGATGATGGAGGACTCACCAGACCAATGAAGTCGAGACCCCATTGCACGAAAGGCCTTACCTCCAGAACCGGTTGCAATGGGACAACAACGTTCCTTTCCCTGGCAACAACAGCCTAGCACATGTGACAAGTACGAACATGACTATGAGCATCCTTGAAAATGGTAGGCCAGTAGTACCCGACTTTTAGTACTTGATGTGCCGTTGATAGGCCTGAGCCATGGCTAGTTTCTAATTTGTCATGGAATTCCTTAAGGACACGATCGACTTCCTCCTTTCCCAGGCATTGCAGATAGATACCTTCATGATTTTTCTTGTATAGGATAGAGCCCTGCAACATATAACTGCTACTTTTCAACCTCAGAGCTCGTCTCTGGACTCCTTGCAGATGGGGTGGGCACTTGTGGTTCAACAAGTAGTACACTATGTCATCGTACCATTCTCCTAGGGAGACGTCCTCCAGCTGGTACTGCTGCACCGTGAGTTCAGGTATAGTATCAGTAACTACCTCCACCATTGTTCGGGTGAGTGCCTGTCCTCTGACTAGCTTCATCAGTTGAATTTCCATATCGTATTCTCGCAGCACCATGATCCACTTTTCCCTTCGTTCCCCTAACTCATTTTGCATAAGCAACGTTTTGATAGCAGGGTTAGGAACTATGGCGAAGACCTTATTGCGTAAGATATAATGTCGAAACTTCTTGAATCCTTTAACAAGGGCATAAGCCTATTTTTCGATGTTGTGATAAGGTAGTTCAGCATCCTTCAAGGGGGTGCTCATGAAGGCAATTGGGTGCTTGCTTCCCTCATCATCCTGTTGCATTAGAATACTAACACATGAATGGTCTAAAGCGAATGAGTAAATAAAGAAGGGCTTTAAGTAGTTTGGGCTAACCAGCACAGGGGCATCAGCAATGGCCTTCTTGATTTCCCTGAAGGCCTGATTTGCTTTGGCGGTCCACTCGACCTTAGCGTCTTGTTTTAGCATGGCGTTGAGTGGTTTGACTATTTTCGTAAAGCCTGTGATGAACTTGCGGACAAAGTTGATCTTTCTGAAGAAAGACTTCAATTCTTTCTTGTTGCCTGGCAGCTGGATTTTCATGATGGATTGAATGTGTTTGGTGTCAATAGAAATTCCCCATTCAGATAGAACATGCCTGAGGAGTTTCCCTTCAGTGACCCTAAAGATACACTTCCTCGGGTTAAGGGACACCCCAAATGTGCGGCACCTCTCAAAGACCTCGCATAAATCCGCAACATGGTTGCTCCACTGCTTTGAAAACACTGTTAGATCATCCATGTAGATGATGATGCATTTACCAATAAGGTCTTTGAATGCGATGTTCATAGCACGCTGAAAGGTGGGGCTAGCATTGATTAGCCTGAAGGGCATCCTTCTGTATGCGAATGTTCCCCACTTGGTAGTGAACGTCGTCTTGTGTCGATCTTCGTACTTCACCATGACTTGGTTGTATCCCGAATATCTATCTAGAAAGGACATCATTTGGGACCCATTCACTACCTGTAGCACTTCATCCAATGAAGGTACAGGATAGTTGTCCTTTTTTGAGGCTCGATTCAGATTGCGAAAGTCCACACACAACCTGATTTCCCTGCTTTTCTTTTGAACTAGAACCAAATTTCCTACCCAAGTAGAATGTCTGACCGAAAAGATGATCCGGGCTGACAGCAACTTCTATACTTCCTTGTAAATGATTGGCTCCAATAGAGCGTTGACAGGGCTCTGCCGTTGGTGGAATGGTCTTACGTCCGACCTGAGAGGGATAGTGTGTGTGATGATTGATGTGTCATATGTCTTGAGATCATCATAGCTCCAAGCTATGACATCATGGTACCTCTGCAGCACCTCGATGATCCCCTCTCTTTTGTCAGGAGCACATAACTTGCCTATGAACATGTTCTTGGCCTTTGTAGTTGTTCCCAGGTTGTGGGTATCACATTGACCACTAATGGTATCTTCTTTGGCTCGTTGATCCTGCTCCCTGATTTGATCAAGGTCAAAGATCTGCTCTAATTCGACCATACCCCTAGGGATGGTGTTGGTCTTCAAGTTAAGGGTTCAACTTCATCGATTATTTGAGCAGCGAACACATCCGAACTGGTGATGAAGTCCAAGATATGCTTGTCGTCGTTGAATACTTGGAAATTAGCCACATTGTCTGGCACCGATGGGATGGACATGAGCTCCACCGTAAATCATTTGAGGCCAAATAGGGATAATGGTTGCAGTGTACCTGCTGCTTGCACTAGGGCGTTGGCAGTATAATTCTGAGCGCGCGGGATCAGCCGAATGTTGAAAGCATCCAGCCCTTTCAGCAAGGTTCCATACGCGGTGTCGATAGTTAGTGAGCCTGTGGTCATAACAAGAATAGAGCTTCCTAACTTGCTTTACAGCTAGCTCCGAGTCTCCATACACTTGGAGCATCTTGACATTCTTTCTTACTACCATCAAGAGGCCCAAGACCAAAGCCTCCTATTCCACCACATTGTTGGTACAATAAAATTGTAGTCTATGAGCGGAGAAGTACGACTTGCCTTTAGGACTGATCAGCTCGAAACCAGCTCCAACCCCATGCTTAGATTTAGATCCGTCAAAGCGCAACGTCCAGAACCCAGGGGAATCCTCGGACGCGGGGCTGACAAAAATTGCCCTGAACTTTGGCGGGGGCAACATTTCAGTGAACACCTTGGGGATTATAGGGGCATCCGCTTGTGGGGTAGCTCATCTCCGAGCATGTTCAATTGCTGTTTGGCACAAGCAGCAATCAAATTCCGAATGGGCAGTGTTGTGTACCCGACACCAATTAGGGAGCAAAAGCTCCTGAAGGTTCACCCGATTTCCTAGGCTGAGCTGATCATGTATGCATTTTCCCATAAAATCCTGAAAACCACTGAGCAGCCCTCGACCGTTGCCTTCTCCCAACTCTTCATCATCAAACTCAATGAGTACTTTTGTGCTTCGAGGAGTATTCTTTAAATCGAAAAGTGGGGTGCATAACATGAGAAAGACCTCGCTTGTTCCTTCGTCCTCAAAATCCTCTTACTCGTCCAGGCATGCTACCGAGGAATAATTTCCCAGACTCGTTTCGGCATACAACACCTCATTCATGTTGTTGTACTCGGTAATCATGAATTTCATCTGGGGTTCTTTATCAATCCGGATCTTATTAGGCATTCCTTTCCACAGAAGCCATATGTGAGAGTAATCTCTGGCGGCGTATCTGTTCAGTGCCCTCATGAAGTCCCTACCTAGGATTATTCCATAGGTATCTAGGATATCGGCCACCTATATGTCAATAGTCTATTGGATCCAGGGATCAGCAGCAAGTTGCACTTGTATCTTGTTGATCTCCCCAACTATGTTGATCTTAGTTTTATTAAGCTACGTCACCTTTCATCGGCAAGGATTTAGCGTTATTTCGAGTGCCTTGCACATGCATAGAGGTATGACATTAGCTAAGGCTCCTAAATCCAACAAGCAATTATGGAGGTTCTTTCTGAACACACGGACGGTGGTCAAGAAGGGAGGGGTCTCGAATTTCCCTTGAAACAACCCTCCAGAGACGTCCACCTAGGCGACCTGGGCCTTTTCTTTCTCGTTGCTTCTGCTTTGGGTTGGTGTTAGATTGGCTGCCCTTTCGGACTGCTTGTTTACCTGCGGCCCTGATGGTGGGTCCGTTTTGCTATCAAAAATCTGCCTAATAACCGGCTCATTTGATCAATCGCTAAAAGAAACCTTCTTCACTGGGATCTCTTCTTGAGTTGTCCCTTGTGACAAGGTCCCATTTATCATCCAGAAGAAGGCGTTCTTGACTGCAGGCACCTTCAAAAGCTCGAATGCGGACACACTTATCTTCGCCTTTTAAAATTCTTTAGCAATATAGTCCCCCATCTGCTCAACTTCTTGGTCATTAGAAACGTTCTGGGAAGGGCTAGCACCTTGCTGTTTATTTCGACTAAGGTACCGTGTAGGCGTGAGCGGAAAACCTAGATTGTTGTTCACACTCGGGTCGAGAGGAGTGCTGAAATTATTTGGCGGGGTGGAAGTCATGAAAGGACCCCCAGCATGGCCTCCTGCTTGTCTATTCCTAAGGTTATAAGGGGCAGTCCATTGGTGAAACATTTGGACTTCATCCTCCCTCACTTCCTCTTCATCATCTTCAGGGCCATTATCTACTGAATTGAAAAGCTGAGCCAAAGGACTTTCAAAACTTACCTCTCTTGTTGTATCACAATGGCTTAAAATAGTGCTCTCCAACTCGGGGGCATTGCATTCTGCTTTTGGGAAAGGGGTTTGATTTATCACCAGTACTGAGCCATCGTACGGATCAGATGGGATGATGTCGCGGCATCCCAAACTGTCGACAGCATTCTGCACCTGCACTTGGAAGATCTAGGCAGCAGTTTGAAACTGTGGACAATCCATCTCGGAATGGCGGCTTGTCTTGTGTATACGACACCAACCGGATAATGCAGCCTTTGCCAAATAAACTCTGCTTGTGGGGTTTTCACTATTGTTGTTGTTGGGCTAATCCAGTGGCATAGGAATGCCACCATTGTTAGGGCATGTATTCCACGTCCGGTTTTGCCTTTGGAAGGGTCTTCTGTCAAAGTTCTAGCCCGAGTTCTATCGTAATTCTACCCCGATGATCTGCCAGCATCTCGATTGTCCCGATTTTCACAGTAATCTCAATTTTCCCTATTAAAGTTGGCTTGGATGATTTTTTTTTCGACGTCTGCAGCTGATTGTTCTGATTCCTCAGGTGTTTCATCTCGGTCGACATCTTCTTGACCATCTCTATGAGCTCATCAATCTTATCCCTTTTGGTATTATTGGTTGCGGCACGATATTCTGGAGGAACACAGGCTGTGCTATCGGTTGATTATGATGAACAGGCAGGAACTCCATTGCTTGAAGGTATGCTGGCATCTGGGATCCTTGTGGGTGTGACTATTGCTGCTGGGGTGTCAAGTAATGAGGCATTACGCCTAGTTCATTGGTTGTCCAGGATGCAGAACCATAGGCAGCTGAGGTACCGGATTTAACAGTGGCGTCTGGTGCTACAGTGCTTGCGTGAGTCCTTGTATCTGTGTCAGATGTGCGATTTATCCAAGAGAAGGTAATGGACCAGATATATTCTGCCCCAAATCTGTACTGGCAATGATGGCTTCAGCATACGCGTTGAATAACCTTGTAGGTGGTGGTCTCATCCTCTTCACCAATGCTGAAATGAGGTTGTCCAATGCGGCATAGTAAATGGGTAGGATAGCAGCATCATTCAAAACATACGGAGCCCGTAGCCGAGTGTATGCTCTATGGAAGCGATTGTTGAACGTGCTGATTGGCTCATTGATCTCCCTTTGAACTACTATGAAATGCCTATACGAATCTGCAGGGCTAACTAGGGTCTTGAATTTCTGTAGAAATGCATTCTTCAAGAGATCCCATGTGTTGATAGTTCCAGCTGGCAAATTGGCATACCAGTAAAAGGCCTCTTCTCCCAAGGAATAAGGAAAGAGCCTACAAGCTACATCCTTGTACATGATCTGCATAGTCTTCAAAGCGATTTCAAAAATCCTGACATGTTCCTCGGCTGTCCTTTGCGGATCCCAGGAGTTGAACTTTGTGCAAAAATTCTCAAGGTTCGTGGGCATGTCATGATAGAGGTTGAAAGCAAGGGGAGATGGGTTGTTACCCAGCCACGCCATTGGGAAAGGTGATGGAGGTGGCTGCGCCAAGTTGCTTTGTGGCAGGGATGGGACAACAACAGTTGGGGAGGCAACAACTAAGCTACGGGCTGCGTTCAGTTGGGAGGCAGAGTTCAATTCAGATGAAATGGCAACTTGGAAAGTCTCAGTGGTGGGATGAGTGGAAGATGAACCTGTTAATGAGGATGAAGAGGGCAGGGGTGAAGGGGCAGTGAGCTGCTCCATGGAGTTAGTGATGGATGATCCCCTTCGCTTAGCTCTCTTAGCTCGGATGGGTGGTTGTAATTCCTGCAACTCCCCCCTGTTCGGTATAGATCTTAGTATTCGGTGGAATCTCTCAGGAGAGAATGACTCGATTCGATCCAGCTTTACCCTTTCAAGGCCCTCCTTCTAGCGCCAGTTCTGTTGATGGTGTTTTTATGCACATCACAACACAGGTAATACGTAGGTGCATTACCTCTCTTGAAGGACAATTTTCCACAATCAGATTGCAGAACACTATCCCAAGGTCTCTCGGATGTCAGGTCATGACGATGCTTGGAATATTTCAGTTGTTGATGTGATTTGTTGGAATCATAAGGTGGCCTTACATGGTTGAAGCTGTAGGGGAGTTGAGTCAATAAATGGAGTTCTATAGGTCTGGAATTGATATGTTTTGCTGCAGGTTCAAGCAGTAGTTTTAGACTCCATTATTTCATTGGATTTGGCTTTATAATGTGCAAAGAACCTCAACATAAGTTGATTCTAAAAAAAAGGAAAGGGCGAGGAAGAAAGATGTTTCCTGGACCTGCAACTACCGATGAACAGTGATCATGGAGGTTCCTGCTATGGACAGTTTCCTTAAACGAGATTTCACTTAACCAGACTCCTCACAATATCATGAAATCTGTGCTATCTTCTAGGGACTATAGATGTTCATCATTCATTCACCATGGAAACATGAATAAAAGATAAAGTTCAATGAGCAGCAATGGAATCAAAGTCCAGACTAACTTTGCACAATCATCTACTTTCAACAAATGACCAAAAGTATGGACAAGGAAAGCATACACACAACAATTACTTCCAAAACCATAAATGACTTTAAATCTACTAAGTCTAATCTGAAGGCGATAGAACAACACAGTAACTTAAAGCAAAACTATAACTAAAAGGGAGAGGAATCATGAAACATATTGAGAAACCTAGAAAATACACCGAAATGGTTGTATCTACTATTTATAATTTATTCAGCATGTCTTTACAACAACTCAACTCCCTTAGAATGAGAGGAGGAGAGCCCTATTTATAGTTTTCACAAAACAAAATGAGTGGCCAAGATTTGATTCCATTATGTGGCCAAGATTCATTTTACATTAGGGTTTCACCTACCCCTCAGTTTGAGGTACTGCGTACACTCCTCTCTAGATTCCCTTGCCCATTCAATATTGGGCGCTACTCGCTCCAAAACCTACTCCAGCCACCTCTTTCTATGGTCATAGTCTCTCTTCCAGTTATCCACTAGCCAGCGGTCATTGTCTTTGAAGGCAAGGTCCCTGTCCTAGATATCACTCGGCAAAGCGAGAATAGCCTCAATCTTTGGGTAGGCTACATTTTATTTCGCGGGGAACCTCTCATAGATTTGCCTCGTGTCCTCTAGAGTTTTCTGCACCTCCAGGAATTTATTCGGTGCTTGGACAGCCACGTTGATACCCGTGTTTCCTAGGTCCAAAACCTATCGAAACTAATTTTTCATAGTTCTACCCAGGTTCCACCTCTTTTCTAGTTTATCAATTTGCTCTTTGGACAGCAGCTGAGGCGGGGCCGTTGATGTTGTGGGCTGATCATCCGAAGATGACCACTGCTGAATATATGTGGTTAGGTCCATCACCTGCTCCTTCAACTCCTCCTTGGAGATCTTATCCTACTAGATAAGGTGCACTATGGTGGCGACCGACTCCTGGAGATGCTCTATCTTCTGCTCCCTTGTGGCCACTCCCATATCGATGGTGGAGACGTTGTAACTGATACCTTGTTCTCCAACCATCGGCGTTGCTAATTGCACGACCCTTGATCCCGAGGCGTCCATGGTTATCCTTGATTTGATCTTCGGCTTCTTCTCTTTTTTGGTGCCTATTCATGCTTTGGCCATGATGGCTTCCAGCCTTGCCTTGGGATCCCTTGTCGCAGAAGTCTTTTGTTTGAGCGGCCTTTGCAGCCAATCAGGCGTTTGAGGTTCTTTGTCTTGTACCTCACCTTGAGTCTCGCTGTCTTCCTTCTCGAGTTCGACATCTTGGATGATAAGTGCCTTGTCACTTGTTTCTGCATCCTCTTTTCTTTCATCAGAAGTGTGTTCCAATGTTTCATGCCCAGTGGGGGACTCAGTCTGTAGTTGTTGCTTGGGTGAATCTACTTTCTTAGCATCCTCCTCCATGTTTAGAGTATCTTGATGCTTCTCGAGGCTTTCTGTTTGCTTGCTCTCCTGGAGGAAAGTTTCCTCACCATGCTATGGGGTCTGGCCATGTTCCTCGATGGGCGACCTGTGACCTTTTGCTTCTGGAGCAGTAGTCTCCTCATCCTGTGCAAGCCGATCCTCGACCTCCTTGTCCTCAATTTCCTTAAGCTGTTTACCCCATTCTTCATTGAGTCTGGGATCTTTTGACTCTCTGATCAGCTCGGTGTCAAGGTCCTTGCTGCTTTTAGTTTCCCCACTGGAAGATTCATAGACTACCTCATCAATTTTCTGACGCTCATACAAGGGATGTTCATGATACTCAAACTCTTCATACTCTAGAGCCTTCTTAGCCTCTAGTTGCTGTCATTCACTCTCTTCCAATATTTGCATGGTGGCCTCCATCTTCGGTGATTCAGTAGAGGGAGATGCCATTGGAGTAGAAGCCATAGCTTGAGCTATTGCTGCCTGGACTATTGGATTGGCGAGCATCCCTAAAAACTCAGAAGGCACATTCTGCATATACCTCACAAAGGAATCTGGAAGGCTTGGTGCTGGCGTTGTAGCAATGGAAATGGAAGGGAGGGAAGGAGACATGGAGGGAGAGGTCATAGGTGAGGTGGCGGCGGATGATGAATCCATGGGAATGACCTACGATACTGGAGGAGACTGAGCAAGGTGAACGGAGATATCCACCATGGGCGAGGAGGAAGCCGAAGCCGAAATTGAGGCAAGCGGGGTGGCAGCGGTGATTATCATGGGTGGAGATCCAAATGAGCTTGATCCTTTGCTCGTGATCCTGAGGGGTGAGCCCTTGGGCATCACCAATGTCTTTGCGCTTCCTGTTGTTTTTCTCTTCTTTTGAGAGGGCTCTGGCTCGGAAGACTTACGGGCGTAGACCCTTGGTTTGGGCAGCTACTGGCTAGCCTCTTTTCTTTTTCTGGTCCTTGGAGGTGGTGGGGTCTTAGATGTCTCCCCAGTTGCAGCAGCGGCCTCTCCACCTTTGGAGCCACTTGGCTCACTTACATTCTCTCCTGCGAGCTCGATATATGTTAAGATGACCCCTTGTTGTTTCAATTGGGCCACCTTTCCATCGATCCATGCCCTTGTTTCTACTTCGACGGCCCTGGTGAGCACACTAATGTCATTGAGTTCTGGTGTATCCCAGTTGATGGTGGGCAACAGCAGGTTGGAGACTGTATCATACACTGGATCCACTATTGCTTCCTCATCCTCTTCCAGCTGATCGGGTACCGGGCATAAGTTCACCCTTCGCACATGAAGGATGGTCATGTGCATGTAATACTGCAATCGCACCTCGAGATCATCTTTGCAGTTGGCCCAGAAGTCCTCGATGTTATGGAGGTGAGCATATTCACACCCCAACGCCTTTCTGACATGGCCATAGGGATCCATCTGTGGCCTAGCTGTGTATTGTTCAAAATGATATTCCGCCAACTCCTTTTCTGAATATCCAGTGCACTGGGAAGTGTGGACCTTATACATCCCCTGCCCAAGGTTCATGGGGTAGACGGGGCCTGCCAGATGCTTTTCACTCAGGACACTGTGAATGTGTCGTAACTGTTGAGTCAGTTCCAGGAGGACAATGTGGTCATTTGGGTACCGGGGCAATTTGTTTGGTCTATCCGAGAAGCCTTCTGCACAGATGTATGTGAACCTTGGAAACTGAATATACCAGAATGCATATTTTCTAAGGAGGACCCTGGCACTGTGAGATGTTCTTCTCTAGAAATCTCCTCCTACTGATCGGATCACATGGGCAATGAATGCATCATTGACCCTGTAGTAGTTTGTTTTGAAGTTTCTGTATTGCAATTGAGGCTACTTGTCATACGGTTTGAGCTCTGGTCCCGATGGATCACTTGGCATTACTGTCAAACCCTGATAATGTCGCCAATTGGCGAGGGAGTACACTAAGTATGATGTCATGAAGAACTTATTAGTTCTCTTCATGGTAGTGAACTGCTCATGGAAGGAGTCACTGATGATCTCTCCCTAATAGAAGAAGGTGTCATTTCCCTGGAGAATCTGTTCTATGAAATCATCCATTCCTGAAAGAAGACTATGCTAGGAAGGGCTCTGATTCGGCTGAGGAGGGTTACCAAATCGTGGTAGTCCTCAGAGAATTCACTACGGTAGAGCTCCTGAGGAAGCTTCCCAGCACTAGCATGTTTTTCCTTCAACCAGCAGTGGTTGATAACCTTTTTGCACTCCGGCGGGTCCTACTCCCACAGCTCCTTACAGTCCTCCAAGGTGGGGATCTCCATGCTCTCAAATGTGGGAATGTGGAAGGTCTCGGTTATGCCTGACAGAGACATATCTGCAAGGATATTCCCCTCATGATCTACTATTGTTCTAGTATCGGACTGGTATGCTTCGACACATGCCATTACCAGCTTCGAGGCCACTCGAGCCAGCGGGAAACCTATAGCCTTGGCAAGTCCACTACTCTTTATCAATTTGGCACCTGCAGTCTTTGAGTTCATTCTGACCCTTTGCATAAATTCATCAACATCGACCTGTCCGATGTTGGTATCTGTGACATCCCTCCAAAGGGTAGTGACCCTGGATTGAATGGGGACCCCCTGGAACTTATACCTCATTAGTTCCTTGTCTTCCTTCCCCCTTATTGGATTAGCTAGTCCTTTCCCCTTTTTGGAAACACCGGAAGTCTCTGGGCCAAATTCCATAAATCTTGCACAACGGACGAGAATTAGCAACAAGGAACTGATAAAATGGCTGACACCGAGTACCTACATGTCAAGGTTAGCCCGAAAATCAAATTCATACTTTAGCAATCACAGAGGCAAGATAATTCATCATTAAAAGGCAGTGCAAACAATCCGGAGTTCCTGGGCCGCAAATCCCTTGGCAGAATGTCGTTCAAAATGGCAAAATGAGAATGGAATTCCCATATGCACTTCCTGAAGTTAGATTTGAAGATTAGAGGTTGGAAACGGAAGAAAACCACATTTTAGCAAGTGGGTCAAAATCCGCTTTGGATTTGGAGGTCATTTGATGCCTCATTTGGAGGTTCGAGTACCACCTGCAGAGAAGCCATTGGAAACGGCACAGAGGAGATGGAATTTTGGGTGGCGGAATCCGGGTCTCGGATTGCCATCACCGGGAAGCCGCAAAGTGGATGGTCATGTGGAACGGCAAAACGCAAAGGGGAAACCCAGAAGGGGAAACCCGAAAGAAGAAATCCGACAGAGGAAATCCGGAAGCATCCGAATGGTTCGGGAGAAACGGATGGCAAAAGGGACACCGGGACCTGGAGGTCAGAAAGACACTTCATGCCCGTCATTTAGAATGACGCAGTAGGAAAGGAATTTTGGGGGAGAAATTCCAGAAGAGGAATTCTAGAGGCCAGAATTCGGAGAAAGATCAGAGGAAAAGACCAAAGCATATGGGTTCCGGCGGACAAGGGACCGGGGTCCGGGATCCGGGAAGACGCAAGGTGGACGCCATTTGAAACAGCGAGAAGAGGAAAGAATTCTGAGAAAGGAATCTCGGATGGGAGATTTTAGGGACAAATTCAAAGAAAATCGTGAAGTTTGATGGTAGACGAAAAAGGAGGGCCCGGGATTTGAGGGTCGGGAAGACACTCGGATGGCACCGTTTAGAACGGTGGGGGCACAAAGGAATCCCGAGAAGGGAATTCCGGAGGTAGGAATTCGAAAGGCAAGAAAGGTTGAAAATTCGAAGAAAGAGGTGGTACGGATGGCCACGGGAAGACCCAAGCCTGGAAGACGCCGACGCCATTCCGAAGAACAGCTGCAACGCAGGAAGGTTCCGGATCGATTTCCTGGGTGTTTGAAGGTGGATTCTTAGATTCCAAGACATGAGTTTTGCGCGCAGGGGTGAAATCTACTTAGTTTATGCCTCATTTTACAATTTTACCTCAAGAAAATCCCAAAAATCACAAAAAGGAAACGAGGGCGCGCGGACGGAAAACCTACCTCGAAAATCCGAAGAATAGGTTGCCGGACGCATGGAAGTCGTCGAGAAAACACCTCGAAAATCGTAGGAGGAGAGCCCAAAATTGCCAGGAGCGCTTTATATCTTTCTATCACTCGAACTTTGAAAATGACAGCCGGAAAAAACATTTTTATAGCCAAAGACAGCCATTAATGCTGCATTAATGACTCCGTACGGTTGCAGGTTCGGTTGGTGAGCTCCGAAAAACTCAGAGGCCGCGGGAGGTCCGAGGTCCGAGGTTTAGGAAGCCGTCCAGAGACAGTCGTTGGAAATGGAAAAGCCCGAGGGGAAACCCGGCAGAGGCAATCCGGTAGAGGAAGCCCGACAAGGGAAACCTGAGAGGGGAAACTCGGAAAGGGAAATCCAGAAGGGGAAACCTGGAAATTGCCACAGATGCCAGAATTTCAACAAAGAAAACCTGAAAAACTCGAAATTTAAAATATGACATTGGGGAACGTGCCACCCTCGACATTTGGGTGCACAAAAATGGGAACGCAAAATGAGGCAAAGAGAAAGGGACCGAAAAAAGAAAGAGGAAAAAGAGGGTCCCCGTTCCGAATGAGGCATGTGTGCAAAAGGCACAACACCTTCAGGTGATATGAAAACTACTGCAACTCCATTTCCTTCTTGGTTGCATTCCCCATCAAAATACATTTTCCACACACCCTGATGATCTTTAGAAACTGTTAGAGTAATAATTTATTACGCTTAATTAATTACATCATACTGGTTAATTAATTAAGTCACTTATTCCTCTATTTGCTTAAGCTAAACTTAGGCACATTAATAATTGATTAATTATTAAGTGTGCACACTAGGGTTTCATTTAGGGTTTCCCTTTTAGGGTTTCTTGATCTCCTTCATAAGGATTGATCTCTTTGTAATAACTGAGATTCTCATAATGCATTTTACACTTTGAGGTTTACAGATCTTGTTTTGTTCTGAATGTCTTTTGCATGTAACAGGTTATTGCATGTAGGTGATCTTGGATTCTAACAGAAACATGCTTATCAATTGGATTAGTATTTGCTAATTCAGGCTGAGACAGTTCCACTCTGAAACTCCCTAAATCCACATCACATAAACAATTGAGTTGTTCTTGAGGAACATACTCAAAAATCTGATTCATCCTTGGTTCTCTATATAACTTGACTTCTTCACCATTGACTGGCATTGTGGCATATGATAAATCAAACTGTACATTGCCTCCAACTACAGTAGTCCATTGTCTTGACAAAAGCATTCTAAATTGAGGAGGTGTGTCAATCATAGTTATATCAATATTATAAGTCACCTATGGGTAAGTAGCCAATTTCACTTCCACATCTTTCATAGTTCCCACAACCAGGATAGGTCTACTATCCATGGCATAACATTTACCACCCTCAACATCTATCCACATACCAAGTTGTTTCATCACCCCTACTGGCATAATGTTCATAGAAGCACCCGAATCTATCATGCAATTCCTTACCAATTTTCCATTTATGAGTAGGGTAGTATAGAATGGATTAATTTGTGGTGTATTCATCAATGCATCACTTAGACAAACCTCTGGAACTTTTATCTTTTCCTTTCTATTACTAATTTCAAGAATCTTTTTATTTTCAAGGTTTGTACTTTTATTACCTCCACTAGACATTAATTGGATAGCACTTTACCTATACTCTTTAATCTTCATCATTTCAAGTAATGGGACAAACATTTTTACCTGGGACAAAGCTTGCATGAAATCAAAAGAGGCATCCTTTGTTTTGATCATCCTATTTTCCTCTATTGAGTCTCCTTTGTTCTCCTCTTTCTCCTTTTTGTTTGTCTAATCTAGCTTTTGTTTGTCCTTGGGAAATTCTTTGTTTTCTTCTTTAGGGACATACTTTTGTTCTTTCTTATCAAACTGCTTATCATCTATCCTTTTTGGAGCTTCCTGGAGCATTTTCTTTTTCTTTAAAAATATTTCTCTTGGAACACCTTCATTCTCATTTACTGTTCTATTTCTCAACCAATATCTACTTTTGGCCTGCTCAACTGCTGCAATAGTTAATCTTTTAATTTCTTCCTTAGTCAGTATCCTCATATTGCACCTATTTGTTTGATATGATGTACTAGGAGGACATTGTTCATTATCACTTTCGTCATGATCATAAAAAACTTGTTGTTCTGCCATATGGACATTGTACTTCTGGTGATCAACATCATATTCACACCCCTTTTTCTGAAGATGAGTATCCTTGCTCAAAAGAGTGAAGAGTGTGGGAAGTTAAATATATATTATGGTCCTCTTCGCTGTTGTCTTCTGGTATATCTTTTCCTGGTATTGACTGAGCTATGATACAATGCTTTGGGGAATGTGGCAAGTCACAAACTAAGCACTAAGGACTATTATCTACCATATATGCCCTTCTTTTCTTTAAAGGATCAAGTGTCTCCTTATTCCTTGGCCTATCCATCACTGGCTTTCCATCTTTCCAATTTGTATTATATGGCATGCCATGCAGCCTTGGCCTTTCATTTTTGTATGTATTTTCTTTCCTATTTGAAGGAACATATTAAGGAACCCTAGGGTTATCCCTCTTTCCAATCATTCCTGCAACTTTCCTATTATTTTCAATAGTTAGTGTTATTTTTTGAGCTTCAACTAAATTCTCGGGACACCCATTGCTAAGCTCATATCCTGTCTTAGGATCAAAAGCTTTTAAAAAGAATACTCAATGTAGTAGGATCAGCTAATTTGGATCCAAGAGGTAGCTTATTATGCAGTTTAGAAAACCTCTAGTTGAAGTCATAAGCTGACTCATTTTGATGCTTCTGGATAGTTACCAATTCATGCAAGGCAAACTCTGGTGCACATTGATTTCCATACTACTCAAGAAACTGTTCATAAAAATCCTAAATGGAGTCAATAAAATATGTTGGCAAACTGTTAAACCAATCTCTGGCATCTTCAATCAATGACATCATAAACAATCTCATTTGCACATCCTCATATTGCATATCCAAATCTTGAATAAATGCATTAAAGCTCCTTAGATGTTCTTCAGCTATTATTGCACTACTTCTTGTAAATTTTGGGACAAGGCTTCTCCAACTATTGTCCATGGGATAAGGATATATTTGAAATCCAACCAAATCAAACTGTTTGATCATGGTTGTATATGGTGGAGGAGGTAGATTTTGATGATGCAGGTACTGGTACAATGGATTGTTGTAAGGTAATGGCACATATTGCTGACCTTGTGGGGGCCTATTTTGTTGACCGTGTGGAGGCATGTATTGCTGGTGAGGGGGTGGTTGAGCATTTTGATGTTGTGGTGGAGTATTTGGGGGTCTATATTGATTCCCTAGTTGATTTTGTTGTGCTCTTGGGGGATTTGAAGGTCCTGAATTATTATTCCCCTACCTATGAGGTGGCACATATTTAGGCAAGTTAGCCATCTGAGTTTTAATCTGAACTTTCTGCAACTTCAATTCTTCAAGATCTCTTATTACTTGGAGCCTCTGCTCATATTCTATTCTTGCTCTTTCCACTTCTTGTCTCTCATGTTCCAATAGTACATTTATCTCATCCTGAGCCATATGTTCATAGTTCTCTTCAAAAGCTACTTCATATCCAAGTCCATCCTTATTCTCTTCAAGTGATGCCATTTTCTGATCATATTCATGTTGTCTACTTTCCCTTTCAACCTCAAATCCAACCATGAATTCCTCAACTTTCTTGGGGTCAGGTTGATAAAATGGATTCCTCTTTTCCTCAAGAGTGTGAGGTTCTCTAGATGGGTTGTTTTCAGTTGCTAGTGTACTATAGGAATTATGTGTGTCTAGGGGTGCTTTTTATGTTTTGTCTTTATTTGTTGGGCCCATTTCATCAGACACCTTCTTGCCCTTATCATTCTTTTGAGTCCATTTACCTTTGTCATTATTAGCATCCTCCTTATACAAAGATCTTCTTCCATGCATTTTGTGAGTAATTTTGATAGTCTGAACTCTAGGATGATTCCTTTCTGATGTTTATTTCACTTTATCAGTTTCAATGCACTTGTTCATTCAGATTCACCTCTCACTTTCCAAAAGTGAGAAAATTTTGTAATTCGTTGTTCCCAGTGAAGTCCTCTGCAAGGTATTGACTCTATAATGAAGGGTTGGGTTCAGTTTGACTCCCCAATAGAGTCACCAAACTGTTAGGACTCAAAAACGTAGGTTTGAACCATGAGAGGTTGCCAAGCTCTCACAACGTTTATGGCTAACATACAAGGCCAAATAGTGAATTTGAACCTTCTACTCTTCAGGCTCTGCTAAACCTAGGCAGGTAAACCTATATACATGAAGCAGATTTGAACTATATATCACCTTTAAACAATCTATCCACAGTGGCAATTGGAAGTGGAGAGATAAAATCATAACAACTATTCCTACCGCATAAAATGAAAGTGTTTATATATGTTTTTTTTTATGAAATTTATTTTCTAGGGTATGACAGATTAGTGCTTTCTATCCACATGGGCAATGGAGTCAAAATTCAAGAATGATATGTGTTTCCCTATTTTTGGCTTGACTTGAGTTGCTAGGCACTTTAGAAAAGGAGGTTCTATGACTAGCATGAAACTTCACTAAATTTATGACTTGAATAAATTGTGCTGGAATATTTCTTTACCAGGTTCTTCTTCAATTATCCAAAAGAAATCCCTAATCACTATGATTTACTCAAAAGAATTTAAATCTAACTTGCAGAAACCAATTAATTAAATCGTACAAAATGAAAATGCACTTCGATAAATCAGGAACATACTTGACATACTGATTTAAATGATTAAAAATCTCAAGTCGAAGACAACCAGATAAAAAGTAGAAATAATTGCATCACAACAACTGAACACCAAAAAAGATTTCACCAGTTTAAAGTATTATTTCCATTGCTTTGCTTTAGAAAAGTCTATACATTATTTGCATCCCTCAGTTTATTTTATGTTATTTTCTAACCGTTCTCACTTCTAACCCTCCTTCAGTCTCGAACTCATGCATTTATATCTTTAGAAAGTTCTCCCACACATTTTGGTTTCTGGTCTATTCACATTCTCATGAGAGGCCAAGAGTCACGTTGTTTGAAAAAATATAACTAAAATATGAAAATAATAAAAAAACGCAACAACAATGGTCACTTTACAACGTTACCTCATGCCTACGTTTCCTCTGTTACGGTGCCGTGGTGACATTTTATGCTACACCTCCATATACCGCCCTACCGCGGTCTGTCTTTCACCTCCCCATGGTACTGTGGTGACTCGCCCCTCATTGTTATCTCCATCGCTCTATCGCAATCTCTTCCTTGCGTTGCTCTCTACCGCCCAACCACGCACCACATTTTGTCTTCTCATGGTATCGTGGTGACCTATCTTTGCTTTGCTCTCCTTGCCGCTCTATCGTGGGCCTTGTTTCATCCCTCTACGGTGTGGTGGTATCTTCCTATTAATGCTCCTCTGCACACCGCACTATTGCAGGCTACTTGTTGACCCTTCGCGGTATAGTGGTATGCAACTTTTTCAACGGTCCACTCCTTATACCGCTCTATCGTGGTGCTTATTTTGTCACTCCGTGGTATGGCAGTATCGGCCAGGGCTGTTCTCCCTATCATTCTACTGTGGGCCAAGTTCAAACTCTTTGTGGTATGGAGGTATACCTTTATAAAACGCCCTTCACTTCACCACCAAACCGCGGGCCAAGGTTCTACTTTGCACGGTATAGCGGTAAGGGTATGATGTGACTGTTCATAACCATGATACCGCAATCCATTTCACAAAGGGTTGCGGTAAGGAGGTAAGAGGTGTTGGCTAAGAAGGGTGAATGATAAGGAAAGGATATGGCGGTAAAAGGAAATTTTAGCATTGTGGATGGCGGTAAAGTGATTTTTCATGAACAAGATAGCAAAATATTGGGTTCAAATGGATTAAATCCTCTAGAATTTTTATGAAAATTTTGGTTCTAATAGGGACTCAAAGTCCTAACAAGATGGAAGAAGAAGAACATTTATCAGGATCAGGAATCCCAATTAGACTTAGACCTTTTGGACCTTAAGTCCAAAAGTTTGATTGGGACGATTGGATAGAAGAAGACAAAGAGAAGAGTAAAAGTTGAGAGCAGACTTGGGCCTTAGTCCAAGTGTCCATTCGAGACCCGAATCCCCAACCAAACAAAAGCAAAAATAGAAGAAGGGGGAATCAAGGAAGAACATGGATATTTGGACTTGGTCCAAATGTCCATTCGGGACCCAAATCCTTGAAAGGACCCGAAGAAGGAAAGAAGGGGAAAAAGGCTATCATTTGGACACTCTGCAAATGGGTTTCTGAACATAGCTAGACAAAGGGGTAATGTAACCACTAGAGGGACTTGAGCATGATATACCATTGAGATTTCCCAGATTGGCCATAATTGATGGAAAACACAAGGGGATAAAATAGGGCACTATAAATTCAGTTAAATTTATAGGTGCCAACAAATTACATGGGGGTAAATTCATACAAAGGAATATAAATGTGTTCCATCCAATCTAAATAAAATTTCTCCTTCTTTAATTCTAAGAGGATCAATCTAAGTGCTTACCTATGATATTTTATAATTATTTCTCAATCTTGACTTACTTCGTAAAAGCTATTGCACCATAATCTACCTATTAGAAACCACCTTCATTTGTTCCCAATTTATCATATCCTCCACTCAACTTGTAAAAAAATGAATTTGTCAAAGCATATTTTAAGGTTATATCCACATGCATACCAACCTTAGTTTGTTACCTTATCTAAAATCCCTACTATTTTTACCATACTTTATTATGAAAATCTACCCTTTGTGTCCTCTCAAATTTTCACAACATAAATTCCAAAACTTGTTGGCAAAATATTATTAAACGTCTTTTAAAATTTATATGGAAGGCTATGTTTTCTAATCTTAAATTATTGTATGGAGTTTCTCCATAAATGTTGTGTCAGGTAGCCTCCTTTAGATGGCAAATATCTCTTTCCTCTTGTAGGATTCAATTCAAATGAGCATAGAATTGGGGAATCAACTCAATAATGTATTCAAACTCAACCTCAATAGATTGAAAAGAACAAGAATGAACTTGCTAAAACCTTGAGGCTCTTACCTCAAGACTAGTTAACTTATATATTATAGGTTTAACCCTTACCAATATATAAGTAATATTTATCACACCGTACATAAAATACTTTGCAAACTTGATGTTGTGACCAATAGACCTATAATGGAACACTAACTTCTTTGTTGTATTGCAAATTGTTTGAAATCTATCATGTCCTTAATTGTTCTACTTTATTATTGTTGTTGTCTCTTTGTTTGAAATATGTTGTGTTTATATTTTAACTATTTAATATTTCAATCCCCCCCTGCCCCCGCCCCCCTCTCTCTATCTCTCTCTCCTATTTATTCTAAGTTGATTTATCTCTGCAAAGGGTTGACCTTCTAACACTCTGAGTTCTTACTTCATTTTATAGATGACAAATCTCCCTTGTACTTTGCGTGACACACTTCTAACTAATACAAATTTGAATGAATAAATTTCTTCTATCTAAATATAGTGAAAGATATTAAAAAAGAACCAAAAAAAATTTGTCTTAAAAACTTAAAAAGATGAAAGACTACCAAAAATTAATTACAAATTTATCAAAAAACGATCACTACACTATCAATTACATAACTAATCTCATAAATATAAATATTAATACTTTAATACTTAAATTAAAAGATTGTATGGTAGTTACTTTTCTAAATATACAACTATTTTAAATGATTAAATGTTATAGTTTTCTACTTTTCTATTTTTCACAATTCTATTCGATTAAAAGAAAGTTGATAAAGCATCCTAGAGATAGCATTCCTCATCCTCACGTAACTTACAGAGTTCCAAGAATTCCCTGGCTTATTAAAGAGCTTTTGAAGGTCAACATCTCTTAGTTTAATGGTGGATAAAGTGCTAAAATGGCCCATTTTATCGAAGAGGAGTAGATATGATGCACGTTCAGCCAATAGTGTTTCCCACTTATTTTAAAGCCTGCCCTCGTAAACATGACCTTAGTTGGATTTCAACTTGAACATATTGCCCATTGATGGTGATGTACAGAGCATGTGTTTGAACTTGAAGGGTCCATGTGAAGCACCGCTGTCCTCCACACATGCTAAAAGCAATATGGATCTCTGGTCCATTTTCCCTTACCCAGTGCCGAAATTTGTGGAGATAACTTCACCCCACTTCCAACCCACTGCAACATACCATGCATGGCATCACGCTATGCAGGAATGACCTAATAATTAGGTTTAACAAAACCCATAACTAGTGAGATAAAATTGATTATGTGAGCACTTAATAAAACCAAAAACAGTCAACTAAATAATTAAAAAATCAAGCTCTAATTATTTAGAAATTTGTTTCTTGTTTTTCTAGTAAAATTTGGGTATTCATGTTTACTTTTATTTAGTTTTGATTTTATTTTAATGAAATATTTAGTATTTAAGTTTGTTCTTTTTATTTTTCATTTTTTCTCACTTAAATGCATTTTTATATTTAATTGTATCTTGATTTCTATGTATATTTATTCTTTCTCATTCATTTCAATTATTGACCTCCAAATTTCCACACCTACATTCCTAATTTTGAGATATGAGAATTTGTATCTTGGCTTCATCTCTCATAACTCCCACATGACATAGTGGTTGGTTGGTCGAAAATCAAATTTGTTGACTTCCACCCTTTCATCTTAATTGATACACGTTTCTTGGACTATTCAATATGTCTCAAAAAATAACGAGCATTATTCATATTATAAGGATCATTCCTAAGAATGTTTAGACTAGGAACACTAAAAAGAAATAATATTTGCATCTAATTTAGCGAATATCTCAAGATATTTTTGAATGTTGTCAATCATATGTCAGCAGAAAATAGAGATCGCAGCTAATTAACCAAATTAGAGCTGTACCTCAAAGATTAGCTCCACACTATATGACTTGATCCTCAGCCATAAGATTGACCAGCAGAAATTTCCAAATCTATACAGATCTCAAAGATAACCACCACTCCAACATTATTAAGTCTATTAATCATCACCCATGTTCCATCATTAATTAAAAACTAAATATAAAATCCACATTTAATTTATAAAAAAGAACACTTTAATTCATCACTTCCCAACTCTCTTTAATTTACCTGAACTAAATGAATCTCCAAAAGTTGATTTTTAACTCTATATTATATGCCCGTTATATGCTCTCAAACAGTTGAGGGCAGGTTTATTATAATGATTTTTTTTAACAGCTGTTTGAACCCAAAACTTTGAGAGCTCAAAAACATCACTTCAAACATTGTGTGCTCTTCTAGTCTTAATAATTGTTACTGTAAGTTTTGTACTAATCTCATTCTACAATAATAAATTTACTGACAAGCACACTGATATTCTATGCACTGAAGCCATATATGTCCCCTATCATACATAAAAAGGTTAACCCAAGTTCTACAAGAGTTAAAGAGGGGGACCAACCATACGAAATCAAACCCACCATTCTCCTTAACCAGCCTGTCAATCAATCACTCCAAAAGTATCCTTTACAGATCTGTTTCTTATCCTCTAATCTAGGACCTATAATACCTGCTCCAATTGCCCAAACTGACACCCATTTGTTTCAATATTGAAGATGGCCTCTGTCCATGGTTGGATGAATATTGCAGCATTAGGCCTTTGTTTCATGGCTCTAATTCTTATATGCATTCAGGCCTTCATTCCATGCATTGAAGGAGAGTGTACAGTTCTTACTGGTGGTGATGAAGAGCAAGACTATAGAAGGGTACTTCAGACTCAGGTGCAATATATCAGCTATGCTGTCTTAGCAGCTGATAGTGTTCCATGCTCAATATCAGGCCAGTCATACTACAACTGCAATGCTTCCAATCCAGAAGCCAATCCTTATCAACCTTCTTGCACTGCCATTACTCGCTGTGCTAGAGATACCACCTAGTTTAGCTGAGTTTCTCCTGTTTTACTAAACTTGTATTCTCATTCCCAGACTAATGTTTCACTGGTTTGGTCTGCTGTATGTAGTTTTGCGAATGGAAATGTGGGGATTTGATTGTTTTCTTTTGGCTTGATGTGGGTTCCTAGATGTGTGTGTTCAATCATATTCTCTATTTGCAGAAGTAGAGTGTATTGGTGCCTCTTAAAATTATCAAGGAACATTGGTTTATGATCTTCGATGTGTTTGCAGTCACATTGGTTTTGGATTTGTAGTTTCTTTTTTTATTTAATGAAATGAAACTCTCTTTTTAAAGGCACTTCCAGACTTCAAAAGACTAACAACTCTACTTAATATTGTCAATTAAAAAATTAATAACCATCCAAAATAAACGCTCTACGTAATATTGTATATTTGACTTCAAAAAAGTTGTGTGATAAGACTATCAAGGATGTTTATTATTATTATAATTTAAAATTTTACTATATGGTTATTGATAATGGAGATCCCTACAATTAGAACACACATTCTAAATACATTGACATCAATTTGTATACATTTACAATGCTAGGCAATTTGTTATTTAACACCTTTTGAATTATTCTTTGCTAGTATGCTAGTCTCTTTATGAATAAGTTTTCATGTTAATCTTGTATTGGGAAAAGAGTATTCAAGATTGATAGAGAGAAGGTGAAATGTCAATCTCCTATGTTATTTAGTTGGAAGATGAACATTGTTGGGGTTTACAAAGGTAACTCAGTCAAAGTAGGATTATATTATCAGAGATGATAAAGATAAAATAATAATGGCATCCTCTATGTTCATCCTCCATGGAATGAACAATGAGACAAAATCATAGGCATTGGTAGAAGGCTCAAGGTTAGTTCAAGAGCTTTGCATCTTGACCTTGAATGTCAAAAGCATCTTTCAAATTGTTATCTCCAATAAAGGAAGTCCCTATTCTAGCTAGAAATTGAATTGAAGTTTAATATAATGTTTTCTCAATGTTGTTATTATAATAAATCTTCAAACTTTAAGATATATGTAGACCTTTAATTGCTAGCTCTAAAATTGAAGGTTGGTTCAGGTCAAACTTGATCCTATCAATCTCTATGGTATGTTAATATTCCACTCAACTCAAAAATATTAATTTGGATGACTAACATCATTACAAGAAATTTATTTCTTAATGAAGTGAGATGTTCCGAGTTTTTTCATTGGTCACATGATTAAGATCATAGACACTTCAAAAGGTGGACGTTAAGGAGATACATAGAGTATATGATATTTGTTATGAACATTTATAATTGTAATTAGTTAGTATTAGCTTTGGTGTATATATTCGGTAAATTATTTATAGGTATTATTAAATAAAAGTGTAGATAAATATGTTTTTTAAATTATTTTATTATTTAGTAGTTTATAAAGTGTTTGTTTCGAATGTATGGGATGGTAGTGAATATTTCTAGTAAGACTATTTATCTTTTAATAACTTCTTAAGTGGAAGGTACCTTCAAAATTTATGATTGAAGTGTATATTCTATCAACAAATTGTCCTCTTTAAGTGGCATTGCAAAGATAACATATTCTTTTGCTATCTTTTCTATGTATATCTATGTGCATTGCATTTATTTCTCTTAAAAGTTACTTACAAGTGGTAGGAAAACTCTTTCCAAGGCTATTTTCTTTAACATTATAAGTTTAGGACTTTTTGTAACTATTCATTGTATGCTCTCACCTTACCCTATTGAGATCTTAGTGATCAAAAGTGGCTACAAAAGTAGTGGCACTGAATATCTTGCCTAAGATCTGTCCCACTTTTTTCTTGCATGTAGTTTTTAAATTTTAGGTTAAAAACAATGTGCAAAACATTTTTAAATATCACCAAAAGAGTTTTCATTCTTGGCTAAGTTAGATTCCCCATAAAGGGTATAGTGAAGTGAAGTGCTTTGACTCCAATACCTAGGCCTCAAACAACTTTTGTATGTAGTCATGAGCTTTCCAATACCCTTGGGCATATTAAAACACTCTATATAATTTTCTCTAAAACCTAACCCTACACAATTTTAGCCATCTAAAATCTATGATTCATTTTTAAACACTCTATATAATTTTTTCTAAAACCTAATCTTAAAAGCATCTCCCAAATTGTTATTTGAGGTCCCTATTCTTAGCTAGAAATTCAATTTGAGTTTAATATAATGTTTTCTCAATGTTGTTATTATAATAAATCTTCAAATTTTAAGATACATGTCTTTAATTGCTAGCTCTAAAGTTGAAGATTGGTTCAAGTCAAACTTGATGCTATCAATCTCCACTCAACCTAAAAATATTAATTTGGATGACTAACATCACTACAATAAATTTATTTCTTAATCACACAACATGTTCCAACTTTTTTTCATTGACCACATGATTAAGATCATAGACACTCCAAAAGGTGGATGCTATGAATATATAGAGTATATGGTATTTGTTATGAACATGTATAATTGTAATTAGTTAGTATTAGTTTTGGTGTATATACTTGTAAATTATTTATAGGTTTTTTTTTTTTTTTATTAGACTGCAAGAATCGGGTAGCACGATCCCCTATAAACTGCAGTGCGCCTGGTAAAAATTTTAACGTGACCGGCGGTGCTGGCGCGACACACCCTCTGGTACCACGGGGGTGGGGGAGACTAGACCTCGTGACCAACCTCCTGCAACAGGAAAGATTTAGCCAACTGAGCTAGGGCCTTATAGGTATTATTAAATAAAAGTGTAGATGTATATATTTTTAAAATTATTTTATTATTTAGTAAAATAAAGTATTTATTTTAAATGTATGGGATGGTAGTGGATATTTCTAGTAAAATTATTTATGTTGTAATAATTTCTTAAATGGAAGATACCTTCAAAATTTATGATTGGAGTGTATATTCTATCAAGAAATTGTCCCTTTTAAATGGCATTGCAAAGATAACATATTAGTTTGCTATATTTTCTATGTATATCTATGTGCATTGCATTTATTTCTCTAAAAAATTACTTACAAGTGGTAGAAAAGCTCTTTCCAAGTCTATTTTCTTTAACATTATAGTTGTGTAGGACTTTTTGCAACTATTCATTGTATGCTCTCACCTTACCCTATTGAGATCTTAGTGATCAAAAGTGGCTAAAAAAGTAGTGGCATTGAATATCTTGCCTAAGATCTGCCCCACTTTTTTCTTGCATGTAGTTTTTAAATTTTAAGTTAGAAACAATGTGCCAAAAAAATTTAAATATCACCAAAAGAGTTTTCATTCTTGGCTAAGTCAGATTTCCCATAAAGGGTATAGTGAAGTGAGAACTACTTTGACTCCAATACCTAGGCCTCAAACAACTTTTGTATGTAGAGCTTTCCAATACCATTGGGCATATTAAAACACTCTATGTATTTTTTTCTAAAACATAACCCTAGACAATTTTAGCCATCTAAAATCTATGATGCATTGATAAATGGTTAGCCTCAAAAATTTATTTACATTGTGCATCGAATATGGGATAATGGTCTATAGTAAAGATCTATCCTCCATAGTTATTAGTTGGTACTCTAAAGCATTGGGCTAACACTATTTATAAATGAGATCAATATATGTATGATCTTTAGACTGGATACACCCTTTTGAAGGTTTCCCTCTTACACTCTCCTATGTGTAATAAGATCTAGGCATTGACAATCAAACTCTAAGATAGCTAATGTTAGATTGTCCAAAACTAGAAGATAATTTCTAGACTATTGGGTTTTTTTGTTAGTTCTTATTGCAAGTTAAGATCTTATAGAGTTTGTAAATGCAAAACTTCCAAATCCAAATTATCTCAAACCAGGCACAATTTAATAGTTCCAACTACACAAGAAATCCATAGAGTATTAGAATTCACTAAAACCATAGAAAAAATGTTTAGGCCAAATTTTACCCCTTCCAATGGATTGTCCCATTGTGATCCTCTTTCTAAGTTGGTTATTTTTGTATCTAACTCTAGGTAATTTTCTTCTATGCCAAACTACTATTTACCTTCTTCGGGCATGTTCAAGGTTGTTTCTTCACATTGATCATTTTTCCATATAATTATAGTAAACCATTCAAGTAACCCAAGTATTCAATGTGGCTAGTGGCCATATATCATTTCTAGAACCAACCAAAGATTTCCTTAGAATTCATCCAAGATTATGTCCAATAATTGCAATCTAAGTCTAGGGTTGATGCCTTTCTAAGCTAGATAGGATTGATCTATAATAGAAGATATTAGTGATAAGATGGCCAACCTTAATTCCATCTATAATTATACCATAGAGAGGCTTAAGCATATGCAACACGACAAAATGCCAACATTCTCAAATTGAAGACTTTTCAACCCTCACAATCAAGCTAGGACTCCAACAACTACCTAATACTTTCCAAATTTTTACGTTAGTGATCCTACTAGCTAGTTATACAAAGAAAAGTAGTATTTTACGATTCATAAAATTGTCATGATCCAAAGCTTTCTATTTCCTTATTCTTCATAGAGAATGAAGCTATGCAATGATATTAGTGGTTAGAAAAATCACAACCATATCTTGCATGAGTTAAGTTTTAATCCATGTCCATGAAGACTTTATGAGTGCTTTAACTAAATTATGCCATATTTATTTAGTCTAAGATTAGCTTATTGAGCTTGATAAACTATAAAATTAGACCAGTGACCTTGGTGAAATTTTTTTATTAGTCACCTCAAGAAGGATATTCAAGCTAAAGTTTGAATGTTTAAGCCAATTACATTAAAATATGCTCTTGGATTAGCCCACTTAGTAAAGGATAAATTTACAACAAACAAAAACCATTTGGATCCTCTTCTTTAACATTTAGGTCCAAGAAGGATACAATTAATCAAGGAAATAAGGCACTTTATGATGAAAAATTATCTGAAGAGGAATTAGATGAGAAAAGGGCCAAGGGGATATGTTTCAACTGTGATCATAAGTGATAGAAAAGACATTAGTTTCTTGACAAAAAATTATTCTCATTTATTTTGCAAGGTGCCTAATGACACTCAAGAATATTTACAATAGGAAGTTGAGTACCATTGGTAGTGTAACATCGTAAATTGCCACCCTTGATAATTCCACACTATATTTTGCCTCCCCTTAAGTTATTGGACCTAATTGAACACTTAATTTCTTAAATTATGCATTCCATGGTCCACTTTAAGCATTTTTTGACAATTTACAAGTACAAAAAAATGCTCTCATTTAATACTTTTCCCTCGACTCCTTAAGTTCCAAGAAATAGGCCTAGGACACTACCACCTATGTCCCCCTATTTTGGCTCCAAATTCAAATATGTCGGTATCAATATTTTATTATTTAAAATTTAAATATCTAAAGTTCGCTATCAAGATTTAATTAAATTTAAGAAATTAGAATTATTGTGTATAAATACCTAATTATTGCATCATTTGAAATCATCTAGGAAATTATTGGAGAAATTATTTCCAAGAGCATTATCAAGCAAGTTAAGAGCAGCCATTAAATGGTTTATTGTAGCAATTGAAGATCCAAACATCATGTCAAAGTGTATGTGAGTTTGTTCATATCTATGTTTTCATATTGTTTGCGAGATCTAATCCTTGTAGGTCTTCAAGCAATTCAATCAATTCAAGTAATCCAAGCAAGAAATATCCAAGCCTTGAGGAGATGTGTATGAATTTAATCCTTCAAGGTAGTCGTTGAAGGGTGGTGATTTTTAGCACTTTCTTGATTCATCATTCATTCCTATCATTTACCCTTTTATCATTGGCATTGCCATTGTGAAAGTAGAAATACTAACATGGGGTTTGACCAAGGCAAGATCATAAATGGCACAACCTTTCTCTCTTTGAATATGCAAGTTTCAATTTTGAAGAATATTGAAGGAGGTTTGAAGATCAATTATTCATTATTGCAAAAAAACCCTATACTTTGACAACTCATAGAAACTCAGTTACAAAATTATCTGACTGTCATTTGAAAGTGTGACAACTAGAAAATAGAAGCTATAATATGGAACCAAAGGACTGTAAAAATAGATCTGAATTAGCCCTACAAAAATAGTGTCCCTTAGGGCACCTATGTCCTACATTTTCAACTCCAGATTTATATCATAGGTGTACAATGTCCTTCTCTATCTTTGTTTTTAGTTTGTTTCTATCTTTAGTTTCTCAAATATGTTGTATTTGCATCAGAACTATAATTTGCATCATTAGGTGAATTGAATAATTGCATTTCATCCTTATATCACTTTTAGATTTGGTTAAGGGTTGGTTGAATCACCTATTAGGTTGTAATTCAATCATCTACCTTTTCCAAATCCCATCAAAACCACATCTAATTCATACATTCCATACATTTCAATTAAATTAGGGAAAGGTTTCCAAACCCTAAAGTGAAAGCTCTAAGGTTTCCCTTTCTCCACATTTCATTTTGGTGAACCCGACATGTTAAAATTATATACCTTTTTAAATTTGAAGCATTGCATCCTATATCTAGGTTTAGCATTGCATTGTTTTGCAATTTTAAATTAGGCATCCATTTTTGCATCATAAAAAGCATAAAAATTCAAAAAATTGTCATATGCATCGTAGGTTGCAATAGGGTTTATTTTAGTCATTATAGCTCAGATCTACATTTCAATTGCATCCACAAATCTACATTAGGTCATTTAAAATCTCAAAAAAATAAAATGAAAGTGTCATTGCATGCATTTAAGTATCTTGCATATAGCTAAAAAGTGAAAAATTGCATTATTTTCTTTAAAAAAGCATATTAATATCACCATTTTCAGATTTACCATATTAGAATTAGTTTATTTTTTCATAGATTAGATCTAGAAATTGCATTTACATTTGTCGTTTATTGTTCAAGCATTTTCAACATTCTTGCATACTTGCATTTTGAATTGCATTATCATAAATTGAGAAATTTTTAGAAAAATATTCACTATCAGACCTATTTGCACATAGACACAAAAACCTTAAACAACATTTTACATAGTCAAAATTTTAATTTTGCAAAACTCTACCCAGGACATAGGTGCCATGGGTGCCCTAGTTCTACCTTGTTTTCCTTAGATTTATATGGCAAAGACCTCTCAAAATTATTTGTCTAGATTTGTTTTTGTTTCATTGTTACCTATTGCATAATAGCTTGAATCTCAGTGCAAGTATCATATGGTCATAATGGCTCAGTGTTTTGGTAAGATGTTGACTTCTTTGAAATCCTTGGTTGATGTTTCAAGTTGTGTGTTTGAAAGTGAACCTAATTCAAATGATGATATTCATGATCCTTCATCTCTGAATGCATGCCTTTTTAATAAAGATATCTTGGGTCAAGACGAGGATATTCATACATAATTCTTTGTGTAACCTTGAGAACAATGTTGTCTTTTATCCTTCAATAAAATGGCCTAATCACCCATATCAACAATCAACACTCCCTACCATACCATCACTTGAAATATTCTCCACCTCAGATAGGGCAAGTGATAAAGAATTCATACCTCAACCAATGCACATGGAAGCACCCATTAGTAACAATATCACAATGAAAACATATGGCCAATCTTCCATCATATGAGAACAAATTTGCAAACACACCTATTAGCTTGGAACAAATCTATGAACAAGGCTTTAAGATCTTGAAAAAATAAGGATGTGACATAAGTAATGAACAATATGAAATCCATTCCCTTTTGGAACAAGCACCATCTAAAGACACAAAAGGAATAGGTTATCAAGGTCCTCTGCATTTACATTAAACATTTGTTCCACCAACCAAACAATACAAAGTTCATGGTCCTATTAAAAAAGGTGTGTAACCTACTCCACATCCTTTATCAGAGACATAGTGCAATCTATCTACACTTCTAAACTTGGGATACATTACATTACAAGCCATGTGTGAACGAAAAGGTAATAAACAAAAGAACACAAATATATCTTATTGTGCATATCATAGAATATTTGTACATACTACTGACGAGTGCAGTTCTTTAAAGAAGAAATTAAAATAATTTGATCCTTATGATGATCAAATTGAACAAATGATAGATTGACATACATGTTCTTTATTCCTTGCCATATGGTAGTTGCCGTATCATAACATACTCACTACCATGCATGGGGTTATAAACTAGGTTTTATGCAATCATATTTCATCTTGCAAGGATAAATACATCATCATCCATATTGGCTCATCCTTATCACTACACTTGGGGGGCAAGGGGTTAGGTAGCCTCGTATTAGGTTTATTCCTTCTAGAAGGTATCCCTTTGTATCTCCTTAAAATTTTAGTGTAGCAAGTACACTAATATTTTAAGGGGGGGCATATGGTCCCTCACTTATTATCTACATAAGAAATGGCCTCTTTTTAGTGATGATAACATACATCTCGTATAAAGTGTGACATTCTCAATGGAAGTATGTATTTCTCAATCTATGTTGTGTCTCCTTTGTGGTGATATTGGGCTTGATATCTTCTAAGTGTGTGACTTTTCTTGTCATATGATGTTCCCCTTTGTGGTAATGTTATGACTAGTATTCCCTAAGAAGTGAGCTTTAATTCCTTGACTTTTCCTCTATTAGTTGTGATTTAATGTGTGATATTCCCTAAGGTGTGACCCTTCATGTATTGAGCTATGCATAATTCTCATTTTTATAAATCACCTTTGTGGTGGTGTTGTTTATAACACCCCTTGAGGTTTTGGCCTTGTCTTATGTGCCTTCTTGGGAAATTTTATGCACCTTTGTAGGTGATTTTTCCATTTTTACACCTTCGTAGGTGAGTTTTTCATTTATGCTCCTTTGTAGGTGAGTCCATTTTGCACCTTCATAGGCGAGTTTATGCACCTTCATAGGCGAGGTTTTGGAAAGATAGTTCATGGATTTAGCATAACAAATCTTGTTGGGTTGTGAACTTGAGCACCACTTTTAACATGGTTTCCAATCGTAATGCAACTTTCTTGATAGTAGAGCCATGTGTTTCATGAGTGTAGCATAATGCATCTTGCTATCCTTATGGAACCCCCTTTTTGTTAACATGTTTGCCAAGCATAACACAACTTTCTTGATAATAGAGATATGTGTTTCATGAGTTTCTATCATAATGTATCTTGCTAGCTTTGTGGAACCCATCATATTGCATTGACATATAGCATAATGCAACTTGCTATCCAGTGGATACATGTAGCTCATGAGTGATGTGGCATCACATAGCTTTCTAGTCCTCATGGGAAAATTATCTTGTTTAACGTACATTTGATGGATGATGTTTAGTATTTGAGATAATTTATACTAAGGTCTATTTGGCTTATTGAATCAAACCCCTTTAGTACTAACCTTTTATTTTGTTGTGGGTCTTGCGTGTGTTTTCTTCATTTTTGCATTGTGTTTGCATCATGTTTGTGTTCATTTTTTTTTATATATTATGTTATGTCACGTGTTTTCATAGTTATGTTTTGTATTTTCAACATGTATGTTTGTGTGTGTTGTCTTGTTGCATTACATACATGTGTGTTCATTTGTGCTTATGTTGGTTTACCATGGGATCTTGGATCCTAGCAGCTTATGCACTCCCCCTTGATTCTTTGTCATCTTATCTCTCCAACATTTGTAGACTTGGACCCCTCTTTGTGTAATTTCTACTTTAGTGTGAGTCTAAGTGTAATTTCATACTCCCACTAAAGTGGGGGCTAAATTTTTAGTGTCTTAGATCGTCACTCTTAAGAATTTCACACTATTATTTGCCTCCTCTTAATTTATTTGACCTAATTGAACACTTAATTTCCTAAATTATGCATTTTATGGCCCATTTTAAACAATTTTTGATCATTTGCAAGTACAAAAGAAATGATCTCATTTAATACTTTGCACCTGACTCCTTAAGTTCGAGAAAATAGGCCTGGGACATTGGCACCCAAGGCGCCTATGTCCCCCTATCTTCGCTCCAAATTCAAATATGTCAATGTTGGCATTTTATTATTTGAAATTCAAATATCTAAAGTCATCTATTGAGATTTTTTTTTGTGAAATTAGAATTATTGTGTATAAATACCTAGTTATTGCATCATTAAAATAATTTAGGAAATTATTGGAGAAATTATTGTCAAGAGCAACCATTAAAGGATTTATTGCAACAATTCAAGATCTAGACATCATGTCAAAGTGTATGTGAGTGTGTTCATATTTATGTTTTCATATTGCTTGTGAGATTTAATCTATGTAGGCCTTGAAGCAATCCAAGCAAGAAAGATCCAAGCCTTGAGGAGATATGCATGACTTCAATCCTTCTAGGAAGCCATTGAAGGGTGGTGAGTTGCAATACTTTGTTGATTCATCATTCCTTCCTATCACTTATCCTTTTATCATTGAAATTTACATTGTGGAAGTGGAAACACTAACATAAGGTTTGACCAAGGAAAGCCCCTAAATGGTACAACCTTTCTTCTCTCTTTGAATATGCCGGTTTCAAGTCTGAAGAAGATTGAAGGAAGTTTGAAGATCAATTATTCATTATTGCAAAAAAAAACCTACACCTTGACAACTCACAAAAACTCAATTATAGAATTATCCAATAGTGATCCAACAGTGCGACAAGTGGAAAATAGAAGCTTTGATCTTGTACTAGAGGACAAAGAAAATATATCTGAATTAGCCCTGTAAAGATAGTGGCACCTAGGGCACCTATGTCCTATATTTTGAGATCCAAATTTATATCACAAGTGCACAATGTCCTACTCTATCCATTTTTGTAGTCTATTTTTGTATGTGGTTTCTCAAATCTATTGTATTTGCATCAAAATAGTAATTTGCATTATTAGGTCAATTGAATCATTGCATTTCATCATTAGATCACTTTTAGATTTGGTCCAAGGTTGGTTGGCTCACTTATCAGGCTGCAAATCAATCATCTACCTTTTCCAAATCCCACCAAACCCACATCCCATTCATGCATTCCATACATTTCAATGAAATCAAGGAAAGGTGTCCAAACCCTGAAGTGGAAGCTCTATGGTTTCCCTTTCCCCATGTTTCAAGTAGATAATAAGGGAAACATCGATGCTCACATCTCTATGCATGATTTAGATTTTCTTCCTCTCTGTTGGTTCCCAAATCTACAATCAACTTGAATCCTAACAGGGTGTCAAGCCTAATGGCCAGATTCAAGGAGAGATTGATATAAAACCTCTCTCACCTACACTTTGGACTCTATGAAACCTAGGAGGGTGATCTCAAAAGTGTACTTACAAATACTTGTTTGCTAAAGCATCCACAACATTATAAACAAATAATTCTCCTTCAATTGTTAAATAGACATACTACCCTAAAGGTTTGGTTGACCTTGTTGGAAGTGGATTCACTCTAAGAGGGGGGGTGAATCAGAGTGGAATAATTTTAACTTTTTGACTTTGAAAGCATAATGAAACTTTTACTAATTTTAACCCAATGTGACAGATTTAATTAAGCAAGTGAACATTAACACTTTAGATTAGATTGACATGAAACTTGACTAACATTTAAAACCCATATTAAAAGGATCATATGATATTGTTCAATCAAAGCTTTATGAACAATCTTGTTGTGATTTATGAACATAACTATAAAACTTCATAAAATGACACTTTGACTTGCTTTTGACAAAATTTTGAGCATTCATATAATTAACACAGAATGCAAATGTAAATTCACTTTATGAAAGACTTTTTGCATCAGATTTACACAATCTAAATTTGCATGACAGACTTGAACAAATTCATGTTAAACTTTTAAAAAATCTTAAAGTATCAGAGCATTGACTAACTGAATGAGCACAATAACATAAATGACTGAAAGAAAGATTATGCAAGATAGACACAAATCACACAAATGAGAGACACAAAAGTTGAGTGGAAAACCCTCCTGGGGTAGAAAAACCACTCCTAAACTGCCTTACTAGATTAATTTCAAAACCACTCCTTATAATGCCTTATAGGCTAATTTATGAGCACCAACTCAAGGAGCACCAACCCCTCATTTAGAGACACCAATCTCAAGGATCGCCAACCCCTCTTTAGTTTACATAATTACAATCACACAAAGTATCTCTTTGTTTTCCAGATAAGCTCATAGAAACCCACACCCTTAATCTATCTAATACCCTAAATATTCCCAAGATGAATCCTTAAAATATTAAATAAACTAAGAACATTTGCTCTGCATCATATTTTCAGACTTTTATTACAAAGCATTTTCAATATCTTTTTCCTTTTTTTCTTGAGATAACCACAATTACAATATCAACTTCTCACATTTCTTCAATACAATTGTTGTGATGTACTCATAGTGGTTTTCACTATATTTCATAATCATTTCTCATTGTTCTCAAAAAAACAGTTAGCTCTTTCTCTCTTTTTCAAGTAATCTCAAAAACCCTAATCTCTCTATTTTTCTACTTACACATATTTCATCATTACATCTCAAGAAATTACAGCACAGTAACTTCTTTCTCATTTTTCAAAACAAAAGAAGTAAATTTCAAAGTATCCAACTTTTGTCGAACAATATTTCTAGGTATTGTTGTGAGTTTGAGAACAAGTTCAGCATGGAGGTTTTCTTCTGACAGAAATAGTCAAGGAATATGCATTTTTAGAAAGGAGATTGAACCCTACCCACATAAGGAGCCTGCATAGGCAATGCTAACTGAATCATCAATAAAACAAAAAATATTCCATGAACAAAACCCTCAAAAATTGTTGCAACAAAAATGTAACTAAAACCTTAAGGTAGTGTAACCAAAACCTCATAATAATGCACCCAAAAACAATTATCACCGAATCCAGGTGAGAGACTAAAAGGATTTGTAGAACTCATGATTACCCATAAATCAAAAACATCATCCCTTAAAGCAGGAGCAGAATCAATATGGTAAAATATTTTGATATGCATTTCAGATTATGTGAAATCGACATGCATTATTTTTTACCATAAACAGAATAAACCCATTTTACCATTTTCCAGATAGAAGTAAACACATGTCTTCTATTATAAGAGCCAATAGAAGTAATGGTTCTTCAAAATAGTTGAAAAGATGAATACCTGAGAAGAATGATGGAGAGACTATCATGAATATCTTTACCAGACGTGGAGTGAGAAAAACGTCCAATACTCCTTCCAATTTCGAGCCTTCACCCAATGACAAGAAGCTGACACAACCGTCGACCAGGGTAAGATTCTTTTAGATTCCCCCATTCGTTGGCCAAGTGTTTCAGAAAGCCAACAAACATAGTGAAATGACTAAGAAAAGATCTCTATGGTGGCGGCCAAGATAGGGTTTGAAACCCTCAAACATGTGAAACAATATGATTGCCCTAAACTTTACAAAGAAAAAATAGCCAATGACTTTCCTAGTGTTGATAAAGTTTGAAGTCCGAAAGGACTGAAGTCATAAATAGAAACTCATAATGCATTTTGAAATCCATGGATAGTCTAATGTAATGCATGTTGACAAACATCATTACCACTATTCAATTATTAACTAAGTGAAATGCCGACACAATAATGCCTTACATAATTTTGTCATGAATACTTTAAGAACCAAGTGTCGATTACCTTAGTCATCCTTGTTTCCAAGGAATCAAGGCCATGTCACTTCCATGGTGACTTTTTAAATAAACATAACCTCATACCTATTGTCGGCCTTAAGGCCTAGTGATTTATCAACCATAAGACCCGATATCATATGCAAATGTAATGATCAATTTTTTTGCCTTTATTCAAAGCCAATTGCCATGATATAATGCCCTATTTATCCAAGGCCTTATGAAATGTAATAAAGGTTAATTTCATGCCAATTTCAATATACCATATGCCCAAGCCATTAACAATTATTTAAGGAAACCCGATAGGGTTTTCTTAAGACTAAGAACCAACTGAATTTGATAATCCCAAGAACCAAGATAACTAAAAGCATTACTTGATAGATTCTGAATAGAGTAGCACAACTCCGATGTAGCACAAAATGTCAAACTAGAATCATATCACTTGAACATGAGAACATTATCCTATAAACAAGATTCCTTATTATCTACACATGGAGTCAAGAGATCGGTGCCATCAAAGATAACATCATAATGCCGAAGTAAGTATTCCAATGACAATAAAAGTAGTGCAATTGGATAATCAACCATCATGATGCCAAACTATGAAATGCTAAGGCACCAACCCAGGGTAGTTTTGACAACAAGGACAAACGCCATAGAAGAAGCCAACAAACTCCCCCTTTTTCCTTGATGGGAAAAAATGGAGCCATCTGAACCACCATTTTCTCCCCCTTTTTGTCACAAGGACAAAGGAAGAAACCTGTGATATGCCATGAAATACAACAACCAATCAATACCTAGCTGCAGATAGAGCAAGAATGCAGCAAAAATGTAGACCCAATACCATAAGCCAAGTGAATCAAAAACAATTTATGGTGCTTGGTAAAGGTAAGAATATGTGCCATGATGATCACCAAAACAATGAATAGATAAAAATGAACCAATACTTTCAAGCACCTCTGTTTTGATGTAGATGTAGAGGAATCTTCTTTTTAAGAACCAATACTGTGGTCACCTATTATATCAATTCATACTTGAAACAAATACATGCCCATGCAAAACTGTGACCTGTAACATAAACTGAATTCATGATCATGAACAACCTGTAGCATAATTCTCACTGTCAGTCCAACAAAAAACATAAGCATCTGCGAAGGAGAAATATGAATAGGAAGCAGGAATATCCTAAGAAATAAGTTCTATAAGTTGCCACACCATGAATGCCAAAGGATATAATCTTAATGTCATGAATCTAAACAAATGTATCAATCTCGGGTTTGACATCAAGAGAAGACCAAAAATGACTGAAAAACCAACAACATCATAAGGCTGCAAATATGAACATCACTGTACTACCACAATCCAAGCAACCTGTCAAAGATTCATAACCAAAACTACACACCAAGGCTAAATGTTCCTATGTAACAATATTAGAGAACAAAGCACTGTTAATCACTATCAATGTTTCATATTTAGATGTTGATTATGATGTCAAGTCAATTTGAAACATATGAACTGGATGAAGACTTTAGATATATCAATCACCGAGACAATGTGAAAGAACCATGAAGATATGAAATGACAAAACCATCTAAACATGTCATGGTGATCTTTGTCAACAAAGATTGAAGACCAGTTACTTGAACATACCACCTTTTGGTCATATTAAACTTCATCCTCCATTGTCAACTGTAAACACACTATTGCCAGTATGAATAACCATGCACAAGTTCATATCCTATTGTAATGAACATATGGCAAACATCAGTACCAACATATAAAAACTAAGTGCTTGCCATGAAACATGTGAACCAGGAACCAACTGTTCACAGTCTGTGCCACCCAGATTATGTAAATTTGTCATCAAAGCCAATATTGTTACCGAAGACAAACAACCATGATAAAAATTTGAAAGCCAAACAACCAATGAAACCAACTGCAACTACAATTAGAGTAGCAAACAAAGATAAGAAAATTGTAAGAGAGCAACCATAGAACCAAGCTCCCCCTATAAAGAAGCTTCACAAAAAATCCTTTTTGATCCATAAGACACCATTTATTTTCTCAATCTTATTGAAAATGTGCCAATTCTTCAATCAGTGACTCTTTATCGTTGATACAATAACTTACTGCAAATTTCTCCATGAACATAATAAAACACAGTATGATGATCAAATTCATTGGCAAATGAAACACTGAAGTATACTACTACCAAACCAGATTTATATACATCAACAAGCAAGTAGATACCATTGCATATTCAAAACTTACTTAATGAACCAGTAGTAAGATTATTAGGCCAACAAATTTTCATTGCAACTAACCTTGCTCTTCAGAATAACATCTTCCACCACAATAACACAAGGCAGCCAAATCTATAGCATACAGTCCACTACATAAGTCTCAAGTCACCAAACTATCAGTATCATGTAATAATCAACTGTCAAAAAAGAATATTGATCATTAGATGCATATTGAAATCTTCATCATTCAAGAATACCCAAACTTTTATCAATGTTGTTTGTTTGTTCTCAAATACACATATTCTTTACCAACATAATCAATGTCAAAAATGCTAAACCAGCAACCACAACTACAAAAAATTGATTTTATATCAAATTCTTAGTATGATGTCCATGTTTTTCAAGCACAAAACTATAGAACTCAACATTTTTCATTAATGTTTTTCAACTAACTGCCTCTTTGATTATTTCAATTAAGACCTCAAACAACTCATTGTCTTAACATGCTCTATTGTTGAAACATCATTCATATAAATCAAGGCACTGTATTGCATCAAGTTGCTGTTAGATATGGTTTCATGTTGCAACACCAAGTCATATGAGAAATTATCTTCTAATAGAATGATTATATAAATGAACCATAGAAATAAGACAATTATCATCAACTCATTATCACTGTTATTCCTAGCATAGACAATAAAAAAAATCTTTCTTGCATTTTGATGATAAACAGGCTATGAAACAACAATATTCTACTACCTTTTATTTGATCTCAAAGGGGTTTATTCAAAATGCATTAATCATCTCCCCTTGTCTACATACTGCCTTTCAAATGCTTAGAAATGATTCTTGTGCAACATGCACAAGATTTAGTTCTTCTTTTTTCTTTTCTTGCTTTCTTCTCCATACTTGTATAGGCTTTGTCTTCTCCTTACTCATGACATTATTTTCCTTTTGTTTGAACATGTAGTCCCTAGATGGCTTTAACAAAATTTTCTTACACCACTGTGCTTTGTGTCCAAACCCATTACACCTATAACATATAATAGTGTTGTCTAGACCAAAGAGAGAACAATTTCTTCTAAGCATGGTGTATGAACCTCTCTTGACATTTCTCACATGATTATGAGTTTTATTCATCCAAAAATTTCTTGCTCTATATCCATAAGCACTACAACAATTGAGAGTGGTTATACCTGATAAATGAATATTTTGATGGTCTTTTTGTCCTAACCCATTTTTCTTCTATCTAAGCAGCAATAATATGGTGACCGAGATCAACCTTAAATCTTGGTGTTTTCTTGGTTGCAAATGACTTTCCATCTACAGTAGCAAAAAATGTTTCATGTTTAGATTCTTTTGTAGAGCCTTGTCCAACCTCATATCCCACCCCTGTAGGATCTTTAAATCACTTTTGTCTACCAATCATCTCATTCAATAAATTAGTGCTGCAATCAAATTTATGATTTTTATCCAATTGAAACTTAACACTTTCAAGCTATTTTATTAATGCAACTACTTCTCCTTCAAGTTTTAGACATTCAATATTTTTAACTTCCAAATCAGACCTTACAACAACTACAATCCTTTTACATTCTTCAACTTCAATTTTCTAACTGATAATCAAATCATCTTTAAGAGTTAGTTCTTTTAACAAGGAATCATTATTTGAAAATTTATTTAATGAGGCAACCTAATTTTCTAGTTTATTACATAATTCATTCTTGTCTCTTAACTTGGATTCTAATCCCTCTTTAGTCTTTTTCTTATCAACCATTTGGGCTTTCAAAAAATCAATAATCTTTTTATCATCATTATGATCTTGTATTACAACTTTATTGACACTAACACTTTCCTTTAAGTGTGCCTTAAGATCCTAATTTTCTTTTCTAATCCTCTTAAGCTCATCTAAGGCAACAAGCAATTCTGCCTCCAAATCAACTTCAAACTCATCACCTTCAAAATCCTTTTCGCCAAATTCTTGTTCAAAGTCACTTACTAAGTGATCTTTTTCACCAACTACAGGACCACTTTTAGTATTAACTGGCAGGGGTAATTCTTGAGACAAAACTTCACTAGACTTGGCAAGGGTTGATTTATCAAATGTTTGCTTGACACTAGTAGCTTTATTTTGACCTTTGTTCCTTTTGCACTTACCCATGATGAATAATCCATGGCACTCCAAAAATAGACTTCCAAGACTAGAATCAATCCTAGGTATGAAACCTAATGCAAGACCCTACGCTCTAATACCACTTGTTGGAAGTGGATTCACTCTGAAAGGGGGGGTGAATCAAAGTGGAATAATTTTAACTTTTTGACTTTGAAAGCATAATGAACTTTTACTAATTTTAACCCAATGTGACAGATTTGATTAAGAAAGTGAACATTAACACTTTAGATTAGATTGACATGAAACTTGACTAACCTTTACAACCCATATTAAAAGAATCATATGATATTGTTCAATCAAAGCTTTATGAACAATCTTGTTGTGCATTATGAACAGAACTATAAAACTTCATAAAATGCAACTTTGACTTGCTTTTGAAAAACAATTTGAGCATTCATATAATTAACACAAAATGCAGATGTAAATTCATTTTATGAAATACTTTTTGCATTAGATTTGCACAATCTAAATTTGCATGTCAGACTTGAAAAAATTGACGTTAAAATTTTAAACAATCTTAAAGTATCAGAGCATTGACTAACTGAATGAGCACAATAACATAAATGACTGAAAGAAAGATTATGCAAGATAGACACAAATCACACAAATGAGAGACATAAAAGTTGAGTGGAAAACCCTCCTGGGGTAGAAAAACCACTCCTAAACTGCCTTACTGGATTAATTTCAAAACCACTCCTTATAATGCCTTATAGGCTAATTTCTGAGCACCAACTCAAGGAGCACCAACCCCTCATTTAGAGACACCAATCTCAAGGATCGCCAACCCCTCTTTAGTTTACATAATTACAATCACATAGAGTATCTCTTTGTTTTCCAAATAAGCTCATAGAAACCCACACCCTTAATCTATCTAATACCCTAAAGATTCCCAAGATGAATCCTTAAAATATTAAATAAACTAAGTAAGAACATTTGCTCTGCATCATATTTTCAGACTTTTATTACAAAGCATTTTCAATATCTCTTTCCTTTTTTTTTTGAGATAACCACAATTACAATATCAACTTCTCACATTTCTTCAATACAATTGTTGTGATGGACAGTCTAATGTAATGCATGTCGACAAACATCATTACCACTATTCAATTATTAACTAAGTGAAATACCGACACAATAATGCCTTACATAATTTTGTCATGACTACTTTAAGAACCAAGTGTCGATTACCTTAGTCATCCTTGTTTCCAAGGAATCAAGGCCATGTCACTTCCATGGTGACTTTTTAAATAAACATAACCTCATACCTGTTGTCGGCCTTAAGGCCTAGTGATTTATCAACCATAAGACCTGATATCATATGCAAATGTAATGATCAATTTTTTTACCTTTATTCAAAGCCGATTGCCATGATATAATGCCCTATTTATCCAATGCCTTATGAAATGTAATAAAGGTTAATTTCATGCCAATTTCAATATACCATATGCCCAAGCCATTAACAATTATTTAAGGAAACCCGATAGGGTTTTCTTAAGACTAAGAACCAACTGCATTTGATAATCCCAAGAACCAAGATAATTGAAAGCATTACTTGACAGATTCTGAATAGAGTAGCACAACTCCGATGTAGCACAAAATGTCAAACCAGAATCATATCACCTGAACATGGGAAGATTATCCTATAAACAAAATTCCTTATTATCTGCACATGGAGTCAAGAGATCAGTGCCATCAAAGATAACAGCATAATGCCAAAGTAAGTATGCCAATGACAATAAAAGCAGTGCAACTGAATAATCAACCATCAAGATTCCAAACTGTGAAATTCCAAGACACCAACCCAGGGCAGTTTTGACATCAAGGAAAAATGCCACATAAGAAGCCAATAGACCTCCACGATAATGTTTGATTTAAACATGAGAAATGTAAAGCACTAAATTCCACACACAATTACATTGAGATAGATAAGTAAATTTGATTTTAAATTGTAGCTACTACAAAAAATCTCAAGAGACTACAACATTAAGAGATTGGTGCAATATTCCAAGGTGAATTCACCTAAACCATGTAATTTGAAACTCATCACAACATTTATCCTATCATAATTATGCCTAACAAATGATGCCTTACACCACTGATACCAAAAGCTCAACTAGTTAGACTTAATAATCCCAATACATAGTTGAATAAACCTCTATTTATGTTAAGACAATTTAACTCATTCTTTGAATGAGAGTAATAACACTAAACATACATTCAAGAAAAGACAAGAAGATAAATACCATCAATCTTTGATTTCTCATATTCATAATCTATACAATGTGCTCTATAGAGACAACCAATTCTGAATATTTTATCAATTACACACAAATATGAAAATGCCACAATTACATTCTCCATTATAGGACTCGGACTAGTGGAAAACTTGAAACCAACACTTCTTCATTGAAGACCTATTACAAAACTTATTTCCCTATGAGACCAAAAATATGAGAAAATACCCCTTGCAAATGAAATAGGAAATGCATTTAAGGAAAAAATGAAGAAACCCTAAATGGACATCCCTGTTGACAAGTGGGATCATTCGAGTCTTCATATTAATAACCTCCTTGCTCAAAGAAAAACCATTCTGCATTTTATCTTCATGCCTCTCACATTTTCTTTCCCCTGTAGCTGAAAATATTTGTTTTTACCATGAAATCCCTTTACCCGTGCACTTTACATTCTATTGCCTTGTAGCCAAAGTTTTTGTTTTACTTGTAAATTCTTTAATTAATTTTATCGCATTGTAGGAAGAAAAATTTACGCATGCACTTTATATTTTAATTAGTTTGTCACCATAAAAAATAATCCCTTTAAACATTTCCTTTAACATTTTGCATGGGCCCATGTGGAGCCTCCTCGCTCCCCCACCAGATGATGCTTCATATTAGTGGGTCCCCCATGAGCTAGCGGGGGATGGTTTAGATTTTTCCATGCCAAATGATTCTAACTATCGATCACTCAACCTTCAACAACAATGGGCACCAAAAAGAATCACCTGCTTTTCGTTTTGCAGCTCTTCATGTTTTTCTACTTCTCAATGAACTTTGGTGGCATCAAGAAAATGTTCACAATAGTCAACACAAAACCCTATCATCTTCTCATGAAATCCATAATTTTGTAGGCTTTCCACAGTTGATGGCTTGCTAAACATAGGGTGCATTCATTAATCCTTCTTACTACTTGATGAACCTCATCAGTACTACACTTTTTCTTTTGAAGTGTTGGAGTTGAAAACCTCTGCATTGTAACCTGACCATTAAAGCATAACATGTAAGTTGAGGGAACCAAAGACACTACTCTCAATAATGTTCCTTCACAACCTTGCCACTATTCTACTCATAATGTGTTTGAGCCAAATATAAATTGGGTGGTAGTGCCAAAATGAATTTTATTAGATAGTTTTGATACATTTTCACTACAAGTGCAAACTATTCTTGTGAAAATTAATCATATGCTTGATTTAACCATACATCGGGCATTGAAACAAAGATGTTTCCTGCAAAAACTTCATGTATCTGTGTAAAAATTTCCTTTGCAGTATCAAATCAACCCCTTTCATCTAGCATGATGGCTGCCCCATTTGCAGCATAAACATTTCTTGATGTTTGTGTCAACACTTCACAAGAAAACCCTCGATCCTCCTCAAGATGTGTTGCCTTGTTCTACAAATTCCTTCATGCTCAACTAGAAAATTCTTCCCATTGAATTTATTGTGAGGATCACTCATTCTAGAAAGATCACAATTCCCTGTAGGTTTTACATAATAGTGTTTAATAAAAATCTCTACAAACTCCTTGCCAAGAACCTCTTCTATCTCTTCACTCATCCAAACATAAAATCACCTTGTTTTTCCTTGATGCTCCTTCAAACTCTGCACTATCAGCATCCTTTGTAGAATATATTCCACCTTATTTTTTTATCATATCCCTCCTCAAATAATCTAGTATGTCCCAAAAAATAGAGGAATAAAAGGTATCCTCTAGATAGAAAATGTATCCAAATATAAATTCACAAGTTTTCCATGATCTTACAAAATTTTCTCAAAATAAGGAACATACTAGTTTTCATCCATTTTGTATCTATGAAATCCCCCTCTTATGTGATCATGAAACAACCCTCTAGCCATGCAGTGTAGACTTGAAAAAATCCATCTCCAAGGCCTTGTTGGTTGGGGTCTCCTTTCCAACATGATCCAATCTCTTATATTGTTGCAGCATCAATTGTATTTCTATCGGTCTAGGAAATTTTGGTGCCAATCCAAACCCTCCATATTTTGAATCATATATTTTTCCAAGTTGGTTAGCACAAAGGTGAACGGCTTGTTGAGGCAACCCCTCTATCAATTCTTGTTAAACTACTGAAGTAGATAATGCTTCTGCAAGTTGTCGAATAGCATTGCCCCCATTATCATGAAGAAAACTCTTTTTAGTATCCCAAGCTTCTTTAACTCACCTCAAGACCGTCTTGAAACTCAGCCTGACATATTTATCATCAGGAGGAAAATATGTTCCACCCATCATTGACTTCAAATCAGGATTGAGAAAGACACTTAGAGGCCACCTACCACCTCCATAAACCATCTATACGTATTTCATATACACCTTATCCACATATGGCCACTCCTCTCTATCAACTTTGATGCTCACAAACCACTCACTCAATAACTTTTCCATATTCAATTCACCCTTATATTTCTCTATAGTTATTTCCTATTTGTCAATATTCTTTAAAAGAGGAACAAACCTTTGCTTCCAAGTCACATGATTATCATGATTTGTCTTCTTTGAAGCCCTATTACTATCAAACCTAAGGTGTCTGCCCCCTTTGGGAATCTCTGGTGAATGTGACCTTCTTACATCTATGTCCTTATCCTTGGTATTATTTGTATTCTTGCAGGAACTTTAAATTTCATGAAATATTGCCTTTTTAACAAGGCCTAACTGTTTATGTGACCTCATTTCTAATTGACTACCCTCACATGATTGCTTCCCTTCACTGTTATGAGCCCTTGATTCATGGTTTGTTCCTAGGTTTTCACTTGTTGTCCATGTACCTCTTCTGCATTAGTAAACTAGAATCAAGCACAATATAGTCCTTAGTTTGATTGAACCTGTCCCAAAGCATGTTATCCATTAAAAATGGTTCACAATTTTGAGAGCTCCATCAGTGGCTCTTTTTGGGGGTGTTTGTTACTCAATGAATAGAGCAAGATTTCATAATCTTCTGGAAGAGCACACCGAGTGCCAGAACCTTTGGACAACCCAGATTGTCTTCAATTTTAATTTTTCAAACTTCATTCAGTGGCCTCAGACCACCAAATGGAAAATGGAAGTTAATACTTACCCCTATCAAATACCAACCTACTAAAGGAACAAATTTCTCTCAATCCATACTTGCCTCTATCACACCACATCAACATGAGGAACTTATTTCCTACAAAAAAAAGTGTCGGTCTACCTTTGACTAAGTGAGAACTTGCTCCATGTTTATTTTTACTGTCACATGGCAACCAAATCATATAGGCCACATCATTGCCACTCATTTCATTTTTTGATTCTATGGCAAGTGAAAAAATATGAGGATAATGATCAAGACTATATAAAGACATAGTATTATCACATTTTCTAGCCCCCTCATAATGATTAAGATCAGAAAAGATATCATCCCTCAGAAATAGTGTGCAATCCTCCTATGTATTAAGTAAAGAATGATCACACATTTGTAACTCATTCAACTGAATTGCATCATAGGTGAGCTTATCATCATCCCAACAACAAAACCCAATCACATTATCATATGTCTCAAGGTTCTGAAAATAAGACTTATCAAGATTCACAAGTCCATTGTCCACATTCAAATCATAGCATTCAGAAAAGACATCAACATCCCAAACAATGTTTTTCACTTCAACTTCATAAACAAGATTATCAACACTCGTAATGTTATCACACAAAAAAGATTCAAATGCAGGTTCATATGACTCAAAACCTTTGTTTGCAATAAATCCCTCATAGTGAGTGTTCAAAACACATTCACTATTTCAAGGAGTATCACACTCAACATTACCTCCTGTTGCATCAACATGAATATCTGAAGCATGCTCCTCATGAGGAAAACTATGAGTTGTAGATCCAAAAAAAAAGGTCCTCATATACATCCATGTTATTGACATAATCAAATTATTCAAGTGAAAACTCATCATAACGAGCTTCATTAGTTGTACCAATATTCATCTCTACATTTCCACTTTCATGTACAACTACATCTATGCTATCATCATGCAAACATTTAGTAATAACTTCAAAATTAGAAAAAAGGAATAGAAGAAGGTGAAGAGTCAAACAAGAAAGGCTTTCCATGTTCACCACTTACATCGCCAACACATGCATGCTTTGCACAATGAGCTAATTGAACCAATTCATTCAATAAATCTCTTACATGCATGCCCTTTTCTTTGTCCATGTTATTGCAATAGTAAATAGGGTCACATTCCTCACTGTCAAGCTAAAAAACATCATTTGTTTCTTCATTACAGCTACTCATGAATAATTGCCTTGGCTGAAATCTATTGCATTCTCTATCATTTTCATCCAATACACTGACATTCTCAAAATCATTCCTCAAATCAACAAGCTCCTTTGTCTCATCACCATAAATTTTTTTTATCAATGCTACACTCACTTGTAGAATCTGTATGACCAAGTGTATCATAACACTGTTGATTACATATTTCTTCTTCAAATAAGATATTTAGTTCATATCCATTATCATGTTCTTGTGAGCCTTTAAAAGCATTGTCATCATCTTTGTCGGAATACTTTTCACTAAGGGAAATTGGTGTTGCCTCCTCCTTATGGGAGGAATCAAATTCATAAGGGTTGCAAACATAATTGCAATCATCTTGATCACCCAGATATGAATACCCCTCAACTGATTGCATAATCACGTCATCAATACTACTATTATCATCATGAAGAGATGAAACTTCAAAATCAACATGCTCTTCAACTGTATCTTCAAAGGATATCAATGCATCTGACCTAGAGGAATCATCATAACATCTTATCTCCTTGTCAATAGATGAGAAATTGCTTTCAGTATCACCCACAGTACTGCAACCTTCATCTGATACAAAATATATGCTCTCTATTCTATATTTTCAAAGAAAATAGAAGAAACTTCACACATTTCATCCATTTCATCATGACCATTATGGCTTCAATCTTCATTTGGGTATATTTCTTTTATAGGTTATTCAAAAATAACATCCTCGTCACTAAAAGATGCATTATCATTGTCTTTTTCTATACCATCCATGTCCATTGGACTAATTATGGAAAAAGTACCATCACATAATTGAGTTAGGAGATTACTTCCATAATGGTCCATCATTTTTCCACTCACTGAAATCCATTCATACATGCATTTAAGGCTAGGGGGCTTCAAGTGAGCTAGCATGGTACTTAGACTTGGCTCACAATTCTCATAGAACAAATCAATGCAAAATGATTCATCGGGTCTTTTTTATTTTGGTATATCAAACAAAAATTTCATGAATCTATCATGAAATTCATAGGTGGATTCATCCTCAAATCTTTTTATATCACACAATGCATTAGTGGATGATATAGATTCAACTTTTCTTTTAGATTCCTCTTCAAATTCTTCTTGGATATGCAAATTTCCACTTTCAAACAAGCACATATATTATCATTTGGTATTCCTTCAAATTCATTAATGGAAAGTGTTCCAAGTTCTTTCCATGAACATATGGAATGCATTGGAAAACCAAAAAAAAAATAATCATCAGTATCTTCTAAAATTATTATAAAAAACTTCATGATAGCATCCTCTTCTTCTATGATGTTGATTCTCCGAGATCTCCTCTAAACTTAGGGAAATATTCATTAATTATTCTTGGTACAAAATGTGGATAACCTTGTATTTTACTAAAATCCAAAGGGTTATATCTCTCACTAGTGAACACCTTTCTTTGAGGACATAACTGTGTTTTAGGCATGACATTAAAGTTTGTAGAGGGAGAACTAGGACAACCATACATATTTTCAATTAAATTTATTGCCTCTACAACCATCTACTTCTCAATATTTCCTTTAGAATATTCCAATTTCTCATTTCCCCTTTCTTAGTGCTTAATTTCACTCAATAGGGAACAAATTTTTTTTAGACTTCCAAATATGGTTTTCATAACAAGTTTATGCTTCTTGAAAACCGAAATATGGAAAATACTTGGATATGTTGCAATTGCTGCAAATTCTTCTTTCTGACTGGAAATATTTATAGATATAAAAATTTCTTCACATCTTCACCAAGTTCTTTAGCAGGGTCACCACCTCCTTTAAGAGGAAAAAATATTCAACCATTGAAACATATTCAATAATACTATTTCTTTCTAAGTTCTTTCCACCAGCAAATCACCATAGATCATGAAACTTTCAAGTAAACAACAACAATTTCTTTCTCCAAGCATAAATTCCTTCAATATTTGAACCAAATCCTCAGATTAACAAACTTATAGACTCTTTTCCAAATGGATAATTTTGAATTTCTCCCTAGTAGAGTCACCAATCTATTGGTTCCCAAATCTGCAATCAGCTTGAATCCTAAAGGGGTTTCAAGACTAATGGTCACATTCAATGAGAGATTTGGCCAACGAATGGGAGATTGATATAAAACCTCTCTCCCCTGAACCTCAAGCTTTGTGAAACTCGAGAGGGTGATTCTGACAATGTACTTACAAATACTTGTGTTACAAAGCATCCACAATACTATAAACAGATAATTCTCCTTCAATTAATAAATATACATACTACCCTAAAGGTTTGGTTGACCTCCACGGTAATGTCTTATTTAAACATGAGAAATGTAAAGCATTAAATTTCACACACAATTACACCAAGATAGATAAGTACATTTTATATTAAATTGTAGCTACGACAAACAATCTTAACAGAATACAACATTAAGAGACCAATGCCATATTCCAGGGTGGAGTCACCTAAACCATGCAATTTGAAACTCATCACAACATTTATCCAATCATAACTATGCCTACTAGATGATTCCTTACACCACTAATACGAGAAACTCAACTAGTCATACTTAATAATCCTAGCACATAGTTGCATAAACCTCTATTTATGTTAAGACAATTTAACTCATTATTTGAATGAGAGTAATGACACTAAACAAACATTCAAGGAAAGACAAGAAGACAAATACCAACAATCTTTGATTTCTCATATTCATAATCTATACAATGTGCATTATGGAGAGAACCAGTTCAAAATATTTAATGAATTACACACAAAAATGACAATGCCATGATTACATTCTCCATTATAGGACTCAGACTAACCCAAAACCTGAAACCAAAACTTGTTCATTGAAGAACTGTTACAAAAATTATTTCCCCGTGAGACCAAAGATATGAGCAACTCCCCCTTGCAAATGAAACAAGAAATGCATTTAAGGAAAATATGAAGAAACCCTAAATAGACATCCCTTCTGACAACTGGCATCATTCGGGTCTTCAAATTAATAATATGCTTTGTCAAAGAAAACCCATTCTGCATTTTATCTTCCCACCTCTCACATTTTCTTGCCCCTGCAGCTGAAAATATTTTCTTTTACTGTGAAATCCCTTTACCTGTGCACTTTACATTCTATTTCCCTGCAACCAAAGTTTTTGTTTTACTTTTAAAGGCTTTAATTTATTTTATAGGTTGCAGGAAGAAAAATATTTACTTGTACACTTTATATTTTAATTATTTCCCCACAGTAAAAAAAATCCATTTTAAACATTTCCTTCAACATTTTGCATGGGCCCACATGGAGCCTCCCCACTCCCCCATTGGATGATGCTTCATATTAGTGGGTCCCTCATGAGCTAGTGGGGGAAATTTTAGATTTTTCTATGCCAAATGATTCTAACCATCGATCATACAAACTTCAACAATGATGGGTGCCAAAAAGAATCCTCTACTTTTCATTTTGTAGCTCTTCACGTTCTACCGCTTCTCAATGAAATTTGGAAACATAAAGAAAATGTTCATAGTAGTCAACACACAACTCTATCTTCTTCTCATCAAAGCCATGATTACACAAGCTTGCCACAACTGACAACTTGCTGAACACTGGGTGCATTCATTAATCCTTCTTATTGCTTGACGAACCTCATCAGCAACACACTTTTTCTTTTAAGGTGTTGGAGTTGAAAACCTTTGCATTGCATCCTGAACATCAAATCATAAGATATAATTTGAGGATTCCAAATGCATTGATCTCGATAATTTTCCTTCACAACCTCACCACCATTTTTCTCATAATGTGTTGGAGCCAAATATAAATCAAGTGGAAGTGCCAAAATGAATTTCCTCAAACAATTTTGATACATTTTCACTGCAAGCGCAAATTGTTCTTGTGTAAAGTAAACATATGCTTGATTTACCCATACATTGGGCATTGAAACAAAGATGTTTCATGTACCTATGTAAAAATTTCCTCTGTAATATCAAATTCACCCCTTTCAGCTAGCATGATGGTTGCCCCATTTGCAACATAAACATTTCCTGATGTTTGTGTCAACACTTCACAAGACAACCCTCGATCCTCCTCAAGATGTATTGCCTCATTCTATGGATTCATTCATGCTCAATCAATACATTCTTCCCATTGAATTCATTGTGAGGATCACTCATTCTAGGAAGATCACAATTCCCTACAAGTTTTACATAATAGTGTTTCATAAAAATATCTACAACCTCCTTGCCAAGAACCTCTTCTATCTCTTCAGTCGTCCAAGCATAAAAGAACCTTATTTTTTCCTCGGTGCTCCTTCAAACTCTGCACTATCAACATCCTCTATAGAATATATTCCACCTTCTTGGTTTATCATATCCATCCTCAAATAATCCAGTATGTCCCAAAAAATAGAGGAATAAAAGGTATCCTTCTAGATAGAAAATCTATCCAAATATAAATTCACAAGTTGTCCATGATCATACATCATTTTATCAAAATAAGGAACATGCAAATGTTCATCCACGTTGTATCTATGAAATACCCCTCCTATGTGATCATGAAACCACCATCTAGCCATGCAACATAGACTTGAAAAAATCCATCTCCAAGGCCTTGTTGGCTTGGGTCTCATTTCTAGCTTGATCCAATCTCTTATATCCCTTTAGCATTAATTGTATTTATATCGGTCTAGTAAATTTGGGTGGAGATCCAAAACCTCCATATTTTGAATCATAACTTTTTCCAAGCTGGTTAGCACAAAGTTGAATGACTTGTTGTGGTAACCCCTTTGTCAATTCTTGTGAAACTATTGAAGTAGATAATGCTTTTAAAAGTTGTCAAATAACACTGTCCCCACTATCATGAAGCAAACTATTTTTAGAATCACAAGCTTCTTTAACTCACCTCAAGACTGTCTTGAAACCTGGCTTTCCATATTTATCATTAGGAGGAAAATATGTTCCACCCATCATTGACTTCAAATCAGGGGTGAGAAAGACACTTAGAGGCCACCTGCCACCTCCATAAACCATCTATACATATTTCATATACACCTTATCCACATTTGGCCTCTCCTCTCTATCAACTTTGATGCTCACAAACCAGTCAGTCAATAACTTTTCCATATTCAATTCACCCTTATATTTCTCTATAGTTATTTCCTATTTCTCAATCTTCTTTAAAAGAGAAACAACCTTTTGCTTCCAAGTCACATGATTATCATGATTTGTCTTCTTTGAATCCCTATTTTTCTCAAACCTGAGGTGATTGTTGCCTTTGAGCATTGTTGGTGAATGTGACCTTCTTAGCTCTATGTCCTTATTGTTGGTCTTATTTGTATTCTTGTAGGCACTTTGATTTTCATGAATTGTTGCCTTCTTAACTAGGCCTGAATGTTTATGTGACCTCATTTCTAATTGACTGCCCTTACATGATTGTTGCCCCTATTTGTTATGAGCCCTTGATTCATGCTTTGTTCCTAGGTTTCCACTTTTTTTCCATGTACCTCTTTTGGATCAATAAACTAGATTCAAGCACAATATAGTCCTTAGTTTGGTTGAACCTGTCCTGAAGCATATTATCCATTAAAAATTCTTCACAATTTTGAGAGCTCCATCACTCTCCAACCCTCAAATTCATTGGCTATATCAATTGAAAAATTATTTTTGTATTGATTTATGTGGGTTGTACCTATAATTTTATTAGCATGAAACTTGCACAACAATTTCATTGCTATGTTTACACTTTTAAATTTTATAAATTATGGTGACTAATAGGAATACCATGTCTTGTGTGGATAAGTTTCCTAATGTCTAATGAGAAATAGAAAGGTTTTATATCAATTGCCTAAAAATCTAATCTTTATCCAAATATGAATTCAATGGATGAGATACAAGGCTTGGACTACAACAACATGAAAATCTAAAAATTATATGCAAATATAAAAATTAAGTTGCCTCGGAATTACCATGATTAGATTCATCTTCTTTATGATGCCAAAAATCAACTAATATAACATGCTTATAAATGCTACCTTATGCAATCTTATAATAGAAATATTTAAAGAATAAAATCACCATAAGATAGCAGCAATGAGGCACAAATCAGCAACATATGAGCATCACATAACACATGATTTACTTGGATAAAATCTTGCAGGAAAAAACGCCATCAAGAAGAGAGGCCAAGTATGCATTATCTTCAAACAAATGAGATTATAATACAATAAGTTTCATTCTCCTCTTTTCCTCCACCATGGTAGCACCTATGCACCTATTAAAAACCTCCTTATGCCTCAACCTATCCTTGTTCCTACAAATAAACTCAACATTCAACTATTGCTCATATTTTCTACATCTAGGAGGTAGAATGTATAGACTTGTGAAGGCATCTTAAGCCCTAGAAATGACTCCCAACTATTACCCTTCATTCAAAAAATTCCCAACCCTTGGAATACCTCCTTAGAATGCAAAAGGACAATGATTTTGGATCCAATACTTTCCCTCCAACTTGGGAGATAAACATTACATTAAATACAATAAATGATGGAATACCAAGAGACACATGTTTCCTCATTTCAATATCACACTTAGAGAATCCAAATAGTCACTCGTTTTTCCTTTTCCTTATCATGTATTATCCCATTCTAGGCATTCATTTGTGGGGAAAATAATATTAAAAATTTATGTCTACAAGTCACCTTTACCACTGCTAGTGGAACCCATCACCCCTTATGAATGTAATACAAAGAATGGTGAGAATAAATATTACAAAATATTTTTCCAATTCACCCTAAGTGCCTAAGAACACTTTCCATGGATGTTGGAACCATACAATATGACATAGAATTTACAAGATAGATGAGACCTTAATCCCAACATTCCCCCACTTGACATCAAAATTGTAAACACATCCATAGGAATCACAAATAAGGGTAAAACATATCTAAGCCAAACATGTTCCATATAGATCTTCACCATGTTCTTATTCTCCAATGAGATACCTACAAAAGCAACCATGATAACCACCATCAAGTAAAAAAATCTGTCACATCCTACAACATGCCACTTATGAAAGAAAAAGGAACATGCCAAGGTGAAACAAATGTCATTGAAACAAGTACACTAATATTTACATGAAAACAAGCATCAAATTCAAATGATAACAAAGGCTTTGAGTAGCTTACTTACTCACACTAGCTGGAATAACAACCACAACAAATTGCAACTCATCCAATCTAACCATACCTCAAACCAAGGTATACAAATCATAGATAGAACTTAATTCCATCAACATACCAACCCAAAATATACAATCAAGTCTTTGTATATCCATCCTCTTATCTCAATGCAATATACCAATGAATAAATGACTAGAGAAAAGGCCAACCAACAAAGTATGCATTAATAATGAAACAATTTTGTGGATATAGATAGTCCACATCCAAGTCATCGCATTGCAATAAAGTGGGTAGCTAATCCACATACTACATAACTTGTAGATCCAAAACCAATGAAACATGATAATTGATCATCACATCAGTAACCAAAAAATGAATCTATCAAAGAGGATAACCATGCATATGTCCAAAAACTCCCACTACATGAGTAATGCCAAATCTGAAAATAGTGAAGGGCGCACAATATAATAAGAGGGGGGTGAATCAATATATCAAATCTATTAAAAAATCTTTAAATCAACATGTATCTCCAAACATGAAAGAAAATAGATACTATCAATTATGCAACACAAATGTATGCATTCACACAATGAACACTAGATAAATGTGAAAACCTAGAATGGGAAAAACCACGATGAGAAGAGATCCTTGGAGTTCCTGTCCAACCTTGCAAAAGTAATGAATAAGTTACAATCATGAAGTAGGCACCAACCTATTGGAGACACCAATACCCAATGTGAATATCTAAGCACCAACTTGTTACACCTAGTTGTGTTACTACTTATTTAATTTTACCTTGTTTGGTGAAAATGCTTTAGAAGAGTGTATTTATGCTTCATGTGTTTTGGAAATATGAAGAGTAAATGATGATTTATTTTTTGTTATGAAATTTCTTGGATATGAAAATATACGATGCAAGTGAATGTATTGTTTTCAGCTAACTAATAATGCAAAGTGCTAAGTTGGATGAAGGAAAAGTATCAAACCTCTTGAAGAGAGGGGAAGTATCACTTAGGGAGAAGAACTTGGTTTGATAACCTTTGATAAAAGATCTAGACTGAGCTTTCACACACACACACACACTTCTAGTTTGGTTAAGTCAAGATAGTAGTTGGGGAATAATAAGTTATCTTTAGTCTTGCTTGTGTTTATATTTATGAATGTTCTTACTTAAGAGTCTAAGAATTGAGTCTCTTTGAGATGTGTGAAATCTTCTTTGCATGTTTATACTTGATCGATGGAATATACATACATAATATGTATATATGTATGTGTCAACGAAAACTCATACTCATGAGTAAATACATGCATACATATATGCAGATAGACATATCTACACATGCTCATGTAAGAAATACCCATATTCATGGGAATATTATTCAAGAAAGGAGACATATATATACATACCATGTATATATGTCAATCGATATGATTGTGATTATATGTGTTTAAATGTAAGGTGTGATATATATGTATATATATAGTATATGAGTATATACATACATACATACATACATACATATAAACTTACGAGTATGTATTGATGGAAAAGATATGTCCATAATAGTATGTTAACATATATATATACATATATACACACACATACTTTAATGTGTATGTGTATTCATTATCGAATAATGTATTATATAAAATTGATAATCGAGATATGAATATTTAAAAGTGTATGTATATACATATATACATATAAATGTATATACAAATAGTCATTATATATATGACAAATCTTTTCCTTATTGCAGAATTGTTTAACTAGCGCATAGTATTTTAAACATAGCTTATGCTATGTATTGCACACAACATAGTAATAAATTGAATGACGCTAAAATAAAACAGTGCATACATTATTAAGTGATGCTTAAAAACTTTAAAGTTTTGTATAATTTAAAATGGAACAATTCCATATATAAGTTTCCAAAGCTTTCCAATGTGTAAATAGAGCTTCCAAGACTTTGTCAACAACAAAACAATAGTAAATTCTCATGTACAGGAAAGTATCAACCAAGTCAAATAGCCCACAATGACCATTGGAATAAGGCACAAATAGCATAATGTGGTGCCAACTGAGAATGGAATGAATCGATTAGAATTCTATCATTCAATATGAATTTTCAGATTATGAAGCATTTTGAATATGTAGAAATGGTCAAGTACACAGCTATGCCAAGTAAGTCTACCTTTAGGAGGAAATCACCTTGTATTACTGATAGTAATTCTTGCTGTCTATTTTGGTATTGACTCATTCACCCTGGCTGCATATGTGTTTGTTTTGCAATGAATTTAGTGGCCACCTTTTCTTTCAATTGTTGAGTTGAACCTCTTGAGCTAAGAAGTGTCAATCTTGTTGCATTGTTTCTAGCCTTTTGTTATTGATCTTTGCAAATAAATAGAGGTGCTCTCAACCTCAATAGGGAAACATATTTTCTTCATTCATACTGTGTTTTTTTAGTGGTTATAATCTAAATTTTTGAGTGAGTGATATTTGAGAGTTGTGAGAAGAATTTGAGAGTGATATTTTTGTGGAAAGTGAGAAGGTTTATTTGGGAAATTGCATACCAAATTGAGAGGAAGTTGATAAATGAATCTAGTTCAATCAATTGGAGCATTGCATAAATAGGCATGCTAATTTCTTCTCTTTTATTCTTTGTATGTTTGGAATGATTGTGTGTTATTGATTGTTTTGATTAGAGGATTGTATCATCTTTTTATAGGAAAATATTTTTATATTCTTAAGTGAAATGGAAAGCTTTTTTTTTATACTTATTGAAAAGATATACATTTCTTAATGTGTTTATACATATTCCATATTAAGGAATGGGTGGATATAGTGGGAATAAATACTATATTGGGGATATAGATTTCATAGCTAAAGTTTAAACTAGTTGAGTCTTAGAGTTTGTATGAATTACTTAGTAGATGATTTAGTTAAACATAGAGGTTTAATAGGTTATTCCCATAGTTAGGATAATCTAGTGAAGGGGATAGCTTATGCATGGATTATGAATGGTCAATATAAATCGAGCTAGGAAGGCAGGTGAAGTATATGGCATCCAATCAAAGTATTGGGTGATGAATACTTTGGCCAAATTAGTGTAAGTTTCTACTGTGTACACTATCAATCACTGTGATCCAAGTTTATATACTAGGTAGAGGAATGTCATATATGTAGGTTGTAGCCACTGTCTGACAAATCTAGATATGTAGGACACAACACCAAGCTCAAGTAAGGTCAATATTTATTATGAGGTCACCAAACTAATCTCTTTGTCGAAGGGTAGGGCTATCTATCCATTTGATAATTGTGTGGGGGATCACAATAGTCCAAGGTTGGCAAAAAATCACTTGAGTGATGCTTCTCCTCATTAGTAGGCGACCAAGGTTTGAATGGAGTATTTATAAGGCTATTCATACATCTTTTTCCAGTAAGCTCTATGGAGCCTTGTTTATGTATTTTGTATCCATTATGATGGAAATATTGTAGAAAGTGAAATGATATCATGTTATCATGTACTAAAAAAACATTACTTTGGAAAGTTGTAATACTTTGATATAATGCAATGGAAAAGTTTGGAAAGATATTATTTCAAATGTGCATGCTATCTTTATAGTTTTAAAAAGTAAAATTTTATTGCGCATAATAGTTAGATGCTTACTTTATTTACTTGAGGTTAACACTTAGGAAAGTTAATATGTAGAAAAATGGGCATGTTACATGTGGTATCAAAGCTACCAAGTTCATCTCTAGAACCTATGTCCTCACTATGTTTTCCCTTCCAACATTATGAAGTCTAATGTTTTGAAAATTCTTGTGCTAGGATGGTGTGTCTTAGGTTAACTGCAAGAAAGTCAATGATCATAAATGAGAGCTACCTATGAGCCAAGAAGGGAAAATAAGCCCTTGTTCATACCATTGATGGAACCAAATATGAAAACACCATCTAGCTAAGTGATGTTGAGACAATCAATCAAACTCTATCATGGACTAGTCAAGAGAAAAGAAGGATGAGAGATGAAGCCAATTTTAACAATTTACCATTTGTCTCTTCGGCCAAGTTAGACTCATTATCACTTTCCAGGTATATGCCCTCAAAATGTAGTGATAGTATAGCATTTATATTAAAAAATCCTCAAGTAGTACCTTTGGCTGAAGTAATTGTTATAGCCTTTAGTAGTGAATCGGAGGGATACATTCCCCAAAACTATGTCTCAGAAGATAAGTCACAAGGTTACTATCCTTTTTGTGATAGAGATGAGAAAATGAGAGATGCACAAAAACTTGAGGGGTATATTCCTCATAGTTATATATTTGAGAGTGAATCCTATGGATACTCTCTTGATTATTTGAATAGCCATTCTATGTAAAAGAAAGGATATTGAAATCCTTATGAATAAATGAAAGAATATTTTTTTATCAAAAATTTGTGTATGAGAACCTCAATGGAATTTTATATGTGAATCTATCCTCTTTTGAAATGTTTCATATGAATTTAGTAAACCATAATAGGATCTAATTAAATATGAACCTCCAGGTATAAATATACATAAGACAATGGTTAGGAAAAGAACTAATCTTGGAGGGAGTCAAGACTAGAGGGAGTCAAGAGGTTGGACAAGGTCCGAAAAATCTCGAAGCCAATATGGATCAACTTATGGAAATCATGAATGAAACTAATACAAGGATAGGAAACCTTGAGCAAGAAGTGAGGGGAAAATAGAATAAGAAGAAGTCCCACACAACAAAGAAGATGAAGAAGTTACCAATAATGAGGAAGAAGGGGAAGATTCCAAAAACCACACTAAATCTAGAGATCAAGAAAGTATTAGAGCTCAATCATATTTTTATGGAACCAAGATAAAGTGTATGACAACTGAATTATCTAGGGATATGAGAAAGATTACTCCTAAAATTGAAGGAAGCACCATTGAAGAGGAAGTTATGGCATGGTTAATTCAAATGGAGAATTATTTTGAAATAAGAAACTATTTAGAAGAAACTAAAGTTGTGTGGGGAGCATTCCATTTAGTAGGAGAAGCCTCTAACTAGTGGATGAACAAGATGGAACTTGGAATCAGTTCCTTAAAGCTGACTTGGAATGAGTTTTCTGAGATTTTTTGAAAGAGGTGGTTACCCCAACTCTTTTTTTATCAAAAGCTCATTGATTTCCAAAATTTGAGACAAGGAGATATGTCAGTGAATTACTGGGAGAATTTCACTCATCTCTTGAGGTATGTTCCAATGTACCAAAAGGATGAGTGATTTCAAATCAGAAAGCTCATTATGGGACTAAATAGCCAAATAGGTGGAGAGGTATATGTACATGGTCCAACCACTATGGACCTAGTATATGAGAAGGAAATCAAGCAAGAGAAAAAACTCAAAGCCATCTCTAACTATTGGGAGAAGAAGAATTGAAAGAAGAATGGAGGATCTCAATTTAAACAAGCTCCCAAGAAGTTTAATGAGGGGAAATAATTTCAAAGATAAGGGGACAAAGGATTCTACAATAATTAGAATAAGTCGAGGAAGGATTTTCGAGGAAACAACTACAATAGTGGTAATTATAGCAAAGCTAGAGGGAATGGTGGTAATACTGATAGGCCAAAAAAAAGAAGAGGACTAGTGAAAGGATGCTATACATGTGGAGGGGATCATTTTTATTGTCAATTCCCTAACAAACCATTAAGTTCACAACCACATGGTAATTCACTTCCTCCTCAACAAGTCGCATTTTAGTAAAGGATAAATGAAGTAGTGGACAATTGGCAAGTTAAATACCAGATCACCTCGGTGGAAACTTTAGGTACTTTGTTTGGTTTACCTATTTCCATACTTATTGATACTAGAGCCACATAAAATTTTGTTTCACCTAGAGTAGCTAATCATATTTATAGAAAGGTTATTTTTTATGGAAAAAATCTTGGGTTGTAGATTATGTAAACTAGGGAAGAGCAACGATGAACCAATTTTTATTTGAGGCAAGGGTTTAACTTCCAAGTTTCTCAATGGAATTAAACTTGTACGTAGCACCCTTAGGTTGATGTGATGTTATTTTTAGTGGATTTCCATGCTAAAATCATAGAGTGTCTAGATGATCTAGGTAATCAAGTATCTTTTCAAGGCACACCTAGAGAAGTAAAACTGCAACAGATTTCAGTTGTGCAAATGCATAGGGCAAATTTATTTTTTTCCAACTATTTGCAATTAGAATGGATAAGCTAGAAGAAGTGAAGGAAGTCACTCCTCAAGATAAAGTAATGGTAATATGAAATATTCTCAAGAATATGAAGAAGGAGAAGTGGTGGATTCTAAAGAAATAGATATGGAGAAGTATCCAATCTTATGAAAATTTGTGGGTGTATTTCCAAAAGAACTACCTAGACTACCTCCCAAGAGAGTATTTGATTTCTCCATTGATCTAGTACCAAGGTCAAAACCTGTATCTAAATTACCCTATAGGATGACTACAATGGAATTAATGGAGCTTAAGGCACAGTTGGAAGATTTGTTTTCCAAAGGATTGATAAGACCCAGTGTTTCACCGTGTGGAGTGCTAGTGATCTTTGTGAAGAAGAAGGGCGGTACCCTGCATTTATGTATAGAGTATTGAATGGTTAACAAAACTATAATAAAGAACAAGTATCTATTGCCACGTATTGATGATATTTTTGATCAAATGTGAGGAGCAGCCATATTTTCAAATATTGATTTGTGATTCAGTTATCACCAACTAAGGACCAAAGAGGAGGATAGTTTTAAAACTACTTTTAGGAATAGATGCGGTCATTATGAGTTCATAGTCCTAACCTTTGGACTTGCAAATGCACCAAAAACATTCATGACCCTGATGAACAATGTATTTAGAGACTGCTTAGATAGGTTTGTATAATTAGTATTCCTTGATGATATCTTAATCTATTCCAAGAGTGAAGAGGAATATTGTAAACATTTAGAGAGAGTACTCCAATGGTTAAGAGTTCACAAGCTATATGGAAAACTCCCTAAGAGTACATTCTTTTAGAAGGAAGTGTAGTACCTAGGTCACGTAATTTCATAGAAAGGGATTGCAATAGATCCAACTTAAATAAAGACAATGCTTGAGTGCCCAATGCCCAAAAGTGTACTAGAGGTTAGAAGTTTTATGGGTTTGGCTAGTTACTATAGGAAGTTTGTTGCCAAATTTTCTAGGATAGCCTTTCCTACTACTTCATTATAGAGGAAGGGTAAGAAGTTTGAGTGGTCAAAAAAGTGTCAAGCAACATTTGACCTACTCAAAGAGAAGTTGACTACCACACCCATATTGAAGGTACTTGATCTAGAAGGCAAATTTAGTATCATAATTGATGCATCAAGAGAAGGATTAGGAGGAGTTTTTATGTAAGAAGGGCAAGTCATTTATTATGAATCTATAAAGTTGAAGCCCTATGAACAAAATAATGAATCACATGATTTGAAGTTAGCACCAGTTCATGAATTGAAAATTTGGAGACATTATATGATGGGAAATCCTTTTGAGTTGAAGACCAATCATCACGGTCTAAAGTATTTATTTACTCAACCCAATTTGAGTGCACGAAAAAGGAGGTGGTTGGAGTTGATATTAGATTATGACTTCAACATCAACTAAATCAAAGGAAAAGAGAATCGAGTTTTCAATGCTCTAATTAATTAAAGGCATATCGCCTCAATGGTAACAATTCAAGCCGACTTTAAGGGACAAGTGTTTCAAAAATCTATGGATGATGAATTTTTCAAGCAAGTTAAGAAAGCACTAAAGGATAATCCACAAGATGAAAGATATGAAGGTTATCACTTTGAACCAAATGGATTATTAAGGTTTAAAGGAAGAGTATATGTACCTAATTCATAAGAATTAAGGAACCTAGTGTGGAAGGAAGTTCACAATGCACCATACTCTAGACATCCTGGTGTGATGAAGATGTTGGCTGATGTGAAGCAATTATGTTTTTGGAAGAGTTTGAAGGGGGATGCTGCAATATTTTTTGCAAGATGCTTAGAGTTTCAAAGATTAAAAGCAGAACATTGAATCACCCTACAAATTTTTTATATCCACATGATATACCTAAAAGTAATTGGAAATTTATTAAATGGACTTTGTGCAAGATCTACCTATGTCAAGGAATAAGCACAATGCCATTATAGTGGTGGTGGATAAGTTAACTTTGGTGGTGCATTTTATACTGGTAAATATAACTAATGGAGTTCTTGTCATAACTCAAAAATTTATGCAAGAGGTGTTTAGATTGCATGGGATTCCTGAGAAGATCATTTCAGATAGGGATGCCTATGTGACATCTAGGTTTTGGCAAACCTTTTTATCATCACTTGGAACTAAGTTAAATATAAGTTTAACCTATCATCTGGAGATGAATGGACAAACTAAGAGTTAACCAAGTGTTTGAAGATCTACTAAGGATGTATTGCATGGATCAACAATACAAGTGGGAAGATTGCTTGCCATTAGTGGAATTTGCATATAATAATTCTTATCATTCAACAATAAAGATGGATCCATTTGAAGCATTGTATTGTATAAAATGTCAAAAATACAATAAACTAGGATAAGATAGAGGATATGATAAGTCTTGGGCCAAAGATGTTATCAAAAATGGAGGAGCAAGTAGGAATTATTAAGAAAAGGCTAGCTAAAGCCAATGATAGGTAGAAAAGTTACGTACATGCTAAGCAGGTACCCAAAAATTTTATAGTAGGGGAAAAGGTGTTAAGGGTTAAACCTCATAAGAGTTTCATCAAGTTTGGAAAGTCTTCCAAATTAGCTTCGCGTTGGGTGATCACACAATACTAGTTTATAATTTTTGGTCAATCTAGACATTGAACTAATTTTTTTTAACTAAATCTTCACTTTCATGCACCTATCCCGGCTAAACCGTGAGGAATTTGAAGATGGCACAATCTAGTGATTTGTAATTTTTTTGGGTAGATTCTAAATATATTTTTTCAAAATTTTTGGAATGAGATTGCACTTATTTTTCCATCTTCTTTGAAAATTAGTTTTTAATAGTAAACACCATTTTAAAAGAGTGATGTTACTGGCTAACACGTAAAACTTTTTCTATGACGATTTTTTTTTTTTAAATTTTAATTTAGATTCGTAACTACGATATCTAGTGCATGGAATTGGTTTCATAGAATTTCATTGAATATTTTTTTGTTAATTAAGTTTCAAAGTCAAATGAGCTACAATTTAGACATGATTTACTGGCTAAAACATAAATTTTTTTGTATGTATCGAAATTCAATTTTTTTTTGTTGGATCAAGGACATCAATATCTAGTGCATAGATATTTATGAGATTTTTTTTTCATAATTTCCTATTTTTCCGCATGTGCAAAATAGAGAGCTTGATTTTCGGTGAAAAACCTACATTCTCAAGAAATAAAAAATAAATATAATAATTAAATTAAATTTATTTAAAATTATACTTTTTAAGAAGCTTATAATAAGGAATACATACTAAAAAAATTTTTAAAATAAATGAATTCATTTGATCCACCAAAAGGTAAATCAAAAGTGGTTTTTTATTAGTATTTTGATGGGTGTAAAGGAGACTCCATTATAGGTATGGTTTAAAATTAGCGAGATTATATCCAATGGGTTTTGATCTAAGGTGGTTTGATAAAACCCTCTTCAATTATAATCCTCTAAATGAAACTTTTCAAGGCTTAAATCATTATATTTTCTAAAAATATGCGATTTCAGCAAAAATCAAGATCTCCTAGAAAGTGTAAACCAGTTGTGTCGCCAAAAAGTGTAGCCTTTGACACTTTTTCACTCATTCAGGCCTTTTCCCTTGGAGTTTGACCTTGTTTTGCCTTTATTTGGTCTTGAAATCTTGCAAATCAACAATAACCTAATGGTGTTTTACAAATGTGTTGTGAAGTGTTGTAACACATCTTCCCACTTTTCTAAGACCCTTTCAACACAATTCACCTAAACAACCCCTTTTTACCCCTTTCCAAGCCTTGTGACAAAGTGTTGTAAGGCATTTTCACACTTTCCTAGGCTTATCATCAACCAATTAACCCTCTTCTTATGTTAATTTGACCCCTTAATGTAATTTAAGGCCTGACTTAAGTGTGTTTCTGGAGGAAAACCTTATAAACATCATTAATCACCTTTTTATTCCCGACCACCACTTGAATTTTCCCAAGTGGACTAGGTCGCCACCTTGGGCGACCTAGTCCCTTTTGGATTAAAACTCAAAATTAAAACAAAAACCTAAAGGGAATTTGCCTCCAAAACCCTAGTGTCAGCCTATCAAGTGACATTTTTGGGAAATTAGGGCATATCTTGTATAAATACGGGTTTTCACCTTCATTCCCCCCCTTAGATCATTTTCACATTCACAAGAACTCTTGCACTCAAGCTTCCCAAGAAATCAATCAAGCACAAGGAATCTCAAGCAACATCCATTGGAGCTGTTTCTTGCATGTTGTAGACTTCAACAACTAAAGGATTTGGTGAGTGTTTGTATTGGTTTATCATTCCATCATCTTTCCTTTCATTGTTTGTCATTTGGGTTTAGCTACCATCAAAGGGATTTGACTAAGGAAAACCCCTAATCTCTAACCCTAACATTTTCTTTGTCTTTGCATGTGTTTTGCAGGTTGTATGCAGATTTGGCAAGGTACAAAGAGTTGACAAAGGTACAATCATTCCATTCAAGTCAACTCAAGTCATCAAACCCTAGGAGGAGCAAACGAACAACTTGTAGGTCATTTTTTGAAGATTCGAACACGAGCATCTATAGAAAAGTAAAGTGCAATTGGGGACCCAAAGAATTAGACCTTCAGACTCCTGAAAGTACCAGGAGGACTAGGTCACCATTATTGGCAACCTTGTCCCTGTACTAGGCCTGAAATAGGGTTTTGACTTTTTTGGATACCCTTTTTCTCGAAACTCAATATGGTAAAGTTTCCCGACAAAAGGAATAGGTCACCTATTCTAGTGTAAGTGTCCCTTTGTAGATTTTAGAACATTTTGGGGCTTCTCTTCTGCAATTTTCCATTCCCAAGTGCACCATCTCTTTGTTTTCCAATTATTTCTAGTTTTGCATATATTTAGGGCATATAGTTTAGTTGCATATAGTGTACATTTTCTTTTTTTATATTCTATAGTTATTTTAGTTTCATTTCATTTCCAACACTTAGCCACACTTCAACACATAGAACACAACCCTGTTCAGCCCATCCTCCCTTGGAATCCAACCACCAAAAGTGTCATATCACCAAGGTGAAAGAGTGTCATTCCTAAACCAAGTGCTCCTAGGTGAAAAACCCTAGGGGCCTAGTAAGGGGAGTCCTCTTTCCCATTTTAGCATATACATTTTTGGTGGTTCGCCAGTATTATGGGATCACCCCACTACATAGGTCCTTTCGAGGTTCTTGGGGAAATAAACCTAGTTGCTTACTGAATTGTTTTGCCACCAACTCTTGCTAGGATGCACAATGTCTTTCATGTCTCATACATTAAAAAGTATATACCAAGGGATGACCATGTTATTTATTGGAATTATTTATAGTTATAGGACCCAAGAGTGGTAACAATTGATCCTCTCAAGGTGCTAGGAATGTGTAAGCTTCACTTTTGCAATAGAGATTTTTTGCAATGCAAAGTCTAGTGGGACCAATATGTAGAAGATTCTACCACTTGGGAAGACTATGCTGAGATTAAGAAGACGTTTTGCTCATGTCTCACATGATTTTGAGAGTTCTTGAAAAAAATTCAGATATGTTTATGCTTATAGTTTATATCTATGCCTACTAGACTTAAAATCATCAAGGATGATGATTCACAAGGGGGGGATATGTTACACCCCATTGTGTTACTACTTATTTACTTTTACCTTGTTGGGTGAAAATTATTTAGAAGATTGTATTTATGCTTTATTGTTTTGGAAATATGAAGAGTAAATGATGATTTAATTTGATGTTATGAAATGTCTTGATTATGAAAATACATGATGAAAGTGAATGTATTGTTTTCAGCTAACTACTATTGCAAAGTGTTAAGTTGGATACATGAAAATTATCAAGACTCCTAAAGAGAGGGGAAGTATCACCCAAGGAGAAGAACTTGGTCTGGTAACCTTTGATAAAAGATCTAAACTGAGCTTTCATAAACACACACTTCTAGTTTGGTAAAGTCAAGATAGTAGTTGGGGAATAGTAAGTTATCTTTAGTCTTTCTTGCATTTATATTTGTGAATATTCTTACTTAAAATTCTAAGTATTAAGTCTCTTTGAGATGTGTGAAATCTTCTTTTTGTGTTTATACTTGATTGATGGAATATATACATATATATATATACAATATGTATATATGTATCTGTCAACAGAAAAATCATACACATGAGTAAATATGTGCATAAGTATACATAGATAAACATATCTACGCATGATCATGTACGAAATACCCATATGCATGGGAATATTATTTAAGCAAGGAGACATATAGATACATACCATGTATATATGTCGATCAATATGACTATGATTTTATGTGTTTTAAAATGTAAGGTGTGATATATATGTATATATATATATATATATATATATATATTAACTTACGAGTATGTATTGACGAAAAGGATATGTCCATAATAGTATGTTAATATATATATCTACATATATACACACACATACTTTAATATGTGAATGTGTATTCATATATCAAATAATGTATTATATAAACTTGAGATTTGAGATATGAAGATATATATGTATATACATATATACATATAAACATATATACATATATATTATATATGTAAATAGCCATTATATATATGAATTTTTTTTCCTTAGCGTGAAATATTTTAACCAATGCTTAACATTTTAAACATAGCTTATGCTATGTATTGTGTGTAACATAGTAATAAAGGGAATGACACTAAGAGAAAGCAATGCATACATTATTAAGTGATGCTTAAAACATTTAAAGTGTTGTATAATGTAATATGGAACAACGCCATTTATAAGTGCTTAAGTTTCCAAAGCTTTACAATGTGACAATAGAGCTGCCAAGACTTTCTCAACAACAAAACATATGCAAATGCTCATGTATAGGAATGTATCAAACAAGTCAAATAGCCCACAACGACCCTTGGAATAAGGTGCAAATAGCATAATGTGGTGTCAACTAAGAATGTAATCAATCGATTAGAATTCTATCTTTCAATATGAATTTTTAGATTATGAAGCATTTTGAATATGTCAAAAGGGTCAAATACATAGTTGCACTAAGTAAGTTGACCTTTAGGAGGCAATTACCTTGCATTACTGATCATCATTCTTGCTGTCTATTTTGGTATTGACTCATTTACCTTGGCTGCATATGTGTTTTTTGTGTAATGAATTTAGTGGCCACCTTTTCTTTTAATTGTAGAGTCGAACCTCTCGAGCTGAGAAGTGTCATTCTTGTTGCCATGTTTCTAGACTTTTGTTATTGATCTTTGTGTATAAATAGAGGTTCTCTCAACCTCAATAGGGATTCATATTTTTTGCATTCATGCTATGTTTTTTGGAGTGGTTATAATTTGAATTTCTGAGTGAGTGAGATTTTGGTGGAAAGTGGGAAGGTTTATTTGGGAAATTGCATACCGAATTGAGAGGAAGTTGAGAAAGGAATATAGTTTTATCAATTGGAGCATTGCATAAACAAGCTTATTTATTTCTTCTCTTTTATTATTTTTATATTTGGAATGATTGTGTGTTATTGATTGTTTTGATTAGAGGATTGTATCATATTTTTATAGGAAAATATTGTTATATTCTTAAGTGAAATGGAAAGATTGCTTGTTATACTTAGTGAAAATATATACATTGCTTGAAGTGTTTGTACATATTCCATATTAAGGAATGGGTGGATACAGTGGGAATAAATACTCTATTGGGGATATAGATTTCATAACTAATGTTTAAACTAGTTGAGTCTTAGAGTTACTATGAATTAATTAGTATCTATAATTTCGTTAAACATAGAGGTAATAGGTTATTCCCAGGGTTAGGAATACTTTAGCCAAAGTAGTGTAAGTTGCCACTATTTACACTGTCAATCACTATGATCTAGGTTTACATACTAGGTAGAAGAATGTCATATATGTAGGTTGTAGCCAATGTGTCAAATCTAGATATGTAGGACACAATACCAAGCTCAAGTAAGGTCAATATTTATTATGAGGTTACCAAACCAATCTCTTTGTCAAAGGGTAGGGTTATCTATCAGTTTGATAGTTGTGTGAGGGACCACAATAGTCCAAGGTTGGTGAAAAATCACTTGAGTGATGCTTCTCCTCATCAGTAGTCAAACAATATTTGAATAGAGGATTTCGAGGACTATTCGTACATCTTTTTCTAGTAAGCTCCATGGAGCCTTGTTTACATATTTTGTGTCCATTATGATGGAAATTTTGTAGAAAGTGAGATGATATCATGTTATCATTTACTATGAAATCATTACTTTGGAAAGTTGTAATACTTTGATATAATGAAATGGAAAATTTTAGAAAAATATTATTTCAAAATGTGGATGCTATCTTTATAATTTTGAAATTAAAATTTTTATTGCACATAATGGTTAGATGCTTGTTCTATCTTGAGGTTAAAACTTAGGAAATTTATTGTGTAGAACAATGGGAATGTTACACAACTCAACAAGTAAGACACCAATCGTACTAGATTACAAAGATAAAGCTTACCGAAATTCAATTTTGATTACACAACTTACACAAGATCTAATCTTGTCTCAAACACTCTCCTACACACCTTATGATCTTTTGATTATGGTGCATAGTAATTGAGATGCAATTCTCATTGAATTACACCTGGTCACACAATTTCTCACATACACACACTCTCCACACACTTTTTCAAGTGCAATCTAAAACTATGATGATTATATTCATCTCATTACATTAAAATCTTTTCAAGTCAGTTAGGAGTCTCTTAACACCATCTGTAATTAGCTAAGATGATTAAGGTGGGCCTAAATTCAAATTTACATGAAATGTGTAGTGGGTAGGTCCTAAATTATTTTTTTTGTCACCAAACTAACACGATTTTGTGTGCATCCTTTAAGAACCTTAACCAAGACCTACTTCATTATACCACACTATCTCTAAAGGTCACACACTACAAGTCACTACCACACAATATTTGAACATCAACTAGTTAATTAACCAACATAGTGACCCTTCTATCACTTCAATATTTTTTCCTACTAAACATAAATTTTAAAAAATATAGAATGAGATAGAACATGTGTAGACATACTCTTCGTTCAAACTGCAAACCAAAATTTTCATCTAGGAAGAAATAAAAATCATGAACATGTTGCTAGAAAAATATCTATGCTTGGGTAACTAACCTCAAACATTCCAAATTAGACTTCTATATTATATCTATCAACATGAATAGATGTAGTATAATAATACAAGCATATCAAAATAAACTCCTTTGTTGTTCTCAAATACAGTGTCATGGCATGATAGAAATACACCCCAATTTCAACAAGTACAATTACATTTAATTCTGACTAAACTACTAGCATTACTCCTTTGACATCAGTGATCATTTTGACATCAATGACATATGTTCAATAATCTCCCCCTTTGTAATTGATGGAAAAATAGTATGTTGTTGGCATAGGAAGATAAATCTAATATGTCTAGATTAGATGGTCATTAGGAGGTCACCTCACTTTGAGTTCCACTTTCTCCACTTAGATGATTTAGCATTTTGAGTTCCATTTCTCCCCCTGTAACATCAATGGAAAAGGTCAACTCCAAAAACTTGTTCCCTAGATAGATTCTCCCTAACTCTATAACACATTTTGATTGAAACATTTTGCAAGACCACCAAGTCTTCTTATGGTAGTAATTCAACACTCTCCCTCAACCTATGCTTCCTCTTGATTTAGGAGGAGGGAGCAACAACTCCCAACTTCTACCAGAGATTCTCAAATGTCTCCTTGGAAAGAGGTTTAATGAAAATATATGTTATTTTCTCCTTTGTTTCAATATACTCCAACTTAACCTCTTTGCCTAAGAACCTTCTCTCTCAAAAAATGATACTTAATTGCAATATGATTTGTTCTTGAATGCATTACCAAATTCTTTGAAATGTTTATAACACTAGTATTTTCACAAAGAATGGGAATGGGTTCATCAAGCTCTATCTTCATCTCCTTTAAGTTATGGTTCGACAATAATACTTGAGCTCAACATGAAGATATTGTAATATATTTTTCTTCTGTTGTAGATAAAGATACTAAATCCTACTTATTGTTGCATAGGTGGCTACCATAGCACCAAAAGATTGACCTCTTAATACCCAATACATCCACTGGATTTATACAATATCAAGATCTACAGGAGGTAGTTAAACCATGTCATGAAGCCCAAGCATTGTGCTAGACTACATCTACCATAGGAAGAGGATACCAGGGATCACACCTTGCAACAATCCCCCTAGTGCAAGCACAAGGTTTGAACCTATGACCTCGGCTCTGATACCAATTTTTGCATAGGCGGCTACCATTGCACCAAAAGATTGACCTCTTAATGCCTGATACAACCACTGGATTTATACAAGATCAATATCCATAGGAGGTGGTTAAACCATTTAATGAATCCCATGCGCTGTGCTGGACTACACCTACAACATGAAGAGGAGACCAAGGGTCACACCTTACAAAACTTATTGCTTATCCAAGATACAAGACTATCACCAAGAAAGAAATCTCCACCACTTTTCCTATTTTATACATGTATTTAGTGTGAAATTTTCACTCTTAGGATACCACAAGCCAAAATCTATTGTAACCTTCAGATATCTAAATATCCTTTTTACTGCCTTGACATGAGTTTCCTTAGGTGTTGCCTAAAATCTAGATACCATCCCAACTTCTTACATTATATCTGGTTTGGATACGGTCACATACAACAAGCTACTAGTCATTAATCTATACAGAGTCTAGTTTTCTAGAGTAAATTCATCATCCTTATTCAATTTACACCCACTAACCATATGTGTAATTATTAGTTTGCATTCTTCCATCTTAAACTTGCTCAAAAAAAATTATGTACCTATTTTGAGAAATGAATATACCTTTGTCTAATTGAAAAATATATAAACCAAGAAAGAAGGATAATTTACCAAGGTTGACATTTTAAACTCACTCTACATTGCATCTTGAAACTCTTTACACATAACATCACTACGCAATGAAAGATAATATCATCAACATAAAAAATAACAATCAGTAATTGACCACCTTCAATTTTTATGTATAAGTTACTATCTACATTGCTTGTCCTAAAATTTGTTGTTGTAGATACCTATCCAATCCAAAGTGCCATGCTCTAGGAGCATTTTTGAGTTCATAAAGTGTTTTCTTCAATCTACACACAAATTTTGGATTATTTGAACATTTGAATCCTTATTTTTGTTCAGTGTATACTTCATCCTCTAAGTTTCCATTTAGAAATGTTGACTTCACATCCATTTTATATACCTTGAAATTAGTGAATGTTGATAAGGCCAAGAACATCCTGATTGCTTCCAACCTTGTTACCAGATAAAATGTCTCTTCAAAATCAATTCCTTCAACTTGAGCATATCCTTTACATACAAGTCTGGCCTTGTTCCTGATCACTTTTCCATCTTCATTCAACTTGTTTTTGACCCATTTGGTACCAATGACATTTTATCTTTAGGTATCAAAACCAACTCCCAAGTTTCATTCTTCTTTATCTGAGTTAACTCTTCTTCTATTACATCTACCCAACCTTTCTCTTTTCTTGTCTCCACATGGGAACTTGGTTCAATTTTTTATAATAACATAGTGTAACTACTCATTTTCTCTCTCAATTCTTCTCTGGTTTTTAACTCCATTGTCGTTATCTCCTATTATCTAATCTTTAGAGTGATTCTTCTGAACATACCTAGCCGAAGTCTTTGTAACTGTATTCTCAAAAATAAATTTTGAGCCTTCATTACTACTGTGAATTAGATCTTCATTATATTCTTCTTCTAGAATCTCATTATACTATTTTGTTTCATCAATACTTACATTGACACTTTCCACAATTCTTTTAATTATTTTATTATAACATCTTTAGGCCTTTCTTGTCATAGAATAAATAAGAAAAATACCTTTATCAAATCTAGAATCAAACTTACCCAAATTTTATTCATCCCTTTTGATGTAGCACTTGCTTCCAAATATCCTAAGATGTCTAATTGAAGTTGGTCTTCCTTTCGATAATTCATATGGTGTTTTAGCAATCTTCAGTCTATTTTGAACTTTATTCAAAATATACATTGTTGTTTGTACTTCTCTCCAGTACATATATAACAAATTTTCTTGAATTAACATTGTTCTAGCCATCTCCTATATGGTCCAGTTCTTCCTCTTAGCTACCCCATTCTGCTACAAAGTTCTAGGAGAAGAAAATTGTAGATATCATGCAACTCACATAGTTCATCATACCTATCAGAAGTAAATTCTCCACCTCTATCTAATCTCAAACACTTGATTTTTCTTTCTATTTCATTCTCAACCATAACCTTAATAGCTTTAAACTTCTCAAATGCTTTTAATTTTTATTATAGAAATGTAATCCAAGTCATTATAGAATAATCATCACTAAGCATCATAAAATAACTGTCACCTCGTATGCTTTTTTCCTCATTGGTTTGCATAAATTTGTGTGAATCAGATCCAATGGATTTCTTGTAGAATATTTCTGAGTAGGAAATTTGGTCCTTGTTTGTTCTCCCTCATGGCATAATTATGGATTGAGCCGACAGTTTGTAAATATTTTCATACTTTTGTTGGAGCCGATGGGTAGCGATTAAATATTTAGTGGCAGATATAATAAGCAATTGTTCATATCATTTTGATATAGGTGTGTGAAGAGTTGATGTGTGTTGTGAGTATTAGAAGGATTATGCACAGTTTCACTTGTGCATAAAAGGATTTGTAATGAAAATTAAAGAAGAGCAGAGCAGAAGAGCAGAATCGGACAAAAGGTCAAGAAATTGACTAATATGCTTAATCAGAACTGTAATTAGGCATTAGTAGATGCTACTCTTTCAGTTTAATTATTCAGATGGATTTAATCTGAATATTTTGTAAGGAAGTGAGCCTTTCTATTTTGAGTAGTGAGCTCTAGGTAGTATGCCTGAATGCAAGTGCATTCCCATTTTGTAGACACTTATTTCTGAGTATACTCATATTGTCAATTGGCCTTCCACCATGGTTTTTCCTCTAACAGGGTTTCCATGTAAAAATCTTTGTGTTATGGTGTTGTGGTTATTGATCTTATGTTCATGCTTATTTCTTTTGGTTGAATGTTATAAGTGCTTGAAGGATCAGATTAGTAAACTTAAAAAGTAAAAAACACTAATTCGCCCCCCTCTCAGTGTTCCTTGATTCCAACAATTGGTATCAGAGCCTAGTTCCTTGGAATAAGTTTAACAACTTGGGGAAGATCTGGGAAATAAATTCAATGGATTCAAGTAGTCTTCAACAACAACTTCTGATGGCTCTAGATGATCTTGATCAGTCAAAATATGAAGTTCAAAAATCACAAGCAAACCTCATGGATGTTGAGAAATTCATTGAGTCATTAAAAGATAAAATCAATAAGTCTAGAGAAAAGAGAAAGGAACTTTGTGGTCAGATCAAGCAAAAAGATAGTAAGAGCATTGAAGATGAACAATTGATTCAAGCCCTGAAGGAAAAGACAAAAGAATGTGAAAATATTACCAGAGATAATACAGTTCTAAGCATGAGATGGAATCTATTATGATGAGGATGACCAAGGAGATTAAAGACAAAAAGAAGAATGAAGAGAATCTTGCTTAGTCCTTGAAAGAGCAATCTAAAGAATGCAATAGAATTCATGATGGATTCATTAATCTAGCACTTGAAATGTAGCAATCTAGAAATAATGAAGAAGAGCCTGAAAGACAGGTTGTTACTCTCAGAGATGAACTTGATACTGCAAATGAAATCAAGGAGAAGTTCAATATTAGCTCAGCCAAGCTTAATGAACTGATTAAAATTCAGAGAACAAAAGGTGACAAGCAAGGTCTTGGATATAAGGAAGGAGAAAGTTCCAGATTTGGACAAAGAAGACTTAGGCAAGGAAATCAGATGAACAAATTTGGAAGGTATCCTGTAAGACAACCTAATTCTCAAAGATTCAATGGTTATTGTTTTGTTTATAATAAATTTGGTCATATGGCTTCTCTATGTAGAAGTAGAATGAATTCAAGTGGTCCATCATTCTCCGGTCAGTGCTTTAACTACAACAAGTATGGTCATAAGTCAAATGAATGCAGAAATATGATGAACAAATTTTATCTAGGATGTCAGATTTTATACATGCAATAGATTTTTCCATATTGATAAACAATGTAGATCAAGAGAAAACCAATGGAACAACTAGTCTAGACAAAGAAATGTGGTGTGCTACAATTGCAACAAACTCGGTCACATTGCTAGATTTTGTAGAAGTAGAAAAGGTTTGGTAAATCAAAGGAGAAACATGCAAAAGGATGAAAAGGGAAAAGAGAAAATCACTACAGGTGTGATCAAGAAGAAAATGAAGAAAACATGGGTGAAAAATAATCCCTTTGTTACAAAAAATGGTTCTACACCAACACCAGATTCTGGTAATTCACCCAGGAATTAGATTAAGGCCTTTGGCCTAGGGGGAGTTTTCAAGAAAATTCTTCAAACCCCTTGTCGGTAGTTGGTACCGGGATATGGATGAGTGAAATGATTGTATTTCTGATCCATAGATGTTGCTGAAATAGTTGGAGAGACTATTTTTGCTAAATTGAAGATCCACAGAAGAGTTATCTTTTACAATGTATGGAAACAAGGTATTCAGATGAGTTAGGGAAAAAACATTTATTGCAATAAAAATTTAGGCATGTGAATGATAAAAGGGTCATTTGTATTCTTCATTTGTCACTTTGCACCTTGAGAAGAAGAATTTTGAAGAGCTCTGAAGTGAACTTTTGCAAAATTTGGCAAAAATTCAAGCGTGAAAGTGATTCGGCGATCAAACCCCTAATCGGTGAAAAGGTATTTATTGGAAAAACTTGTGAACTTGTGAATTTGTGAAAATGGATACTCCATTGATAGTTGATATCAAGGATAGACCCCATCTAAAATTCAAGTGGCATCCTTTCAAATCTATTGAGAAAGAGCCCTTAGGTGCATTTTCATCTATTTCGTACGATGTCTTGCATATTGAAGACATTGGGGCATATATTCATGCAAACATTTAGGATTTAGGAAGCTTACATTTGTTGAATTTATATTCCAAACACATTATAGGAGAGGATTTATGGTTAAATATGAATTCAAAACCCTAGAGGAGAATAAATTTACGCAGATTGTTAAATTTCCTGTGTTTGAAGAAAGCGAGTGGGTCCGATACACTTTGAGTCGAGTTCATGCTGAATTTATGTGGTTGAATCAACCCTTTAAGATTACAAAAGAAGCCATAAGTGCAATTATTGGTTTAAATTCCTCTGTTAGATTGTCGATCTTGAACCCATGAAGAATCAGACAGTTACTGATGCAACCGGTTTAGTGTATGATAAAAGAGCTATGAAAATTGATGATGTTATTAATGTGGATGTCAGATTTTCATCTATGGTCATTGGTTACAAAACCTATCATTCCAGCCAAGATAATTTTGTATCTAGCACAACTATCTATGCAGCATATTAGATGGTGAAGGAGAATGCATAGTATGATCTATGTGAGGCACTTTGAAGCTAGTTGATGGAGAATCTTGGTAAAACAAAGAAAGATAAGAAGAATTCCTTCAAATATGGTAATATTGTTAGAGTAATAAGTTATTACACTTAATTAATTATATCATACTGGTTAATTAATTAAGTCACTTATTCCTTTAGGTAATTAAGCTAAACTTAGACACATTAATAATTGATTAATTATTAAATGTGCACACTAGGGTTTCCCTTTTAGGGTTTCTTGATCTCCTTCATAAGGATTGATCTCTTTGTAATAATTGATTCTCATATAATGCATTTTTACTTTGAGGTTTATAGAACATCTTTTTTGGTTTTGCATGTCTTTTGCATGTGACAGATGATTGCATATAGGTGATCTTGGTTTCTAACATGGTATCAGAGCTCCAGACCTGCAGCTACCTGTTCGTGATTTGAAGATATGGCGTTTTAGTGAGTTTCAAGTGCAAGGGTTTCCACATGCATTTTTTTGCAAGATCTGGGGGTAGTCAATTTTTTGGGCCACTTTGGGCTCAAATGGAGGTCATCATCGCATTCGCAGTGGCCAAAAACCCTAAGAACGCCTGTCATTTGGTCGATTTCTAAGAAGTTGGTTTCTGAGGCAAAACGTTTTTTCCAGGAAGGCCATACGGCCTCCCCAGCATGCATTCTGTTGCTCTTTTTTAAAAAAAAATAAAAAAAAATTGCGCTGCCTGCAAAAATTATCCCGCCACCCGACGACCACTGCCACTAGTGCCTCCACCATGCACAACCGCAAGTCCACCACCACCAAGCGGCTCCCATCCAACTCGCTACCAACCCTGCTCAGCCCCTGACAGCTCCTTTGCACCAGCAGTAGGTTCTATGGGGGACTAGGAGCTCCACGCCTAGCCCCCAGCCAACCCCAGCCCCCACAAGGTTCTATGGAGAACCAGGGGCTCAACCAATTTTTTTTTGAAGGGGGGCTGATTTTTTGTGGAAATGGCTAGATGGCCATCAAATTTACGCTCGTGAACTGATGACATTAGCATGACATCAGCAGTCGTACGACCCTCTTTGCCCCCTCCTAGTCCTGATTTTCCTTCAAGGAGCAGTTTTTTTCTTTTTGGCATAACTTGGGCAAACGATATCAAAATCGGGCAAATGAGATATTGCCGGAAAGCTAGCTCTGAGAAATTTCTTGTGGTGCAGTTTATTTTACAATATCTTTCTTTTTATCTAAATTTATTTCTATTTGAAGTCAGATGTTTATTTTATGCTTTCAAGCTCATAACTTTTTGCCACGATCTCCGATTTTCACTATCTTTGCGGCATTGGAAAGGTATTGAGCAACTCTATGTTTCTGTCGATTCACTTTTTTTGTATCTGTCTTAGGTTTATCATTATTCTAGATTTATCCCAATGGGTGTTTTGCAGATTACTTGGATGTTTTGGTAGTTGGGAGAGTGCAACTTGCATCTTTGTATTTCATTTTAGTATCACATTCATTCAATAATCGACTGCTGCTTCATAGATTCCAGCGTTGTTCCCATTTGGATTTTTTGAGTGTTCCGTGGCATCGGGTCTACTACTGCATCATTATGATTTTGATATGGTTTCTTGTAGACAGAAGTATATTTCCTTGCTTTTCAGATTGCGGTTCTAGTGTTACTCTACAATGTTCTTCCAGTGCTTCTTTGCAGCATGTCATCTCATTGTAGAGGGGTTTTGACCCACTGGGTTTTCCTTCTCTACCTCATTCTTGCATTTGTAAATGGGTACCTGATCAGGCCTAGTTGTTGGGACCCATATTTTCTATCATGCATCTTTTTCTAGTGTTTTAGCTTCTTCCTAAGTTCATCTTAAGGGGGGGTGTTAGAGTAATAAGTTATTACACTTAATCAATTATATCATACTAGTTAATTAATTAAGTCACTTATTCCTTTAGGTACTTAAGATAAACTTAGGCACATTAATAATTGATTAATTATTAAGTGTGCATACTAGGGTTTCCCTTTTAGGGTTTCTTGATCTCCTTCATAAGGATTGATCTCTTTGTAATAATTGATTCTTGTATAATGCATTTTTACTTTGAGGTTTACATTACATCTTCTTTGGTTCTGCATGTCTTTTGCATGTGATAAGTGATTGCATGCAGGTGATCTTGGTTTCTAACAAATCTATTGTTGTATTTGTTCTTTTACTTCATGAATGAATTTTTGAGATTTGGAAAAGTACAATGGCAAGGTAATAAACCTATAGTTTCTCAAATTAGATATATATTGTGCAAATTGTTTGACAGTAAGATAAGGAATACTGCAATCTATGGTTATTTCAAGAACTTTCAGAGTATGATGCATGCTAGGGAAAGGATTCCCACATCTACTGTGGAGAAGTACAAAGACACTATTTGTTTTATGGTTGACATTGATCAATGCTTGATGGAAGCTACAGATTCTAGAATAGTGTGGATTATGCCAATGGGCTATGAGGTTGAAGAACATATTTTAGAAATTTATGCTAAACATTTTTTGAGAAAACCTTGGGATCCCTTAAAAGAAATATTTGGAACTTTTTCAGAGAAGGATATACAAGTGCACAATCAACTAAGAAAACCTGTGATAGTCTGAAGAGTAAGAAAAGAAGTGAAAATATTTGTAGAGAGCATGGGTATATTTGTAGAAGCTATGAGAGAAGCTAGAAGGAAGAGAGAACAAGTTGAAGTAGGAGAGCTATTCAAAACTGAATCTGCTAGTATGACAACACCCTCTACCCAAACTAGATCTACAAGAATCTCTACTCTCCCATCTGGTCCTGCAAAGAAGTCAAGCCCTATGTGAAGTCATCTGATAGAGAAGGAAAGAAGAAGAAGGACAAAAGAAAAAGAGTTTATGTTGTTGTTTCTTGAAGATGAAAAGACTGAATCTGATGAAGAGATAAGAGAAATCAAGCAAAAGAGCACAAAGGAAACAACAGTCTCTAAGGACAAGCCCTTTGGTAAAGAAGAGAAAAAAAAGAAGAAGATAAAAATTGACAAAACAAGTATTTCTATAAAAGAAGTGGAGAATACAGTAATTAAGGATGGTAATCTTAGGCCTCTTCATGAGTGGTATGTCACCTTTGACAGTGTCGGTCAGAGAGTTCTTGATGAATCTTCAATAAAGTACTTGAATAATTTCGATAAGGCTCTTATTGAAATAATGTCTTCATCACCCAAAAATCTATATGAAGTTTTAGAAATGCAGAGAGTGAATGCAAGAACTGAAGATGAACAATTGAGTGAGCAAATTCTTGTAGACTTATGTCCGGTGATGTCTAATGAAGAAATGAGGTCAATTATGAATGATGCTAAGAAAGAATTCAAGAGAAAAATAAGAGTAAACAAGCTTATGATTGGTCAGACTGAAGAAGTTGAAAAAGAAACTAAAAATTTTTTAAAGGAAGTTTTGTTAAGGAACATAATCGATGTGGTTTCTGAAGAAGTGTATGATGGAGATGTTTCATCTGGTCCGATAGCAAAAGAAGAAAAAGAAGATATAGTTGAGGATACTCAGATTCCTATGGATACTGAAGCTCCTAAGGTCATGTTGGTTGAAGGAAAAGAGATTCCTAAAGACAAGCAAGAATCTATAGTTGAGGAAACAATGATTGAGGAAAAGAAGGTTGGAATAAAGGAAGTTCCTGTGAAAGCAAGAGACACTGGTAAGGAAGTGAAGGATTTTTTGGAAGAACAAAAAGAATAATTTGACTGTGAACTACCAAAATTTCCTATCAACTTGGACACTTTATCCCTTATTCAAAAGATGAAGGTAGCTTCATTCGCTCAGAACAAGGCAAGGGAAGAAATTCTGAAATCTCATATTGAAGAATGTGATTTCTTGAATCTTGCATCCAGTGTTATGGAAAAGATCATGCCTACATATGTTAAGGATCCATCCAGTTCTCCCTCTGGTGAGTTGAAGAAACTTATTAATGTTGTAAGTACTCATTTTGAGTCTCTTGAGAAATCAGTTGATGATAAGGTACAAAAGGAGTTTGATGATAAAAGATTCAGTAGAATGAAAGGGATGATAGCTAGGGACAAATATTTGGTAGCTACTTGTGTAAATAATATTCAAAGTGCTTTGAATGAAGGTGGTAAAATTTATAAATCATGTCTATCTTTATCTAAGTTCACTAGGGACTTTGAAAAGAAAAGAAAATAATGTGAGAAACAATTAACAAATATCACTCAAGCATTCAATCCTCTAACTATCTCTGTTGGAAAGCAAGAAGGTCAAGTCATACCCTTGCTTGACATCCTCTAGTGCCTTTGAAAGGTTTTCACTTTTGGATACGCTTTTTACTTTTCTCTTTTCTTGATCTAATACTGCCTTTGTTAGGTTTTCACCATTAGATCTTTATTTTATGTTATTTATTTCATAGCTGAGAAACTTGGCACTTTCCTATCGAAAACTCTGATCTTGTGATTCCCTGGTGGAACTTGTTTCCGGTTGGGATGAACAAAGGAAGTTTATGATGGTTTCATCATTTGGAAAAGTTGGGATATCAATTGGTGTGATTTGTTCCCAATCGATGAGTTCAGGATAGACCAAAGGAAATGGGTCATTAGGATGATTAAGGTCACTGGCCGTTAGGTTCATGATGCTATTATTAACATCGTTATGGGAGAGGTCTAGAATGGTATCCTCCTATGGATGATCCGTCTCACTTTGAATCAAACCGGTCTCACTTGAGTCATGATTGCTTAGTAGAATGTAATCAAGCGGAGGCCTTGAGCTTTCTCCTTGTAAGAATGTGGGTGTAAATTTGTGTATGACATCCACCCTTTTTTCTATCAAGAATGTATCATTAGAGATGTCATCCCATTCATATTCATTAGAGTCAGTGTCAGAATTGTTTTGGCTAACTCCTCATTAGACATTCTTTGTACCACTTCTTGCTTTGTATCTTCACCATATCCTAACCCAGTCTTATCATTTGGGTGCATTGTTTTCAGTTGGAAAGGTTCAACAATACCCTCTTTTCTTTTACCTATAGGGCCATTTCCTTCATAACCCATTTGTTGCATGATTGCATAACCCTTTCCATATTGTTCTGTGGGTAACTTGACATGTTGTACTGATTCTTCTTCATCTTTATAGAGCCAATCAAGGATAGCTCTATCTTCCATTTCATTTTCTTGAGTATCTGTCTTGATAAATCTTCCATCAAACTTGGTGATGGGAATTGAAGCTTGTGTGCCTGATGCTGAAGCTGTTGTAGACTGTTGCATTGATGTTGATGGTTGACCATGGGATTTTGGAGATATGGGTAGATTAGAGAGACATAGTGAATATTCTCCCACCCCATTATCTTTTAACTTTAGCTTGGTGCCAAAATTTCTTCTCATTTCCCTTGCTTTTTCACTATGTTTAGAAGTAGAGATGGCCAGAGCCTCTCTATTATGTGGGACAGATGTGTCTTGAGTTGCTCTAAGGTTAGAAAAAATCTGACTGCTATTATGATCTACTGGTATGGTTATATAGTGTCCATCATAAGGAAATTTTAGGCATTGATGGTACGTTGATGGTACTGCTTCCATCTCATGGATCCATGGGCAACCCAAAAGTATGTTATAGGATAATTCTCGATCCAGAACTTGACAAAAAGTGCTTTTTACAATAGGTCCCACTTTGATAGGTAGCATGATGAGGCCCTTGGAAGCTCGTTCCTCATCATCATATGCTTTGATTGTTATTTTTCTCCTTGGATCAATAGACTCTTCAAAATATCCCAAGGCAAGATCCAATTTTAAAGTAAAAATATTTAGACCAGCTCCCCCATCTATTAAGACACGCCTAATTCGGGTTTTATGGACCATGACTTCTAGATAAAGTGATGAATTATGGGGATGTGTCATGGAGGAATCATCCTTTTCAGAAAAGGATAGACATGTTGGTGAAGACAAGTGTCCCACCATGGCTTGAAAACTATTGATATCCAAATCAGGAGACACAGTTGTATCAACAAGAGCCTTTTCTAGAATGTCCTTTTGTGCTAGCGATATTTTAAGAAGCTCCAAGATAGAAATTTGAGCCAATGTTTTCCATAGTTGATCGACCAAATTGTACTGCCTTGGAGGAGGAATAGCTGACTTAGATGAATTTCCTTTAACAATAATTTTAGCATGTCCCCTTGTCATTGCATTGACCTCTCGATATTCTTGTTTTCCCTTTACTTTGATGACATTGACTTGTTGGTCATTAGTGTAGATATGATTAATGGTAGTTTCATAGACATGATTCATGTTCTTTCCTTTGTCACTTGGAGGATTCCCCTTTTCGATAATTGGGAAGAGGATCCTTGAATGCCTGATGATCTTCATTGGCATTATGTCCTTCGACTATTATGGTACAATTTTCAATCAAATCCTGAACCAAATTCTTCAATGCTTGGTAATTATTAGTCTTATGACCTCTACACCTATGATAATCACAAAAATACGAGTCATTCCATGATGGTTGTTTGACTTGTGGCTCATAATCTCTTTGTGGTGGAAATGTGATAGCATTTTGATTCAACAACTCTTTGAGAATTGACTCAAGAGACAGGCCCAAGGGAGTGAAACTTCGTCGATTTTAAAAAAACTGAGACTTGGGTTAATCATTGCCGAGATTATTATTACCATGATTATTTGCCACATTTCCTTGATTAGCATTGTTTCCTTGATTGGCATTGTTATTGCCTTGGTTACTTGAGTTTCTAGGATTTTTATCATTATGTTGAACACCTGATATATTAAGAATGGTTGGCTTTGCTTTTATGTTGTTGGCATCCACTACCCCATCATTTACAACATTCTTATTCCTAGTCCAGAATCTTGACTTGTCATTGTTGTTGTTGTTGTTGTTGTTATATGAATTTGGACCATCTTTGTCAAGTTTTAATGTTCCTCTCTTGACCAAGGCTCCTTCAATGGTGATCATTTTTTCAATCAATTTCTCGAATGATTGAGGGAAATGAAGATTTAGCCTATAACTCATCTCTTGATTTAAACTGTCGATAAAGATTTTCATCTTTTCCTTTTCAGGAACGAGACGGGAATATCTTGCAAATAACCTTCTCCATCTTTGTAAGAATGTGATAAAAGTTTCCCCAGTCTTTTTTTTTACTTTGCACAAATCAAGCATGGTTATTTGATGTTGTATATTGTAGGAGTACTGAGATATGAATTTATTAATTAACTCCTCAAATGTTTTGATGGGGGTAGTGATTTTGGAAAGCCACTCCATAGATTGCCCACCTAAACTTCGTGGAAACAATCGCATCAGGTACGTATCTTCATGAGCAATTTCTAAGCTCATATTTTGAAAGTCTCTTACATGATCAATGGGATCCGTTTTTCCATTGTATCTGTCAAATTTTGGGATCTCACAATGTTTTGGAAAAGGAACCATGTTGAGATTCCTATCAAAGGGATATGGGCAGATATCCTCCAAAACATATTTCTTGATAGTTCCCCCTTGTATTTCTTTAATTTGTCCTTGTAATGCTCTTATCTATTGAGTAAGAGAACTAAAGTCATTAAGGGAGGTTTTAACTATTTCAGGATCCTCTTTAATCTTCTTTGTATCAAAATCAGAGGGTAGCTTGGCTCCTTGGTTTGCTAGCAAAAGAAAGTGCCTTTCTTTATTTCGTTCTAAAATCTTGTCCAAGAGAGTATGGAATTGGGGATCCTGTTCAGCCTCCTGAAGTAACTCCTCAGTTATTGGAACATCATTATTTGAACTAGTCCCTGTACCAAACCTATGAAAAGGATTTTCTTCTTTATTACCCACGTTTTCTTTATCACCCATGTTGTCTTTATCACCCATGTTGTCCTTATCACCCATGTTCAATGGATTTTCTCTTTCGTCTTCTTCTATATGCTTTCGAGATCTTGTAATAACAGGCATAAAGTTATACCAAATTCCTACTAACTTTGACCACAAATGGATGAGTGCAAATTGTTGAAAATCTTAGTCAAGATATGACTAAAGAAATTTCTAATTTTTAGCTCGTGATTCCCTAGTTGAAAGGATGATGATCCTGTTATGGGAATTAAACTAGAAATCAGAAATAGGTGATGTTTTCACTTTATTATATTTTGATCTTAATTGGTGAAAATAAGGGTTTTTGTAAATGCCTATGGTTGCCAAGTTCTCTATTGCAACACTTGATTTGGACGATTAGAATACAGAATTGCAGTTTGTGGGATGACAGAGGGGTGAATGGGCTAACTATGATTATGCCTCTATGAGAGAGCTCTTCTTTGAAAGAAAGCTTGTGAAGATAATGGTTCCAAAGCAAAATCGTCAGTAAAACCCCTAGAAAAGTCGTGATATTGATGAAGGAAAGTTCTATGCTCAAGCAAAACTTTCCGACTTTGGTATAAAAATTTTCTCCTTTTCAAAAGATTCTTATAACTAAGGGACCTTTTTGGTTTCTTGATCCTTTTCTCAAGGGATTTCTTGATAAAGGTTGTAGATTTCCAGACCCTGAGCATAGAAAAGACCAGAATTGTTACCAGATTGCGTCAGAAAACTATTTTGACTAAGAAAATAGATGCACTATCATGTGCCAGGGACGCACTAAACTTTACCACGGATGTGCTAAAAGATCTAGTCAATGCACTAAGACAGACATGTTTTGATAGTTTTCTGAATTGGATGATCTTTATCTAATTTAATGTTTGAAAAACATGGCATATAGTAGAAAACAGTTGTTTTTAAAGTCCTAAGACTAAACGAAAAGTGTATGTTCTCAAGATTTCCATGGGTATTGAACAAAATAAGCACTTCAGACACACTCACTCTTAGTTGTCAAAAAGGTCATCATAATATGCATAGCCCACATCTTAGAATTGCATCGACTCACACAGCCGTGTCACCCCCTAGAGGGCGCCCATGTTTTTGTCTTTTCCAGGCGTGTACTCAAAGTTAGATTTCTCGATCCCTTGAGCAAACAGTCCTTGGCAATTATATGGTGAGTATCTTGGGGGCAAATTCTTCCCTCCCCTTCCACTGTGTTTATTAAGATGTTCAAAAACTGACACGGTTGGCTTCTACACTAAGGTTCGTAGTAAGGATTTCCGTTCAGTGCGGAAAATGATATACTCCCTCAGGAGACCTCCCAACCTTTAAAACAAAGGCTTTGGGGATGGTTATCTTTCACACTACTGTCGAGTGGATTTTCATCAAGACTCACTTTTGATTATAGTGGGTTGGAAACCTTGGCTTTAGGTGTTCCCACTTAGGTCATTCCTCTTGGGTGAGTACTTTTTTCCCACAAGAGCAGGCCTGCTAAAGGTTTTAATAAAGCATAAAGTGCATGAAAGTAAAAGATGAGTTTGGAATTTTGATCACCTAGTTAAGGGGAGAGCATAGGCCTATCACCTAACAACCACAACAAATAATCTTGTTCAATTTTAAACCCAAATAACAAATTTGCTAAGCTAGGTGAAGATGTTGCTTCACAAAAGACATGGGATTCATTTTATCCAAGATACATCAACTGTTTGGTGACTACCCTAGGATTGGTTTATTTTAATCCGAACGTCTACCCTAGGATTGCTTCATTTTAACCTTATGCAAAAAGTATTAATCTCTATCCGCGGACACGTCAGAATCAGGATTAAAAATTTGCAGTCTTCTGGTTGCGCTAAACCTTGAGTCCAATTTGTAACCTACCAAAAAACCTGCAATAAAATATTAAAAATGGGGCAAGGGCCCCACAGTGGGCGCCAATTTATGTGTGTGTGAAATATGGGAAAGTTATTAAATCAATACCAAAGCACACAAACACCAATGAGACGTATTATATTAAAGATTTGAATCAAAGAACTACTCTAACTGCAGCAAAACAAATCTTCAAAAATGTTCCATTGTTCTCTATTCTTAAATGATTCCTTTAACCTTTTTGGCCCTTAGATTTCTATGTGCACAAAGGCTATTAGAATGACACTTAAGAAACGAGATTGGTATTCAACATGCAAGCTAACTATATGCCTACATGAAACTATATGCAAACAATGATGATGAAAGCTATGATGAGAGAAGAATGATGTTGACGATAAATGAACAAGTGGAGGTGGATACGATGGCAGTGATCTATATGATCCTATGCATAATTCTGCATATGCTCAAATGCAAACTAAAAATGAACTAATCTAAAATGCAACTATGATGCAAGATGGGACATAAAATGCAACTATGAAGCAAGATTTAAAGCTAAGATGTCAATGGAAAGCAAAACATGATATAAAGACTAGATATAAGACTCTCAAAATGCTCCAAACTCCAATGATAAACCTGCATTTTAACTTTACTTCAAATGTGGATACCAAATACAAGGCCCAAGGGTTGTATTTATAGCATTTTCCAAGCATATAGTGAGGTGGCAATAGTCAACGGTCTAGATTTGAATAAGAAGAATGGATGGTGGAGATAAAGAGAATCAAGATGTTGTCCCCTTGACCAAAGACAAGATGCCATGTGTGTGGAAGAATCTCTTGACCAATGGGCAACATGCCATTTGGATGGAAGATTCAAGTGTGGGAAGAGAAGACCATGTGCTTCCAAAATTGGTGGAAGTGTGGGAAGAATAAATCATGTGCTTCCAAAATTGGTGGAAGTGTGGGAAGGAAAGACCATGCTATGTGTGTGGAAGAATCTCTTGACCAATGGGGAACATGCCACTTGGATGGAAGATTCAAGTGTGGGAGGGATAAATCATGTGCTCCAAAATTGGTGGAAGTGTGGGAAGAAAAGACCATGTGCTTTTCGAAATTGGTGGAAGTGTGGGAAGGAAAGACCATGTGCTTTTTGAAATTGGTGGAAGTGTGGGAAGGAAAAACCATGTGCTTTTTGAAATTGGTGGAGGATAATTCTAATTAAAAATTAGAGTTATTTATTTTCATGTGACTTTGATGAGGTGGCACAAAAAAAAGTTGTAGAAATGTGCTCTAATTCCTAATTGAATTTAATGAAGTTTAATCAAATAAAACAAGTTTAGGGAACCTTGTTTATTTAATTAATTTAGAAGAAAGTGTTTTAGATTTTTGAGAGTTAGAGAAAAGTGAACAATATAAATAAATTAAGCATGTATTTATATGTAGTTGAAATATTAATCAAATAGCCAGTATTTAATTAATTAAAGGTGATGACCATTTTTAGGTGTTTATTTAATTAATTTAGAAGAAAGTTTTTAAGATTTTGGAGAGTTAGAGAAGAGTGAACAATATAAATAAATTGAGCATTTATTTATATGTAGTTGAAATATAAATCAAATAGCTAGTATTTAATTAATTAAAGGTAATGACCGTTTTTAGGTGTTTATAATATAAATAATGTGTTTAGAAGAAAGTGTTTTAGATTTTGGAGAATTAGAGAAGGGTGAACAATATAAATAAATTGAGCATTTATTTATATGTAGTTGAAATATTAATCAAATAGCTAGTATTTAATTAATTAAAGGTGATGACCATTTTTAGGTGTTTATTTAATTAATTTAGAAGAAAGTTTTTTAGATTTTGGAGAGTTAGAGAAGAGTGAACAATATAAATAAATTGAGCATTTATTTATATGTAGTTGAAATATTAATCAAATAGCTAGTATTTAATTAATTAAAGGTGATGACCGTTTTTAGGTGTTTATAATATAAATAATGTGTTTAGAAGAAAGTGTTTTAGATTTTGGAGAATTAGAGAAGGGTGAACAATATAAATAAATTGAGCATTTATTTATATGTAGTTGAAATATTAATCAAATAGCTAGTATTTAATTAATTAAAGGTGATGACCGTTTTTAGGTGTATACAGATATTACCAGACACAATTCTGCAAGGATTCTCTCTCATTTTCTCTTCTTTTGTTCTAGCATTGAGTCTCCTCATTTCTATAATTTCATATAGAATTCTAGGAAAATTAGGTATTATTTCAATCAAAACTTTATTGAAAATATTCATATATTTTATTGTTTCCTCCTCAAGAATTCTCTAATCAGATTTACCAAAAGATTCATAACATTTGCAAAGTGGCTTGAGATTCCCATCCTTAACCAAATCTTTTTCAACTGCTTCCATTGACATACCTAGTTTTTCAATTTTTTCTTCTTCTTTGCTTGGTCATCTCCACCGGAGGGCTTGCTTTTTGTAATTGTTGTTGTCTTGGAGCCTTGATGCTTGATTTATTTGACTTCTTCATCAGACTTAGTCTCTTCATCCTCAGAAACTACCACATAGACTCTTTTTCTTTTATATTTATTCCTTTTTCCATCCTTAACGGATGTCTTCATAGGAGTTGGCTTTGCTGCAGGAATGGATGGCGGTGCAGAGCTTCTTGTTGACTTGGTTTTGGCAAAGGGTGCTTTTGGACTAGCTGATTGAGTTTTTTCTGCCTCCTTTGTTGCTTCAGCTTCTTCCCTTTTCTTTTCAGCTTCTCTAATTCTCTCAATACGTATGCCCATAATTTCTCCAAAAACTTCTACCTCATTTCTAACTCTTTTGGCTATCACAGGTTTCCTGAGTTCATTGTGCACTTGTATATTATTTTATGCATAAGTGTTGAACCTCTCTTTTATCGGATCCAGAGGTTTACTTAGTAAGTGTTGTGCATACATTTCTAGAATTTTCTCTTCAACTTCATAACCCATAGGCATGATCCATATTTTTCTAGGCTCAGCATCTTCCATCATGCATTGATCAATGTCTACCATGAAACATATTGTATCCTTATACTTCTCTATAATAGAAGTAGGAATTCTCTCTCTTGCATGCATCACATTCTGAAAACTCTTAAAATATCCCCAGATAGTTACATTCTTTGTCTTAGTGTGAAAGTCTATGAAATAGATCTCTAGTCTGAGCGGATACCAGCTTATCCTTTTGCCAATGAATCTTTTTGAATCCCAGAACCTCATTCATGAAATAGAAGAATAGACATAATAACAAATTACCATATTTGAAATAATTTTTCTTATCCTTCTTGATCTTCCCAAGATTCTCCAGCAGTTGACTTCTCAATAACTCACAAAGATTATAGTTTGCATTTTCCTTAACCATCTGATAGGCTGCATAAATGGTTGTACTAGAAATAGAGTTGTCTTGGCTAGAATGGTAAATCTTGTACCCAATAACCATATATGCAAATTTGACATCTACATCAACAATGTCATCAATTGTAATTGCCCTTCTATCATATTTAGAACTAGTTCCATCGGTGACCATTTGATTCTTCACCGATTTTAGAACAGGCAATCCACCGAAGGAACTCAAACCTGTAACAACACTTATAGCCTCTTTTGTTATCTTGAAGGGTATCTTAAACCACATGAATTTTGTATGAACTCTACTCAAGAGATACCAGACCCATTCATTCTCTTCAAAGATGAGAAATTTCACAATCTAAGTGAATGTATTCTCTTCTAGGGTTTTGTATTCCAGTTTAACATAAAAGTCTTCACCAATTATATGATTGTTATACAAATTTAGTATCTAAGAGGTTCTAAATTCTTTAATGTTTGTGTGAATATATTCCCTAATATCTTCAGTATGTAAAATTTTGTGCGACACGGACGAAAATGCTCCTAATGGGTCTGTCTCGAAAGATTTGTAGGGATTCCATTTGAATTTGGGATGAGGTATGTCCTTGACTTCAACTACCAAAGGAGTATTCATTTTGACCAAATCACAAATACATAGATTTTTTTGATAAATACCTTTTCGTCGGATTATAATTCGATTCCCGAATCACTTCCACACTTGATCTTCACCTCAATTCGCTAAGGTTCACCTTAGAGCTCTCCAAAATTATTTTTTCCAAAATGCAAAGTGACAAATGAAGAATAGAAATGGATTTTTATCACTTGCATACCTGGCCCTTTTTGTCACAATAAATTATTTTACCCTAACTTATCTGATTACCATATTTTTATGCACTCTGATGCATAAATCTTCTATAGAGCTCCAACACTACATACCAATTTATCCAATGAGTTCAACAACATCTGTTGAAAATCTATGCACATCCTATACATATCCACATCTAGTGTTACTTACTAGTTAGGGGGTTAAATTATTTTCTTGATAGCTCCCCCTAGGCCAAAGGCCTGAAACTAATTCCCAGAGGAATTACCAAAAGCCGATTCTAGTGCTGGCACATTTTCTTCAACAAAGGGATTTTTCTTCACCCATTTATTTTGCATCTGTTGTTTGATCACATCTATAGTGACTTTTCCTTTTCCCTTGATATCCTTCTGCATTTTTTTATTTTGATTTACCAGACCTTTTTTGTTCCAACATAATGTAGCAATGTGACCAAATTTGTTACAGTTATAGCACACAACCTTTCTCTATCCAGACCAATTATTCCATTGATTTTTTCTTGATCTACACTGGTTAGTAGTATGGCCAAGTCTATTGCATGTATAGCATTTGATATTTCTATGAAATTGATTCATCACATTTTTGCATTCATTTGACTTATGACCAAACTTATGACAATTAAAGTAGTGACCTGAGAATGATGGACCACTTGATTTCATACTACTTCTACATTGAGTAGCCATGTGTCCAAATTTATTACAAGTGAAATAGTATCCATTAAATCTCTGAGCATTAGGTTACCTTACTGGATACCTTCCAGATTTGTTCATTTGATTTCCTTGTCTAAATCTCCTTTGTCCAGATTTTGAACTTTCTCCATCCTCATATGCAAGATCTCTCTTATCACCATCAGTTCTTTGACCTATAATTAGTTCATCAAGCTTGGTTGAGCTAACCTTGAATTTTTCCTTGTACTCATTTGCAGCAGCAAGTTGATCTATGAGATCATCCATCTATTTTTCAAGTGCTTCTTCATTATTTTTAGATTGTTCCAGTTCATTGTCCAATCGACTACATACTTCAGGTTTTTATTTCAAGGACTCTGCTAGGTTCTCTTCATTCTTCTTTCTATCTTCAACCTCTTTATTCATTCTCATCATGATAGATTCCATCTCATGCTTTAGGACAACATTTTCTTTGGTAAGCTTTTTCACATTCTTCTATCTTTTCCTTCAGGGCTTGACTGAGTTGTTCATCTTCAATGCTCTTATTTTCATTCTTCTTAATCTGATCACAAAGTTCCTTTCTCTTCTCTCTATACTTATTGATTGTGTCTTTCAAAGACTTAATGAATTTCTCAGCATCCATGAGGTTTGCTTGTAATTTTTGAACTTCAGCCTTTGATTGATCAAGACCATGTAGGGCCACCAAAAGTTGTTGTTGAAGACTACTTGAATCCATTAAAATACTTTCCAAGATCTCCCCAAGTTGTTATACCTCTTCAGAGGAACTAGCTCTGATACCAATTGTTGGAAACAAGCTACACTGAGAGGGGGGTGAATTAGTGTTGTGCAAAAATTAACTTTATTAACCTTTATCTTCAAAGAATTAGAAATATTCAACCATAATGCATACACATGAAGAAAATAAACACAACACCATAAAACAAGGATTTTTACTTGGAAACCTTGTTAGGGGAAAAACCACGGTGGATGGCCAATCCACAATTTAATCTGAGTATACTCAAATGAAGTTTACTATATGGGGAATGCACTTGCATTCAGGCGCACTACCTAGAGTGCACTGCTCAAAAGGGAAGGCTTGCTACCTTACAAAGAGAATCATATTAAAACCATCTGAGAGATTTGAACTAAGAAAAATATCATATACATATGCTTGATTACACTTCCGGTTAGGCACAATATTCAATCTTTGATCCTATAGACTGATTTTGCACTTCTCATTTATTCTGCTCACTCTCACAACATAGATTCTTTATGCACAAGTGAAAGTATGCATTATCGCTCTTTTTCTCTACTCTTATTCACAACTCGCATCAACACACACTTCACACATACTTCAAAATGATACGGACGATCTCATATATATATCCGCAACTTAGAATTCAATTACAATATGTTGGTTGCAATAGAACAAAAGAATATTTACATATGTCGGCTCAAATCATGAATAAAGTATAATGCGCATCCACAATGGTTGGCCACAACTTGGCTAGGACCCAAACAAAGATGCACGAACACAAAAATACTTAACTAATTACTTCCCTTACATCTGCGGCATGATACTTCCCTTACATCCACGGCATGATACATTCATGAAGTCGGCTCTAGTACTGATAAAATAGAGAATTAGCCAACCAGATCTTCAAACTCGCACACGGATCGATACGAACCACTAAAAATTACTAGAAGCAGATATAATACACCAAAAAAAATTTCCTAAGATGCGCAACATAAAATCTTCATACAAATTGATGAACACTGAACTACGGAATGCTTTGTTCTTCCTTGACAATCTTCAATCTGTTTGTTGGTATGATCGAATGATGATGTGTGTATCTGATCATCAATTAGGGTTACTATTAATGACAACACCAAATGATAGTAGCAGTGTCTCTTGCCAACATTCAACTCCTAACAAATAGACCTGATCTTGGAAAATTTGTAGTCAAGAACATGGGCGCCTAGATTTTTCCATGCTACATTCTAGGAGCAACTAATGAGTTGTCAAAAATATTCAACTCCCCATATCCCACACCCAAGAAGACATATTTGAATATTTTTCCTTGAATATGCCACCAAAATGCTTCCAAATTACAATAAGGCTACTACATAAAATATGACCAAAAATATTTAATAAAATATTTGGCCATTTATTACAAAATTATTCACCCAATACATTAAAATATAAACTATTGAAAAAATTAAATAAATATTTTTTTGGGTGTGTTGAACATGAAAACTGGAAGGGGGGTAAATGAATTGTCACCAAATTAGAAACCTTAACCATTTACTGGAACTACATCCAAATACATCATAAATGATGAATGCAAAAACTGAAAGTCATCATATAAATAGAGTAACACCAGATTTACATGGAAAACCCAATGAGGGAAAACCACGGTGAGGGTTAACTCACACTATAGAGAATATCAAAATAAGGCTCATTGCTTTGAATAAGTCTCACTACCTAGAATAAGGCTCACTACTTGAGATAAGGCTCACTGCTTGAGATAAGGCTCACTACTTGAAATAAGGACTCGCTATCCATAGGGATACAACTCGGATGGCTCACTGCCATAAGGATATGAGAGTAATGGCTTACCACCAAAATTGAACTGATGAATTACACCTTTCTTATGCTGAATTCAGTTCTAGATGAAGCTCTATAAAGGTGTTGTCCTCAATTTTGCCTAAAATTTCTTCATAAATCTCTATGGAACGCATTTCGAGGTGCCAAAATTCTCCAATTGAATTATGCAGCCATTGGTCTCCTTCCTATTTTTCCTTGAGCAAAATTTGGGAACATTTCAACAAGTTTTTCCCCTTGTTTTGTCTAAATTCGGGATTTTTTATCACCATTGCAAGTAGGGATCTTTTTGTGTTAAAGCATGTTTTACGAGGTGTTGAGGTTGTAAAACTTTATATCTCAGTTGATGATTCCCTTGGGCATCCTTTCATCAGCTCCTCTTTCCATTTTTGTCAAATTCTGAGTCATTTTTCTTGTGTTTTTGGTCAAATTCGGGTTTTTAAGACAACACAGCAAAAATAGGAAGTTTTAAGTCATAAAGCAAAATTGCTAAAATGTCAAAAAGTTCCTATGGTGCTTTAAGCAAAATTGCTAAAGAGTCAAAAAGTTCCTATGGTGCTTTAAGCAAAATTGCTAAAGTGTCAAAAAGTTCCTATGGTGCTCTAAGCAAAATTGCTAAAGTGTCAAAAAGTTCCTATGGTGCTTTAAGTGAAATTGCTTAAGTTGTGAAAAGTTCCTACTTTGCTAAAAGTAAAATTGTTAAAACTTCAAAAAGGTCCGAAATTGCTTAAGTTGCCAAAAATTCCTACTTTGCTAAAAGCAAAAGTTGTTAAAAGAGCTAAAAAGTCCGATTTCACTTATTTGACAAAAATAAAATTGCTAAAGTGTCAAAAAGTTCCTAAAATTGCTAAATGAGCCAATAGTTCCTATTTTTCCAAATTGTCAAAAGAAAAGTTGTTGAAAGGCTTCAAAAACCCGATTTGGTCTCTTTTTGCCAATCGAAAAATCCCCTCCGTCAAAAAGCATATTTTTCAACATCTTTCATCGTAGAGCGTCCTGCTTTGAGTTTCAGGCTTAGATATTGATTCCTAGTATTGGCCAACTGCCATTGACGACCTTGGAGGTCCTAACTTTTCTCCTAAAAAAGTGAAAACTACCCACTAGCCTTAAACTGACTTTTAACTGAAATCAACTTCACCACTATGATCGTGATGTGAAATAAGCCAATCAAAATTAATTTCAGCCAATTCTGACAAGTTCCTATTTTTTAGGGTTTTGAGCTAAAAATAGATTTCAAAAACCCTAATTTTCAAATTTTTCAAATTTTGCCAGTATCTTCCTGGCATCACACTGACTAAAATCCCATACTTTATTTGCCCAAAAACTGAGTTTTGACCCCATATTTACAAGGTTTAGACCATTTTAAGTAAAATGCCTTTTTATTTTTCCTAGCTTGCACTTAAAAATTGCAATGTGCCCCAAAAATCTCGACTGCACTTAAAAATTGCAGTCAGCCTTCCAAAACCCAAAATTGAGCTTTGGCCTCACTTTTGCAGCTCCTTTGTCTTATTCTCATTACTCTTGTTTGCACACATGACCTACCAAATCAATAATATAAGGCATGGGCCTTATTTTTCAAGCAAATTCCAAGGCTGGAGAATGATACAAAGAAAGAACAACAACATGACGAAGCCACACAAGGAGTTGAACAAGTGACATGATTGAACATAGAATGCTTTCAAAACAGAGATGGAAGAGTATTTTCCAAATAGCAACATGAAGACCCAATCAATGATGATGTAGTTCAAGTCGTGTCTTCGGACACTTAGAATAGTTTCAATTATGTATTTGTAATTTAGTTTTGATAAATTACATGTAAAATGGAAAAATATAATTGCAAGTAATCATATCACTTGCAAAGTTGTAAAATGTAATTACATGTAAAACCTTACAAGTCAAATTGCAATAGGACTTGTAATGTTGAATAAGTCAATTACAGTTAGTTAGCGATTGAGAGATTTTCTCAAGTTTGTTGAGATCCTCCCACCTTTTTCTCAAGGCTTCTCTCCTATAAATACTTGAGGAGGTCCTTTGTAATTTTTATCTTTTGGAAATGCAACAAAACTCTGCTAGTTTGTATGTGCACTCTAAGACTTTGAGCTCAGATGTAAATCAGATTGCAATCAATAAAAGAGGCAAATTGCTTTCAAACTTTGTGTTGATTCAAGGTGTTATGTGATGACATTTTCTGCATATTGATTGTGATTTTTGTGGTGTTATACAAGAGGGATTCAAGCTGAATTTTGCAGACTTTGAGCTACTTATTGTGTTTGGAGTTTTAGATTGGTTTTTAGATGTGATACTGCAGACTTTGAGTGGTTTGTCGCATTTGAAGCTATTGTAGAACGCTCAAGCAAAGGGGGTAACTTGCAAACTTTGTGCTGTTTTTATTTTCTATGTTTGTGCATAAAAAGTGCATCATGTAATTAGACTTTGAGCTACTACATACTGCACTTGGTTACCAGAAAATCATCTAAAAAGGTTGATAGGAGAGTAAGTTGTCAAAGACTTTGTGCTTTCAATTTGTTTTCCCGTCCTAGAGGAGCAACAAAGGACTTTGCGCCTTTATGGAAACTTTGCTTATTTATTTATTTACTTCATTAATCATACATGCTTTCAATTGTGATTCTTTTCTGAAATAAGAGAAAAGAATAAGTGTCTTTTCTAAAAAGAGAGAACGAGACAGATTTTCACCTAGATTTAGAGTAGATTTATAGTTAAAGTTTATTCCTAAATTGTTAAAATAGAAAGCAAAAGGGGAGCCTTCCCTTTGAAAATAGGAGAGTTTATCTCACGTACTGTGGTTGAAACCACAATTTTGTACGCTTTCCCAAGTATACAAAATTTTCAACCAACAAAAGGGTAGTACTGTATATCAATAATCACTCAATAGTTTCACTTTGATCACGTACTTATTGTCTTCGCCTTTATCACTTGTTTTGATATGTTGTATTCACACCCTTTTCTATATCTATATCCTTCTTGCATAACCTCGCATCACCATGTATTTTTGAGAGACACATATGCATATATATATATGTGTGTGTGTGTGTGTGTGTGTGTATCATATTCATCAATTAGGTCATCCAAACATCCATAAAGTATTGCACATGCTAATTTGGCCAAGATCTTTAAATATTTGAATCATAGTTTATCAAACAGTAGGAACCGGACCTAAAAACCAACACACTAGACCACATATAACAATAATCTTCAATTGGAAATGAATTTAGATAAATAGGTCATACATACAGTACTATGTTGACATCAATGACAACCTGCTAACATTAATGACAACCATTTGATGCAATCTTCAATCTCCAACAATATCCCCCTTTGTCATTGATGGAAACACAAGATGTGAAAAGCCAACAACAACCACCTTTGTAAAACTTTTGATGGGATGAAATGATTTTCATTTTTTTTCACATGCTTCATTTCCCCCCCTTTGACATTAATGAAAAAAAAAATTAGGTATATTGCAACTAAATTTTTTGATTGCTCCCCCTATCAAAATTGTTCTTCACAAAAAAATTTCCACTGAATCTTTATCTATTTATCTCTCTATCTCTCTTTTTATTTAAAAAATTCTACAAAAAGGATATCAAGAATGATTCTTTACCTTAGTCCTTCTAAAATATTTCCTTGTATTTTCTTTTCTATTTTGGAAGACATGTCTTCCATGAATCCACTGCCAATCTAATGCATAGATAAATACTATTTTTCTTTTCTATTGAATCAATTGTTTCTAGAAGAGTATCCAAAATAGCAATATTCTGTGCATTATTCTCAGCATCCATCAGAAGATCGGAAAGTTGTTCCAATATTAACTTAGTTATCTCTTTGAATTTCCAAAAGGTCTTCACAATACTATCCCTCTTTACCATAATGACAACAACATTAGATTGTAAGGAATTGATCCTTTTCTTTTTTGTTCCATCCTTGTCATTAAGAACATCATATGTTTTTCCAATAGAGTTTAATTCATGCTCAATAGAATCAATTTTTTTTTCTGTAGTTCCCAATAGCAGTAGGCCACTGGAGACAATACCTATACACACTATTTACACTCTTGATGTAGGTTTTCAGTCCATTTATTCTCTTATTCAATCTCTTCTATGTATTCTGACATCTTTCTTCCATATCCAATTGAATTTCATCTTTTTCTACTATTTCACCAAGTGACTTTTCCCTTAATCTATCTTCAATCTACTCAATCAATACTTCCGTTAAAATAATTTTTAATTCACTTAGATCAATATCATTATGAGTTATGTAAATTACCAGAGCATATGAAATCTTGTCTTGTTCATATGAAGGTCAGGACAACCAAATGTCTCCAATCTTCTTCAATCCATCAGGTTGCTCAAGAATTTTTAACACTTTTTCTTTAGTAACAACTTCTTTATCATCGTTTGTTGATACCAGATCAATTGCTTCTTCAATTTTTTTTTCCTTTTCTTCTCCCTTTTCCTCTATCTTCTGCTTCTTTATTTTCAAAGGGGAACATGAATTTATTCTTCTAGTTTTCTTCTTTCCAGAGGAGAATCCTATCTTAGGCATCATAACCAAACTGTAAACCACACCAAAATTCCATTCATTCATTTTGATTTCAAAATATTATTTTCAAACCTTTTCTTTTTCATCTAGACAGTTCAGATATTGGTAAAATTGCTTCCCAACAGGTGTAGTTGACTTCCACACAACATTTTCTTTCAATGGTAACAAATTCAGAAAATAAATCAAGAATATAACCAGAGATCCAAAGTGAAAAGGATAATTGTCATTCTTTTTCATTGTTATATTTTCCATTAATTGATTTCTTATCGATTCACACAAGTCAAAATCCTCCTTATTCTTAACCATTTGATGCGCAACATAAATGGCAATCGCTAAGGTAGAACCTTCCCTATTCCTGAAATAAACTTATATGAGATGCCATATGCCACATACCTTGTTATTGGGTCTATTATGGTGTGAATTATAAGTTCCCTTTAATCTCATGTTACCCCAGTTAGGGCTTCGACCTCTTTGTTCTTTACGGACTTCTTGACTAGAACGGCTCCATTATTGCATAATCTTGTTATTTCTGCAATTGCTTTTTTCATGAATTCATAGGGTTTGTCAAAGATGATCTGATCACCTTGAGTTCTACTTAAAATAGCCTAAATAATGTCCACATTCAAAAAGTATGGAAATTTTCTCCAAATGTCTAAACTCTTGTGCCCTAGATTCTTGACCATTTGAATTTGCTTAGCTGAAAGAGAAGTCTCAAGATTCCTAATCTTTTCATGATCAAATTCATCAATCTATAACTTACTCAATTTTTGTAATTCATTGCTGCACAAATTAAAGATCATCATTTCCTTTGACTCCATTGCTTCAACCTTGTTCTTTGTACTTTCACTTGCTAAAATCCTAACTCCTTTACTTCTCATCTTATTCACTTCAAAAATGAAAATGACTACTCAATCTTCCTTATTTTAACTTGTCTCATTTAGGGTTTCATCATAAAGTATAATTTATTTCCCGTGACATCATCATTCATACTTTAGTCTATCAGATCTTTATTCTACCAAAGTTATCAGCCATATTGTGAAATGCATTGTAAGAAAAAAGGGTTCTGTAAATCTTATGTATTGCTTGTTTTCTACCAAATTTTTCTTCATTGACTTCTAAATGTGAATTTTCATCACATATCCTTGTTTCATTGCATGAAACCTCTTATACCGAGGTTTTGATAGATTGTTTTGTGACTACTTCCCCTGAAGCCATTATTGGATTCAATTCATAGAAGGGGCATCTACATCGGATGCAAATACAAGATTATCTGATTTTTCCTTGTTCTCAGGTTCTTATGTCTTTCTCCAAATATTTTCCATTTCTCTCCTCACTTCTTCTAGATTTACCTTGTTTACAATCTTGTCCTTATGTTCCAAATTTAGTCTCTTCCCAACTTTGTTCTTAATTTTTTTTTTTTAAATGTCCTAGTTTTTTACAAGAGTGGCACACAACAAATATTTGATCATGAGAGTTTTTATTCATCTTTGTCCTGCACTGATTAGCCTTCTGTCCAAAAATATTGCACATGTAATAGTAACCTTAGAATGAATGAAATATTATACCGATATTGAATCTATTCATCATTATCTGACTTCTACATTCGGTAGATTTATGTCCAAACTTATTGCACACATAACATTGTCCAGCAAAGAATCCAACATTTTGACTTAATCTATTTTGATTCATTATACTTCTACATTATGTTTCTCTATGTCCAAATTTATTGCATGAGTAATAAAATCCATTAAAAGATGGATACCTTTTATTATTAGGCTGTCGGTTGGGTATCCTTTTGGTAATGATCCTTCTATTCTTGCCTTGATAAGTATTGCCTTTCCTTTGACTATTCATTTTGTTGAAACTTGGATTAGTCTTTGAACTTTTTCCATCTTCGAGTCATAGACCACCTTTTTCCTTTGCAAGCTTCTGAGATTAAATTAATTCATCAAGCAATCTTGAACTTATCTTGAATTTTTCTTCAAAAAAAAATTCCTTTTCAAGATCAAATTTAAGAGTTACTACTTCTTATTCAAGCTTGTCACATTTTTTTATTTTTTGATTGATAACTTATTTTCTTTTTTCAATTTCCAATTTCAGATTCTCTTCCACTTTTTTTCTTTCTTCAAGTTTCATCCTTAGATTTTCCATAGTCTCCTTTGCTTCTTTTAGTTCCTGATAAACTTCTTTATGCTTCATCTTTAATTTTTGGATCTAACTTCTTAGTTTCTAAATACATTCACCAGGTTGCTTGAAATTTTCTTTCAAATCCTCATTCTCAGACTCTAAGGTCTTTGTTCTCAATTCTTCATCTAAGTCAGATCCCTTCATCATTTAGTTAAACCTACCAAGATCGCCTTCAAGCTGTTAGACTTATTCCAAAGTACCTAACTCTGATACCAATTGTTAATCAAGAAATCTGAGAGGGGGGTGAATCAGTTGTCACCAAATTAAAATCCTTAACCATTTATCAAAACAACATCCACATATAGCATAAATGATGAATGAAAAAAATGAAATTCATCACATAAACATAGTAACACTAGATTTAAGTCGAAAACCCAATGAGGGAAAAACCACGGTGAGGATTAACTCACACTATAGAGAATATCAAAACCAATTACAAAAAGGCTCACTACCTGAAATAAGGCTCAGTACCTGAAATAAGGCTCACTACCTAAAATAAGGACTCATTGTCCATAGGGCTACAATCTGGGTGGCTCACTACAATAGAGATACAAGAGTAATGGCTTACCATCAAAAGTGAACTAATGAATTACACCTTTCTTGTGCTAAATTTAGTTCCAGATGAAGCTTTGTAAAGGGTAGTATTGTATATCATTAATTTCTCAATAGTTCTACTTTGATCACACACTTAATTTCTTTGCCTGTATCACTTGTTTTGATCTGTTGTATTTGCACCCTTTTTTGTCTCTATATCCTTCTTGCATTACCTCGCATCACCATGTATTCTAGAGGGACACATATGCACATATATATATATATATATATATATATATATATATATGTTGGATGTTATGGTTGTATTGCTGATATGGGGTTGTCATTGATGTCAACACTATTAGCATTGGTGATTTTGAAGGTTGTATATGTCGAAGAGATTGAGAAAATTTTAATAAATATATTGTAGGCAACCAGTGAAGTTGAGAAGGTCAAAGTGGTGACGAGTTGTGCACATTGAGTTTTAGGTGCTGCGCAATAAAGGGTTTGTTGCCGAGCCTATCTAGTATGTTGTCCAAAATTTTCAATGGTACAAATCAAGAATTGAGGAAATTATGAAGTTTTGTATTCTTACAGTCACTCTGTTACTATAGGAAGTCTTTTTGGAAGAAGAGGATTAAATTCTAGAAATTTCAATTGTTGTGCATGTTCTTGTGACATTCGTGGATGATTCTAGATCATTCTCTATCCTTGTTGCACGTCTACATTGTTTGGTGTGATCGTGACCAAATATTTTTTTGATGGGTGCTCGAGTTTTCACGTTCTTGGCTGACATGATGGTGGTAACATGTTGTGGATCCATAAGGATTAATATTCTATTGTTTGGTGTGTTCGAGGATGTTTATTTAGGTCCTCACTATGTTGTGACCAACTCGTGTTGGTGTACATCAAGATTTGTTCATGTATTAAGGCCAACAGGTATAATTTATTCTTTATTCTTGGTCGACAGAGTTGTTGATGTAAATCCGTATAGCGGATATATAAGAGTGATTGTCTCTTCATTGTAAATGTATGCTCGGTGTATGTATGTAAAATATATGTGTGAATAAAGATCAAATCGTTCAAGATCAGAGTAGAGTGTGAAAGAGATTGATTAGAGTGTGAAGGATTTTGAGTAGAGTGTGTAGAAGTTTTTCTGTGCCTAACCAAAACTGTCATCAAGCTTTTGTAGAATCTATTTTCTCAGTTCAACCTCATCAGATGGATTTAATCTGATTATTTTATGTAAGGTAGTGAGCCTTCCTCTAAGTAGTGAGCTCTAGGAAGTTTTCCTGAATGCATGTGCATTACCTATTCATTTCTTTCATTATACTTCTAATAGGGTATAATCTTGTGGACTAACATCCACCGTGGTTATTCCCCTCATAGGGTTTCCACATATAAAAATATTGGTGTTCATGTGTCTCTTATGTGTTGTTGATTTATGCTTCCACTGTTAATTATCATATATGAGATTAAAGGTTGTTCAAGATTAAATAAGCTTAATTTTTGTAACAACTGATTCACCCCCCCCCTCTTAGTTGCCTATCCTTGTTTTGCCAGCAATCGATATCAAAGCATATTCCTCTGAAGGGAAAGCTTAATAGCTTGAGGTGATCCGTGATGTCATCTTACAAGAATGATAGTCCTAGATTCGATGGAGAAAACTAATCTCTGTGGAAAATTAGAATGGAATGTCATTTGAAGTGTGTTGGTGAGCCTTTCTAGAAGATTACAAAGAATGCATATACTATTCCTTAGAATGGTCCCTCTACTACTAATGAAATCAAAGAAGCTGAAACAAATACCAGAGCTATTGAAGAATTGTTGAGTGCTTTTATAGATTCAAAAATGACAAATGTGATAGGTCTAAAGACTGCACATGAGATCTGGAAGAAGTTGGAAACATTGTATGAAGGAGATGCACTAGTGAAAGTTGCTAAGCTACAGAGTCTAAAAGGAAAGTGGGAGGACATGAAGATGAGTGAAGATGATAACATCTTTTCTTTCTCTCAAAAGATAAATGAATTGGTGATGACCATTAGATGTGTCGATGGATTCTTGGATGAAGAAGAGATTGTGGCTAAAATACTTAGATTTGTGCCTCCTTCCTACAAAACAAAAGCTCATTCTATTGATGAACTTAGGACAATGAAAAATGTGACAAGAGACATGTTGATTGGAAAACTTGTTGCCTTTGAGTTAAGTGAATTTGGTGAATCTACTCCTAAGACCTAATTTTCATTCAAAGCTACTGTATCCAGGAAAGGAAAGCAGAGATATGATCCGGGAGAGAGTTCCAAAAAGACATTCAAGTATGAAGATGAGATGAAATATATTGAAGATAAAGAAAAAGAATTAGAAGAACTAGAAGCATTGATTGTGAAAGGAGAAGCCAAAGGTCATGGTAAGTACAAAGGAAAGTTACTTATCAATTTTTTTTCTTGTAGTAAAATAGGTCATTTTGCATCAAGGTGTCCTGAAAGAGTGTCGAAGTATAAACCCGATAAGACTAGATTTCAAAAGAAATGCTATTATGATGAAGAAGGTGTTACTGATGATGAATCTGATAAAGAAACTAGAAATGAAGATGAATGGGTATTCATTGCTATCAAATAAAATGGTCAGGTTTCCACTTAATCTACTAGTAATGTGAATGTTGAGAAGGCTCTTGCAAAAAAAAAATGAAGAAAAGGATGAGTGGGTAATTGACAGTGGATGCTCACATCATATGACTAGTGACAAAATCAAGTTTGTAAGCTAGGAAAACTATGATGGTTGTGTTGTAAGATTTGGAGACAACACTTCTGGTGTGATTTGTGGAAAAGGCACTATTTCTTTTGGTGGTAGACATAATACTGATGATGCTCTTTATGTAGAAGGCTTAAAGCATAACTTATTGAGTGTTGGACAGATGGTAGACAAGGGTTACAATCTTCAGTTCAAGGATGGTAAGTGCAGGATACAGGGAAGTTCTGGAAATGTGATTTCTTCAGGTACAAAGACAAGAGGTAATATTTTTCACTTAAGTGTTGCTAGTGAAAGTTATTTAATTTCTCAAATTGATGTAAGTTGGTTATGACATAGGAGGTTGTGTCATGTGAAATTTGATAACATTGTCAAAATAAGCTCTTCTCAAGCAGATAGAGATATTCCTAATTTAGTGAAGCCTACTAACACTATGTGCAAAGAATGTCAGATGGGAAAGCATACTAGACTTACATTGGACACAATCAAAGCCAGAATTCTTTGAACAATAGAAATTATTTCCAAATAAAATAGCATAACTCTAATGGACTACTAGACTTGGTACATATTGATCTATGTGGTTCATCCAGAATCAGAATTCTTCAAGGTGAAAGGTACTTTATGTTTCTCATTGATGATTACTCTAGAATGATATGGGTTGATTTCTTAAGAGAAAAAAATGAAGCATTAGAAAAGTTCAAAAGCTTCAAAGCTATGGCAAAGAATGAGACAAGCCAAAAGATCAAATGCTTAATGTGAGACAGAGGTGGTGAATTCACTTCCGGGGAATTCAATTCTTTATGTGAAGAGCATGGAATCCAAAGATAACTATCTGCTCCCCGGACCCTTCAACGGAATGGATTTGTTGAAAGAAAGAACAAAACTATTCTAGACACTACTAGAACCATGATGTTCGAAGAAAATTTTCCTCATTTGTATTGGAGAGAATTTGTAAGCACTATTGTGTATACCATTAACAAGGTAAACATCAACATTAATTCTGGTAAGACCCCTTTTGAGCTATGGTTTGGTTATAAGCCTATTGTCAAATATTTCAAAATCTTTGGAAGCAAATGCTACATCAAGAAAGATGATGATATAGGCAAGTTTGATGCTAGAAGCGATGAAGGAATCTTTCTAGGTTACTCTACTAAGAGCAAAGCTTACCAGTGCTTTAATAAAAGGTTGAAGAAAATGGTTGAAAGTGAAAATGTCAAAGTTGATGAAGATATTGATAGACCATCCAAATGTAGTGGATATGATTTAGATGACCAACATGACAGTACTAACAATGGAAAGAATGTTCAGAAACATAATCAACTTCAAATTTTTTGGTGAACCAAGGGAATGAAGAATCAGAAACTAGCAGAAGTGTAGAAGAAAGAACACAAGAACAAGAAGTTAGAGAAAGTCCTAAAGTTCCAAGGTATGTAAGGTGAAATCATTATGATAGTCATATCATAGGAGATAAGAGAAAAGGTGTGCAAACTAGAAGAAGAATTTTACAAGAGTATTGTCTAATTTCCAAAACTGAACCTAGCAATATCAATAAAGCATGCAAAGATGAATATTGGATGAAAGCCATGAAAGAAGAAGTAATGCAAATAGAGAAAAATGATACATGGGGTCTTGCTCCTAGACCTCAAAACAAAATTGTGATTAGAACCAAATGGGTGTTTCAGAATAAGCTAAATGAACAAGGTGAAGTGGTCATAAAGAAAGCAAGACTGGTTTGCAAAGGGTACTCACAGATGGAAGGTATTGATTTTGAAGAAACTTTTTCCCCTGTTGCTAGAATTGAAGTTGTAAGATTATTTCTTGCTTATGTTGCTTCCAAGAATTACAAAGTCTATCAGATGGATGTAAAGTCAACATTTGTAAATGGTGAGCTAGAAGAAGAAATCTATGTTGATCAACTGCATGGATTTCAATTGATTGACAAAGAAAACATCGTATATCGATTGAAGAAAGTTGTATATGGACTTAAGCAAGCTCCTAGAGCTTGGTATTCTAGATTGGATAAATACTTGTTGAAGCTTGAATTCAATAAAAGTACTGCTGACAACAATCTGTATTTCAAGTTGGATTAAAATAAACAGTTGATCATTGAAGTCTTTATTGATGACATTATTTTTTAAGGTGATGATGATTTGTGTATGAAGTTTTCTGATGAAATGAAAAGTGAGTTTGAAATGTCAATGATTCGAGAACTAAAATTATTTTTAGGATTACAAATCACTCAGTTAGAAGATGGAATATTTATATCCCAGTCCAAATATGTAAAAGAGTTACTGAAAACATTTGGCATGGAAGACTCAAAGCCAGTTGGTACACCTATGGTAACCGGATGCAAAATTATATAGAATAATGATTCTCCTAAAGAAAATCAAACAAGATGCAGGTCAATGATTGGTGGATTACTCTATTCAACTCATACCAGGACAGATATAATGAATGTTGTATGCATGATTTCTAGATATCAAGTTGATCCAAAAGAGTCTCATTTGACTGCTTTGAAAAGAATCTTCTGATACCTGAAAGGGACAATTGACTTTGTTCTTTGGTATCCTAAGGATGATGATCTTATCATGAGCAGTTTTACCGATGTAGATTGGGCAGGAGATCTAGATGAAAGCAAGAGTACTAGTGGTGGTGTATTCTTCTTGGGAAAGAATTTGGTATCTTGGCTAAGAAAAAAGTAGAATTATGTTTCCTTATATACTACAGAGGCAGAATATCTTGTTGTTGCAAACATCTATACTCAAGTATTGTGGATGAAATGGATGCTGAGAGATGTCAGAATTGAGTATGAAGAACCCATTTCCATATTCTGTGACAACTCAACCACCATAAACATTTATAAGAATCTAGTGTTGCATTCAAAGGCAAACCATATATCCATCAAATATCACTTCTTGAGAGATAAAGTAAGTGACAAAGAAGTTAGACTGGAGTATGTACCTACTAAGGAGAAAATTGTAGACATCTTTACTAAGTCATTGCCTAAGGATGTTTTGAGTACCTCAGAGAAAATTTAGGGGTGATTTCCCCTCCTGATTAGAACTAAGTGATGCAGGTCTTTGCATCAGTTAGTGAATTCATAGCCATATCTTATTCTGGATTGATGTTGTGGTGACTGCTACTCAGGGGGAGTAGTCAGATAATATGAGGATCATAGCCTGTGTACATTTTCCATTAATTTCAAAGGGGGAGAAGAACAATGTGAAAAACTCTTAAAGTAAGGGGGAAAAGAGTCAAGAAAGGGAGATATTGTTGGATGTTGTGTTTGTATTACTGATATGGGGTTGTCATTGATTTCAACACTATTAGCATTGGTGATTTTGAAGGTTGTATATGTCGAAGAGATTGAGAAAATTGTAATAAATTTATTGCAGGCAGCTAGTGAAGCTGAGAAGGTCAAAGTGGTGAAAAGTTGTGCACGTTGAGTTTTAGGAGTTGTGCACTAAAGGGTTTGTTGCTGAGCCTATCTAGTATGTTGTCCAAAAGTTTCAATAGTATGCATCAAGAATTGAGGAAGTTATGAAGTTATGTGTTCCTACAGTCACTTTGTTACTATAGCAAGTGTTTTTGGGAGAAGAGGATGAAAGTCTAGAAATTTTAGTTGTTTTGCATGTTCTTGTGACACTCGTGGATGAGTATAGATCATTCTCTATCCTTGCTGCATGTCTGTATTGTTTGGTGTGATCATGACCGGAGATTTTTCTGATGGGTGCTCAAGTTTTCATGTTCTTGACCGACATGATGGTGGTAATGTGTTCCAGATCCATAAGGATTAATATTCTATTGTTTGGCATGTTTGAGGATGTTGATTTAGGTCCTCACTATGTTTTGACCAACTTGGGTTGGTGTACATCAATATTTTTTCATGTATTAAGGCCGACATGTGCAATTTATTCTTTATTCTTGGCCAATAGAGTTGTTAATGTAAATCCATATAACGAATATATAAGAGTGATTGTCTCTTCATTGTAAGTATATGATCGGTGTATGTTTGTAAAATATATGTGTGAATAAAGATCAAATCATTCAGCAGAGAAGAGTGTGAAAGAGATTGAGCAGAGTGTGAAGGAGTTTGAGCAGAGTGTGTAGAATTTTTTTTGCGCCTAACCAGAATTGTCATCAGGATTTTGTAGAAGCTAATTTCTCAATTCAACCTCATCATATGGATTTAATTTGATTATTTTATGTAAGGTAGTGAGCCTTCCTCTGAGTAGTGAGCTCTAGGAAGTGTGCCTGAATGCATGTGCATTCCCTATTCATTTCTTTCATTATACTTCTAACAGGGTATAATCTTGTGGACTAACATCCACCGTGGTTTTTCCCCTAACAAGGTTTCCACATATAAAAATCTTGGTGTTCATGTGTCTCTGATGTGTTGTTGATTTATGCTTCCACTGTTAATTATCAAATATGAGATTAAAGGTTGTTTAAGGTTAAATAAGCTTGATTTTTGTAACAACTGATTCACCCCTCCTCTCAGTTGTCTATCATTGTTTTGCCAACAATATATATCATATTCATCAATTAGGTTGGCCAAACATCCATAAAGTATTACACATGCTAAGTCATCCAAGATCTTTAAATATCTAAAGCATAGTTTATCACACGGTAGGAACCGAACCTAAAAACCAACACACTAGACCACATATAACAATCATCTTCAATGGGAAATAATTTTTGGTAAGCAAGTCATACATGCAGTACTATGTTGACATCAATGCCACCCTCCTGACATTAATGACAACCATTTGATGCAATCTTCAATCTCCAATAGGGTGATGCAATATTGCTCTCACAACCCAAGATGCTCGTAAATCACATTCTGGCTTATCTCCTCGTATATCCAGTATAGGATGACTCACAAAATTGCTTCTATAGTTTCTATAAATATGTCCAATTTTTTTGCATTTTTGATAGGTAACATTGAAATTATACAAAGGTGAAAATGAATTTCTACTAACAAAATCATTTTTCCTTGCCAAGACCTTTCTACAATTCACAACCTTATGACCAAAAAAATTGCAATTAAAATAGTAACTAGAAAAAGAATGATAGAACCTAGTATTGTAACTAGGAGTTAGATAAACCACATAATAAAACATTCCTTGCTTTAGAATTATTCTCACAAGCCTTATTTTTGACCCAATCTCTTGGGGCAATTTTAGGTATTTCATATCCATCCGCAACTGATTACAAAATTTTATATCCTAGGGCCATCAAGTATGCTTCACTCCTTACTTTCCAAAAATTATAAACGGGTCTATCAAAGAGTGGTGCTTTATTTGAAGATAATCCTTCTTGAGCCACTGAGTGTGCCATCCCAAATCAACCTCAATTTGTTAACATTCTTCAAAGGAACTTAGCTCTAATACCAATTGAAGGAAACACAATATACTGAAGGAGTGTTGAATCAGTATATCAAATCTATTAAAAACTCTTTAACTCAACATGTATCTCCAAAAATAAATTAAAACATCTACTATCAATTAAGCAACACAGATGCACACATTCACACAATGAACACCAGATATATGTGGAAACATAGAATGGGAAAAACCATGGTGAGAAGAGCTTCTTGGAGCTACTATCCAAATCCAACCTCATAGAAGTAATGAATTTTACAATAATGATGTAGGCACCAACCTATTGGAGATACCAATCCCCTATTGAATTTGTAGGCATTGACCTATTGGAGACACCAATCCCCAATACAAATACATGAGCACCAAATCAACAAGTAAGACACCAATCCTACTAAATTACAAAGATAAAGCTTGCAAAATTTCAATTTTGATTACACAACTTACACATGATGTGACCTTTTCTCAAACACTCTCCTACACACCTTATAATATTTTGATTATGGTGCACAATGACTGAGATGCAACTCCCATTAAATTACACTTATAATTTCTCCTGCATACACACACTCTTCACACACTTTTTTCAAGTGTGATATAGAACTATGATGATTATATACATCTCATTACATGAACATCTTTTCATGTCAGTCATGAGTCCCTTAACACCATCTATAATTAGCCAAGATGACTAAGGTGGACCTAAATTCAAATTTATATGAAACATGTATTGGATAGGTCCTAAATCAATTTTTTTGTCACCAAAATAACATGATGTAGTATGCTTCCTTCGAGAACGTTAACCAGGGCCTATTTTCACCATCCCATGCTATCTCTAGAGGTAACACACTACAATCCATTTCCACACAATTATGAAACATCAACTAGTTAATTAACCAACACAGTGACCCTTTTGTAAATTCAATATTTTTTCTTGCTAAACATAAATTCTGAAAACTATGGAATAAGATATAACATGTATAAACATACTTCTCTTTCAAATTGTAGACCAAAACTCACATCTAGGAAGAAATAAAGATCATGAACACGTTTCCAGAAAGATCTCTTTTCCTGGGTAACTTCCCTCAAACATTTCGGATGAAACTTCCAAAATACATCTATCACCATGAATAGGTGTAGTCTAATACTACAAGAATGGTACAACAATATTTTTCATTTTTCTCAAACACACTATCATGGCATGATAGAATACACCTTGATTTCAATCAATAGGTTTGATTACATTTAATTCTGACTAAATTGTTGACATTACTCCTTTGACATTAGTGAGAATTTTGACATCAATGACAACATATGTTCAAAAAATAGATCAAATCATACCAATTCTACTTATAGTAATTCACATAGAGGATGTTATTAACTCCTCTATTACATACTATAAAGGAAACATACAATGATATGAAAATATAGAAAAATATATATGTTGCAATACCTCTCTCACCACTAGTCTCCATAGCTCTCCCAAGTTCTTCACACTCAAACATGTGAAACCAAACATCTAGGAAGAATACCATGGCCAAAAAGAGAACCTACAAATCAAACCATATCCTTGTTCCACACTAGCATGTACCAAGTTGTGTATTACAAGATCTCCTTAACCATTCCCAAACTAAAAGGATATCAACATCTACATTCAAATAAAATAAAATCAGGTAAGCAAAAAATGTAAACCTCTCATACCAAAGGTAGATTAAACCAGCCAATCATTCTCACAACAAATGGGATATTCCCAAAGCCACAAACCATTTATGTACCTCTCCAAATAATTCCCTAGAACTAGATCCATAGATCAAGACCATAAAAAGGAGAACAACAAAAATCCATAAACCATGTAACTTCTTAAAAATTCCTCAAATTTTTTTATATTCAAGACTAACTCATATGAGAATACAAGATCTACAAAATAAAGAATGCATTTGATAATCAAGTGAGCAATACCTCTCAGATCATTCACCTACCAAGTAAACCAAGAATGGTGATAGGCCAAAACTAGGGTAAAAAATAAAGTAGATTCAGCTCAATCTATGTGTCAATCTAGGGATTGTAAGCTTATGAAAGGTGTTGCGGTAGTATACCTAAGGGCTAAAATCAATGAATTAAATGTGGGGATAAAGTGCAAATAAAACATGTTGAACAAGACAACTGAGAAGGGGGGGTGAATCAGTTGTCGAAATTTTAACCTTTAAAAATTTCACTAGAGGTTAGATCAATTATCATTCACAAATCCTTTATTTTGCTAATGTGATTAATCATTAAGTGCAAAAGAAAAAACTGAAAGATGTAAAACCATACACACAATAACACCAGATTTATGTGCAAAACCCAATGAGGAAAAAACCATGGTGAGTATTAGCTCACAATATAAATAATTTTAAAACCAAATACAAAGGCTTACTTCCAGAAAGGCTCACTACCAAGATAGGACTTACTTGTCCAAAAATAGGACTTATTGTCTAATGAGGGTTAACAACCCTGAGCGCTCATTTCCACATAATTACAAAGAAGATAGAAGAGGATTGTAATAGAGAGAAAAAATATCTCAATGCAACAGATATTTCCACCACAATTCACTCACACACTTGCAGACATGCTTGAATGATAGAGTACACCTTCAACTCACTGCCTCCAGAAACTCGACAATTAAATTTCACATTGATTTGTTCAAACTCACATCACATAATATTTTGAATCCATCTTTCACATGTTGGATATTTCTGATATGTGTTTGTCATTGATTTCAACACTATTGGCATTAATTTCTTCAAGGATGTATATGTCGAGGATATTGAGAAAATTGTAATAAAATAAGTTGCAGTTTGTCAGTGATATAGTGAAATTCAGTATGATGGCTAGCTCGGTATATTGATGATAAGAAGTTGTGGATTAAAGGGTTTTTTGAAAAGTATACTAGTTTATCCACATGAAGTTTCAAAGGTTCGCATGAATATTTGATTAATTTATGAGTATTTTTGTTCTGACATTTGTTATGTTGCTTTATTTAGTGTTCCTTAAAGAAGAAGATGTGATTCTAGTAATTTGAGTTGTTGCGGATTCTTCTGTGGTAATTCATGATACTTTTGGATGTTTCTAGATCATGATCTATCTATGTTGTTGGTTCACATTGATTTTTTTGCTCACGATTGGTGATTTTCTTCTGTGAGTTCATTTTTTTCATGATTATGGCCGACAGGGTGATTGTAGCATGTTGCGGATCTTCAAGGCATAATTGTCTAAGGTGTTTCGTGTTTGAGAAATTTTTTTTTGGGTCCTTACTATGTTTTTTTTTATATTGTTTGGTTTGCATTGATAAATTGTTTATTGATTTGAGCCAACAGTTTGTACACATTTCATATTTTGTTGGGCTGACATGTAGTTGATGTTATCTTTAGTTGCGGATATAATGATTAATTATTTATACCATTTGAAGGCATGGTGTGCAATGTATTCTCTATGTTGTGTGTGAATAATTTTTTAATCTTTTGAAGGCAGAAGTAAAGTGTTCATGTGCTTAATCGAAACTGTAACCAAGCATTAGAAGATGTTATTTTCTCAGTTCAAAATCTTTCGAATGTAATCCGAATATGACTGTAAGATAGCGAGTCTTCCTTTGGGTAGTGATCCTTTTGTATTTGAGTAGTGAGCTCTAGGAAGTGTGCCTAAATGAATATGCATTCATCATTTATAATACTTTTAACAGATTATAATCTTGTGAACTAACCTCCACCATGGTTTTTCCCCTAACAAGGTTTCCATGTAAAAATCTTGGTGTTATGTGTGTTTTTGATGTGGTGATGGTTTATGCTTTCATGTTTATTTATCATATTTGAGAATAAGTTTAATAAGTATAATTTTAGTGACAGCTGATTCACCCCCCCCCTCTTAGTTGTTTTCCATTGTGTTTCCAACAATTGGTATCATAGCAAGTTCCTCTAGAGAAGCTTGACAGCTTGAAGTGATCTGAGATGGCAACATATAAGAAAGATAGTCTGAGATTTGATGGAACAAATTATTCTCTATGGAATATTCGAATGGAGTGTCATCTGAGATGCATTGGTGAACCTTATTGGAAAATTACAAAGAATAGATATATCATCCCACATAATGGTCCTTCTACTGCAGGTGAGATTAATAAAGTCGAGTACAATATTAGGGCTAAGGAAGCATTGTTGAGTGCTCTGACTGACTCCTAGATGCCAAATGTAATGGAGTTGAATACTGCTTATGAGATCTGGAAAAAGTTGGAAACCTTGCATGAAGGTGATACCCATGTGAAGATTGCTAAGCTGCAAAGCCTGAAAGGGAAATATAAAATGTTGAGAATGGGTGAAAATGAGACCATCTCTTCTTTTATGTAGAGAGTGAATTAAATTGTGTGTAGTATTAGATGTGCTAGTGGAACATTGGAAGAATCAGAGATTGTTGCTAAAGTGCTCAGATCCTTGCATGTTGCATACAAACATAAAGGTGTTACTATTGAGGAGATTCAGACTGTGACAAATGTAACCAGAGACATGTTGATTGGTAAGATTGTTGCTTTTGAGTTAAGTGAGGTTGGTGAATCTCTTCCTAAGACAAAATTTGGATTCAAAGCTACTATCTCCAGAAAAGATAAGTAGATAAATGATCTAAGAGAAAGTTATTCTAGAAAAATTTCCAAGTATGAGCAAGAAATGAGAGAGATTGAAGAAGAGCGAAAACTAGATGAGATTGAAGCACTTATTGTCAAGAGGGCAGCCAAAGGAGAAGGTAAGTATAAAGGGAAATTTCCTCTTAAATGTTTTTCTTGCAATAAGATAGGTCATTTTGCCTCAAGGTGTCCAAAAAGAGTTCCTAAGCCAAGACTTTACAAGCCTAGATTCCAAATAAAATGTTATTATGTTGTTGATGAAGGTGTGAAAGATGATGAATCTAATAAAGGGAATTTAAGTGAGGATGAATGGGTATTTATTTCTATCAAGGAAAATTATCCAGTACCTATTGAATTTACTAGTTGCATAAATGTGGAGAAAGCTCTAGTTGCCAGAGTTGAAGAAAAAGATGAATGGGTAATTAACAGTGGATTCTTTCATCACATTATAGGTGATAAAAGTAAATTTGTGAGATTGGAGAAGTATAAAGGTGGTGTTGTAAGATTTGGTGATGACAAAGCTAGTGTAATTTGTGGCAGAGGATCCATTTATCTTGATGGTAAGCATAATACTGATGATGTCCTATATGTGGAAGGATTGAAGCATAATTTCTTAAGTGTTGGATAGATGGTTGACAAGGGATATAATCTTCAATTCAAGGATGGAAAGTGCAGAATATTGGGGAGTTCCAGAAATGTGATTGCATCTGGTACAAAAACAAAAGGTAATATATTTCACCTAAATGCTACTAGTAAAAGTTGTCTGGTTGCTCAAGTTGATGAAAGTTGGTTGTGGCATAGGAGAATGTGTCATGTAAACTTTTACAATATTATCAAGATAAGTTCTACTCAGGTAGTGAGATATCTTCCTAAGTTGATAAAACCTACTAATACTATATGCAAGGAATGTTAGGGAAGCAAACTAGAGTTTCATTCTGGAGAAAACAACATTGTTTAAATGAAGTATTGGATCTTGTGCATACTGACTTGTGTGGTCCTTCTAGAGTCATAAGTTTACAAGGAGATAGGTATTTCATGTTACTTATGGATGATTATTCTAGATTGATGTGGGTTACTTTCTTAAGGGAAAAATCTAAAGCTCTAGAGAAATTCAAGACTTTTAAGGCTATGGTTGAGACAAAGATAGGTCTGAAGATTAAGTGTCTAAGATCAGATAGAGGTGGTGAAATTCACTTGTAGTGAGTTTAATTATTTTTGTGAAGAGCATGGGATAAAGAGACAATTATCTGCCCTGCAGACCCCTCAACAAAATAAAGTTGTGGAAAGGAAGAAAATGACAATTCAAGAAGTTGCTAGGACTATGATGTTGGAAGGAAATGTTCCACATATCTAGTGGAGAGAAGTTTCAAGTACTATCACTTACACTCTCAACTGGGTACATGTCAAAGGTGATACTGGTAAGACTCCTTATGAGCTATGGTTTGGTCATAAGCCTACTGTTAGATACTTCAAAATATTTGGGGGTAAATGCTATATCAAAAGAGATGTATATATAGAAAAGTTTGATGCTAGAAGTGACGAAAGAATCTCTCTCAGTTATTCTACTAAAAGTAAAGCCTATTGATGCTACAATAAGAGATTGAGGAAAGTAATTGAAAGCGCTAATTTCAAGGTTGATGAAGACACAGTTAGACCATCCAGAACCTACAGAAGTTAGACCATCCAGAACCTACGGATATGATTCAAAGGATCAAAATGACAGTTCAAATAAAAAAATAAAGTTCACTCTAAATCAAGTTCAAAACATTTTGGTGAATCGGGAAAATCAAGAGGAAGAAACTAGTGAAAGTGCAGAAGTGAGATCACAAGAGCCTAAAGTTCAAGAACACCCTAAGACTCCAAGGTATGTAAGACTAAATCATTCAAAAGATTGGATTATAGGTGATAAGAACACAGGTGTTCAAACTATGAAAAGAACTGTAGAAGAATACTATTTGATGTCAAAGATTGAGCCTAATAGTGTCAATGAAGCATGCAAAGATGAACATTGGGTGGAAGTAATGAAAGGAGAACTACTGCAAATTGAGAAGAATGATGCATGGATTCTTGTTCCTAGACCTAAGGATAAAAATGTGATTGGAACTAAATGGGTCTTTCAGAACAAACTGAATGAGCAAGGTGAATTTGTTAGAAACAAAGAAATACTGGTGTGTAAAGGATATTCTTAGATGGAAGGAATTGAATTTGAAAAATCTTTTTCTCTTGTTGCTAGGATTGAAGTTGTGAGACTATTTCTTGCTTATGTTGATTACAAAAACTTCAAGGTTTATCAGATGGATGTCAAGTCAGCATTTCTAAATGGTGGACTGGATGAAGAAGTGTATATTGAGCAACCTGATGTATTTCAATTGACTAATCAAGGAGATATGGTTTTTCGGTTGAAGAAAGCATTGTATGGAATTAAGCAAGCCCCAAGAGGATGGTATTCCAGATTGGACAAGTATTTGTTGAAGCTTGGATTTAATAAAGGTATTGCTAATAGTAATTTGTATTGATCATGATAAATATTTGATTGTTGAAGTCTTTGTTGATGATATCATTTTTGGAGGAGATGACAGTTTTTGAATGAAGTTTTCTGATGAGATGCGGAGCGAGTGTGAGATGTCTATGATTGGAGAAATGAAATTATTTTTGGGATTACAAATTAATTAGCCAGATAGAGGGATCTTTATATCTTAGTCCAAGTATGTGAAAGAATTGCTAAAGAATTTTGGTATGGAAGATTTAAACTCAGTTGGTACACCTATGGTGACCGGATGTAAGTTGACACAAGATGATGATTCTCCTAAGAAAAATTAGACTAGATACAAATCCATGATTGGTGGATTGCTCTATTTGACTCAAACTAGACTTGATATCATGAATGTTGTATGCATTGTTGCAAGATTTCAATTTTTTCCTAAGGAATCTCACGTGACAGAGCTATGAAGAGGATTTTTAGGTACTTGAAGGGGACAATTGATTTTGGCCTATGGTATCCTAAAGAAGATGACCTTACTTTGAGTGCTTTTACTGATGTTGATTGGGTAGGAGATGTGAATGATGGAAAGAGTACTAGTGGTGGTGCATTTTTCTTGGGAAAGAAGTTAATTTCATGGTTAAGTAAGAAGCAGAATGCAATTTCTTTATCTACTATAGAGGCATAATACATTGTTGCTACTAACAATTGTACTCAAGTATTATGGATGAAGCAGATGTTGAAAGATATCAAAGTTGTGTATGATGAACCTATTTCTATATTCTATGATAATTCAAGTGCTATTAACATTTCTAAGAATCCAGTGTTGCATTCAAAAACAAAGAATATACCTATCAAGTTTCACTTTTTGAGAGAGAAGGTGAGTGAAAAGGAAGTCAGATTGGAGTATGTTCCCAATAAGGAAGAAATTACATATATCTTTACCAAGCCTTTTCCTAAGGATACTTTTGAGTACCTAAGGGGGAAGCTAGGGGTGATTACCCCTCCTAATCAAAATTAATATGGAATGAATTGCATTAGTTTGTGCATTTCATAGTCATATCTTGTGATCCAGATTGATGTTGTGGTGGTTGCTACTCAGGGGGAGTATTTAGATGTTCAGAAATTTGGTTCAGAGCTTGTGTGGAGAAAGATAATGTGTACCTTTTTCATTGATTTCAAAGGGGGAGAAGAGTCTTGTGAAAAACTATGAAAGAGTTGAGGAGAAAAGAGTCAAAATCTAAGTGGGAGAAAGTGCTAAGAGAAAGTATCGTTGATGGTTTTTTTCACATCATGTGTTTCCATCAATGCCAAAGGGGGAGATTGTTGGATATTGCTAATATGTGGTTGTCATTGATGTCAACACTATTGGCATTAATGTCTTCAAGTCTGTATATGTCGAGGATATTGAGAAAATTGTAATAAAATAAGTTGTAGGTTGTCGGTGATGCAATGAAGTTCAATCTGATGGTTAGCTTAGTATATTGATGATAAGAAGTTATGGATTAAAGGGTTTTTGACAAGTATATCTAGTTTATCCACATGAATTTTTAGAGTTTCGCATGAAGATTTCATTAAGTTATTAGTATCTATGTTTTGATAGTTGTTATGTTGCTTTATTTGGTGTTCCTGAAAGAAGATGATGTGATTCTAGTAATTTGAGTTGTTGTGGATGCTTAGACTATGGTGATTAATGATTCTTGTGGATGTTTCTAGATCATGCTCTATCTGTGTTGTTGGTTCACATTGATTTTTGTACTCGCGATTGGTGATTTTCTTCTGTGGGTTCATGTTTTTCATGATCATGGCCAACAAGGTGATTGTAGCATGTTGCAAATCTTCAAGGCATAATTGTTTAAGGTGTTTCATGTTCGAGACATGTTGTTTTGGGTCCCTACTATGTTTTGGCTGACATTATTTGGTTCACATTGATAAATTATTTATTTATTTGGGCTGATAGTTTGTATAGATTTCATATTTTGTTGGGCCGACATGTAGTTGATGTTATCCTTAGTTGCAGATATATATGATCAATTTTTTATACCATTTGAAGGCATGGTGTGTGATGTATGCTCTATCTTGTGTGTGAATAATGTTCTAATATTTCAAAGGTAGAAGTAAAGTGTGAAGAAGAGTGAGCAGAAGAAAGTGTTCATGTGCTTAACCAGAACTATAACCAGGTATTAGAAGATTCTATTTTCTCAGTTCAAAATCTTTCGGATGTAATCCGAATGTAACTGTAAGATAGTGAGTCTTCCTTTGGGAAGTGAGACTTTTGTATTTGAGTAGTGAGCTCTAGACAATGTGTCTAAATGCATGTGCATTCCCCATTTATAATACTTTTAATAGAGTATAATCATGTGGAATAACCTCCACTGTGGTTTTTCCCCTAACAGGGTTTCCACATAAAATCTTGGTGTTATGTGTGTTTTTGATGTGGTGATGGTTTATGCTTTCATGTCTATTTATTAGATCTGAGAATAAGTTTAATAAGTATAATTTCTATGACAATTGATTCACCCCCCCTTGTAGTTGTCTTCCCTTGTGTTGCCAACATCACAAACATCTCAACTTATATTTATACCATCTTCAACCTTGAAACTCATCCAAGGTCGGTCATACATCATTTGTAAATTTAAACTCAAATTAGGTCAGTGCTAAAACATTCTACGATGGAATTAGAATGAGGGTGACCCAAATACATACTTAATGAGGACCTAAATAAGTCACAACATGCTTCAACATGATTCCATAAACTTTTTGAGTAGTTTTTAGCACAAGGCTAGCCAACACTAGTGTAGAACACATAGATCAATTAAGCACACACAACCTTAACTCGATCCAATATTCTAGATAAAAATTTCATTTGAACATGACCTTATCAACTTACTCTCAAAACCACAAGCCCTAAAACCAAAATTTAGAGAAATTCAGAGCGACTAAGTTTCACTCGGACCTCAACTAGACACACCAAAATACACAGTCATAATTGATGAAAATATATCACACTATACATCGATCTAAAAGGCCAAATTATGGATATAGAAACTACCAACAATCATGAAAAACACCTTAGGTCCTCACTAGCATAGCAACACATCCTGGAGCAAATTCCAGAGTAAATACTGAATACCTGCAAACTTTCTTTATTATAATTTTATCAATATCCTCGATATATACAGCCAATAACCAACTTCCATGACATCAATGACAGCAAAAACCAGTTGAAAAATAGTTAACTAGTTGACATCAATGACAACACCTTCATACTTGCAACAAAACACACAAAAGAGCACCTATAATTATGAAAATCTGGTTCAAACAAATTATTTTTTGCTCTATTCTATGATAGGAGCCGTGACATAAACTGTGACAGAAAATGTAATATTCTGCACCTAACTACAATAGGAACTAAAAAGATATGTGATAATAACAACAACAATCTATGACAATAACAATAGTAGTTTACAACAGAAAGGAAAACAACCCAGATCATACAATCTTTTATCCAAACTTTAATGAAGGTGCTGAAATTGAAATCACACAGTTATTAAGATCAAAAGGAAACAAAATCTATCTTACCCAGACCAAATCAAAAGGAAGTAAAATAAAAGAAATAAAACATCACTAACCCTCCCTAAGGATCCTTAAGGAGTGGGACCTTGCTCCTAGTTTGCACAGTGGATGGGACAAGAGTCTTTCTACACTGCCCTGATCAAAAGAAATGTTGTTTTTATATTATCAAAAATGATACAAAAGTATGTTCTCCCGCTTACACTATACGTACTTATATATGTTGCTTACATAAAAAATAAATACATAAAATATTCAGTTTGTTTTGGCCTGCGGCCAACAAACTAGAAGAGACAAAAATATGTTTCACTAACCACGGATTAAAACAACCTAGTTATAACTAAAGATAGAAATAGGAAACAAGAAGATTTGCAATTTTCTCCTCCATACGGCTGGAAATCATAGTTGTTATCATAAAGTCTACTCCTTGAAATGAATGTGCATAGTCAACATAAAAATTTATTGCATAAAATGTTGCACAATCAACATCAAAGAGTGAAATATAGTCATTGGAGTTAGCCACGTAGAAGGGGAAACTGCACAAGTCGTACTTCTATGACAAAGGTGATAGGAAGGTTCCTATGTAGAATGTGATAGGAAATATGTATTCTTCTTCTTATTCAATTAGCATAAGTTGAAATAACAATGCTTGTTAGCAAAGACAATCAGTTATTAATTTTCATATTTTTATCCCAAAACTATATTAAATATCACTCATATATATTTAATCATATGTAGCATAAAATGGTAAAATGTTATGATATAGGATAGAAATGGAATGTGGGAATGGGTATTAAGGCGTATGAAAATAGGCTAAAATATGGCATAAAATAGAACATAATTAGCACTCATCAAGTGGTATACATGATTGTCTTATACACATAACACCAAGCAATAAGATATTATAATAAAGGAAAAAATTCTCTTCAGGTCCATAATGGATTCACATCCATAACTAGGTGTAGGCTCCTTGGTCTTTCTATTAAAATCCTCATCAAAGAGTAACCATCTCAACATGTGATCACATAAACTAGAGAACTATTAGCTTTACCCAAGTATCTCTAGTCTCCATGAGCATTCACCAATCAATCCATTCCAACTTCAAATATGACCTTGCAAAATCATAAAGCTCCAAGGAAAAGATTAATACTCAAAACCAAAGAGAACAAATAAGAAAATTGTCAAAATTTTAACTATAGAATTAGGATCATGTTATGAAATCATGATCTAACATCCCCTCCTAAGATATCACATAAAAATAACCATCCATCATCAAATGATGAACCAAAATCACTACCAAGGCTCCCACTAAACTATGTAATGAATGTTAGGAATTACAGGTACAACAATATCAAATTAATGTAGATTTACAATTAAATGCACAATGGAATTAACACATAGAAATAATAGACAATGAGAAGAAAAAACCAATTTTAATGTGGCTCACCCAAATGATTGCTACATCCACAAACTATAGTCCCTTTTATTATTTATTATCTAACAAATGAATTATAATAGCATGTAGCAATTGTTGCAACTTGTAGCAACCATTTTAACCAATGATATCCATTGTTGTTTTTACCACACACTATGTTGTGTGTACCCACAAATCTACTTATATTTTTTCAACCACAAACCCATGACCTTTGCTCACATTTTCCATTCCTTTCAATGTCAAAACTTAAACCCACACGATTGTTCACATTCTCACATGCGTGCAACTGCTCACATTCTAGATGTGGCTATTGGAATTCCATGTGCAGCAATAAACTCTTCATTTTTTAGTGTTCTTAACTATTTTCAACTATTCTTTTACCTAATATTCAAATACACTTTGGCAGCGAATTTCCTTTAGGAAAATGATTAATTTTTTCTCCACCCCCCTTCTAATTCCCTCATTAATTGATTTGGGGAGAAACTACATTGAAAAATGTGGGTAAAATTAAGCCTTTGAGTTTGATAGGCTCCATAATAAAACAACGAATCTCTCCAGGAACCATGATAACCATCTCCTAATTGAATTTCCTCCATGGCCCCAACACAATCAAACAAATCAACACCATAATCTCCCAAAAGTTAAAGTCTAATCACAATATCCAAACCAAGAAGATACGATTTCCACACATCCTTTGTCAATAGAACCAAATATGTCATTAAACTCTCACTACAATAAGTGCAAAATCCAAGAGCTCCTTATGACACCAACAACCATTGTAAAATATTATACATGGCTTACTGCACATTGTAACAAAATATTAGATCCAAAATATTGAAACAAAGAAGATATAAAACATTATATAACTGCATAAAGCTCCCACTAAAAGTAATACCAAGCTATACATGGCATCATGACCAATATCATTGCCAACACTCTACTAAAAATGAACAAAATTTCTCATGAAACATAAACCACAACTAAATATTCAAATGAACAACTATATTAGGTACTCTCAATAAGAATCTCTCATTGCAACAAGCATACCAATGTAATAATGGTGACCAGGAATATGGGCTACCAAACATAATCCACATTAGATAATTTTAAAAGATCTACATATGTGCAACATCTCAAAGGGGAAATACATAATTGGTGCTCCAATCTCAAATGACTAAAAAATAGATTGAACCCACATTAGTATCATGTAGAACATAGATAATTAGGTATAACATGTGGATTTCTAAGAATCAAACACCAGGATCAATGCTAGACCCTATTTTCCAAACAAAAACACATAATAGTAACCATAGATCAATAAAAACCTTCCAAAAATCCATGCAAACTTCTAACTATCTTCATCTAGAACACCTTGAATATAGTCTCATTGCATATCTACATATCACATATTTTAGTTAACATGTAAAAAATGCAAAATTATCTCTTTAAATCTGAAATCCATTTAAACATCTAGACATTCGCATTAAACATATCATTTGAATAATAGAATAAGCTCAAATCTACAAACCCATTGCTGAAATCAAGAGTAAACTACAACCCGATAGGAAAACCAAGTTGTCTAGGAGCTTATAACATATGAAACCAATGGCCAAAACCCTAAAGCCAACATAAGCATCCATTTTGTAGTCCAAATTGAGGGTGTTTCTCCATGTTACTAGGATGTCACTACCCATCCAACATGAATACCTTCTCACAGAACATGACCACAAGGTAAAGGAACAAATCCACGAAACAAGAGGATGCACACATATTTTCAAACAAGATCTCCAAGTTACCAAAATATAACCAACTCCATAAAGATCCATAATTATGAGCTTCTAATGCCCAACATAAATCATATTGACAATATCCATGGCTTCCAATTTGACAAACTCATAGAAAATTCATTACAACCCCACAAACTTTCCAACAACCTTCAATTCCTTCTAACAAATTCCCACAAGCTTGCCAAGCTAAAAAAAAAAATGGCCCATGACCTAGTTAACCGTCAACTATTATACCAAATGATGAGAAATAAATATGTTCTTATCCCAATTGTTTGAAAATATAATATCTATATAAATATTAATTCAATAGATGATATGCAATGCTTGGACTACAACAACATAAAAATCTGAAACTTATATGTAAATCTGAAAATTAAGCTGCCTTAATATGGACCGTGATTAGATCCATCTTCTTTATGATTCCAAAAATCAGCCAATATAACATGCTTATAAACACTACCTTATATTATCTTACAACAACAATATATAAATTATAACATCACCATAAGATAGTAGCAATAAGAAACAAATCAGAAACACAAGAGCATCCCATAACATAGGATTTATGTGGAGAAGCCCTTACGGGAAAAAAACACCACCAAGAAGAGAGGCCAAGTATACATTATCTTCAAACAAATGAGATTACAATACAATCACTTCCATTCTCCTCTTTTCCTCCACCATGAAAGCACTTGTGCACCTATGAATAACCTCCTTATACCTCAACTTGTCCTTGTTCTTGCAAAGAAACTCTATATTAAACTATTGTTCATATTTTCTACATCCAAGAGGCTAAATTTATACACTTGTGAAGGAATCTTAAGCCCCAAACTTGGCTCCAAAATATGACCCTTCATTAAAAACGTCCCCAACCCTTGGAATACCTCCTTGGAATGCAAAAGGATATTGGTTTTGGCTCCAATACTTTCCCTCCAACTTAGTGCCCAAACTTGGGAGATAAAATTTACATTAAATGCAATAAATGATAGAATACCAAGGAAACATGTTGCCTCATTCCAAGATCCCACTTAGAGAATCCCAACATTCAATCATTTTTCCTTTTCCTTATCATTTATTATCCCATTCTAGGTGTCCATATTAACTCTTAATTAAGTATATTGTCATTATCGTATTCATATTTAAATTTAATTAAGTCATCCTAGGTGTTATATTTGGGTATGTAACCTAGGTGGCATCCAAGGCATAATTAAGTTATTTATAGGAGTTATTGGTTAGTTTATCATCATATTAAAAATTGTACTCTTCCCGGAAACTTTTCGAGGTTTTCCCCCTTGAAGAGGCTTATTATTCTCAATTATTTATAATATATTCCCTTCTATTGTGCAAATTATTTCATTACAAGTGGTATCAAATAATGATCATAGCACCATGAAGACAAGAAACAAGGAAAAAAAATTATTTTGGAAGTCATTTTGGAAAGTTCATATCTCTCTCATTTTGGTGATTTTAAAAAAAAATCTATAGTATAGATTTTAGGCCATTTGGAGAAACATTCAATGCGTTTAAAAAATTAGGGTTACCACAAAATTCTCTCCCAAATTAAAAAATTAGCAATGTTTTCCCTAAATTTTGTAGGGTTGAACAAGGGCGTATTGATCCATTTGCATTCTTGAATTGAAGGTATTTGTAGTTTTTTCAATAAATTATTGCAAAATTAGATTTTCCATCAAATTCACCCTTAAGGCTATAAATTAGCAAATTTTCTGGATATCTTCATTGAAGGAAAAATATAGGCCTAATTAAGTTACAATAATTTTTGAGATCATTTGGATATTTTTTGTGTGATTTATTATAAAAAAAAAAAAAAAATCATGGCACAACGTACAATAAGGGGTGAAAATAATTTGCCAGGCCTAGAACATCTCTAGGCAGTGAGGATGTGGCTATTGAGGAGATTTTCCACAAAGATAATGAATCTATAAGGCAACAAATCAAGAGAGAAACCAACACAATAAAGGAATAAATCTTGTCAAACATGAATGTTAAGGTAAGTCTCAAGATGATGATTGTATTGAAATTTAGACACAAAGAAGATCCAAAGGCTCTACCACCATCATCTTCAAAATTCTAACAATATCATGAGTTACATATATATAGGAATTATCCTTTTACCACTCTCCTAACTGATAGCTAATCTCTACAAACTAGTGTAATTATTACATAGTCATTGGAATTATTTATTATTTATTATATTACCTATGTTATGAACTAATTCATAACAACTCCCTTTAGTGATGGAGTAGGAACTTTTATTCTAAAGCTACATCGATGGTTGGCTAGGGTTGATCATTACCTCTATTTTTTGAGTTGCCACTGAGATTTTTTTTCAAAATTATCCCCTACAATGAAAGATCTCCAAATTTCCTTCTATGTTAGTTTCCACTAATAATGTATCTAAATAATAAACAATCCACTATTGTGAAAACATTTTGAAAATTATCAATTCCACCCCCCTCCCACCCTCACCCCGACTTCTTTTTGAAAAATTATTTACTTGATAGGAAATTGCACCTTTCTTACACCAAAAATACTCTTATTTCTCCATTTACACAAATATAATGTTTAATTTAATTTAATTCCACCTTATTTATCCTTTTAGAAATATTTAAACAAATACCTATCTTCTACACACTACCTATATTGATTCTTTTAATTTATTTACCATTGACAATGTTGCAATTGGTCCACATTCATGTTTTCAATAAGTCGGAATTGTCTCAACATGACATGATCAATCACTCAACATGGTGTTGTTTTCTCAATAAAATTAGGTTTATCCATTTGTTTGGGAAAGAAGTTGGATATGTATAAACTATTTCTTCTTTGCAACTTCAGCTAAGGAATCCTTGCAAAAGTTATATCTAAAAGACAATTTTAGAGAAGAACTAAAATCATGATGCCCAAAGTCTCTAGATGAGTTTCCAATTCAACACAATAATATTCATAGGATTGTATTTGAAACCCATAAACTACATCATAGATTTGTATGTTCTCTTCCATCCCTTCACAAGGAATTTGTGATCCACTAATGTTGCAAGAGTGCTAAATAAAATAGTTCTTATACTTCTAACATAGAATACATTTCCATGCTCTTTGGATTGCATCGCACATAGAAAAAGAAGTAATAACAAATTATATCCATTAATTGGATTGACAAGTAAGCAACTAATTTTTTTTTTAATTCCTACTAAATTAGTTATTTTTAATGGTAAATATGTAAGAAATGATACTCTTGGGACATATTTATTCAAATGGGTAGTGGTTGGTAATTTCTATAACATCATCCAAATGATTTTTTAATCTTAATTTGGTCCCTTCCACACTCCTTTAAGTGAACAATAAAATTTAAATTTTTGTATATTTGAGTATGAAAAATGTGAACAAAATGAAGTGAAAATAGTGGAAAGAGTGAAAAAACTGGAGAGAGAATAATATGAATGATGAATGTTAGCAAGTTTGCACATTGTCTACACTATAAAATTGTTGTTAAAAAAAAAAAAGAATGATGGATGAGAAAAATAATGGTCAGTGCATGTGGTCATCATTAAATCATCATTGTATGGAGAAGGAAGGATGATTGAATGGAAGACAAAAAAGAGGACAAATAAACTTGCTTGAATAACATATATTAAAATCTAGACATGAAGGAGAGGAAAAAGGTTAGATAACACAACAACCAATCCATATTTTTTAGAATTTTAACAATAACATGAATTACATATATAAGATTTATCCTATAACCACTTCCATAACCTATCTCCTAATTAATAATTAATCTCTACAAACTAATGTTATTATTACATAATCACTTACATTATTTATTATTTATTATATTTTCTTATATTATGCATTGATTCTTAATAGATTGGATAAATTATTTTCTAGCCAAGGTTCTAGAGATTCTAAACATATGGAACCACACAATAAGACTTGAGAAGATGATGAATCTTCTAATGGAATGATTCTTTTGATTTTTAACCAGAACTAAATATGAATCATCACTCAAGTAATTATATGGTTAGGCATTTCACACCAAAGATGGATATGAGAAAGTTCAATGGTAAAGACCCATCCAATTTCCTTTTCCAAATGAAGTATTTATTTGATCATCATCATGTTCCATGTAAACAAAAATTTACAATGGCATCCCTATACTTGGAACTAGACCAATTCATTTGGTATTGTTAGCTATGTGAAGAGAAGAAAAAGAAGGGAAGTGTTATCACATAGTATATTTTACAAGAGGAACTCACTACACATTATGAGGACAACCTTATGGATAGTTACTTTAGCCAAGTTACAAAATTAAACCAAGAAGGTATGGTCAAGGATTATATGCATCAAATTCAAACTATATTTAAGAGTGGAGAATTTTGTAGAGGAATATTTTATGGAATTAATCTGTGGTGTTTAAAATACCACATCAAATATGAGGTACACATACTCTACCTAAATTATATGTCTCGAGCAAATATTATAGCAAGGAAACTAGAGGAAAATATTATGGCTAATGGAAGGCAAGATTTTGTAAATATAAGAGCTAGAAGAATTCCCACATAGTCACTTCCTCAACATACTAGGTCGACCCCACAAAAAAATTTAAAATAAGAGGGTTATATTTTAATTATGATAACAAATACAATTGAGGACTTAAATGTACTACAAATAAATTATTCTATATTGAAGGGTCCAATGGTGAAGAAGAGAAGGAAGAATTAATATTAGAAGGTAGAAATGAGATCAATAGGGAATTGAGAGAAACCAAACCAACCATTTCATGCCAATCACTTTCTAGAATTAGCACATTGTGGAATCTCTGGATGGTAGGGTTTTTGAAGAAAGAGAGAGTAATGGTGTTGATATGCTCAAGAAGCACTCACACATTCATCAACAAGAATTCAACTTTTCATTTAAATTTCTTTCTATATCCAACTCTAGAATTTTAGGTTCTACTTACAAATAGGGGTACTACCCATTGTTTAGGAAATTCATATCATTAAATTATTCATGGGAGATAACCATGTTTATTTCTAAATGTTTTCTATCTCCATGGGTGCAATAGATGTTATTTTCGAAGTACAATGGCTTACTACATTGGGGATAATTGAGATGAAATTTCATGAGCTATTCATGCACTTTCACTTAGAATGAAGGATAGAAGAAATAAGAGGGTTGTGTGAAAAACCTCCACAAATGGTAAGCTCTCATCAAATTCAAACTATGGCGAAAAGGACAAAAATGGGTTTGTGGGACAACTATTTTTTTTAGAAGCATATAAATCAAAGACTTATACACCACTAGATTTTAAAACATCGATAAATATAAATTTAGTAGTTTTTGGAGAGATGCAAAAGTATTACTTCCTAAAAGAGATCATTATAATGTTATTCTACTAGCACCAAGGAGCCAAATAACTAGCATTAGTTCCTACATGTATCCATAAGTACACAAAAGTGAGATCAAGAAGATGGTTCAAGAGATGTTGGATGCAGGTATTATCAAGTAGAGTCAAAGTTGTTGGAGTGAAAGTACACTAAGAGGGGGGGTGAATCAATGTTTATAACTTCTTAAACAATTTAAACTGAAACTAAAAAGAACCATACATATGTTCTCATTTGTCAATGATAGTGTCATTCATGTATTCGAATGCAATCATATAAACTGAAATGAGTAATGTAACATTGCATTTTAAAGCAGTAAAGTATTGAAGAAAATGATGCACAGAGACACAAATAGACACACAATATGCCAAGTGGAAAACCCTCTTGGGGTAGAAAAACCACTCCTAAACCTACTACCTTTTTCAGGCTTTCATTTCAATAATTTATTTTGACAAAGCCTCAATGGCTAATTTCTGAGCACCGACTCAAGGAGCACCAACCCCTCTATTTAGAGACACCAATCTCAAGGAGCACCAACCCCTTTCCTGATATTCAATAGAATGTACAATAGTATAGAGGATCTCTTTGTTTCACTTGATTTCTATCAAGTGCCTCTTGATAGACAAAACATAGAATTTTCAAGAGTCAAAATTGACTCTTCAGATTTCCATGCATTATCTAATCTCAATGCAGCTTGAGGAAAATCCTATCACAGTCACAATACAGTCTCATCAAACTATTTTACAATAATACATATTTTATTTCTTTTCTCACTGTTTGATTTTCAATATTTTCCCATATAGAAACTACAAAATCTGACTACACACTGTGTTTTCCAATTTTTAGCATCAAATCATAGATTAAACTTTCACATCTCTAAATAGTAAAACCCATGTTTCAAGTTTTTGATTTTCTGTCATGATAGAACCCTAAACTCACTATTTCTGGCTTTTTACACAAAGCATCATTACATATTGGAAGTATTACCACTGTTTCGAATTTCAAATTCCAGAAGGTTATACAAGGTTGTTTTTCAGGTTACAGAATGACTGACAAGAAATGGATCTGATGTTACAGTGATCATAAAAGAATATTCTTTCTTTTTGTTGAGGATAGAACAAGAAAGTCCAAGAATAGAGGTGTGACAAAGCATATCTTCACTAGAAGCCTACACATGCAATGCTTAAACAAAAGCAGTGAGAGCACATCATTTAAAACTGAAATGATAACTATTTTTCCTTGATAGAACCAGCAATGCAACAGAAGTATTTTTAGCAAAATGAAACCTCTTTCAGATTATACCCACAAGTAGTAATGAAGAGTGCATATACCATAGGAGTTCTGAAAAATAAGCTTATATGAAACAAAAGTAACTGAAACCCCAACCAGCATGCAATCGAAAGATATTAACCATGCATTATAACAATTACCCACAATTTCCAGTGAGACTGAGAGAATATTTCGAGATCTATACCCATTATAGTACTGAAAATCTTTAAAAACTGAAATCATTGTGAAGTGTGACTAAAGTAACTTCACAAGAACCATTATCCATGAACTCAGATAAGCAAACGAAGAGATTCGATGATATTATCATTACCCATGTACCTAGAAAACACAGTTCCTTAAAATAACTGTCATCATAACCTTCAAATGAAATTGCAGTCAAGTTTTGATTCTTAAAAACAATATTTTAGACTTTCTCTTGAAAGCAATAGACGTTTTCAAAATTTTACTTTGAATAAGAGAGACAGAGTAATTTTGTAACCATCTTGCTTGTCCAGAAGCAGATCTGCAAACCAATCAAAAGAAGAATACCTGGTAAATGAATGTTGTTGTCAAAGAATGATTACTAGTCCTGTAGAGGAGCAAAACGGCCACACTGCCTTCCAAAAACATGCCAACATCCAGTGGAAAGAAATAGTGACACAGGGCGACCATTGTGTTGGACTCCTGACTGCTCCCAATCACTGTCCAAGAGCAAAAAATGCCAGGGATAACAAAGAAACAGTTGAGATACAGACTCGAGCATGGCAGCTAGAATAGGGTTGTCCAAAACAATGTGAACAGAAAAATTTTTTCCCTAGACTTCCACATCAAGAAAACAATGTGAATTCCTTTGCAAAAGATGATAGACGTTTGGATTCTGAAAAGGACAGTGATTAAACACAACTCATTATTCCATGTCAAGTCTGCGGGCTTATCCAAGGGTTACATGCCAATAGCCATTATGGCATTTGATTGTTTTAGACAATGAGTAATGACGACACAATAATACCAACATTATTTCATGTGAAGGGGGAAAAAACATAAGACTTTAAGTTCCCACAAAGTCAAGGCAAGGTCACATTCAAAGTGGCATAAACAATAAACAACCTTTTATGACAATTTTCGGCCTTAAGGCTTGATGTAAATATCAACCAAATGACCCAACACAAATACAAATAGAGGATCAAATAGAATGCCCTTACCCACAGTCAAATGCCACCATGATAAAGTCCAATGCAATGTAATTTCCAATGCCTAAGCAATAGAAGCTAGATATCATGCAAGATTTTGAATGCCATTTTCCCATACCAAATACCATAACTGAATTCATTAAAGAAAACTTGTCATCTTAAAATGTCCATTCTTATACGGTGTGCCAATGCCAAGATAAAGTCCAGTGACTTATGAAGAATGATTTTGCATGTTAAATTCACATTGCCATGCCACTTACCATAGACCCTTATTCTACTAAGAAACATGTTGCATCATGTAAACCATTTACAATTTCAAGATGCAAGAGCTTGTATAAAACTGATTTATGCCACGAACAACATAATTTATATTATCACTGAAACACAACTGTTTAAAACAGAAATGTATCACATGATCAATGGAGAAAATGACTTGTAACCAGAATACCTCAACAAGCACTTGTAATCTGCACATGTAGTTAAATGATCAGTGCCACCAAGATAGTAAAATCAATGAAGTAAATGTGCCAATCAAAATATGGATCAACTGAGAAGATAACCATCAAGATGCCAGATAACCACAAATTGACATCAAGGACAAAAACAACATAAGTGGGATTCAACAAAAGTGATTACTTGTCTCCTGTGCTAATGGTATGCAATAAAGACAACACTTGGAGGATGTGTCTCAATTACAGAAATCTCAACAAGTATACTATAAAAGAGAAGTTTCATATTTCAATAATTGATGATTTTCTAGATGAACTTAAAGTTGTTTCTTATTTTACAGAATGTAGTCTTCATTCTAGTTATCACCAAATCAAAATTAGAGATGATAATATACATAAGATAAATTTTAGAGCTCGTGAGGGGTACTATAAACTTATGGTTCTTTTGGCCTCACAAATGCACTATCAAATTTTCAAATTCTAATGAACTTTAACTTTGAGCCATTTCCATGGAAATTTGTTTTGGTGTTTGATAGGGAGGTTGGATGAATCACTCACTGATTCATGCTCTATGTCTTGTTTGGAAGACCTCTATGGTGTCCCACTCCACCACTTCAACCTTTAGGAGCTCTTTCTTGTTAGGATCCCCTGGTTCTCCTTGCCAACCCAACTACCATCATAGCTCCACCTACCAAGTCAACCTTGGTGCAATTTTGCAAATCTCACTTTAGCCCTTAATCCACCCTAAAGGCTATCATCCTCCAAAATCTTGAACTTAGCTTTGCAAGGGTGTGGAGGTGTTTCTAATCACTTCAATCCATCCTACTCTGGTTCTTGAGGTTCCACCTAACTCCATTTTCTAGTCGCTCCCACCAAACCCTCATTTAGGTCTAAAAGGCTACTAGCCCTATGAGCCCCAATTAGGCCTCCCTCTACGAGAAATCAAGTTTGTTCTCTAAGGTTTTCAAAAGAACACCCAACCTTTCCTTGGGTTTCCTGGTCCATTTTCCCACCTCTCAAGGATTTTTGGGGTCTTAACCCTCAACTGTCCGTACAAAACCCTAATCCACAATTAGGCAAAACTAGGCCTTTTTAAACCCTTTTCCTCACCTCCCTGAAAATTGTTAGATGTTCCTTCCACTAGATGAATTTATGGAGCTTCCTCCTCCATTCTATGCCTTGGAAAGACTCATACATTCCCTCTCCACACCATGATTTTTCAGGAAATGGACACTCCTACAAATCAAGTGCTCTGCACTTTTTGTCTTCCCTAGTCGGACACTTCCTGGCTCGCCTAGAAGAAGACTCCCATAATGACTCTGGTGTTGTCAAAGACTCCTAACCCTACTGTATGTACAACCATGGAGTCTAGTCACAATTCCAAAGGCCCGTACAATGTGTACAGTGGGAATGTGATCTAACCCTCCATTCTACTCAAACTGTCTGGATCAGACTAGCAACTGTGTAAGAAACCAAACCAACTGCAAACAATGCTTGAAAGTGAACTAAGAAGCTAACTACTACCACACAATGCTTGAATATCAACTATTCTACATCCTACACTACCTACAATGTCACATTCAATCCATTTAAGTAGTACTTTAAAGCAAAAAAATAGAAGTTCACACAAAATCACAACAGTTCTCTCTTGAATTTAAAAATTCCAAATAACTCATATGCTTCCAACCCTTCTCCCATGTTGAGAGAACCCTTAAATAGGGTCTCTAAATAATTTAAGCTCTCTCTTAACCTCTCCTTGGCCGCTTGTGGCTTCCATTGAGCTTTATTTTCAAAAATTTGAAAAGAAACTCCTAAAAGGTCTAAAAGGTCCTAAACCTTACTTGAGCAAAACCCTTAAGCCTAAGCAATGGTCAACATGACCTTCATCAAATCAACACCTAATCACAAATTCCACTAAGGCACAAACACAAATGAACATGAATAGATAGATAAGTTGGCCTAAAAAAATTTCCCAAGACTTGACCTTCTAGACAACCTATGGTAACCTATGGGTGCTCCTGCACCATTCTCCCCCTCTGCACCAACACTAAGGAATGTGGGGAGAGATCAGAGATAAATCAATACCCTACTTCTTGAACTGAGCTTCATCCACCCATGTAGCCTCATATTCTGGTTAGCCTTTCCATTGGATGAGATGTTCCATGTATTCCTTATGCCGGGTAGACTTCTTCACCCTGGATTCCAAGATCCTCTCTACTTGCAGCTTGTCTCTAGGAGGTAAGGCTATGTTACTCACATCCTTCAAGAAATCCATACTATTCCAATCCATGTCAGTGTCTGGTCCTTTATACCTAATCAAATCAGTCACATTAAACACTAGTGAAATGCCTAATTCTGCAGGTAGCTCCACCTTGTAAGCATTCTTTCCATATTTAGCTAACACTTTACATAGTCCCACTCTCTTCATCTATAACTTGGTTGATGTTCCTTTCTGCAACCTAGATTTGTTGAGATGGACCATGACATAGTCCCCTACTAAAAATTGTAGATCCTTCCTAGACATATCCACCTTCGCTTTCAGCTTGTGAGTAGCCTCTTTAATTGTCTTCTTCACTTGCTCTTGAATCTCCTTCATGGTCTGAGAGAAATCCTCAGCATGGCCACTCCTATGCTCCATAGCTCCTAAATCTCTAATTTCACACACCCCTCTTGGGTGCATTCCATACACTACTTCAAAAGGACTTATGCCTGTGGTCTGGTTCACACTGTCATTGTAGGCATATTCAACTTGTGATATGACCATGTCCCATGTTTGTCCATAATCCTTGGTTAGGCATCTTATAAGGTTACCTAGCACCCTATTGATCACCTCAGTTTTCCCATCAGTCTAGGGATGGTAAGCTGATCCAAAAGACAAATTAGTACCTAATCTACTCCATAATGTCTTCCAAAAATGACTTATGAACTTCACATCCCTGTCTAAGATAATGCTCAATGGAAATCCATGGATCCTCACAATCTCTTTGAAGAAAAGATGAGCAATATAGCTAGCATCATGGGTGGTCTTGCAAGGAACAAAGTGACTCATCTTACTAAACCTATCTACCACCACATAGACACTATCAAACCCTATCTTAGTCTTAGGGAGTCCTACCACAAAGTCCATGCTAATGCATTCCCATGGTTGGTTAGGAATGGGTAGAGGTTGAGACAAACCTACATTGCTAGCTCCCCCCTTGGCTTTCATACAAACTACACACTGCTCCACATACCTTTTGACATCCCTTGGCAACTTGACTAAGACTAAGATACAAACTAGTTCCATTGTCTTGTTGATACCAAAATGACCACTAAGACTACTATTGTGCTTCTCCTGGATGAGATTCTCTCTCATTGAACCTCTTGGAACACATAATTAATTCCCTTTGAAGAAATTCCACTCTGCAATCTATACTCTAAGAATTGACTATGAAAGTGATTCTCAAAATCAGAACATACCTTATATGCCTCCGAGAATTCTTCATCTTCTCCATAGAGATCCTTGAAACTCTCTATCCCAATGCTCTTTATTTGTATCTCTTGCACTATCAGCAACCTCCTACTTAATGCATATGCCACCTTGTTCAATTGTCCCTTCTTGTGCTTAATGGTAAAAGTGAAGGCTTGGATGTATTCCATCCATTTCAAATGTCTATTGCTCAACTTCTCTTGTGTGTTGATGTAGCTAAGTGTTTGGTTATCAGTAAACACTACAAACTCTTTAGGTAGGAGATAATGCCTCCACTTCCTAAGTGACTGTACTAGATCATATAGTTCTAGGTCATAGGTAGAATACTTCTTCTTAGCTTCATTGAGCTTTTCACTAAAGAAAGCTATAGGCCTACCTTCTTGGCTTAGAACTCCTCCTACTGCAATTCCACTAGCATCACATTCCACAGTGAATAACTTATCAAAGCTAGGTAACAAAAGGATGGGTTGAGTTGCCACTTCTTGTTTCAATTTCTCAAAACCCTTCTTAGCTTCAAGATTCCATTTGAACTTAGTCTTTAGGGCACCTTTGATAGTATCAAGTACTGGTGCACATATGCCACTAAAGTTCCTTATAAACTTCCTATAAAACTGAGCTAACCCATGAAAACTCCTTACCTCTGTCCCGGTGGTTGGTGTAGGCCAATTTAGGATAGCCTCCACCTTGCTTGGGTCCATCTTCAATGATCCTTGGGATACCACAAACCCAAAATACACAAGCTCTTGTTTGAAGAACTCACACTTCTCTAGGTTGATGGCTAACCTCTCTTCCTACAATCTTGTAAGAACCAACTCCACATGCCTTAAATTTTCTTTTGTTGTCTTGCTAAAGATGACTATATCATCTAGATATACCACCACAAATATCCCTATGAAGTCCTTGAGTACTTCATTCATGAGCCTCATGAATGTGCTAGGGGCATTTGAGAGGCCAAATGGCATAACTCTCCACTCATACAACCCATCAGTTGTCTTAAAGGTTGTCTTCCACTCATCCCCATCTTTAATTTTGATCTGATGGTATCCAATTTTGAGATCCAACTTGATGAAGTACTGAGCTCCTCCAAGACAGTCCATCAAATCCTCAATCCTAGGAATAGTGAACCTATACGTGATTGTAATTCTATTTACAGCCCTAGAATTAGTGCATAGTCTCCACTTACCACCTTTCTTGGTTTCTAAGACCACTGGTACTGCACATGGACTGATGCTCTTCCTAATTAGTCCTTGGTCTAACAACTCCTGCACTTGCCTAGCTACTTCTAGGTTTTGATTTGGTGTGAGCTTGTAAGTTGCTTTGTTTGGCAATGATCCCCTAGCATGAAGTCAATCTGATGACTGATGGCTCTCTTTGGAGGTAAGGTTGTTGGTGTTCCATCACTAACTATGTCCTTGAACTGTTCAAGCAACTTTTGGACTGCTCCTGGTATGACTGTCTTCTTGGTCTTATCTTCTTCCTTGGGTTGCACCATGACCACATATCCTTCACCTCCTTGTTGTAGAGTGTTGATAAACTCCTTTCCACTACTTAACAAGACATTAGAGGTCTTTGAATTTCCTTCTTCCTCATCTGACAGTGACTACAGTTTGAATGTCTTTCCATCCTTCTTGAATGAGATAGTTTTCTCCTTTCCATCATAGATGGCTTCTCTATCATACTGCCATGGCCTGCCCAATAGAAGATGGCATGCATCCATGGGCAACACATCACAAATCAACTTGTCTTTGTACCCTCCAATGGAGAACTCCACAGTTGTCTTCTCATTCACAAGAACACTCTGCCCTTTATTCAACCATGTCACCTTGTAACGGTTAGTGTGGGGTACTTTCTCCAACTTCAACTTCCTCACTGCCTCCTCAGAGATAATGTTATCAGTAGACCCTGAATCCACTATAACCTTGTACACCTTCCCAAGTATTTTGCATCTTACCCTAAATAAGGCTCGCCTTTGCTTTAACTAGTACACCTTCCCAAGTATTTTGCATCTTACCCTAAATAAGGCTCCTCTTTAACTAGTTGTCTGATTAGAACTCTTCTAAACATCAGGTTCTCCCCCATTTTTGACTCAATGTGACTAACCTCTGGTGACTTGATACTCATGATGTCCTCTTGAGCATATGCTACTCTCTTTTATGAATTTGATGAAGATGCTTTCTCTAGGCACCTATAAGTTGGATGTCCTACTTGACCACAGTTATAACACTTCATACTAGCAAAGTATGAATTACTTCTACCTACTCCTCTCCCTCTATTTGAACCTCCTTGAGGTCCTCTACCTCTTCCATAGCCTCCTCTAGAGGTTGTTTCACTTCCATGCTCTGTGAGCTTAGACTCTCCCTGATTTCTTTGTTCAGTCCCTCTACCTTGGTATCCACCTCTATGTCCTCTTTGATCTCTGCCTTTACCTCTACTCTTAGAAGCCTAGTCTTGTTTCCTCTTACTTCTTTCTTCAATCTTTATAGCCAATTGGTATCATTGGTGTACTATCTTGGGACTTAAAAGAGTCATCTCCTCTTGAATGTTCCACTTCAAGCCGTTAAGATACCTAGCCACCTTAAGACTTTCATCCTCTGAAACATTAGACCTCATACAAAGTTTTTGAAACTCCTCAATATAAGTATTCACATCTTGGTCTCTTTGTCTCAAACTCTTTCTTTTCTTGTGCAACTGAATCTCATAATCATCTGGCATGTATGCTTCTCTCACTTTGGCAACCATTCCCTTCCAAGTAGAGATAGGCTTCTTGCATTCCTTTTCCCTCTCTGTCTGAATGAACTTCCACCATTTCAAGGAAGAACCTCTCAATCTTGACTTTGCCACCTTCACCTTCTATGCTTCAGTGACTCCATCACACTCAAAATGGTTTTCCATTCCCTCTATCCAATCCATGACTAGATCAGCTTCCAATTTCCCACTAAACAATGGTATGCCTTCAAGTGCTTTTCCACTCATAGCTTTCAATGCCTTCAAGAAAGGATCTTCTTGCAAAATAGGGTCAAGTTCAGGGATCTTGTTTTCCTCTGCAACCTCTTCACTCTTAGGTACCCTTCCTTCCAACTTATCACTGAATTCCTCAGTCTTGGTTTGCACATTATTCATTACTTGCTCAAGTTGAGCTATTATTTCCCTCCATCTTCTATTGTCTTCCTCTTGATCTTCGACCTTCTTTTCCAACTCTATATTTGTCACCATGGTTGTATAACCACTAGACTCAAACTCTGACATACAACAATCAATCCCAAATCTTTTGTTTCTCTGATACCAATCTGATAGGGAGGTTGGATGAATCACTCACTGATTCATGCTCTAGGTCTTGTTTGGAAGACCTTTATGGTGTCCCACTCCACCACTTCAACCTTTAGGACCTCTTTCTTGTTAGGATCCCCTGTTTCTCCTTTCCAACCCAACTACCATCATAGCTCCACCTACCAAGTCAACCTTGGTGCAATTTTGCAAATCTCACTTTAGCCCTTAATCCACCCTAAAGGCTATCATCCTCCAAAATCTTGAACTTAGCTTTTTAGGGGTGTGGAGCTGTTTCTAATGACGTCAATCCATCCTACTCTAGTTCTTGAGGGTCCACCTAACTCCATTTTCTAGTCGCTCCCACCAAACCCTCATTTAGGTCTAAAAGGCTACTAGCCCTATGAGCCCCAATTAGGCCTCCCTCTACGATAAATCAAGTCTATTCTCCAAGGTTTTCAAAAGAACACCCAACCTTTCCTTGGGTTTCCTGGTCCATTTTCCCACCTCTCAAGTATTTTTGGGGTCTTAACCCTCAACTGTCCATACAAAACCCTAATCCACAATTAGGCAAAACTAGGCCTTTTTAAACCCTTTTCCTCACCTCCCTGCAAATTGTTAGATGTTCCTTCCACCAAATGGATTGATGGAGCTTCCTCCTCCATTCTATGCCTTGGAAAGACTCATACCTTCCCTCTCCACACCGTGATTTTTTAGGAAATGGACACCCCTGCAAATCAAGTGCTCTGCACTTTTTGTCTTCCCTAGCCGGACACTTCCTGGCTCGCCTAGAAGAAGACTCCCATAGTGACTCTGGTGTTGTCAAAGAATCCTAACCCTACTATATGTACAACCATGGAGTCTAGTCACGATTCCCAAGGCCCATACAATGTGTACAGTGGGAATGTGATCTAACCCTCCGTTCTACTCAAACTGTCTGGATCAGACCAGCAACTGTGTAAGAAACCAAACCAACTACAAACAATGCTTGAAAGTGAACTAAGAAGCTAACTACTACCACACAATGCTTGAATATCAACTATTCTACATCCTACACTACCTAAAGTGTCACATTCAATCCATTTAAGCAATACTTCAAAGCAAAAAAATAGAAGTTCACACAAAATCACAACTATTCTCTCTTGAATTTAAAAATTCCAAATAACTCAGATGCTTCCAACCCTTATCCCATGTTGAGAGCACCCTTAAAATAGGGTCTCTAAATTATTTAATCTCTCTCTTAACCTCTCCTTGGCCCCTTGTGGCTTCCATTGAGCTTTATTTTCAAAAATTTGAAAAGAAACTCCTAAAAGGTCTAAAAGGTCCTAAACCTTACTTGAGCAAAACCCTTAAGCCTAAGCAATGGTCAACATGACCTTCATCAAATCAACACCTAATCACAAATTCCACTAAGGCACAAACACAAATGAACATGAATAGATAGATAAGTTGGCCTAAACAAATTGTACAAGACTTGACCTTCTAGACAACCTATGGTAACCTATGGGTGCTCCTACATAAGTATTTTTATTACATCTTAATATATTAAAACTTAGGAGTAACACTTGTAGCATGTAAATTAGGTTTAGGAAATTCTTAATTAGCATCAAAAAAATTCTAAGTCATCCAAGCGTGTGTATGTATTCAAATAATTGGAGTACCTAAGTCATATTATGTCACATTAGAGATTCAAAGTGATCTCTCACAAGATCATGGACATTGTAGGGTGGAAAATATCTAGGACACTTAAGAATATACAAGGTTTCTTATAGATTGTAGGTTATTATTTTTTATTTGTAATAATTTGGTTAGCATAACATCACCTCTCACAACTTTTTTGAAGGACTCCTTCCAATGGAATGAGGAAACTGCAAAGAAAAATTGAGCGGCTAAAGGAGTCCATGTGCTCAAATCTAGTCCTAGCTACCTTAGAAATTTATAAAACATTAATTATGGAATATGATGCTTTGGTACATGGCACAAAATAAGTACTCATACAATAAATAGGGCCCATGGTATTTAAACACTACCAACTCAAAGATAACAATTTACAAAATCCAGTGCATGAGAAGGAAATGTTGGCTATCCTTCATGTAGTCAAACAATGGAGATTCTATATAATGGACACACACTTTAAGGTAAAGACATATTACAATAGTTTCAAATATTTAATGGAACAAAGGTTAATAGAAAAAATAAGTCACAAAGATGTTGGGATATGACTTTGAGATCATATATAAGAAAGAAAGAAAATATATTGTGGCTAATGCTTTATTGTGGATGGATGAACCCTCAAAGGCACTATTGTATGGCATTTATATTTTACAACCAAATTGAGTAAATGAGGAAAGAGAAAAAGGGGATAAGGCTAGGGATTCTAAAATTCACTTTGAGAAAATCTAATAGGATTCAAATGTGTCTAACAAATTTTGATTGAAAGGATACACTTTATGGTACAAGGAAAATTCATCCCTATGTAATTATTCAACCCTTAAGTTTGAGGCATCAGTAAAACTACACACTTCTTGTTGGAATATTATGTTGTTGATTGTTGTCATTAATGGTTGTCATTGATGTCAACATATCTTTGTTGATTGATTAGTGTTTAGATTTGATGCTTTGGTGATCCAGATTGGCATGCTCCGTATTTTTTGTTGTGATGATCTATCTTTGGTCATGCTTGTCCTGGTCCCATTCATTTTGCAACATAATGAGATACACTCTTTTGGGTCCTGACTGATCTAGAAAGTGGTTAGCATGTATCGGAACATTTTTTGCATTGTTTTATGTACATTCTATTCTTTGGTTCCGAATATCATAATTAATATGTAGTGTGTTTATTTGAGTGAGGAGGTTTTGTATGGTCCATGTTTCATTCCTTTCCATCATGAGAATGTTTTGTGGTGACCTAATTTAAATTGTGTTTGGTCAACTTAGGAGTTTATGGAAGCATGGAATGGTATTATGTTTGGCTGACTTAGGAGATTATGAAGGCATGGATTGGTATAAGTAAAATTTGATCATGTTAGATGAAAGCAAGATTGGTGAATGCAAATCTGAAAATCCTGATATTGTGAAGTATGTGAAAGTATACCAGAGATAGCAAATAGTGAGTTTCTTTTGGTGTGACTATTGGTGATAGTTATTTCAACAGTGGATTCCCTTTCATCATTCTTCTGGAAGTGAGTTGTTTCTTTTGGCAGTGATCCTTTCTCTTTTGGTAGTGATCCTTTTTGTCTTTGGCTATAATAGATGGGTAGTGAGCCTTACCTATATTAAGAAATTAGGCAGTGAGCCTTTGTAAAAATCACCTTAACCGATTTCACCTTAACTAGTGTTTTATAATTGAGAATTAGCATTCTTTGTGGTTTTTCCCATCTTGGGTTTCCACATAAATTTTGGTGTTCTGTGTGCATGGTGTTGTTAAGTGCTTTCATGTTCATATCTATTTAACTACTATCAAATTGATTTAAGTTTTCTCTAAATTAATTAATGTTAAGAAAATTGTTTTATAATAACTATTCACCCCCCTCTCGGCTATCTGGACTGTTCAACACTTCTCTCATATGTGCGCACTCTAGATTCTTGAATATTTATCACAAAACTAAGTAGGATTCTTTTGGGAGAGTGATAGGGTAGGGTTGGATGGAACAATCACTGTTCCATGCTCTAGATATTTACTTGCAAGATCTCCTTGGTGTCTTACTTCACCACCTTAACCTTTAGGACCTTCTTCATGTTTAGGTACCCCTGGTTCTCTTGGCCAACCCCACTACCATCACAAACCAACCTACCAAGTCAATCTTGGTACAATGCTTCAACTCTACCCTTAGCCCTTTATCCACCTTAAAGGCTAACCTATCCTCAACACTCAATTTGATCTTTGCAGGGGTGTGGAGTAGCTTCCAACAGGTTCACACCATCACAACATGGTTCTAGAGAATCCACCTTGCTTCCTTTGGCCATCGCTTTCACCAAACCCTCATTTAGGGTTAGGAAGGCTACTAGCCCAAGAGCCCCAATTAGGTCTCCAACTCTGAGAAAATAGGCTTGTTCTTCTAATTTCTCCAAAGAACACCCAATCTTTCCTTGAGGTTCTTAGTGTATATGTCCACCTCTCAATGATTTTAGGGGTCCTAAGTCTCCACTACCCATACAGTACTCCAAACTGGAAATGAGCAAGAACTTAGGTTGTTTTAGATCTTTTCTGGCTTCCATGCAGATTGTTTAGGAATTCCTCTCACCAAACGAGTTGATGAAGCTTCTTCCTCCTTATTATTCCTTGGCAAGGTATACACCTACCCTCTCCACACTATGATTTTGCAGGAGATGGACACCCCTGCAAGTCAAGTGCTCTGCACTTCTTGTCTTTCCTAGTCAGGCACTGTCAAGCTCGCCTATGAGAAGAATTCCACAGTGATTCCCTGACTCCTAACCACTCCTAACCCTATCTTATTTACAGACATGGATCCTAGTCACAATTCCCAAGGGCCCATACACAAAGTACAGTGGGAATGTAACTAAACCTCCATTCTTTACAGACTGTCTATTAGAACAACAAATTGAAATAAACAACTAACTACAAAGCAACGCTTGGAAATTGAACACCCTAACTAAATACTACCGCACAAAGCTTCAAATACAAATACACTACATACTACATCAACTCACAGTGCCATGATCACTCCTGACCACACAAATTCAAAACAAAACATAGAAAATTACACAACCTTATCACTGTCCTCACTTGTATTCATGAAATTTTAACAATGCAAAAGCTTCCAACCTTACTTTCAGGTTGAGTCACACCATATATAGGTTCTCCAATATAGTTAAGCTTGGTCCTAACTGCTCCATGCCCGCTTGTGGCTTCCAATAGGCCTTATTTGCAAAAATTTAGAGTATCTAACACCTACAAAGGTCTACAAAGGTCTTAAACCATCCTTGTAGCCAAACCTCAATCTATCAAATGGTCAACATGACCTTTAGCAACACAAAACATGATCTCAAATGCCTCCAAGGCACAAACTCAAAAAGTAGAAAGGGATTGCTACATTTGGCCTAAACAAATTGCCAATTCATGACCTTCTAGACAAATTTCCTAGATGAACTATGAGGTGCTCCTGCACCATTCTCCCCCTCTGCACAGACATTAAGGAATGTGGGGAGAGATTAGAGATGGGTCAATTCCCTACTTCTTGAACTGAGCTTCATCTACCCATGTAGCCTCAGATTCATGTTTGTTCTTCCATTTGATAAGATGCTCCATGTACACCCTATGCCTTGTAGACTTCTTTACTCTTGACTCCAAGATCCTCTTTGCTTGTAGCTTGTCTGGAGCAGGTAAGGATATGTTGATGACATCTTTGAAGATCTCCCTACTATTCTAATCTATGTTATTGACTATTCCCTTATATCTGATCAGATCTACTACATTGAACACTAGTGAAATCCCTAAATTTGTAGGTAACTCCACCTTGTATGCATTCTTCCCATATTTGGCTAACACCTGCATGGTCCCACTCTTTTCATCTGCAATTTGGTTGATGTACCCTTCTACAACCTAGATTTGTTGAGGTGGACCATGACATAGTCTCCTACTACAAATTGCAAATCCTTTCTTGACATATCCACCTTAGCTTTCAACTTTTTAGTAGCCTCAGTGACTATCTTATTTACCTGCTCCTGAATCTCCTTCATGGTTTGAGTGAAGTCCTTTGCATGTCCACTCCTATGCTCCATAGCTCCTAGATCCCTGAGCTCACATATACCTCTTGCGTGCATCGCATACACAATTTCAAAAGGACTCTTCCCTGTGGTCCAGTTCACATTGTCATTATATGCATACTCAGCCTGTGAGATAACCATGTCCCATGTTTGTCCATTCTCTTTGGTTAGGCATCTTAGAAGGTTACCTAACACCCTGTTAACCACCTCTATTTTTCCATCGGTCTGAGGATGGTAAGCTGATTCAAAAGATAGGTTGGTACCTAATCTGCTCCATAGAGTCTTCCAAAAGTGACTCATGAACTTCACATCCCTATCTGAAACAATGCTCAAAGGCAATCCATGGATCCTTACAATTTCCTTGAAGAAAAGGTGAGCAATATAGCTAGCATCATGGGTGGTTTTGCAAGGGATAAAGTGACTCATCTTACTAAATCTATCTACCACCACATAGACACTATTAAACCCTGTCTTGGTCTTAGGGAGTCCTACCACAAAGTCCATGCTAATACACTCCCATGGTCTGTTAGGAATGGGTAGGGTTTGATATAGACCAGCATTAATAGCTCCTCCCTTAGCTTTCATACACACTACACATTGCTCCACATACCTCCTGACATCCCTTGACAACTTAGGCCAATAGTAGAACCTTTGCACTAGTTCCAATGTCTTGTTGATGCCAAAATGTCCACTAAGACTACCATTATGCTTCTCCTGGATGAGATTCTCTCTCATTGATCCTCTTCGAACACATAATTGATTCCATTTGAATAAAAATCCACTTTGCAATGTATACTATGAGTATTGGCTATGAAAATGATTCTCAAGTCAGAACATACCTTGGAGGCCTCCGAGATGTCTTCATCTTCCCCATAGAGATATTTGAAACTCTCTATTCCAATGCTCTTGATCTGTATCTCTTGTACTATTAGCAATCTCCTGCTTAGTGCATCTACTACCTTATTCAACTGTCCCTCCTTGTGCTTGATGGTGAAAGTAAAAGCTTGGATGTACTCCATCCATTTCAAATGTCTATTGCTCAACTTCTCTTGGGTGTTGATATAACTAAGTGCCTAATTGTTAGTAAAGACCACAAACTCCTTGGGTAGAAGGTAATGCCTCCACTTCCTAAGTGAATGAACTAAAGCATAAAGTTCTAGGTCATAGGTAGAATAATTCTTATTAGCTTCATTGAGCTTTTCACTAAAGAAAGCTATAGGCCTGCCTTCTTGACTTAGCACTCCTCCTACTGCAACTCCACTAGCATCACATTCCATAGTAAACAACTTGTCAAAACTAGGTAATAAGAGAATAGGTTGAATGCCACTTCTTGTTTTAGTTTCTCAAAACCTTTCTTAGCTTCTTGAGTCCACTTAAACTTAGTCTTTAAACCACCTTTGATTGTATCTAACCACCTTTGATTGTATCTAGGACTGGTGCACATATGCCACTAAAGTTCCTTATGAATTTTCTATAAAATTGAGCCAATCCATGAAAACTTCTTACCTCTGTCCCCGTGGTTGGTGTAGGCCAATTTAGGATAGCTTCCACCTTGCTTGGATCCATCTTCAAAGATCCTTGGGATACTACAAACCCCAAATACAAAAGCTCTTGTTTAAAGAACTCACACTTCTTTAGGTTGTTGGCTAACTTCTCCTCTTGCAATCTTCTAAGAACCAACTCCACATGCTTTAGGTGTTCTTCTGCTGTCTTGCTGAAGATGAGTATATCATCAAGATATACCACCACAAATATCCCTTTAAATTCTTTGAGCACTTCATTCATGAGCCTCATGAATGTGCTAGGGGCATTAGAGAGGCCAAATGGCATAACTCTCCACTCATACAACCCATCTGTTGTCTTAAATTTTGTCTTCCACTCATCTCCATCCTTGATTCTGATATGATGGTATCCACTCTTGAGATCCAACTTGGTGAAGTACTGAGCTCCTCCAAGACAATCCATCAAGTCCTCAATTCTAGGAATAGGGAACCTATACCTAATTATGATTCTATTTATTGCTCTAGAATCAATGCATAATCTCCACTTGCCTCCTTTCTTGGTTGCTAAAACCACTAGTAGTGCACATGGGTTGATACTCTTCCTAATCAATCCTTGATCCAATAACTCTTGCACTTGTCTAGCTACCTCTAGATTCTAGTCCGGTGTAATCTTATAAGCTACTTTATTTGGAAATGAAGCCCCTAGTATGAAGTCATTCTGATGACTAATGGCTCTCTTTGGAGGTAAAGTTGCAGGTGTCCCATCACTAACTATATCTTTGAATTGTTCTAACAACTCTTGGACTGCTCTGGGTATGACTTTTTTTTAGCCTTGTCTTCTTCTTTAGGTTGCAACATGACCACATATCCTCCACCCCCTTGATGTAGGTTGTTAAGGAACTCTTTACCACTACTTAACAAGACACTAGGTGCCTTTGACTGTCCTTCCTCTTCATCTGACAATTACTGCAATTTAAATGTCTTCCCATCCTTTTTGAAAGAAATGGTGTTCTCTTTCCCATCATACATGGCACTTATTTCATACTACCATGGTCTTCCCAATAGTATATGGCATGCATCCATGGGTAACACATCACAAATCAACTTATCCTTGTACCCTCCAATGGAGAACTCCATTGTTACTTGCTCATTGGCAAGAACACTCTACCCTTTGTTTAACCATGTTACTTTGTAAGGGTTAGTGTGGGGTACCTTCTCCAATTTCAATTTCTTTACTACCTCTTCTGAGATGATGTTATCTATTGAACCTGAATCCACAATAACCTTACATACTTTCCCAAGTATTTTGCATCTCACTCTAAATAAAGCTCTTCTTTGTTTTGGCTCTTCCTTGACTGGTTGTCTGATCAAAACTCTCCTAAACATCAGATTCTCCCCCATTTATGATTGAATGTGACTGACCTCTGGTGATTTAGTACTCATGGTGTCCTCTTGAGCATATTCCACTCTCTTCTCATTATTTGATGAAGATGCTTTCTCCGGGAACCTATAAGCTGGATGGCCTACTTGACCACAATGATAACACTTCATACTAGCAAAGTATGAATTACTCCTACTTGCTCCTCTTCCTCTATTTGATCCTCCTTGAGATCCTTTACCTCTTCCATAACCTCCTCTAGAAGGTGTTTCACTTCCATGTTCTATGAATTTAGATTCTCCTTGGTTTCTTTGCTCAGTTCCTCTACCTTGGTAGCCACCTCTATGTCTTCTTTGATCTCTTTGATCTCTTCCTTTGCCTCTACTCTTAGAAGTGTGATCATGTTTCCTCTTGCTTCTTTCCTCAATCTTAATAGCTAATTGGTAACATTGGTGTACTGTCTTAGGACTTAGAAGAGTCATCTCCTCTTGAATGTTCCACTTCAAGCCGTTAAGATACCTAGCCACCTTGAGACTTTCATCTTCTGAAACATTGGACCTCATACAAAGTTTTTGAAACTCCTCGGTGTAAGTATTCACATCTTGGTCTCTTTGTCTCAAGCTTTGTCTCTTCTTATGTAACTGAATCTCATAATCATCTGGTATGTATGCTTCTCTCACTTTTTCCACCATACCCTTCCAAGTTGAAATAGGCTTCTTGCCTTCCTTTTCCCTCTTTGTTTGAATGAATTTCCACCATTTCAAGGCAGATCCTCTTAATCTAGACTTGGCCACCTTCACCTTATGTGCTTCAGTGAATCCATCACACTCAAAATGGTTTTCCATGCCTTCTATCCAATCCATGACTAGATCAGCTTCCAATTTGCCACTAAATAGTGGTATGCCTTCAAGTGATTTCCCACTCAAAGCTTTCAATGCCTTCAAGAAAGGATCCTCTTGCAGAACAGGGTCAGGTTCAAGGGTCTTGTCTTCCTCTGCAACCTCTTCACTCTTTGGTACCCTGCCCTCCAATCTATCACTAACCTCATCGGCCTTGATCTGCACATTGCTCAATGCTTGCTCAAGTTGAGCTAGTCTTTCTCTCAATCTCCTATTATCTTCATCTTGATCTTTGACCTTCTTTTCCAACTCAATTTTTGTCACCATGGTTGTGGAACCACTAGATTCAAGGTCTGACATACAAGATTCTATCCCAAATCTTTAACTTGCTCTGATACCAATCTGATAGGGTAGGGTTGGATGGAACAATCATTGTTCCATGCTCTGGATCTTTACTTGCAAGATCCCCTTTGTGTCTTACTTCACCACCTTAACCTTTAGGACCTTCTTCATGTTTAGGTACCCCTGGTTATCCTGGCCAACCCCACTATCATCACAAACCAACCTACCAAGTCAATCTTGGTACAATGCTTCAACTCTACCCTTAGCCCTTAATCCACCCTAAAGGCTAACCTATCCTCAACACTCAATTTGATCTTTGCAGGGGTGTGGAGTAGCTTCCAATAGGTTCACACCATCACAACATGGTTGTAGAGAATCCACCTTGCTTCCTTTGGCCATCATTTTCACCAAACCCTCATTTAGGGTTAGGAAGGCTACTAGCCCAAGAGCCCCAATTAGGTCTCCAACTCTGAGAAAATAGGCTTGTTCTTCTAATTTCTCCAAAGAACACCTAATCTTTCCTTGAGTTTCTTAGTTTATATGTCCACCTCTCAATGATTTCAGGGGTCCTAAGTCTCCACTGCCCGTACAGTACTCCAAACAGGAAATGAGCAAGAACTTAGGTTGTTTTAGATCTTTTTTGGCTTCCCTACAGATTGTTTAGGAATTCCTCTCACCAAAAAAGTTGATGGATCTTCTTCCTGCTTGTTATGCCTTGGCAAGCTATACACCTACCCTCTCCACACTGTGATTTTCCAGGAGATGGACACCCCTACAAGTCAAGTTCTCTACACTTCTTGTCTTTCCTAGCCAGGCACTGTCAAGCTCGCCTAGGAGAAGAATTCCACAATGATTCCCTGACTCCTAACCACTCCTAACCCTATCTTATTTATAGACATGGAGCCTAGTCACAATTCCCAAGGGCCCGTACGCAAAGTACAGTGGGAATGTAGCTAAACCTCCATTCTTTACAGACTATCTATCAGAACAACAAATTGAAAGAAAGAACTAACTACAAAGCAACGCCTGGAAATTGAACACCCTAACTAAATACTGCCACACAAAGCTTCAAATACAAATACACTACGTACTACATCAACTCACAGTGCCATGATCACTCATGACCACACAAATTCAAAACAAAACATAGAAAATTACACAACCTTATCACTGTCCTCACTTGTATTCATGAAATTTTAACAATGCAAAAGCTTCCAACCTTACTTTCAGGTTGAGGAACACCATATATAGGTTCTCCAATTCAGTTAAGCTCGGTCCTAACTGCTCCATGCCCTCTTGTGGCTTCCAATAGGCCTTATTTGCAAAATTTTAGAGTATATAACACCTAGAAAGGTCTACAAAGGTCTTAAACCATCCTTGTAGCCAAACCTCAATCTATCAAATGGTCAACATGACCTTTAGCAACACAACACATGATCTCAAATGCCTCCAAGGCACAAACTCAAAAAGTAGAAAGGGATTGCTACATTTGGCCTAAACAAATTTCCAAATCATGACCTTCTAGACAACTTTCCTAGATGAACTATGGGGTGCTCCTACACGAGAGAGGCTATAAAAGGATGTTTAAAAATTTGTAGCAAAATGTATGATATGAGAAAAATAGAAGGGAGACAATTAAGACTCTAGGTCTTTTGTAACTTTTATCTACTCCAAGTTAATGGTGGTGTAACAATCCCATACCATATTTTTTATTTTTCAATATAGAAAATGCAAGGACAAGTCCATGCACTTTCTGATCACCAAGTTCCCAATGTGGGAAAGGTGAGAGCATATATTGTTTTAGACAACACACACTCTATCTGAATGAATGCATTACTAAAATGTAAAGGAAACAATCTAACTAAGCATGCAAGTGGCAAATCAAACCCAAATCAACACCTCTTCAATGGATGAAAATGCATAGAGAATTCAAAGCCATTGGCACATTACAATGAATTTCAATCAATAAAAAATGATTGATTATATGTGGATTTCATCAATACCAAAATGGACTAAAATGCAAAGTGGTTTAGCAATAATCCAACCCAAGACCTTCAATGGTAAAAGCATATGAACTGGTGGTAAACCATCTATTTTTACAACATAAAATGCATATGATCTAGTATTAAACCATTCAATTTTATAAGACAAGCATGGATGCACTAAAAAATAGAATAAATGATTGATATACTATTGGAAAAAGTCTAATATAATATTCTAATACAAAATCAGACTGCTATGACAACATAAATTAGTCTAAAAGACCTAAAATGAGCATGGAATATCATACCTAGAATATGTGTTCATCAACTCAGTTGAAGTATATGTTCAAATTTGAAGCAAGAGGGTGTTACAGTGCTAATACAACTTTATACTACTATCACACTATCAAATAAGAAATTATGCTTACTAAAAATACTTTGTAATCACCTTCAGATATTGAAATAACAAGCCACTATGAAAGAAAGAAAATATAACCACTGAAGAAAAACTAAAAATGCATGCCATAAAAACCAAAATCTTACTGTCAAAGCATATGAAAAACTCAAGTAAATTTTACCAAGCAAAACAATAAAAAAAACCATGTTAAAAGGACATAAAAATTCTCCATCTTCAACATCAATTGGAACAAGCTTCACTTGTATCTAAAAAATGTGATCATAGGCTGAAATCACCATTTTGGAACACAACTATCTACTAAGAAGAGGGGTGAATAAGTAGAGTTAATAAAACTAGTCCTTTAAAAACCTTTAAAACAAATTAGGAAATTATGCAGAGAGACCAATCACACATAAGTTCACATAGCACCAAATGTATGTCGAAAACACAATATGGGAAAAACCACGGTGAGAATAGTTGCTTGAGTCTACTACTCAAATCCAGCCTTACAAGTGAAACCTCATTGGTTAAAATTTTTAAGGGCTCCAACCCTAATGAGACACCAATCCCCTAACTAAGAACCAACTCAACAATTTGATGGCACCAACCAATCAAAATAAAGGAGCTACAACTCCAAATTACATAAGTGATTCAATTGAATCTAATTTGATGTTATAGGTCTAGTTTGCAATCGTACATTACTTCTTCTTTGCTTTGTTCTATTCTTTAAAAAAATATTTGTTCTTTGCTTTGTTCTACTCTTAAAAACATTTTTGGCTCACTAAATTGCAATAGGAACACTTCTTCTATCTTAGTTACTATTGCAATCGCAGTAACTCATCCCTCTCACTTTTCTAGAGGTGTGAAACTCTTTCAAGTTACCTAGAAGCTCCAGACGAGAGTACTTTTTGAATGTCAAGAAATCATTTTATATGCCCTATTCCACCATTTGTCTTCTCTATACCAAACACCATAACCCTAGCTTTGATACATAAGCATATCAAATTTATTAACCAATCAAGCTTCATGACATTACTAAAACAATCAATCTTCATGTATCATCTATTGTGGCATATTGAATTTTCATCTCTATATCGAGTTCCACCACCTAAAATTCTATGGTGTTGCTTATCCAACATAATTTCATTCAAATCATTTATTGATCATTGTGACATTTAATTTTGAATCTCAAATTTTGATTTATATATTTGCATAGATAAAGAAGATAGGACCATGTAGGGTGGTCCACAAATTTGGAGCAAATGCATATGAGATAGAACTCCCTCCTGGAGTTGCTATCTCTCCCATTTTTAATTTCTAAATTATACCCTTATAATGGAGTTGTGATTGAAGGTACATGTGTAGGTATATCAGAGGTTCCAGATGAAGATTGGTTCAAAGATTTGCCACCAAGTCAACCATTGAAGGTAGAGTGTATCTTGGGCACCAAACGAGCCAAAAGAACAAGGAATAAGGTGTACTATGAGTACCTAGTGAAGTGGAAAGGCCTTCCTATGGAGGATGCCACTTGGATGACAGAGGAAGACATCAAAAATCATGGTACAACAATTCAAGATCTGCTCTCAAGTGGAACTTGAGATTTTGTTTTCCTCAAGAGTATGGTGCAAGGGTACCTAGTCTACATGATGTAAATGGGGTCCTATGTTATTATTTTTGTGTTTGAGTCATTTTTATTTACAATAAGGTCTATTTAGACCATGCTCCATGTTTTAAGTCATGTGGGGTTGGTTTTGAGTCAATTTGTCAAGTTTTGCAAAAAGTTGCAAAGTTGCTCAAGCAACTTTTGTATTTTTGGTCTTATGTGGAAGTTGAATGGTTAGATGTTTAAAAGAAAGTTTGGAACCATTATTTTTGGCTGTAAAATTTTTAAATATTCCTTGTAATGTTTGAGGAAATCTTCTGGAGATGTTTTGGAGATCAAACAATAACAATATACTCTGATTTTTGCATTTTTAATTGAGTTTCTTGCTACTACAAAGGTTTGTACTATTCTATACGGCCTATAAATGTGCTAAGTTATATTGGAATTGATGGTGGACTAAGTTAACTCTCTTTTTCAATTTATTTCATTCATTTTTATTGAGTTAGGAGTGTGTTAGGTCCTTTTTACTGCAAACAGCTAGGAAACCCTAGTTTTGAGGGTTTGATTGAAGAAACATGAATTAGAGCCAATTCCACCGATGGAAAAATCTGATAATTAATGGAATGGATGTAGGTAGGATTATTTTAGTATTTTTAGTGTTTTTAGGAGTAGGGGATGGAGTTAGGGTCAATGTTTATGTAGCCCTAGCCTAATATCACTATGTATTAGACTTAGGAGGATAGGTAGACTTAGGGTTTAGTAGATAATTAATTTGGTGATTGTTCTAATTGATGGAAATTGTTTGTACATACCCCATATGACATGTTAATATCTTTGGAAAGAATAATTGAATTTTGGAGAGTGTGAATCATATTGGTGTTTTGTTATTCAAGCCTAATTAGGCCTAAGTGGAGTATAGCAGTCCAAATTGGAGGGTGTTGTTGCAAAACAACCATATCTACAATTTTTATATGTTTTCAAGTGGCATAAAGGGTATCAAGAATGGTTCTCACATTTTGCGTATTGGGTCTTCTCTGAAATTTTTGTGGGAAAAACCCTGTTTCAAGTACTAGTAGGGGAAATAGAGGATTTGTGAGAAAACCACCAAGTTAGGGTTACAAAGTTGCAAATATTGTTTAATTAATATTCTGGTGTTAACCTCCACCTTTCTCTGCATCGAATTGGTATCAGAGCATAGGTTTTGTTCAATAAGTGGAAAAGGTTGAAGTTTGAAAGAAGGAAAGATGCCTCCTCAAAGTAATCCAATGGCTAGAGAAGTGAGAGAGTTGAAAGAAAAGCATGCCAAGGAGTTGAGACGGGTAAAGGAGTCTCAGGAAGCTATCCTAGCCATATTTTCAACACTTTAATCAAACCAAAGGAGAGGTATGGTCACCGGAGACCAAAGTGACCAAGAGGAAGAGGGTGAGAATGAAAAACCTCAAAGAGGAGTCCAAGATGAGGAAGAGTTGGACCCTAATGAATTGAGAATGGTTAAGATGCTAAATGATATCAAAGGAGACACTCTTAAGGTGAATATGGAATTACCCATGTATGGTGGGAAGTTGGATAGTGAAGAGGTGTTAGGTTGGATTGATGCACTTGATAAGTATTTTGAGTATGAAGAGGTAGCAGAAGACCAAAAGGTGAAATTTTCTAAAAAAAATTGAAAGGCCTTGCCTTAACTTGGTGGAATTATGTGTAGGAAGAGAGGTTGAAGAAGGGAAAATCAAAAATCAATTCTTGGGACAAAATGGTGTCTAAGATCAAGAGCCAATCTCTACTTGGTGATTATGCAATCCAAACATTTATAAGGATACAAAACCTCAAACAAAAGGAGATGGATGTAATGGCTTATACAGAGGATTTTCACAAGCTAAGTATAAGGGCAAGTCATGTTGAGGATGAGGTGGAGAAAGTATATAGGTACATAAATGGATTGAGGTTGAATATACAAGATGAGTTAAGTCTTACCACCCTTAGAATGATGGAAGAATGCTTTCATATGGCAGTCAAGGTAGAAGAAAGGATGAAGAGAAGGAAAGAGAAAAAAAATTAGAGGTAGAGAAAATAAATTCAGGGGTAGAGGAACATTTGGAGGAAGAGGAGAATCTCAAAAGCCACAAGGAGAAACAAGTGGTCATCAAGAATAGATCTCGAAATCAAGAGGCAATTTCAAAGGTAGAAGATCAAATAGGAGAGGTAGATTTGGAGGTCAGGGAAGAGGATCAAATACATTCTCAAGAAGATTTTATTAGTGTAACAAGATTGGTCATCAAGCTGGAAATTTCTGGAAAAGCAACCTTCAACTTCACATGGTGGATAAAGGAGAACTCAATTGGTGCAAGAAGAAGACAATGAGAGTGTAAACTCTTCATCATAGCATGCTTCTCTATAAATAGGTGAATCTCTAATGGTAAGAAGAACATCGATCAAAGTTCCTATGGTGAAAGGGCCTCCACAAAGAAAATACCTCTTTAGAACCACCTGCAAATCTCAAGGTAAGGTTTGTAAAATTGTTGTTGATTTGGGTTCCACGGATAATTTGGTTTCTCTAGAGATGGTAGAAAAGTTGAAAATGAAGAGAATACCACATCCCACTCCTTACAAGGTCTCCTGGTTGAATAAGGGACAATAGGTCCTAGTTAATGAGAAAACATGGGTGGAATTTAACATAGGTGGGTATAAAGACAAAATATTGTGTGACATCATCCCAATGGATGTTTTTCATCTACTTTTAGGAAGACCTTGGTAGTATGATAAGAAGGCTAAACATGATGGGAAAAATAACACCTATGTGATAGAAAAGGATGGAATCTCCTTTACACACACCATTGCAAGATGAAGGCCTGAACAAACAAGTAGGATCTAGTATAATGTTGGTAGGAGAAAAGGAGTTCTTGAAAACCATGAAGGAAGAGGGTGGAGAAGGTTTTTCCATAGTAATCAGACCAAAAATCATAATGATAGCAGCAAAGGTTGATGATTTTACTAAAGAGGTCCAAGCCTTGTTGAACAAATACAAAGACATTATGGTATATGAACTTCCTATCTCCTTACCACCAATATGAGTTGTGAACCACCATATAGACTTCATACCAAGGGAAAACCTACCTAAAAAATTTGCATATAAAATGAATCCAAAATAGAATGAAGACATTAGGAACCAAATCCAAGAGTTTCTTGATAAAGGCCTCATAAGAGAGAGAGTCTTAGTCCATGTGTTGTTCCTACCATTTTGGCACCAAAGAAAGGGGGAGATTGGAGAATGTGAACTGACTCAAGGGCCATTAACAAGATTACCATAAGGTATAGGTTCCACATACCAAGAATGGAAGACTTGATGGATTGTTTAGGAGGGGCATGTTATTTTTCTAAGATAGACCTCAAAAGTGGCTACCACCAAATCAGAATTAGAGAGGGGGATGAGTGGAAAACTTCCTTCAAAACAAATGAGGGATTATATGAATGGCTTTCCATACCTTTTGGGATTTCAAATTCACCAAGAACCTTTATGAGATTAATGAATGAAGTTTTAAAACCCTTCATAGGTAATTTTTTGGTTGTCTATTTGGATGATATTCTTATTTTTAACAAAACTAAATAGGAACACTTGCAACATTTAGACTTGGTTTTGAAGAGATTGAATGAAAAAAAATTGATGATAAATTTGAAGTGTGAATTCATGAAGATTTGGTATATATTTGCTTTGTGATCTCTAAGGGCTCTTTGAAGATGGATCCTAGTAAGGTGGAAGCAATTCTTAGTTGGCCTACTCCTACATCAGTAAGTGAGGTAAGAAGTTTCCATGGCCTAGCCAGTTTTTACAAAACAATTGTGAAGAATCTCAGTCACATATGTTCTCCCATCATTGACACAATAAAAGGGGATAAAAGGAAAAGGTTTGTATGGTCCGACGAGGCAAAAAAAAAATCCAATATATGAAGCAAAGGGTAGCACAACAACCTATCTTAGCATTGCCTGACTTTAACAAAGTTTTCACAATTGAATGTGATGCAAGTGGGTATGCAATTGGGGCAGTATTGAGCCAAGAGGGTAGGCCTATTGCTTTCTTTAGTCAGAAGGTCAATGAGGCAAATAAAAAGTATTCCTCTTATGATTTGGATTTGTATGCTATGGTGCAATAATTGAAGAATTGGAGACACTATCTCCTTCCTAAATAATTCATTGTTTTCACTGACAATCATGCTTTGCAGTTCCTTAACAGCCAGGAAAAACTCAGCCATAGACATGTGAAGTGGGTGGAGTACCTACAAAGTTATACCTTCACCATAAAGCACAAAAAGGGGCAGTCAAACAAGGTGGTGGATGCATTGAGTAGAAGGGAATTGTTGATCCAAGAAGTTCAGTTGTAGAGTGTTGGGATTGATGCTCTAAAAAGTATGTATGAAGGGGATGATGATTTCAAAGAAATTTATGCTTCTTGTAATCAGTTCAATGGCACTTTTCATGAAGAAAATTCTAATTTTTTGATTCAAGAAGGCTTACTATTTAAAGGGGCTCAACTTTGTATTCCCAAATTCTCTATGAGGACTAATCTGATTAAGGAAAAGAAATATGGCATCTTATGTTGAAATGCACGAGACAACTAAGAAGGGGGTGAATTAGTTGTATCAAATTACTTTACTTCTAAACTTAATCTTCTCACTTTAACTTCAATTTGTTATTAAGTGTAAACATGGAATGAAAATAACAGAAAGCAAACACTAGAGACACCAGATTTACATGGAAAACCAAATGAGGGAAAAACCATGGTGAGGATTAACTCACAATATAGTAGTAATGCAATACTGAATAAAAAGGCTCACTACCAGAGGGCTCGCTGCCTAGATACAAAGGCTCACTCTCCAGAAGGAGGCTCACTTCCAACAAAGGACTTGCTATCTAGAAGGAGGCTCACTGCCTATAGAAAAACAAAAGATAAATGAAGATCCACCACCAGGGTTCCACATATTCATAGCTTGATCAAAAGATTGTAGACACCATCATCTCACTACTTTCAAGAATCTAACACTTTAAAGTACTATTGCCTCAACTCACTCTTCCACTCTCTGATTTTCACACTTGTTTGTGCACTTCGCTAACTTGCTCGATTCATGGATGGATGGATGGATATCAAATTCGCCACATCTTAAATTTGATTTTATACCATCTTCAACCCTAGAAACATTCTCCAAGGTTGGCTATACAATTTTATTTACAAATTTATACTAGGTCGGCTACTCAACATTGTTGCTTGGATAAGAATGAGAATGGAACAAATACATATTTGATTTAGGGCCCAAACAACATCTTGGATCAATCACACGATTCCATAAGTCGGTGCAAAACTTAATGTAATGTGTAGACACCAAGTCGGCAAAACCTAATGAAAACACCAATGATCTTTGAAGTACACGCATCTTCTAGCAAGATTATCACACCTGGATCACTCAAAATTCTTCACTAGAAATCTTACCATCTCTGAGAATACTTCAGGTACATCCGCATTGATTACAACAAACTTAATTCACAAAGAAATCTTCAACAGTTCAATTGGATCAACCAGCAAAACATAGGAGCTCTGGAGCAGGTCTTCCAGAGTGCCAAACCATAAGAAAGTTTGTCAAAACATAGAAACCACAAAAAATAATCATCTCTCAGATCCACAAGCTCTAAAACCAAACATCATAAGACTGCGGAGCCAAAACATTTCTCCTACTCCACAAACAAATAGTTCTAGCAAACCAGTTCACAAACCGGTGTACATATCTTTTACTCTCCATCAAACCAGAAGCTAAAACTTGAGATATATTATCCTTTGAAGCTCATGAACACACTTACAGATTTTCATAGTTATAGGATCAACACAAAATAAATGTGGAGCACAATACTAGGGCACACTCATAACACACACTTCAACATTGCCTTCATTATTTCTCAAATTTTCTCAAAAGCACTTGGTAAAAGCACAACTACAATTTCATAAATATAGCTCCATGTACTCTAAGTAATTCTATAGTATCTCAACTATACAAGTACCATATGTACTCAACCTGAACTGTGTTGACATCAATTACAACATTAATGACAACACCATTAAACACATCCATAATTGTAACAATCTCCTCCTTTGTCATTGATGGAAACACATGATGTGAAAAACCATCAAAGACAACATACATGATTTTCAAAAGCAACAACCTACACAAGCATAAAATTTCACATGATTCTCTCTCCCTTTTACATCAATGGAAAATGAAATTCTTGTCATATATTAAAGCTCTTTTCACCCCCCCTTAGGAATACACCCACATCACATACTGCAACAATGCACTTCTCTACTCCTCTTGAGGAGTACACCTCAATCATCAATCCAGATCAAAAAAATTATGTGAATCCACTGGATTGATGCACCTCCATGTGCACTTAGTTCAAAGGAGGGGAAATAACCCCTAACTTCCCTTTGCGATACTCAAAGGTCTCCTTTGGAAGGGCCTTAGTGAATATGTCAGCAATTTGTTCCTTGGTAGGTACATATTCAAGTCTAACTTCATTCTGCAATACCTTCTCCCTCAAGAAGTGATACTTGATAGATATGTGCTTTGTTCTAGAATGCAACACTGGATTCTTCGTAATTTTTATAGCACTTCTATTGTCACCAAATATAGAAGTAGGTTCATCACTCACCACACCTATATCCATCAGGGTTTGCTTCATCCAAAGTACCTGTGTATAGCAAGATTTTTTTGCAATATATTATACTTCTACAGTGGATAAAGAAATTGAATCTTGTTTCTTGCTCAATCATGAAACTAATATTCCTCCAAGGAAGAATGAACCACCACTTGTACTCTTCTGGTCATCCACATAGCCAACCCAATCTACATCAGTGTTGGCATTCAATGTGAAATCATTGTCCTTCAGATACCATAGCCCATAATCTAGAGTTCCTTTAAGATATCTAAATATCCTCTTCACAACTGTTACATGCGCTTCCTTAGGTTCTGGTTGAAATCTTGCAACTAAACATATTGCATGCATGATATCCGATCTAGTAGCAATAAGATACAGTAGTCCACCAATCATGGATCTATACATGCTCTAATCAACTTTAGCGGATTCATCATTCTTACTCAGCTTGCATCTAGTTACCATAGGGGTACAGACCAGTTTGGAGTCATCCATTCCAAACTTCTTTAACAATTCCTTAACATACTTGGATTATGAAATGAATATCCCTTTGTCAACTTGATTTACTTGAAGTCCAAGGAATAAATTCAATTCACCAATCATAGACATTTCAAATTCTTTTTGCATCTCTTTAACAAATTTCTTACACATACCTTCATTTCCACCAAACATGATGTCATCAACATATACCACAACTATCAACATCTTGTTTTTCTCAACCTTGAAGTAAAGATTGTTGTCTACGAACCCTTTGTCAAATCCTTGATTTGTCAATTATCTATCCAATCTAGCATACCAAGATTTCGGAGCTTGTTTAAGTCCACATAATTCATTCTTTAACTTACAAACCATGTCTGGTTTGTCTGATAGTTGAAAAAAATTTGATTGCTCCATATATACTTCTTCTTCCAATTCTCCATTGAAAAATGTAGACTTCACATCCATCTGATATACTTTGAAGTCTTTATGAGCTTTAAATTCCAAGAACATCCTAATGGCCTCCATTCTTGCTACAGGTGCAAAATTTTCTTCAAAATATATTCCTTCAACCTATGAATATCCTTTATATACTAGTCTTGCTTTATTCCTTACCACTTCACCATCTTCATTTAGTTTATTTCTGAATACCCATTTTGAACCAATTACATTCTTGTTTGCAGGTCTAGGGAATAGTTCCCATGTCTCATTCTTCTCTTTTTGCTATATTTTCTCTTTCATTTCTCTAATCCAACTTCCATCATTATATGCTTCACTCACATTCTTAGTTTCTATCTTAGAAAGTAAACATAAGTTTACCTCAACCACTTTGCTTCTTGTCTTCACTCCTTCACTTTTGTCTCCAATTATTTGTTCCTCCGGATGATTTCTCTATACATATTTAGGATTCTTAGGTGCAGGTTCTAGAATCTCCTCTACATCACTTTGTTTTTTCTCTTCCTTTTCTTCTTCTTGTACTTGCCCACAGACAGGATCATCAGGTTTAACTTCATTTACTTCCACTAGTCTATAGATAGCTTCATCAACCTTTACATTAGCACTTTCAATTATTTTTCTCTATCTCTTATTAATGAATTTATATGCTTTGTTGTTATTAGAATATCCAATAAAAATTCCTTCATCACAATCTAGCATCAAACTTCCAATATTTTCATCATCTCTTCTAATGTAGCATCTACTTCCAAATACCTTAAAGTATTTAATAGTAGGATTCTTACTAGTCCATAATTCATAAGGGGTCTTAGTGTTGTTACCTCTGATCTAAACTCTATTAAAAATGTAAATAGCAGTGTGGATTTCTTCTCTCCAATACATATCAGGAACATTTTCTTCTTTCATCATAGTTCTGCTAGCCTCTTGAACAGTCTAGTTCTTTCTTTCCACAAATCCATTCTATTGAGGGGTTCTAGGAGAAGAATGATGTCTTTTTATACCATGTTCTTCACATAATGCATTGAACTCACCAGATGTAAATTATCCACCTCTATCAGACCTTAAGAATTTGATTTTCATGTTTGCCTCATTTTCTACTCTTTCCTTAAACACCTTGAGTCTATCAAGAGCCTAAGCCTTTTCTCTAAGAAATGTAACCCATGCCATCCTAGAGTAATCATTAATCAAGAGCATAAAATACCTGTCACCATTTAGGCTTTCTGTTCTTGTAGGGCCACAGAGGTCTGTATGGATTAATTCTAGCATTCTAGTAGATGATTGTTCCTTACCTTTAAACTATTTCTTATTTGTTTTCCCAACTGAAAACTTCTGTAAATTAAATTTGAAACCTTTGTGATTCTAGGTAGATCTCTGACAACTTCCTTAGAACTAGTCTTGATCAAATTATTTAAATTCACATGTCCCATCCTTCGGTGCCAGTGCCAACTTTCACTAATCTAAGAAACAAAATACTAACCATCACCACCCTTAATTTGATTGATGTTTCCATGAGTTCTTCTTCCAGCTGCTACCATAGTTTCAGATCCTTTTTTGATCTCACAAGTGTTATCCTGAAACACAATCTTAAAACCTTTGTTGCACATTTGTCCAACACTTAAGATATTCTACCTTAAACCCTTTACATAATAAACATCGTTAGTATTATGTTTTCAATCAAAGCTAATTATTCCTTTACCAAAAATCTTAGCACCAAAGTCATCTCCAAACATAACTATTCCTTCATCACACTTCTCAAGTTTAGTGAACTTACTCTATCTCCAGTCATATGATTTGAACATCCATTGTCAATTACCCAAAATTCATCCTATCTAGCATGAAAAGCAGTTACCAAAGTACCTTTTGTTTCATCCTTCTTATTCTTTAGACCAGATTCCTTTGCACATCATCCATGGTTAGTAGATACAGCTTTATTTTCTAGGGCTAGAAACAAACATTCTCTTTATCCTCCTCAAATTCAGATTCATCATCATAAATTCCTACATCTTCTTTGGCATAGTACAATTTCTTGAACTTCCTATCCTTTTTGTCTTTGTAATTGTTATTATTATCCGTATTCTTCTTTTGGATAGCTCTATTAGGAAATCTTGATGCATAATGACCAATATTTCCATAACTGAAACACTTAAAAGGATTCAATTTACCTTTGTATTTACCAGTACCTTTCTTCAATATCCTTGTGAAATTTGCTTCCAAATCTTCAAAATCATCATCATCTAAGTCATCTCCTATCTTCCTTGCTTTAAAATTTGTTCCATTCTTCTCCAACTCTCTTGCAAATTTTCTCATCTCAAATGTAGTCAAGACACCAAATAGATGCTCCTTAGTAAATGTCTTTGGATCATATGATTCTTTAAGAGTAGATACTTTGTCACTGTAATTGTCTAGTAGGGTCATCAAGATCTTCTCAATTATATCTTCATTTGACATGGTACCACCTTGATTCTTGATTTCAATTGCTATAAGTTCAACTCTCTAATAATAGCTTGCAATGTCTTGTCCATCTTCCATTCTTAAGTTCTCAAATTTTCACTTGGAAGTTAATTTCCTTGATAACTTTACTCTATCATTCCCTTCACAAATGTCTTTCAATTTTTTCCATACTTCATGAGTAGTAGCTAGAGAAATAACTCCTGTTCTTTTAGTTTTATATAGAGCACTAAAGATAGCATACCTTGCCCTTTCATTCTCCTCATAAGCTGCAATCTCATCAACAGAGGAAGGACTAGTTGTTGGTATCACATACTTTCTCTCCATGACCTTCCAAGTATTGAAACTAAGTGAAATCAAATAACTTCACATCTGTTATTTCCAGTCACTGTAATCAGCTCCATCAAAAATAGGAATTTGCAACTTGTGTGCCATCTGATCTACCTCAAGCCGTTAAGATTTTCACCGAGGAACTAGAGCTCTGATACCAATTGTTGAAATGCACAAGACAACTGAGAGGGGGGTGAATCAGTTGTATCAAATCACTTTACTTATAAACTTAATCTTTTCACTTTAACTTCAATCTGTTATTAAGTGTAAACATGAAATACAAATAACATAAAGCAAACACTAGAGACACCAAATTTACGTGGAAAACCCAATGAGGGAAAAACCACGGTGAGGATTAACTTACAATATAGTAGTAATACAATACTGGATACAAAGGCTCACTACCAGAGGACTTACTGCCCAGATACAAAGGCTCACTACCAACAAAGGACTCACTATCCAGAAGGAGGCTCATTGCCTACAGAAAAAATAAAATAAAATAAAAAATGAAGATCCACCACTAGGTTTCCACACATTAGCAACTTGATCAAAAGATTGTAGACACCATCAACTCACTGCTTTCAGGAATCTAACATTTTAAAGTACCATTGCCTCAACTCACTCTTCCACTCTCTACTTTTCACACTTGCTCACACACCTCACTTACTTGCTCGATTTGTGGATGGATGGATGGATATCAAATTCTCCACAACTTGATTTTATTTTATAACATCTTCAACCCTAGAAACATTCTCCAAGGTCAGCTATACAATTTCATTTACAAATTCAAACTAGGTCGGATACTCAACATTCCCACGGTGGATAAGAATGAGAGAGGACCAAATACATATTTGATTTAGGACCCAAACAACATCTTGGATCAATCGCACGCTTCCTTAAGTCAATGAAAAACTTAATGTAATGTGTAGACACTAGGTTAGCCAAACCTAATGAAAACACCAACGATCTTTGAAGTACAAGAATATTCCAACAAGATGATCACACATGGATCACTCAACACACTTTACCAGACATTTTACCTTCTCTGAGAATACTTCAGGTACATCCGTAGTGATTAAAACAAACTTCATTCACATAGAACTCTTCAATAGTCCAATTAGACCAACCAACAAAAACAGGAGCTCTAAAGCAAGTCTTCCAAAGTGCCAAACCACAAGAAAGTTTGTCATAACACAAAAACCACCAAAAAGAATCATCTCTCAGATGCGCAAGATTTGAAACCAAACATCAGAAGACTATAGAGCCAAAACATTTTTCCCAGTCCACAAACAAATAGTTTTAGAAAACTAGTTCACACACCGGTGAACATGTCTTTTACTCTTCATCAAACCAGAAGCTAAAACTTGGGATATATTATCCTTTGAAGCTCATGAAAACAACTTATAAATCTGCACAGGCATAGGATCAACACAAAAGAAATGTGGATCATAATGCTGGAGCACACTTAGAAAACACACTTCAACATTGCCTACATTATTTCTCAAATTTTCTCAAAAGCACTTGGCAAAAGCACAACTACAATTTCATAAATATAGCTCCATGTACTTTGAGCACTTCTATAGTATCTCAACTATACAAGTACCATCTGTACTCAACCTGAAATGTGTTGACATCAATGACAACATTAATGACAACACCATCAAACGCATCCATACTTGCAATATTTTAGGGGGTCACTTTGGTGTTGGCAAGACTTTGGAACAGGTAATAAGGCACTATTATTGGCCAAAGATGCATAGTGATGTAAGAAAATTTGTAGAAAGGTGTGTTGTTTGTCAAGAAGCAAAGGGTTGTAGTATGAATACAAGTCTCTATCAACCATTTCCAATCCCAAATAGACCATGGGAATCCATCAGCATGGATTTTGTGTTGGGGTTGCCCAAAACTCAAAGAGGATTTGATAGTGTGTTTGTTGTTGTAGATCGATTTAGCAAAATGACAAATTTTATACCATGTAAAAGTACAAATTATGCCTCATACATTGCAGGTTTGTTTTTCAAGGAGGTGGTCAAGATCCATGGATTTCCATTGACAATTATTTCAGGCAGGGACAATAAATTTGTGGGTCACTTTTGGAGAACCCTTTGGAAGAAGTTGGGCACAAACTTGACTTTTAGCTCTACCTATCATCCCCAAATAGACGGGAAAACTGAAGTTGTCAATAGAAGTCTTGGAAATCTCCTTAGATGCTTGAAAAAAGAACACTCAACACAATGGGATCTGATCCTACCACAAGTTGAGTTTGCATATAATGAATTTTTGAACCGAAGTATTGGTAAAAGCCCATTTAAGATTGTGTATGGATTGCAGCCTAGGGGAGTGTTTGAACTCAGAGATTTGAGTGGAATGGAGAGAAGAAGTGATGAAGGAGAAGAGTTTTTAGTGGCCATGAAATACATACATCAGCAGGTTAGAGAGAACCTTAAAAAGAGTGTTGATAAATATAAACAACATGCAGATTTGAAAAGGAGAGAGGTTCATTTCAAAGTGGGGTAATTGGTCTTAGCTCATTTGAGGAAGGAAAGTCTTCCTAAAGGGAAGTATTCAAAGCTATAGATGAAGAAGATAGGACCATGTAGGGTGGTCCACAAATTTGGAGCAAATGCATATGAGATAGAACTCCCTCCTAGAGTTGCTATCTCTCCCATCTTTAATGTTTTTGACCTATACCCTTATAAAGGGGTTGTGATTGCAGGTACAGGTGTAGGTACATTAGAGATTCCATATGAAGATTGGGTCAAATATTTTCCACCAAGTCAACAATTGAATCTAGAGTGTATCTTGGACACCCAAGAAGCCAAAAGAACAAGGCATAAGGTGTACTATGAGTACCCATTGAAGTGGCGAGGCCTTCCTATGGAGGATGCCACCTGGATGACAGAGGAAGACATCAAAAAGCATGGTACAACAGTTCAATATTTTCTCTCAAGTGGAACTTGAGATTTTGTTTTCCTCAAGAGTATGGTGCAAAGGCACCTAGTCTACATGATGTAAATGGGGTACTATGTTAGTATTTTAGTGTTTGAATCATTTTTAATTTTCATAAGGTCTATTTAGACCATGTTCCATTTTTAAGTCATGTGGGGTTAGTTTTGAGTCAAGTTGTCAAGTTTTGCAAAAAGTTGCAAAGTTGCTCAAGCAGCTTTTGCATTTTTGGTCTTATTTGGAAGTTGAATGGCCAGATGTTTGAAAGACGGTTTGGAACCATTGGTTTTGGCTGGAAAACGTTTAAAGATACCTTGGAATGTTTCAGGAAATATTTTGGAGATGTTTTGGAGATCAAACAATATAAATATACTCTATTTTCTACATTTTTAATTGTGTTTCTTGCTGCTACATAGGTTTGTACGATTCTGTATAGCTTGGACATGTGCTAAGTTGTATTGGAATTTATGGTGGACTGAGTTAACTCCCTTTTTCAATTTTTTTCATTTATTTTTATTGAGTTAGGGCCTTTTTACTACAAATAGCCAAGAAACCCTAGTTTTGAGGGTTTGATTGAAGAAGCATGAATTAGAGCCCATTACATTGGTGGAAAAATATAATAATTGGTGGAATGGATGTAGGCAGGATTCTTTTAGTATTGTTGGTGTTTTTCAAGAGTAGGGATGGATTTAGGGCCAAGTTTGATGCATCCCTAGCCTAATATCAATATGTATTAGGCTTAGGAGGATAGGTAGACTTAGGGTTTAGTAGATAAGTAATTTGGTGATTGTTCCAATTGATGGAAATTGTTTGTACAAACCCCATATGACATGTTGATAGCTTTGGAAAGAAGAAATGAATTTTGGAGAGTGTAAATCCTATTGTGTTTTGTTATTCAAGCTTAATTAGGCCTAATTGGAGTGTAGCAGTCCAAATTGGAGGGTGTTGTTACAAAATAGCCATATCTAAAATTTTAATATGTTTTCAAGTGGAATAAAGGGTATCGGGAATGGTGCTCATATTTTGGGTATTGGGTCTGCTCTGAAATTTTTGTGGGAGAAACCCTATTTCAAGTACTACTAGGAGAAATAGAGGATTTGTGAGAAAACCACTAAGTTAGGGTTACAAAGTTGCAAATATTTTTTAATTAAGATTGTGTTTTGTAACCTCCACCCTACTTTGCATCATCTCTCCATCATACACATTAGTGAAATATTTTGACATCAATGACAACACTATGCCAATTATGCCAACACACCATACCCAACTAGGAGGGTTTTTATCCTTAAGAAATATGAACTCGCGTTCTTTCTTAGAGTATATAAAAAAGAAAAATAACTCACTAACCCTTATTCTCAAGACCCAACCTCCTTTTATAACCTTTTAGAGCTATTTTTAAAAAAGTGTTCTTTTTTTCTTTTTTTCATTGCCTTTTTCGTTGAAGCATTTTTTTTTTTTTGCTACTTTTTTGAAAAAGTGTTTTTTTTCTATTTAAAAAAGTTATTTTTTTCTATTATTTTTTTCAAAAAAGTATTTTTCTTTAATAAAGTAATATAAAATGTCTTTATGACCACTTTTCATCACTTTGAACCTAATGACCCTTTATTTGCAGACTTAGAACACCTTTTTAAATAATTAAATATAAATTTTCATTCAATTTTGATGAAGGGTTATCCCCTTACAATTTGAGAAATCACAACAAAAATAGAGAATTGCACAAATAAAATGAAAAAAGGAAGAAAATATTTTTTATTCACTAGAATGAAAATAAAATTACAACATTGCAATTGCCATCACATGGGCTTTCTGATTACATAAATCTGCAAATCAAAGCCACCATCAATGTTGCTTTGCCCCCTCTCTATAACCCCCCTTCACATCCTTTATTTGGAAGGTGTAACTGCCCTAGAATCTTCTAGAAAGTGTAACTTTCTCAAGAAGATATTTCTAAATTTTATTAATTTTGGTAGTACAACTTCGTGGGGTCATAACTTTCAATCAAACCATTGGATTTTCAATTATAATACCTTTTTAGAAATCTCTCAATAAGGTGCATCCCCATAAAGTATTTCTTAAAGGTAGACTGCTTTTGTTTTTCGCCAATTTTTCAGGCCCATCTAGAGCCTCTAAGTGCTTCAAAATTGACTACATATTTTAACAAGATTTTCAAAAATTGAAAATTTAATCTCTCAAATGGCATGATATTGAAGTGTTTTTTTCACCATTGGCTTCAATTTACCATTCTGGAGGTTTGTGTAAGATTTCATACCCATACATGTATAAATACAGACTTACTAAAAATAGTAACCCTGTCAAATTTAGCTCTTATTGAAAAGAAACATTTTTTCTTTTTTGGGTGATTGCTCTTACACCCTAGATGCTCTTGCATCAAATTTTATTTCTTCAATAACTTTAATATTTTTAACCATTTAATAATTTTATCATTTTCGCACAACCACCAAAGTTATGAAAAATAATAAAATAGCCCAAATATGAATTATGACCACACCACCAATACCTTAAATGCATAAGATATTAGTCTATATGAAACTTGGCACTCTCCAAACATGATGAAATTTTCCAAGAATTGTGGAGTAATTCAAGAATGTCAAATCCACATAGAAAGAACCATTGCACTAATCTTGGCTCTAAGAAGTTACTACCACTGTCAGAATTTATTTTTGAGAAAGTTTATGCTCTCCAAGAAATTTGGAGTTTCCAAGAATGTTGGAATGGATCAGAAAAAGGGACATTACAAGTCCTCCCTCCCTAAAATTGCTTATCCTCGACCAATGTTAACTCAACTCATTGATTCTAACTAATTGATTCATTCCACAAACATCAAAATTCTAAATATATCTCATCAACCATTTTTCAAAACTCCATTGTATCTCTCTAACCAAACTACATTTTAAATTTTCTTGAAAGAACAAACCTCAAAGCTTCAATTTTACTGTACCAATGTGATGAATCATTATGTGATGCTCATAGAGTCTAGATCCTTCTCTTTTCAATGTTGGGATATGATGTTGTACACCATTGCATAAATTGATTTATTATAATGTTGTAATTAAATAATTATTTAGCTGTGATGCACCTTGGTGGTGTGGATAATCACACTAGGTAATTATTTGGGGACCCACTTATGTTGTATTGTAACATTGTATTATTATTTAATGTGCGAGAGACATGTGATAATAATTTAATATTGGGGAAATATTAAATAAAGTGATGTCTTAGTACCAATATTAAATAAGGGGTTAGTGGTTTTGTATTCACATGGTTTTGTGGTGCATGGTTTTACCTTACCATTATTTGTATTTTGTGTGAGCTTGTGTCTATAAAAGAAAACACAAGTGTAGTAGTTTAGGTTGGCTGAGTGGATTGGTTGTCATTATTGAGTCTTCTTGAGGAGTGCATTTGTGAAGCATGGCATGGGATGTGTGGATTCATGCTTGGACACATGGGAATGCATTGGAGGGCTTGATGCTTCAGAGGTATTCATTGTAACTCTTGTATTGCTTTATTGTTGAATAATATGATGGAGTATGGATGATTTTGTAGGCTGGGTTTTTCCCTCTTGAGGGTTTTCCCAAGGTATATCTTGTGTTATCTTATGGATTGTCTATTTCATCTATGCATTATGATTACTTGTATGCATGTTCATCTCTCATGGGCTATTTAGGAAATGGAATTAGATTATGGGTTGAATGCAATAATTTCCTAACAAGTTGTATCAAAGCTTTCATGGTTGAAGAATTTTTGTTATAACCCTAGTTTGAGATTTTTTGCAAAGTTCAGGCCATGGAAATGCATGTAGGGTTTGAGGCATTACAAGATATGGAACACATGTTGCAGGTGTTTGTATGCATATTTAGGCTTTTGGGTTGTCAAGATTTGTTTGATTTATTCCAAATCTAAAGTTTTCCAAATTTGGGTGCAAGAGGGTTTCTTAGTTTGAGTTTGCATATGAGGGTTTTTTAGGGAAAATTTCATAGATGATCTCTTGAGACAAAATGGACCTCATGGTTGGATTCAAGTTGGCCAAGAGACTAATTTTGACATAAAATTTGATCTATTTTAAAAATTTTGAAAAAAGGATCAGCTCTTTGAAGTTAGTTTTGAATTAAATAAAATGATAAGATGGTCGAAGATAGAAAGTCCTTAATATTTCAAAATATTTAAACTAAAGTTTCTTTTATTTAAAAGAAAATTAAAACCCACAACACCCGCCCCAATTCCTTAAAGCTTTATAGCTATGTAACGAAAAAATAATTTTAAATAATTGCCTGAAAATTTAGATTTTAAAATTAAATCAGATTTGATTTTGGAGTGGGACCCACCAGAATTTTCTCTATAGTCAGATTGGATAGTTTTTGTTTTCAGAGGCATAACTTTTTCCCATGATGTCATATTTTTGACTTCTTGTAGTTGTTGAAAAGGTGGTTTCAAGCACTACATAGTGGTACAGGTTTAGCTCCTTGATTTTTCCATTTTGACATGTTTTTGGAGCCTAGAAGTCAGATTTTCTTGTTTGCATGGTTTTGGACATAACTTTTGCATACAAAATTGGATTTTTAATTTCGAAGAGACGTTGGAGAGTATTTGCAGTGTACTACACAATGGTTCAGATTGTTTATCAGTTTGAGGAGATGGTTGAGTTTGGTACTTGTTTGATCACTTGTAGGTTCCTAAGATTTGGTGTGTGATTGTGTGAGCATCAAGATGAGTCAAGAGGTGAAACTTTGAGGGAGTGCATGTTTTAATATGGTATTTATGATGCTAAAGCTTATTATTAGATTGGTGCTTCTTGATATAGGTTTACAATTGTTTTACAAAGTTGGAACTTTGATGGTGATAGGTACACAGGTTGTCTTCAATTTTGAGGACATGGTTGGACATGGTTTGAGACTTGGAGTCTTGTATGGGTGATAGTTGAGTGCAGGTACAATGATGGCTATGGTTATGGTGTCATGGATATGTAGGTACATTTGATGCATTGGTACGACATGATCATGTATGTGGTGTTTGGTGGTGATATGGTTTGGTGATTAGGAGATTGGTCATATCTTCTTGATGCTTATTTGGTTCCTTGACTATGATTACTCATTTGTGGAAATGTTTGGGAAATCAAATCTATGGTTGATTTGGTGTTTGATTTATTTGGTCTACATGGTTATCTTCTTTGATATATCGGTTTTCATTTACTAATGCGATGATGCATTTGCATGTTTCAGTGATTGGATCTATGATTTATGCAGGTGTGTGGGTTGGCCAATCATTCATTTGCAGTGGGATGACTTAGATGTGGATTGTCTATATCCACCAAGTTTGATTCATTATTGTTGCATATTTTATTAGTTGGCTTTGTTTATGGTCATTTGTGCATTGGTATGTTGTTTTGGGATTGAGAGGATGGATGGTTTGAGTACTTGATTAGTTGGTTCGTGGGACTTTTAGCATGTGGTTTGATCATGATGTCATGATACTTTTTACATTCATTGGTTATACACTTTTGGTGGGAGATTTTGACAGTGATGACTTGGCGGTGTGGGATTGGTTTGTGATGTTTTGATGGCGATTGTATGTATCTTCTTGGCTTGGAGAACTTTGTTTACTTGTATGTTACTGACATTGAAGTTGAGTGTGTGTAGACCTGGATGATCTTCATGGAGAGGATGGTTGTCATGATGCCATGTGTAGCTCGTATCATAGTTCAGTGGGAGTTGTTGGAAGTGACATAGATGCATCATTGGTATGATTGGCTTGATGTGATTGGGGATATGTATTTTTGGTTTAGAGTGTTTTCTAATATGTCATGGTTTACTCTTGATACCAATTTAGAGTTTGGCATGGTGCTTGTTCTCTTGAGATTGGGATGTTTTCTTTGGTGCATGTGATCTCCTAGGAGGAGATGGTTAGATCATGTTGTCATGATAGGTTCATGATTTTGCGGTTGGAGCTTTGAAATTGATCATGTGTGGTTTCTTTGTATTGAGTACATTGATCATTTGCTTAATTACTTCATGAATATGGTGCTATGTTGCATTTGGAGTTTGGCATGTATTGATTGGTTATAGGTTCTCGTGGATACTTAGAGATGTAGGTGATGGTTGTGATTAGAGACATTTTCTTGAGACGATTACTCTTTGGAGGTTTTAGCAAGAAGACCAAGGAGCTTTCACATGGGTATGGACGTGAGTTCATGATGGACCGATAGAAGAGATTGTTCTTGGAGTGAGTCCCGATGGCTTGGTTATCTTGGAGGAGCATTCTCATTCCCCACTCTTGTTCTACTTGGTAGTTCTTTACTTGAGAGGTATTTTCCCATTATATCTTTCAAATGTGTTATGTTTCGTGCTTTGATTTCTCATGGGATTGAGTTGATTCATGGTGTTTTGGATACTCATTTGAGAATTGGTTAGCATGATTTTATATGCTTTATCTTTCATAGATATGGATCTTGAGCTATGGATAGTTCTAGAGGATTCATTTTGAGGGATGTTATGCAATGGTTATCTCCTTGTGCATTTGATTTTATGTTATCATTCATTGATGAGGATTGTTAGGAGATGGTTTATGGGTTGATTTCCAGTTATGGGGATGGTTATCTTTGAGTTTGATCTTCTTGATTGGAGAGGCTTACATCCATGTTGGCATTCTTAAATTGATTCATATGTTGTATTTGATCTATGAAATTGAGTTTTTTGGATGTTGTTGAGGATTTTCATTTGGGGTTACTTTAAGAGATCATACTTGACACATCAATACACTTTTGAGGTTTTGGTAGGAGGACATGTTATGGTTTACAGGTTTCTCTCTTCATGGTTCCTTCTTGTATGTTCATATTTTGGGAGGATGGTGGCAACATGTTGTGAGAGATTATGCAGTTACTTGGGTTGTATGTGTGGATCATTGTTATTATTCTTGGTACTTCATGCTTTGATTTACTTATCACACCTTGATATAGTGTTTATTGGTAGACTTGATATGCTTTGACATTACCTATGTAGTGGGAGTTCTTGGATATGTATATTTTTCATTAATAGGTTTGATATAGGGATCTTGATTGTAGTTTATGAGTTGCATATGTATTGGCATGGGTTTACTAATGTATTGATACCTTCGAGGTATGGATGGTTGGATGTATTAGCATTTGTTGTGGATGCTATTTTTTATTATGTGGGATTTTCAGTTGACAACAGATTGGTTAGAGCCTTTTCTATCACTTGGATTTGATGCTTGTGCTCATGGATTGGTGCATCTTCACCTTGGAAAGTTCCTTTTCTTCCATAGGTGGCAGAGGAGTTATTTCTTAAGATGGTGGTTACTTTTTTCTTATTTCAAGTATCTTGATGGAGCACGAGAGCATGTTACAGATTCATTTCGTTTCATGTATGGCTATAATGATGTATTTCATGTATTGATCCCTTATGCAATGTATACAAGAAGTGGGAGAATGTTGGGATATGGTGTTGTACACCATTGCATAAATTAATTTATTATAATGTTGTAATTAATAATTATTTAGTTGTGATGCACCTTAGTGGTGTGGATAATAACACTAGGTAATTATTTGGGGACCCACTTATGTTGTAGTGTAACATTGTATTATTATTTAATATGTGGGAGACATGTGATAATAATTTAATATTGGGGAAATATTAAATAAAGTGATATCTTAGTACCCAATATTAAATAGGGGGTTAGTGGTTTTGTATTCACATGGTTTTGTGGTACATGGTTTTACCTTACCACTAGTTGTATTTTGTGTGAGCTTGTGTCTATAAAAGAAAACACATGTGTAGTGGTTTAGGTTGGATGAGTTGGTTGGCTATCATTATTGAGTCTTCTTGAAGAGTGCATTTGTGAAGCATGGCATGGGATGTGTGGATTCATGCTTTGACACATGAGAATGCATTGGAGGGCTTGATTCTTTAGAGGTATTCATTGTAACTCTTGTATTGCTTTATTGCTAAATAATATGATGGAGTATGGATACTTTTGGAGGCTGGGTTTTTTCGTCTTGAGGTTTTTCCCAAGGTATATCTTGTGTTATCTTGTGTCTTGTCTATTTGATCTATTCATTATGGTTACCTGTATGTATGTTTATCTCTCATGGGCTATGTAGGAAATGGAATAAGATTGTGGGTTGAATGCAATAATTTCCTAAAATTCAAATGATGTCTCTCTTTCCAAAGAAGTTATGAAGATTATTATCCATAATATTCTTATGTAATCTTTGAAATTTGTTCACCTTTCTAAAAGATATTTTGTCCTCATGTGGGTTGAAAGAAAAAAAATTGTGCATATGCCACAATACCACAAGTGCAAACTTCCCATGTGAGAACATTTAGTGTGAATGAACATTTCATCAAAAGTTCCTCTTTGACTTGAAAATAAATGATGACTTCTTCCCAATATTTAAAAAATCCCATGCAACTATCAAGTTCAATATTCATAATTGACAGGTAAACAATTTGAGCCAATAAATGTATCTTTCAACTCTATTGACAACAATGACTCTTGGTAGCTTAGAAATCGATTTGATCGTCGGGCATGCATAATCCACAACACATACCTTCTCAAGATGATCTCCATCAATGATCTTGTTGTTCCTTCCAAGAAAAGACACAAATTATCGTGTGTGCAAGTTGAATATAAGTTATGGTAGTCATGAATCGCCTAGTTTTTTGCCCCAAATCAAAGTTATGATGGCTGAAGTATTTGTTCTCTTCAACTAAAACCAATTATCAACATTTTTCGATAATTTAGTGACCTTAAAATGACCAATCTTGTAGTTTTTCAAGTTTGGAAATAACATCTTATAGTTTGATTTATCAAAGTTAGCAACTTGAAAATAGAACAACTAAAAAATTGAAACCTCCTTGCAAGAATAGGAAATGTGACCATTGTAATGACTAATAACACTTCCATAAAAGTGGAAAATATCTTCCCAACAATCAACTGAAAATGCTTCGTCCCTTCATTATAAGTACTTGCCAATCCACTTGTATGTATATAAATGAAACCGTGTGGTGGCTAACTTGAATGATGATATCAACACTAAATATAAAAATTTGGCCTATAATCCTCTATGGTGCATTTCTCTTTTCACCACTAACCTCCAACATACTTTGGTGGTGATCTTTTGCATGAATACTAAAAATTGAAGTAACTCCATCATGCTCATGTTGTGCTATTCTAATACAATGAGAAGTTGTTAATATTATATTCATCCTAATCATGTAAAAAAACCTTCTCTAGTATGTGATGTCAATTCCACATTGATTCATCTCATTACAAATGTCAATATAAAAGGATAAAATTGAATTAAAATCAACATAATATGAGAAAATTGTTGTTGTCTTAACTAGAAAACTACAACTCTTGAATAGAGGATGAACCTTTGTTCTCCAACATAGATGTCTCAATGAAATGCATTGGTTCTCTATTCTTATGTCAAGAAAGATTTGGACAAAATCATATAAGTTTCCTTTGCTACAAGTTGTACTTTTTTCCTTTTTCCCAATCTCAATAAACTTTTCATTATGACAAAATCATTGCATTAAACCTTTGCTAGTATCAATGTTTTCTTACCATAAGATATAGTAAAGATGATTAAATTTCTCACAATTAGTTACTTATTTAAAAAAATTAACAAAATAGAAACCACATTTAGTATTCGTGTAGAACCTCTCATGTCTAAAATCTTCACCTAGATCCCATATCAATATTGTGATTTTGTGATTCCCAATCCTTGATACTTCTTGTGATGTTGATGGCTTTTATTGCACCCTTCTATTATTATCACAATTTTTGTTACTAGAATGAGGAAATTTCTCAACATCCATCTCAAAAATTGGATTATCAAAAGATAACTTTGCATCTATTTCAAAAATTGGGTTATCAAAAACATTGAAAATTATCTACGTTCTCTTGGTTAGACCAATCTTCTTGCTTATCCAACTCTATACTTGCAACTTTTGATTTTTCTATAAAAAATTGTAAATCAAAATTTTCTTGAAGCCTATCAACCTCAACAATTAATTGCTTCCCTTGATTTATTCTCTTGCTTCCTAAATTATTATGCAATATGAAATTAATCTTCTACCTCTAGTAGTGTCATTTGGGTACTTTCCAAGGAGTCTTTTGTTGATTTAAGCTCAAAGGTGAGCTCATCAACCTTTACCTTCATTTCATTAAATGATGTAAAGGATTCATTTATAATTTTTATGGTCACATATCTATCTTTAATAATATGTGAATATTTTGATTTCATTGCTTCCATTGCACTCTTAGTTGTTTGCAAATCAACAATAGTGACAGTTTGTTCAAGTTGTTCTTTCTTCAAATGTTTGATTAATCCTTAATGGAGTATTTTTGCACTATCTAACTTTGTTAATACTTACACTTCATTATTTTTTGTTACCAATAATTGTTCCTTCCAATCACCATCATGAAATCCATATTCATGCAATGGTATTGAACTTTTATAAAATTAATGCAAAAATCAATATTCTCTTCTAAGACATACCTTTATATAGTCATTCTGAAAATCACTTTGAAAGGTTTCTTGTAGCTCCCACTCATTTTTTGAATGAACTTCATAGATTCGATCTAAGCATTCATTATTAGTTGTTGTTCATAATATTTTTAGCAAGCTTAATCCTATCATTAGAAACTCCTAAATCAATTGTCATGTGCATATATTTCAAAAAATTCATTATGGAGCTCCACCACACATTATTCATGAGAAGACATTTTCTTATTTCTCAAATTCAAGTTCTTTAACAACTTCATAAACTTTTGATGTTATCTTTCCTTCTTTCTCATGCTCCACTATGACAAATTCTTCCATGTTATCATTAGCATTTTATTGAAATATATATTTGATAGAAGTAAAAAAATATTCTTCTTTTTTAGCTTGTGTCTTAGGAGTATTCATCATCTTCTTTAGTAGATCTTCATTACATTTCACCTCTTCTTTGATCCAAAATTTGTGACTTGGATCCCAAGATATTTTGCATAAGAAGCAATTTTTTGTCTTCGGAGTTCTTTTTTGCTATCATATTTCTTGTTTCTTGCAATAGAATATTAATTTGTTGATTACATAGAATAAATTCTTAAACTATCATTGACAACATTTTTAGATGGAGCACATGCAATTGTTGAATTTTTTTGTTCATCCTTTCCCACATTACCCAATAAGAGTGGCTAGGAATATCTTCACTTTCAATCAAAATTGAAGACATAATTATTTGCGTTGAGCTTACAACATTTTTCTCATGATTCATATTAATAGTAGCAAATAAATGTCAACACATTTTAAGAATAAGATCATAATATTTTGAATCTAACATCACAAAACATAAATTGATTGTAGCAACAATTTGTAGAATTCTTGCCCTCTTAGAAAAAGGACTTCTAATATCCTCTAAACCTTGAAAAATTTCCACAATCAATTGAAATATTTTTTTCATGATATTGTTTTCATATGGAATTTTTGGAGTAGTTAATCTTATAATTTCACTAAAGTGAATGGTAATTGCAAGTTTCACATCTTTATCAAGGTGCTCCATAAGTTGGGGCTTAACCAAAGCAATCGTTGATGGATTCATTGCCCATACCAAAATATTAACATATAATGGTTTTATCATGGACAAACAAACTTCCACTTCCTTTAAACTAATGAGTAGAACATCTTTTAATTGGCATAGTTGCTCAAGTTTCTTCATTGCTCTATAAAGTCTCATTCTCAAATTGGCTAATGCCATGATTTCACAAACTAAAGAAACCAAGGCTCAATTTTTTTCTAAATTTTCTTTCACAACTAAAAGAAGTGGTAAACTCAAAGTATTTAAGTGAAGATCTACAAAAAAGTGTTAACTTCCCAATAGGCTGGCAAGACCACCAATTATGATACAACTATAACAAACCACACCATTTTTAAAAAAAAATCAATATAGAAAATGGAAATACAAGTCCATGCACTTTTTGATCACCATGTTCCCAATGTGAGCAAGGTGAGAGCATACAATATTTTGGAAAACATACACTCTATCTAGATGAATGCATTGTTGAAATGTAAAGGTGACAAGCCGACTAGAGCATGTAGGTGATAGAGCCAACCCAAATCAGCACCTCTTCGATAGACAAGCATGCATAGAGAATGCAGATCCATTGGAATATTACAAAAAAATCCAACCAAGCCAAAATGACTAATTACATGTAGATTCGACAATACCAAAATGAGATTGAATTGCGGAGGTGTCTAGTAGTAATTTGACAAAGAGCTTCAATGATAAAAGCATATGAACTAGTGGTAAACCATCTAATTTTACAAAATAAAATGCATATGATTTGATGGTAAACCATATGATTTTACAAGATAAAATGCATACAAATATGTAGCTTTGGTGGTACTACTATTCAAGGTTTACAAGACAAGCATGGATGCATTGCAAAATAGCATAAATGGTTGGTATGTTATTGGAACAAGTTTGATGTAATATTCTGATTACAAAATCATATTGTTGCAATAACAAAAATTAGTCTAAAAGATTCAAAATGAGCATGGAATATCATATCCAAAAGCAAGAGGCTATTATAGTCCGGATACAACTTTGTATTGCTATTGCACTATCAAAATCAAAACTAATGAATACTAAAAATACTCTATAGTCACCTTCAAATGTTGAAACAACAATCCACTATGAAAGCAAGGAATCCTAAGCATTGAATACTAATTGAAAATGCATCCCAAAGACACAAAAATATTACTTTTAAATCATCTAAAAACTCAAGTAAATATTACCAAGAAAGACGAGCACCAAGATCCTATTAAAAACACATCAAAAATCTCCATCTTCACTTGTAGCACAATTATGACCTCAAAGTGAAATCACTATATCCTGCTAGGAGGGTTTTTCGTCCTTGAAATTGGTATTCTAAGATGGTTTGTGTCCTCATGAAAAACTTGTGTTCTTACTTAGAGCATATGAAAATGAAAAATAACTCAGTAACCCTTCTTCTTAAGACCCCGCCTCTTTTTATAACCTTTTTAGAGTTACTTTAGGAAAAAACATTTTTTTTCTTTTTTAAAAAAACAATGTTTAAATTTTTCAAAAACATTTTAATATTTTCACTAGCTTTTCAAAAAAATGTTTTTTTGTTTTTTCAAAAAAGTGTTTTTTTCAAAAAAGTGTTTTTTTTTGTTTTTTGTTGTTTTTTTCAAAGAAATATTTTTCCTTAATAAAATAATATAAAGTGTCCTTATGACCACTTTTCATCACTTTGAACCCAGTGACCCTTTACTTGCACATTTAGAAAATCTTTTTAAATAATTAAATATAAGTTGTCATTTAATTTAATTTTTTCAACTTTAATATTTAACCATTTAGTTAATTATTTTCTACACAACTACCAAAGTTGAGAAAAATAATAAAATAATCTAAAATATGAATTCTAACCACACCGCCAATACCTTACATGTGTAGGATATGAGTCTATATGAAATTCGACACTCCTAAGATGACAAAAGTGCTCCTAGAATGTTAGATTTGTATATGGAAAGTACCAGTGTACTCATCTTGGCTCCAAGAACTTACTATTTTGTCATAATTTAATTTTGAAAAAACTTATGCTCTTCAAGAATGTTGGGGTGGATTAGAACAGGGGACATTATAGGTGAAAAGAGGTATCTATGGATCTAAAGGAAAAAATATCATGTTTGTTGTGGATTCCCTCACCAAATATGCACATTTTTGTACTTTGGCACACCCATTTGTGGCAAGCACTATAACAACTTTTGTGAATAATATTCAAAAACTACACAAGAATCCAAAATTTATAGTAAGTGATTATGATCCTATTATTGCAAGTAAATTTTGGATTGGCTTATTTGCAAGTTTGGGCACTAAGCTTGTTTGTAGCTCCTCATATCATCCCCAATCAAATGGTCAAACTAAGGTGCTCAACAAATTCTTGGATGGGTATCTCCAATGATAAATATTTGCAACATATGTATTTCTATTCTACAAATACTTCCATTACAATCTCTTCCAAATCATGAAATTAGGTCAAGTTCCTTCCAACAAACAATAGAACAAATATGTGTAGATTGCTTAGAACTTTCCACATCTCATTTTGCAATTTCACATGATAGGTTCCATTGCTTCTCAAGGAGGGTCTATGACACATAGGATTGCATAACTCTATTAACACTAACACATGAATTTCAAATTTTGGTTAGCATCCTCATCATCACTTACAAAACATGTATTGAGTAACACAACAACTTAACTCCTCTCTACCTTTGTCACACACATCCAATGGCATTTTCTTTGGCATCAATCCTATGCTACCACACAAACTCATGTTCTAGCCTTAATCACTTATGTTGCAATACACAACTATGTGTAGTAGGTTGCATCATGTGAAACATATGAGTGTCAAGTATCTGTCGCATACGCATTCGAGTGATCCCACAATACTAGTTTATAATTTTTGGCCAAACTAGACACTGAACTGATTTTTTCTAACTAAATCTTCACTTTTGAGCACCTAGCGGTTAAACTGTGAGCAATTTGAAGATGATGCAAACTAATGATTTGTGACATTTTGTCTGTAGATTCTAAATATATTTTTTCAAAAAAATTGGAATCAGATTGCACTTCTTTTTCCATCTCCTTCGAAAACTAGTTTTTATCAGTAAACACCATTTTTAAGGAGTGATGCTCACCATATACAACATAACTTTTTTTTTCTATGAGGGATAAAATTCTAATTTTTTGAATTTAGATTTGTAACTGCGATATCTAACCCTTTCATTTGGTTTCATAGTGTTTTATTGAATATTTTTTCCTTAATCAAATTTCAAAGTCAAACCAACTACAACTTAGACATAGGCGGATTGTATACAACATAACTTTTTTTGTATGTATTGAAATTCATTTTTTTTATTGGATCAAGGACATCAATACCTAGACTACACACATTTTCAGAATTTTATTTTGATAATCTTCTATTTTTTCACATGTGTTGAACAAAGAGCTTAATTTTCGATGAAAAACCTATGTTTAATCAAACTAAAAAAACAAATACATAATAAAACCAAAGTTACATTAAAATTATATTCGATGGATAGCTCGTTCTGAGGACTACCATCATTCAGTTGGGTCTGTAAAGTCTCCTCCATCTTCATCTTCAACTCGAGCTTCGAATGGAAAATTTTTGGAGATTTTTGGTGCCAAAGGGGGAGAAGGGGGGGAAAGGAGGGTTCAAATGAACCCAGGTTTGAGCGAACCCCCCTTGGAGGTTTGCTCGAACCTAGGTCCATACAAACCCCCCTTTCTACAAAGTTTCTCTTTGTTTTTTATTTCGAGAAATATGAAATATGTGGGACCCAACATTTAATAAGGTTCACTCAAAGGAGGGTTCGAGCAAACCCTTATTGGGTTTGTTCGGAACCTAAGTTTGTTTGAATCCCCCAAAACCCAATTTTTTTTCATGGGGGCATTTTTTGCATTTTTCTTTCTCAACAAAATTGTAAACCAGTTTTGTGGGATCACCCATGCATAGTTACTTGCATCGTGGATCATCTATGTAGCATTGGGAACCATATCATGCTCGTGTATGTAGCACCAACATCATGTCACATAGCTCTATAAACACTTCACAACTCTTTTGCAACCCTTTCTATCACACATTGCTAATGTAGCACAAAGGATCATGTTGAACAACTTCACAAACATATATGTATAAGTTTTACACTAAATTTACAACCACACATATTACCACACAAAAGGCACACAATCTAGAACTCTAACACAAAACCCTACACAACATCCTAGAACATCACTAAAATTTTGATTTACACAAGCAATAATTGGGTGTAACTTCTATAATTATTTAATAATACATTTTAAATACTTATTCAAAATGTGTATTTCCTTTCCATGTACTTGAAATACGTTGCTTGCATGTCATTAGAAAGTGCATTAACATAAATACAAAAACAAGAATGGCTAATATGAAAGTGTGTAAACTACAAAAGAATGGCTAATATGAAAGTGTGTAAACTACAAAAACAAGTTAAAGTAGATTGACCCACACTAACACTTCTCCATACTAACACTACCAATGGAGTTCCTATTAATGGAATGGCCTCAAGCACAATATTCACAATTTTGACTACCCAAAAACCAGTTTGATCCTAGAGCAATGAATAACCAATTACATCAAAATATATACTTAATTAGCTAGAATTACATTAAAACCCAAGTTACTTCACAAGGTTTTTTGAATCCATGTGTTAGATAAACACAAAATACATGCAAGATTATCATTAAAACCATCATGCTTGCCAAACACCAATGGATTGATTGGATTTGCCAGCCGAAGTTCACTTCAATCATTATGTATTGAATAAAGCCAAAACCTTCTAGAGCAATGGGATGATAGTAAAAAATCATCACAAAACAAATAGTTCCTTTTACCAAAGAACAAGTCAGTGTGATCCTCCTTAGACAATAAAATATGTTCACATGAGGAGGAACATATTTAGTAGTGGTATCATCCACAATTGTCGTAATCTCAAGACACTCTTCAAACCAATCATATACTCTGTTGAGATAGGTAAACTCAAATTCCCCCTCTTAAAAATTGTGTATGATAATTTCCTTTCATACAACTTAAACAAGAACACCCAAATAACTTTTTCAACATGGTTGAGTCCTCCCTAGATTTCAAGAAAATTTAGATATTCATGTGTTTGAGGGAAATTTAGATGTAGATGTAGTAGATAACTGGTTAGTCAATAGATTCATATTTCTCTATGAAGTTCACACTTCTAAAAGTCTCTCAATCTATCAAGAAGTAGTGGCAAGCTTGTGATTTGTTGGAGGAACATTCAAAAGAAAGATTTCAATCAACTTGGTAAAACTTCTTGGAAGCCTTTAAGGATAAATACGGGGAAGGCATCTATGATAATTGTTATATTTAATGGCAACAACTACATCAAGAGAGTCATTAATCAATTTGCACCTACATTGATGCCTTTTGTGACCTTTGCCCAAAATTAGGCATATTTGAGTTAAAAAAATCATAGTCCTAAAGTACCATAGCAACCTGCAACTATTCAGTCCATCCAAACTAAAGTTGGCCAAGGCTTAAAAAATAGAATCCTATCACTACACAACCGAGGAGAAATCAAAGATAATCCCCAATGCCAAAGAATATGTTTTCTTTAGACGAGCAAAGCATCTGGGATAGGTAAATGATATGACACAAATTTGGCAATCAATATAACAAAGTGCCATGTACAAAAGAAATTTTTCACAAACACAAGCAAAGGGTTCACATAAGCCTGAAATGGAAGAAACAATTGCAAATTTCAATGCAACAACTGCGACATCGATACTAGATGTTAGAAGCGAAAAATGTATTCCATTTGCAAGTGTGGATGCAAGGTGGCTTAGAATTTTCTAATTAATGGTCGTAGCATGAAGAATGTCATTTGGAAATCCATCATCGTGTTTTTGAATTTTCCAACCAGACCAATTCCATAGCCTTATAATTTTGGATGGATTTATTATTGTAGTACCAGAAGCATACATATCACTCATCAATGTTGACCTTCACATATGCTATACATCATTTCTGTGAGTATATTGTGGCATAGTGCCAATTGAAGCTTGTAATATAATCCTTGGCCATCCATTTATGCACCATTGCCAAGGTGTACACAACCAATCCTTGGAGTATCACCATGTTAATCAATGGCAAGAGATATTGGATTCCTAAAGTGATTCCATGTTGTAACATGTCGTGTAGCGTCCTAAGCATATTGCATGAATGTCTTAACGCAATCAAGATGATTTCTCTTCAAAAGTGGGTCAATAATCTATGTATTATCATATGCAAGCTCGCGTGCTAGTCTCAATCACTTATATTAAAGTGCACAACTTTATGTACAACTCCTTGCATCTTTTGCAACATGTTATAATAGGAACCGTGGTGCACAAGCATACACAACTATCTGTGTTATGTGTCATGTACAGAACATTGCGAACGATGTTGTACATTTGCATGAAACAAAAAGAAACATGTTACACAACTCCACAAGCGCTCCATAGAGTTTCCACAATCCTTCTCATCACGCGTCACTCACACAACACCAAGGATCATGCCACTCAACTTCAAGGCACATTTACAACTCTATCTAAGTTATGCACCACATTTACAACTACACATGCTAGCACATGCAAAGCACATAGTCCATAACTCAATGGAGAACCCTACATAAAATCTCAAAACACCACGCAACATTTTAATCCATACAAGCATTGGGTGCAACTTTTAAAGTTGTCTCAGGATACACTACTTGTTAACACAGTAAGCAGCAAGAAACCAAATCATTGGGAGATGAAGCAGCATGTGTGGATGCTCAACAACTTCAAATTCAATAACAACCCTCTGTCTTCACAAACATGTAATCTATAAATGTCCAATATAAATTAGCAAGCATATATAGGATAGATAAATGCTATGTACGAAACACAAAAAATAATTAAACATTTTGTAGCACTTATGGTATTGTTCTCTACTTGAATTTTGTCTCCTCATTGCTTATGCCTGCACACAACACATCTAAATCCACAATTAGAGAGTTGTACCCGAAACCACCAAGAATTTGGATCGGATGTACTTTCTTTCGTATAGACAATTGGTGTGTCTTTTCCAAATAACATAGAGGTATCTCATCAAAGAAGCCAACATTAATCAGGGCTATAAGCAATCTTATAGCTGCCTAACACCTCCTTGAGTGTGATATTGTATACTACCATTCTTTGTAGCTATAACAAGAAGACATGAACACACTTTTCAACTTAGTAGAGAAGAAGATAACGTAGGTATTCAATACATTCAACCTCTGGGATTATGCACAAAACTTTTATTAAAATTTTGCATTACAGTTCTCATTTAAGTGTCTAACTTATTCAGTTATTCTACTTTTCTTCTTTCCCTAAGTCATCTAAACTTTCATATAGTTTATCAGCCTTTGTCATTAATGTTATGCTTCTACCACAGCACATTTAGCCCATTGTGTCTACCCACCAAGTACCATCTTGTAGATCATAATTGCATACGAATCATAAAGCTACTATTTATTTTCTTACTTTGGAGGAAAATGGACAGAAATTTGTACACATTTACAAACATCAATGAGGAAATAATATATGCAGTGTTTGATATATGTTTAAATCATGTTATACTATAAATGATTCCAGATATCAAATATGATATATGTATAGTGGTTGATGTATATATGAACCACAGGCATATACTATGAATGATTCCAGACATTACAGAGAGTGAGAAAGAGAGGAGGTGAAGTAAGGACGGAGGGGGGAAGGGAGTTGGAGAGGCAGGTTGAAAGGGAGGGAGAAAGAAAGAGAGGTGGGAGGGGATGATTGGGGCCTAGAGGTAAAGGACAAAAGCAAGGGGAAGAGGAGTTTACATGTCAAGTTTTGACAGCAAATATTTATTTACAAAGAAATATTTTTCATTTCTCAATTATCTGACCAACTTTGTCCATGAAAACAATATATCATTCTCTACCATACAACCATGAAAAATTGAGTTTTATATTTGAAAACTTCTCAAATATTATTATACTTGAATAGATAGATATTATGTACGAAATATATTTAAAAAAGGGTACAATATGTTTTAGCCAATCAAATTGATAATAAATTACATACACAATAGACGGTATATCCAGGACTTGTAGGTGTCAAAACATAAAGGTATGAGTGTTCAAAATTTCTAAAAACGTACAAAAAGAAAGCTTGGTTATCCAAGGCAGGTACATGAAACTACTTTGGCCATTTTACTTTTTAAATCAGAACCTCCTTGAGCTTTACAAAACCAACAATGGCCTGTCGACCTACAATCATTATGAAGTGGAGAATTGTGCATGATGCGACACTTTTAATATCTTTATTACATATCCAAGAAAATGGGAAAATAACTGGATCAATGTAAATCTCTCTGTGAAGCAAAACAATATCCATATTGAACACAAGATGAAGAATGAAACATATCCAATTAGTTAAACATTAGTATCAACATCTCTGTTAGTTCCACTCATGCCCAAGCCATGCGAGAATTCAGCACGGGTTGCTCCAAGCTTCCTTTCATTTAAATGCCACCTCATGGAGTTTTTTTCGACCTATCCCAAGAGAAGAAGAGATACAGAAAAGTGTTATTATTCCAACCATACTGATGTTGCTCAAATAGCATACACGAAATGTACAAGTGTAACAGTAGTATATATGAGAATTGAGCAGATTAATTGCATACAAACTCCCAGTCTACTAAAAAAAATTAATGCTTACGAGGAAAACGAACAGATTTTAGTATATGTTTACCAACATCAATGAGGAAATAAAATATGCGATGACTCAACCATGCTCAAAGACTTCAAATGATTCGAGACATCAAATAGAGAGAATGAAAAGGTGGAGGGAAAGAGAGAGGAAGGGAGAGAGCAGAGATGGGAGAGGGGAGGCAAAGGAATTTGCAAGTCAGTATTTGCAAATACTAATTATTCAACCAATCTTGAGAACGTCTTTGATTGAGTGTTATTTAATCCTTATATGACTAATGTATGTCAAGTATTACTTGACCTCACATCACGAAGGTCATGGGACTTCCTTTCTTGGTATTGAATGCCTGCATTAACATTAGAAGTTCAAGCCTGTGAGTTCGATGGTTCAACAAAGGTACATGGTTCATGAGCTCAATGGTTCAGGAAGGGTTCCTGTTGGCGTAAGAACTAACACCTCTGGAGTGTGAGTTCGTACGGACAGCTATGCACACTACGTAATGAGTGCTCTTCAAATTAGGAGGGGAAGCTCCCTCGTTGTGCTGGAATGCATGAAATAGAAAACTAAACTAATGTCCTATCTTTTTGTTCTCAGCTGGTAGAGGCACAAGGTTAAGAAAACCTAGAACGTTGCAGCTAAGTATTTTCTGGTTTCGCAGATCATGTAACTACAACTAAGCTAACTTCTTTAATATCTATCCAATTTCCTCAAGAAACAGAGCATGAGGAAATGGAGCAGGAATGTATTGTACGATAAACTCCAGGTGCGGGCTCACAACATGAAGGCAAGGTAGGCGCAACTATTTGCTAATCCGGGAAGAAGTTTATTAAAACAAACAAATGAGCGGTAAACCTGGTACAGCTTCACAACATGAAGGCAAGGTAGGCGCAACTATTTGCTTGGCTGAATGAGTCTACTATCACACACATCAAACGATAAGCTTTAAGTACAGTTTCGCAACATGAAGGCAAGGTAGGCGCAACTATTTGCTCTTCTGAATAGGCTTATAATAAACAAAACAAAAAGGTAAGCAACTGGGACAGTAGATTGTATAGACGCAACACGCATGCAATAACGATCAAACCAGCAACCCCATTTAACTAAGATCGAATAAACACTATGACAATAACATGAAGGCAAGGTAGGCGCAGCAATTTATTATAACAGCAATTACTCTTTGAACAGATACAATAATAGCAATACTACAGGCAAGGTAGGCGCAGCATGTATGCTATCAAGCAAAAGTTCTAATTTACAAGGGTGAACCAATCTTGAGAATAGGCATGTTGCCGACAACGCAGCAATTCTCTATCACCAGGAAAAGCTAATTACAAATGAGCTGAAAGCTGTTATTTATAGACATCAAGGTGTAGGCAACCCTAAAATCACCTTGAGTCAACTAAAGTCTTGCAATGCATGCAAGATCTTATTCCTAAACCCTAATTGAATGAAACTATACAGTTAACTGGGAAACTATCATCAGTTAACTGAAACATCTAATCTAAATGGACAAGGTGCAACATGCACGTCCTTATTGAAAGCAAGTCAACTGGAATGCTATCATCAGTCAACTGAAAAATCTAATCTAATCTCCAAGTATATGTAGATGTTTCCAAGAAAGACATGCATGCAATGTATAACAGCAAGTTAACTCGGAAAGAAGCCTCGAGTTTAACTCCTGTGTCTAATGTCTATCTTGGAAAAGGTGGGATGCCTTGAACTGAAGTTCACTGACCCTGATCTCGAGCAAGTATCCCCTCCACGAGGTTAGTAACTGCATCACCATCTAGAGGTCATTACATGTCTCAACTGTCAATCAACTGCTAGTTAGTAACTCAAGCAAAACCGAAAATCTTTGTATACTTAAACTGGCCCTTCACTGGCTGGTAACTATGGCGGCTTTGTAACTGAAGTGATGGCCACTGTTTCCTCTGCAGCTTGATGCTTCTCACGTTTTTCATGCTTTTCTTTATGGAAGAGTGTTGCATGATGAAACTGCGAACTCTTTGGTTGTGAGAAATACAAATGAACATGCTGCATACACAGAAACCCAACGGTATCAACCCTCTAAACTGGCCTTGGAAGACAATCAGCTATACGAGACATGAAACCATGTGAACTTGAGTGACTACTCTTGTCAACCTTTCCGATGCGCTTGATACAAATCAATGTCAGCTTTTCTGATGAAATCATGAATTAAGACTGACTTGGTCTTGAATTCGTTCTGCGTGAACTACATCCTGAAAAACTCGCCTGTTGACTGTGAACATGGCTATATTCTGACAACTTCTCCAAAAAACCAAAAATCTCTCCTAATGAAGCTAAAAATAGCTTGTCGGAGGGCAATTTTCACAGAAAATTCTGAGACGTGGGTTTTATGTAGAATCAAATTCTAAGATGACCCACAATGTCAGAATTGTGAAAAAATGTGATTTAGGCCTGCATGCAAAAGGTTTTCAGTTGAGATCTGAGGGGCTGTGAGGACATTTTTTCCCGAGAAAATCTGAGATATGGGTTTTGTCCAGAAGATATTTCTAAGACAACCCACAACGTTAGATTCGAAAAATATCGACTTCTACTCCACCATGCAAAGGAATTTCACTTCAGAAAATCAAAGCCTCAAGAACTGATGCTCTGGAACAAATTTTTCTTGAAAATTCTAGCACATGGGTTTTGCTGAGAAAGCAATTCTGAATCAACCGAGATGATTTGTTTTGCCAAAAACGCCAATTCTTCATACATGTGAGAAAAATTTAAGACGAGAAGATGGAAGAAATCTAGAGAAGAAGAAAGATGTTTTTTAATTTTTATTTATTTATTATCTTCTTCTGTCAAAATCGCCACTCTGCCTTGAATTCTGCTGATGAATCTTGACTTGTACCTGCAAAAGAATATTTTTATGCCTTCACAACTGACCGCTGAAGAAATTCGCCCAACTCTAGAAAGAATTCACCTCTGCTCAAGCTGGATGAATGAAATGATGAATGCCATGCTTGCATAACTAGATAAATTCATACCATCATGCATGGAACCTGCTCAAACCCTAACTGTGAAGGAAGAATTTGATTGGCCCTTCACCAATTGAACTGCTACTGTCTCTGAGTCTTTAGACTAAAAATAATATTTTAATTTCAAAGCATGCAAAGAACTAAAAGTGGCACCAATATTTATCTTTGAAGAAATTCGTCACTTTTTAATGCCTTGCATGCAAAAATATTTTTTTTTTCATTTTGCCAAAAATAGCATCTTGCTGTGTTCAACACACTTCCCTGATTCCAAAAAGTCAAATTTTGATCTTTTAGGCTTCCATTTGCAAGAGTTATGAGATTTTTGAGAATCTCCTATTTTATAGCTGACTGCAAAGTTACAACCGACCATGTTCAACTCTGATTTCTGGCTGACTGACTGAGCCTGCGACTGTGCTGAGATATCCACTGCGAAGCTTGCATGACAAGGATGAAATGTCTGCTGGGAGCAACAACTGCTAAAATCATCATCTGATACCTTAGAAAATTAGGCGCCTCTGATTAAATTGATGTTTTGACTCCAGACTTAGTCATTTCTTCGTTCTGCCTTCTGATGCTTCAAACTGCCGTTGACGGTGAATGATGAACTCCACTGACTGAATAATGGATTCATTGCGTGACTAGAAGTACTCTGCATCCAATGACTGTATATGAGGGATTTGAAAATTGTATTAAGAACCCCAAAAGAATGAGCGCCCCTATTCTGTGATAGCTCAAACACCATTTTGACAAAAGTGTGATTTTCATCTGAACACCATACTTTGACCCTTGATACCGGGAACTGGAATGTTCCGATACGCGTGCCGTCTGTCTTGCTGTATAGTTTGGTCAACTTGCAAGAGATGTTCTTGGAGACGACGAAGCCAGAAAATTGCTTTTAAGGCCTCTAAAAGAAAATCGCCTTTTTCAAAGAAAATAACATTCTTACGCTTAGTCATTTTTTGAACTGCCTTCAATCAACTCTTCTTTACAGCATTATCATCTTGACCTCGCACGTACGAGCATTCGCCAAATCCCGGAGGCTGTCGGCTAGACTCGTTGGATAGCTTGAGTAATTGCACACAAGTCTTGTGAAGACTGTAATTGCAAATAACCCCGTCTGGCAGGCCTAAAGGAGAATCGCCCCTAGCCTACAGCTGTGCAGCTTTGTGTAGCTACGCTTCACCATCCTCTATTTTACGTGCTCGGTAGGACCTCTGTCACAGTTACTCAGAATGTCGGATCGTCTTGTGAACGGGTGCACTGCAAAGCTGGACTGAGCTGGAAGAGATCTCAGGAAGACCTCAATTGCAAATTCATCCATCAAACAGGTCTTATTCAGGATCGCCCCTGGGCTACAGGGGAGCGGATTTGCATTCTGAAAAACTTCTTCTGACATGTATCCTGCCTACAATTTCCACTTCTAACGCTGATAACTGGATTTCTGTACTGGATACGCTTCCGCTTGATAGCTCGTTGAAAAGCTAAACTAATTCTGCAAAGACTGAAACCATCAAAACACACATGCATCTAGATCTGGGCCTTCAAAAAGAAAATCGCCCTTGGGCTAGAAGGGAGCGGATCTGCATTTTTAGACTGCCTCCTTGTGAGAAAACACTCTTTGCAACCTCTGCTTCTGTCTTCGTTTGCCGAAGTTCTGTAACTCGGATAATCTTGCTTCATGGCTAGTCGGAAAGCTGACTGAAAACATAAAACAATGAATGTATCCTTTATCCAAAACACTCAAATCTTGACCTTCAAATGGAAGGGCGCCCCTAGGCTACAGGGGAGCGGATTTGTTTTGAATTCATTGATTTTCACCATTTAATGCTTTGCAAACGCTGTATCCATCCCTGCGGTTGACCATGTCGAAGCGTTGTGACTGCTGAGGTGTGTGGATGACTATACTTCATCATTTTCACATGTACGGACACTATAAAGTTGATTTGCACGTTGATTGCGCAAGTGTCTACTAAGTTACATAGTGAAAAGTTCCCAGACTTAGAATATTTTAGCACTTTTTGCCAATCTGAAAATCCCCTCCATCAAAAAGCATTATTTCCAACATCTTTTATCGTAGAGCATTCCTCTTTGAGTTTCAGGCTTAGATATTGACACCTGGTACTGGCCAACTGCCATTGATGACCCCGAAGATCCTAACTTTTCTCCTAAAAAAGTGAAAACTACCCACCAGCCTTAAACTGACTTTTAACTGAAACTGACTTCATCACTGTGATTGTGATGTGAAATAAGCCAATCAAAATTAATTTCAGCCAATTCTGACAAGTTCCTATTTTTTAGGGTTTCGGGCTAAAAATAGATTTCAGAAACCCTAATTTTCAAAATTTTCAAATTTTGCCAGTATCTTCCTGGCATCACACTGACTAAAAGCCCATACTTTATTTGCCCAAAAACTGAGTTTTGACCCCACTTTTACAAGGTTTAGACCATTTTAAACAAAATGCCTTAATGAAGCAAAAATTTCGGTTTGGGTACAACATCCTCAAAACTCGATCTTCTCCGCTTGCATGTCACATTGTTGCAAAGCTCTCGAAAAACCCATAAAGAAAAACCCGACATGCGTTGAAAAACACTGCATGCGAACCCTAAAAATAGCCTCCGAAGGCTGAACTCTGAAAGTGATCGTCTGGGTTTGCATGTTACATCACTGCGAAGGTTTTGGAAAACCCAGAAGGATTCTCCAGACATGCATCTGAAAAGCTCATGTGGAAACCCTGAAAATGGCTCTTGAAGCCTGAACTGCCAAAAATAGCAAGTCGTCTGATCTGGCTCAAAATTCACGTGTAGGCAGCTTGATGTTACCCGGATGCAGTGGAACTGACAGAATTCCAAAATCTCAATAAAATAGTCCCAAATTGAATACTTACTAAAAATAGTAAGTTGCCGGAATACGGTGAAAATTTAGGGGGACTCTGCTGGAAGCCTTATGACTGCTGTACCGAGCTTGGATTTCAATTTTATAACTCAGTTTGACCTTTAATAAGCCTGAAGGATGAAAACCCTAATTACACAGACTTAACCAATACTTTAACCTGGGTCAAACGACAGGACATCCCCGGAAGGACCAGAGACCAGAGAGAGAGCGAACCAAAGCCAAAAGACCAGAATGGAGCAAAATTTAGGGGGTCCCCATCTTGATGGGGTGATGTGTGAAAAAGGTCACAACAGGAGGAAGGTCGTGCCAAGAAGGAAAACTCCATAATGCCAATGGATTACACAAGCTTAACGGATTGGCCATGCCTTCATACTTAGAAACTTTGGGGATCTTCAGCAAACGCATGGGTAAGGAAGGGGAAGAA